>CM055268.1:19031104-20285987 GCA_029237695.1 Conchocele bisecta | reverse complement strand
TAAATTTATCCTAAAATTGAAAATGTTTGCCTCAAAGTATACTTTGCTAGAAAAGTATACTTTGCAATGTTGGTGAAATAGGCTACAGGCTACATGAGTGCTTGCCTAGTCGGAGTCAGGCTGGGCATAAATCCCATAAGCTCCATTAATCCAGTCGTAGCCACATATGACACTTTCCTGTAGCCTATTTCACCAAAATTGCAAAGTATACTTATCTTGCTAAGTACACTTTGACGGAGAAATTTTAAAGGTACATGACCACGTGCGAGGTTATAATATAGGGAGGTATATTTTGTTCGTCCATTCGTTAGATCTGACATTGTTCGGGTAAAATAAACAGTCTGTAACCATTTCCTGACGATATAACTGGCATTATTATACATCATATATCAAACATGAATTTCTACACTGATATCAGGGGTGATAACTGTGTTTCCTTAAAATGTTAACTGACATTACTATTTATTCTCTGTATTTAGTTTTTGATGTACAATGATCATACGTTATAATCAATCGAAAATATTATTGGTTCAGGTGACGCATTTAATTACTATAAATAATTAAAACATATCATGCCTCATATGAAAATAGCCTGATACCACCGTGCGTCACTATCTGTACAATAAATATTACTAAATGATTATATCAGTATAGTGGGCACTCGTAATCGTTAGAACTGGTGGAATAGTGACACAATTATACACTTGTTAAATTCCTATAGAGAACAGTTAGTGCCTGCTGAGTGGGCATGTACCTTTTAGGATACATTTATTAATTTTAATTATACTGAATTTGTTACATTATCACAGCCATTTTGGCTGTGATAATGTAATAAATTCAGTGCAATAATTCTGTATAGTGTTACTCATCAAATATATGCAGTCGTTAGTTCTATATGAAATAATGCATTCGGGGAAATATAAATGATTGCTCCCTGAAAGTATACTCAGCTAGATAAATATGCTTAGCAATTTCGGTGAAATCTGCTACAGGAACTGCTGTTACTGGGGAGATCAAGTGCAATGATGAAGGTGAGAAGGATGAACCGACCGACAGTCCCACACGGCCACGTGCCCAGACAATGTTTGATGTCGGCAAACAAGAATCGTACGACAGTTTTGAAATAAAAGAGAAAATAATTGAGAAGTTTCCGTTATCTTCTTCAGCAAGCTCTAGAAGATGGAGGTAATTCCCAGGGTGTCTGGTTTAGAGAGGTTTCACTGTCATTCCAGTATATGCACATTTCTTATAATCATTCAGAGATTTATTTACCAGTGCCAATAGTCACATATTTCGGATTTGACACACCAAATTTTAGAAATTTTATTATTTTTCCATAGGATGAAGACCAATTTGACACATCAAGTCAAAATGGTAGATACGTCCTTGATCATTAACCCTTTCACCCCTAAGTAACTGGAATGTATTTTGATATGTTCATTTTGCAACCAATCCAATTATTACAAAATTATCTTCAGCCTAGTCCATTTGTGAAAACGGGTTGTTTTTGCTCTCAAAAATACGAAAATTGCTTGCAAAAAGTGCAGATCCTGATGAGAAGGCTCGCCACGAGTCGGCTCACCTGGATCTACACTGTTTGCCAATACCACTATACAGGTCTGTGGTGTTGAAAGGGTTAAGAAACATTATCTAATAATCTATCTAAATAAACTTCAGTGAAACACATCAAAATTAAAGACACTCAATGCTCCAGATAAGGAATTAGTAATTGAGTATTGTCACTCCATCATTTCTGAAGCAATTGGGTATTTCTAAATTTTAATTGGGTAACATAAAATCACACTACTGTTTACACATCAGCAGACAGCAATTATTGAATAGTTTGCTTCAAAATGAAAACATGTCTTGGCATTTCATTAGAATTGTCTCCTTGGAGACAATTCTAATGCAATACCAAGATGTGTTTTCATGGAAAATATGCTACATTTATGGTCTGTTTATTGTTTTCTGCAGCATGATAAAGGTACAACAACATTTTATTGCTTTTTGATACTCGCTACTTCTGATTTCAATTGGGTTTTTGGCAATTTTAATTGGATATTTAAGCAAATATGCAGCTTATCTGGAGGCTGGATGCTGATAATTTCTAGGTGTTTGGTTTAGAGAAGTTCTACTGTATTGTCATCATGGCATCAGCTGATTCTTGCACCAATGTCAAATGATAACAGAGTGATGATATCAGGCCAATGGAACCAGGGCTCCAGATAAGGAATTAGTAATTAAGTATTTTCACTCCATCATTTATGAAGCAATTGGGTATTTCAAAATTTTAGTTGGGTAAAATAAAATCACACTACTGTAAGTACCGTTTACACATAAACAGACAGCAATTATTGAATAGTTTGCTTCAAAATGAAACATGTCTTGGCATTTCATTAGAATTGTCTCCTTGGAGACAATTCTAATGAAATACCAAGATGTGTTTTCATGGAAAATAAGAAAAAAATGCTATATTTTTGGTCTGTTTCTGGTTTTCTGCAGCATGATAAGGTAACACAATTTTTTGATACTCGCAGACGCTGCTTCCGATTTCAATTGGGTTTTTGGCAATTTTTATTGGGTATTTAAGCAAATACACAGCTTATCTGGAGCTCTGGGAACTTTTTAAGAATGTGCTAATTTTATGTGGCTGTGACTGGAGAAATGGGGCTTGTGGGTTTTGTGACCAGTGTAGTTCCAGATCAGCCAGTGCATCCGCACAGTCCGATCAGGATCTGCACAGTTTGCCATTCTATCATGTTTCTACCAAGAAATATAGAGGCTTCAGAAGTGTGCTGTCCGATCAGAAGCTACACTATTTACAAATCCAATAAGCCCCATCTCTCCAGTTAAAGCCACATATAAGGAAAATGTACTCATAGCCAGGCCATTTATTTTCGTATTGTTAGGGCTGGATCTTACTCAGGAGACCGAGACAAAAGCAGCACACGAAGACGACTGGTTCAGCTCTCCACAGATACCGTGCCAATCATACGAGAGAACTTGGAGAAAATCGGTACACGCATATCCCTAAATATTCAAACACAATTTATTCTGGCTAACACATACATTTAAATATGAGACAAGGCCATGGTGTACCTAAGATGAAGAAGATGTTCCATATCTCATGAAAGATATTTACAAAAATTATGATATTTTCCATAAATGTCGAAAGTTGACAAAATGTTTAGAGCAAATGTGGACTAGAATTGTGCATTTGCTATGATAATTTCATCAGCTTTCTATGTCATTTACAGAAAATATCACAATTACTGTAAATATTTTACATGAAAAATCACATCGCTCGTCTCATTTGTATCCGTGTCTAATCCAATGTGCCTGTGACTGGAGAAATGACAGTCATGACTATCGCAACTTGCGTAGACCTAGATCAATCTGTACAATACAGACTGTTTTACATTTAGTCAGTGAAATGCGTATTATGTATCTATTATGTATCTATTATACTGGCCACAAATGCCAAGCATCCAAGAAATCAAGATTGGTAATAAATTCATTGACAGTGTCCGTTTGACCACATCACAGTGTATTTATTGTTTAATCCGACCATTCCATTCCATGCTGTAACAAATAAAGCCCATTTATTTTGATGTACCTTGAAAACAATTTCGGGTGCATATAGATGCCACCCTGTCTGTCTGTTCCTCTTTTCGTCTGTCTTTCTGAGATCTGCAGACTAGCTTTTAGCTATCTATCAGCATGACTTGAAACTTCATATACAGTGAAACCTCTCTTAACCGGACACCCTGGGTGGTCCCCAGGGTGTCCGGTTTAGAGAGGTTTCACTGTAAGTCAGGCATTTGATAATTCTGAGGTGTGTGCTATGTGATCATGAACAGACATTATCACCCGAGATAAGTGCCAAGAAACTCATCAAAAAGAAGATTACAGGTGTGTTCTTGGTGTCCGGTTTAGAGAGGATCCACTGTACTTACATGTACATGTACTTGTTATCATCCATATTTTCATTCTATGGCCAGCTTGTGCGGCCCCCAGTGTCATGGTTATGATTGAATCACTTAGAAATTTGCGTTATTGTTTTTCTAAAAATATTATTTTTTAAGCACATCCATCAGTTTTTGTCGAGCCCGCTTGTGGAAAGCGAGACATAGTGATCACAATGACGTCCGTGCGTCCGAGCAACCAAGGGTGGAGCCTAACACAGCAGCATCCTTTGATTTATTCTGTGTGGCCCCTTATTCTATTCATTACAACGGGTCATCTCTTTGATCTAGAACAATGGAAATGGCCCCTTCTTCACTATTGGTGGGCCGTCCGTCCATCCGAAATCTGCGTTAAAGTTTTTAAATACCTATTTCTTTGCAGTCCTAAGTCACATTGACTTGAAACTTCATATGCTTATTAGTCATGATCCATATATTCATGCCGTATCCCACTCATGCGGCCCCTGTCAAATGACTTAGAAGTTTGCGTTAAAGTTTCTGTCAAAATTTGCGTTAAAGTTTTCACATACCTACTATCTCTGTAACCGTAAGTATGTATGCTTATTGGGCATCACATTGACTTGAAACTTCATATGCTTATTAGTCATCATCCATATATTCTTTCTGTGTCCCACTCATGTGGCCCCTGTGCCCCTATGTCAAGGTCAAATGACTTAGAAGTTTGCATTAAAGTTTCTGTCAAAATCTGCGTTAAACTTTTCACATACCTACTATCTCTGTAACCGTGAGTTAGATTTGCTTGAAACTTTGTATGCTTATTGGGCATCAAAATTCAAATAAATACACTCTGAGACCATCAAATGCCTCGGCGGGCTCGACATGCGGGCCGCGGCCATCCTCGTACTGATTTCTTGTTATCCCATCGCCGATATGCAAGAGTGATACAGTGTTAGTCCATGTGCGTGCTTGTGTGCGTGCGTTAGTAACACCTTTCATTTTCAATAACTTATGAACCACTTCACCGATTTTGATAATATATTGGCCACAATGTGTGTCTAGGGATGGTCCTTTGCTTTGCATATGATGCACCACCCCAGGTCAAAGTCACTGAGGACTTATGTTCACCTTGTTTGTAAGGCAAAACTATTTAAAAATTTTTTTTTTTTATTATCAAGGCTGCCAGCGAGCGGATTAGCTTAGTGATGACGATGCCCTTTTTCATCTTGTATACGTTCCATTATGCGATATAATTGCTAATGACCGACAATTGTTACAGTGGCAGAACGAACACGCCGTCTATCGGGGTCGTTGTCGGGAGAGTCTTCCGATTCCAATCACGAGGTTCGCTTCCTCTCCCCAGACAGCCGGCGAAAAATCCGCAATGAGAGGTAACCAATCTGTTGTAACCTTTCACCTCCAGGGGGCCATTTCACTAAACTTCATAGGTACAATTAAAATGTTCGTAAGGGCAAAATTATGACAGTTTGTAAATTTCACATTAATACTATTTTCTTGTAAACAATAATTGGATTTACATTTATCGAGCATAGGCTGCATATGCAGCCTATGCTCAATAAATGTAAATCCATCAATTGAAATTTCCAGACGATTCTAAATTTGCACTTACGAACATTTTAGTCTTACCAAGTTTAGTGAAACTGTGTGCTGTAGCTTGCATGGACTGTTTGATATTTATGCCCCACCGCAGTAGTAGTTTAGTGTTACCCTTGTCCGTCCAGTCCATCCGTCCGTCGCAAGGTTAAAGTTTTTGTAAGAGCTTGTATCTTCCATAGTATTAGGCCTACAGCCACCATACTCCCACACTATCATGAGCCAGTGATGTGCACAGCAACCCACTGAATCAAATGACCTTTGTGTGACCTTGACCTATACTTGCAATATTTATATAGTTATTTCCCTTGGTTAAAGTTTTTCAATAGTATTAGGTCTACAGCCACCATACTCCCACACTATCATGAGCCAGTGATGTGCACAGCAACCCACTGAATCAAATGACCTTTGTGTGACCTTGACCTATACTTGCAATATTTATATAGTTATTTCCCTTGGTTAAAGTTTTTCAATAGTATTAGGTCTACAGCCACCATACTTGCACATTATCATGAGCCAGTGATGTGCACCATTTTACTTGTAGAGTAATGATCGTATCGGGAAGGAAGACACCGATGGTGATGCTGTCCACGATTCCATACAAACGAATTACGCCCAGTATCCGGTAGGTTCTACTACTACAAAGAGATGGGCCGGGGCTTAGGGGATATAGCATTGGACTTCAATACTAGAGGTTCAACCCTCACCCTAGGCGTGACAAATACTGACATAGTATTTCTATTCCACTGGTCTGTCGGATGAGGCTTTAAACTGTGGTCCTGTCTCTATTATGACTTTAGCTGTTGCTGAGATGTTAAACCCATTTAATTTCACTTGCTACTATTTCAAGGTCATTGGACGATCGAGACAAATTGTCTCGCCTATTGACGAAAGTATTAGGTCAATCCAATAGCCAGGTGAAATGGTGTATAGCAAGACTCTTACGACGATATAAGTGGTAACGAAGTTGGGTATTAAGGGATAGGTATTAAGCTCATAGTGCAAGGTCAAGTGCATTTCAATTATTATTTACAATATAATACATGATGAATAAATGATACATTGATATGCAAACATTACAGTATGGTACACTAGTAATATCCAATTAGAATGTTGATGTGAAAGCTTGTATCAGTCCATGGCTACACTTACTGTCTGTTTCATGAAACCTGCCCAAATTTTACAATGCAAAAACAATATTAAATTTTATGAAAAGTTATGAATAAGCCTTCTTTTTATTTCGTTAAATTTAGTCAAATATTGATTTTATTGCGAAAAAACTATTTCCCCATGTTAAATAGAGAAATCATTTTTCGTAATAAAATCAATATTTGATACAAAATAAAAAGAAGGCTCACTCTTAAACTTTGCTATAATTTAATATTACTGAAAAAAATATTGTTTTTACATTGTGGATATATCCGTCAAATTTGGCCAGGTTTCGTGAAACAGACAGTAGTGTAAGTAGTGCAAATATATGCTATTCATTGACTGCATTTCTATACTTATATAAGTTAAGTCTATAAGCCCAATGTGGCCAATAGTACTGGAGACCGTTTCACTGAACTTCGTACGACTAAAATGTTCGTAAGTGAAAAATTATGATAGTCTGTACATTTAACATTAACAATGTTTTCTTAGTTTAAACAATATTTTATTTCATATTAGCAGGTTACATATATACAAGACATGTGATAAAAGGATTAGAAAACAAGCTTCGTAAAAGCTTATGTGAATTCTTCTCCTTCAATGTTTTCTTGTAAACAATAATTGGATTTACATTTATTGAGCATGCTGCAATAAATGTAAATTCATCAATTAAAATTTCCAGACGATTCTAAATTTGCACTTACGAACATTTTATACACCAGGTGCCCGTTTCACTAAACTTTTTACGACTAAAATGTCTACGAACATTTTAGTCGTAAAAAGTTTAGTGAAACAGCACCTGGTGTATATGCACTTAGTGTTCGCTAATGATGATACAAAGTTTTTGTTTGAGCTTGTGTTTTCAATAGTATCAGGTCTACAGCCACCATTCTTGTACACTCTCATGAACCAGTGATGTGCACCGCAATTCATGTGAATCAAATTACCTTGTGTGACCTTGACCTAAAATGTAATATTTACGTAGATATTTCCCATGGTTAAAGTTTTTGTTTGACCTTGTATTTTCAATACCATACTTGCGTGGGTGGTGGTCGGGCGAATGAGACGGCGTAAATTAACGGTATGGGTTCCTCCTTATAGGAATCATGATTTGCCTGGTTTGGCCCTCAGGTACGTTTTTGTCTTTGGCTCTTTAGTTACCTGGGAGTTGAATTGGGTTATTGCCCATTATAAAAGTAGTAAGAGTATTACTGATCCTACTGCTTTTTGGAGGGGACAAGTGATTCTGGTGTGGCGAGGACCTGGCATCAGATCAGGTTTGTTCTGATTTCAGGGCTGAATATATTAGTTCTGTTATTGTAAATATTTAGTTCTGATTTTGGGATTTTCCCCCCCATTTGTACATGTACTTGAACATGTACATGTACTTGTACAGGTAATATATGAGATTTAGTACTAAACCTATTGACCCGGCCTTAAATGACCTTAGCTGTTGATAGGCCGTTAAACCCCAACAAACAATCAAACAAACTATCATACTTGCACACTATCATGAGCAGGTGATGTGCAACACATCCCACTGTGAAACACATCCCACTGTGAAACACATGACCTCCATGTGACCTTGACCTACACTTGCAATATTTACATTGTTATTACCCTTGGTTAAAGTTTTTGTTTGGGCTTGTAATTTTGTAATTGTTTGTGTCTCGTTTACTAAGAATGATGTAAGTGGTGCATCCGTGTTCTATGAACACAATTTCTAGTTATATTTAAAACCAGCAGATATTGATTCCGAAAAAATTAGATAATTTCCGCATATGAACCGTGATAAAAAATTCAGATCACAAAACAAATATTTCAGAGCACACATCATCATTTATTAAAGATTTCACAGATACAACTTAATCATAGTGCATCAAATTGATTTCAGGGTATATATAGTCACCACACTGTCTGTCTGTTCATGTGTCTGTCTGTTTGTCTGTCTCTCCCAGTTTTCGGCTACTACTATCTCTGTTATCATCGTATGTCAGATTGGCTTGAAACTTTATATACTTATTTGTCATCATCCATATTTATGTACCCAAAAGAAATTTCAGGTTGCATATAGTCGCCACACTGTTCGTCTGTGCGTCTGTCTCTGAGATTCGTGTTAATATTTTCGACTACCTACTATCAGGGGCGTAGCTGCCTTTAGGCCTGCATATAATTTTGACAGAAAAAGAACCTGACAAAATGTGGAACTAATGTACGCCCAGATGAAATCTCTTATCAAAGTGGCTTAAAAAATGCTTTATAATTCCCCAGATACCAGGATTTTACATCTTCATTATATAATAATTATGTGGTGGCAGGCCCGGACTCCCTAGTGAACACTCTTATAGCGACAGAGTTCACTAGGGAGTCCGGGGGAAAAAAATAGTTTGTGCCTGCATAATAAATGCTTGGTTATGGGCCTGACTATCTCAGTTAATTCCTCCATCAGTGTTTGGGATGTCTTGTTTGTTCCAGATATGAAGGCTTCGATGACCTTCAGTCCGTGTCGACGCACAGGAGTCGGCGACATTCAGCCACGCTCAGTTCACAGGAGGACATGCTCCTGATGGGGCAGAAATTCTCTCGCATCGACGACGGACAGGTAGGTCGTCTCATACATGGAACTGGATGATCAATGGCCAGTCTAGTTCCTGATCTGCTGGCACATTCCTGCAACCTGATAGGGATCTTTACTGTTTTATGTTTGAGATTAGCTGTAACTTAACCTTTTCAATACCACAGGCCTGTATAATGGTATTGGCAAACAGTGCAGATGCAGATGAGCCGGCTCGTACAATATTTTTCGTAAATTGCGTCGAAAGATGATAAAATGTTCATAGCAAATGCAGAATACTATTCTGAAAATGAAAATTTCGTCATCTTTCGATGTCATTTACAGAAACTATCTATATCTATAGATCATTATTGGCCTGTCCAAGTGTGCTAGTACATCAGGAGCTAGACTTGCCATAAAGGCAACAAGCCTCATTTCTCCAGTCGTATTTAGCCCATTACATGCGCAATACACCTTTACGGGTATGATTTTTTAAAAATATTTTATTTTTGGTTTTGTTATTTCTCAATGAAAGTATATATTGCGACAACTCATTTGAACCGTCTCGATGAGACGGTTCAAATGGTGGTTGCGACATATACATCTAAGCACATTTAAAGGAAATATTTATGATTTTCCCCAATCCAAATGGCATATCCTCAGGATGAAATGGGTTAAGAAATATATAACTTGCAAAGAAGTTCACATGACAGTAACATTGAATGTACATGTAGTGTCTACTGTGTGCAGAATAATTGATAATTGTCACCAGTGAACATCCTGGCCACACTGAATGCACAGGCTGGTCTGTACTTTCACTCACCACAAGAGCAATAAGGCCAGTTTTGTCAGATTGTGTCCCATTTTTGTCGCGCCTGCTTTAGCAGAGGTGCGACTATAGTTGGCCGTTTTTCCGACGTCGGCGTCGTCGTCCACGTCGTCCATTTTTTTTTGGAAGGCAAATGCGTTAAAGTTAATTTGTTTTCACAACACTGTACAATGCCTCGGCAGGCGCGATACCGCTTCCGTGGCGGAATTCTTGTTATGTCTTGTTTCGTCATGTATTAGCTGCTTAACCCTTTCAACATTATACCTCTATAGCGGTGCTTACAAACAGTGTAGATCAAGATGAGCCGGCTCGTGACAAGCCGTTTCATCAGGATCTGCATTTTTACAAGTAATTTTCATATTTTTAGAGAAAAAAAATAAACCCCTTTTCATAAATGGACTAGTCTGAAAATCATTTTTTGACGATTAGATTGGTCGGAAAATTAACATGAGAATCCAGTTACTTGTGGGTGAAAGAGTTAATGGAGACTGCTATTAGCACAAGTTGCCGACATCTGACAAAATTGACCTGATGAAATTTGCAGCAATTGAAATATTGATCCTATTGACATTTACTTTGTAGGATTCGCTGGTGAAAACGTAGATAATACCATATTGTTATTGTATAACACATGTTACCTTGTCACCATGTTGTGTTGATATCACTGGTGCTACAGTCTTCGAAACGTAGATAATACCACATCAATATTCAGTATTGTATAACACATATTACATTATCACTACCAGCCGGATGTCTCGTACAGCGAGCTGCTGATTCCGTCCAAGAACCAAGAGTTGAAGCGGACGGCGTCCGAGAGCCGACTGCCCAGCCCCCCGGAGATACACTCGGGTATGGTGCACCACACTCCTCCCCTACAACCCAATAATACATGCTGGGTACCGACCCTGTTTGTCATCTGTGTTTTATCCCAGTCTTTCCTCCTATATATAGGCCATTGTAATATAATTTCTGCATTTTCGCATTTCAGAATGAAACAAATTATTTTCGAAGATCTGAGTAATCTTTGTAAATTGTGTCCGAAGTAAAGTTGACAAAAAATTCAGAGCACACGATATCATCATTTTTTCCTTGATCAATATCAGTGAAATACAGTCGTCCGATATGGCAGAAAATCTCATTCATTTACATAGTTTTCAAAATTATTTAGCACGATTGTTTTTACACTAAAATAAAACAATTAACCCTTTCAACACCAAGTAACTTAATAGGATGTTCCATGCCAATGTTTCACGCTATTTCATTAATTTTGTTCATTCAAATTATCCCAATCTTCTAAAAGGGTAATCTGTACGACGTTTAAAATTATTAACAAACAGTGGGGATCCTGATGAGACGGCTCGTTACGAGCCGGCTCATCTGGATCTGCACTGTTTGCAAACATTGTCTCTATAGAGGTCTGTGGTGTTGAAAGGGTTAACGATATGAAAAAAAACCACACATGACAAATACCACTAGTGTAATCAATTTTCTATAGTTGTGTATTCTTGTAGTTCGCACATTTGAGCCTACATACGAGAAATAAGGTCTGTGGTGTTGAAAGGGTTAACGATATGAAAAAAAACCACACATGACAAATACCACTAGTGTAATCAATTTTCTATAGTTGTGTATTCTTGTAGTTCGCACATTTGAGCCTACATACGAGAAATAAGCAATCAATTGAGGTCCTGATATATCTCTAGTTTTTCATAATTACCAGATGATGTTGCTTCAGACAGTTCCTTTGTCTAAATAATAATTTGCACTAAATAGGTTTATAGACTGGATGCATGTTGCAAGTATTAATTTGATGTTTGTGTAGTGTGATCAAATAATTGACTAAGCTTTAACACAGCGGGTGACCAACCTGATTGCAGGTTTGATATTGTTAGTAAGTGAATAGGGAAAGTTGCAGATTTTGTTGTATTAGTTATATTATGACCACCTTTTCTTCTACGGATTTTGATAAAATAAACATGAGTCGCAGCTCAGTGCGTCACAATCAGTGGAAGAATTATATAAATTTATAACAAAATTAATACGCAAATTGAGGTGTAAATTTAAAATTTACACCTCAATTTGGGTATTATTTTTGTAATCTGCTTCTTTTACTGATCACTTGCCCCAAAGACATATGTCGTCATTCTATTTGATTCTCTGTTATGCAGTACATTTAGAAGGGAATGAGTGCCTGTTTCTCGTATGTTGGCTCTTGTATCAAGTAGGGAGAAATAGAAAGTGAAACCATTATCTTGTATTACAATAACACAAATTTAATATAGAATTTTCCCACTTTCTAGGTAAGTTAGCACCCAGGTTTGGGCTGGTGATTATAAATCTTTGTAAGCATGTTCTAGGATTTACCCCGGGTTGTCTCCCTTACTTACTACATAAACCTCTATGGAATATGTGCCCAGTTCCGGAATTATCGCTCTTATCAAACCGCCATATTGGCCACATATCCGTTTAGAAAATCAGCTTTATATTTCTTTAAATGACTTTGAAAGTTGACTCTGAAATTTCTGTCAACTTTCAACTTCATTTACAGAAAATCTTATGTTTGTCGATTTTGACGAAATATGGCGATTCAATAAGTGAGTATTTCCAGACACTGGGCGATGTATGATACACCATAAGGTATTAAATGTCTGACTGACCAGAGTAGCCACAGGTAACCCTGCACATCCAGCCGATAGGTCTACACAGAAGGCCCGTCTGCGTGTAGACTCCCTGAGGCTTGTACCTCTATGTCAGAAAAGCGGACGTTAAACCCTATTCACTCACTCACTACACAGAAGAAAATTCCCTGTACGTGTACATGGTAATGACCCAGTACACCGGTCAGACAAACATTATTTCCCTATGGTGAGTCGCAGACCGTGTTGCCCCCATCCCTCGTCCAATTCTATTCTAACCTCCTACTATATTTACCCCATGGAATATTTGGATGTCTGTAATTCCTTGTTTTGTTGGTGTGACCGTGTGTGTGTGTTTTGCTCTATATTTCCTTTGTGATCAGTCTTCTGGTGACGTCTTGTACTGACATGGGAAAGCTGTGTATATTTAGATTTACCCTCACATGACTGTCATATTGATTTGGTTTGGAATTGGTTTTCCCCCTATATTAGCCCATTGTGTAGCGAAAATGGGATATGGGGATGCAAAAGTTGTCCGTCCGTCTGTCCGTTGCGTTTTCCATTCTGTTATAACTTCTTTCCCTTATGACTGATTGGCTTGAAACTTGATGTGCGTGTTTATTATCATCCATATGTTCGTTCCCCACCCCTCCCATGCTCCTTCCATGCCCAAGGTCAAAGTCAAATAATTTTGAAGTTTCCATTCAGTAGATTTTAAATTTGCGTCCAGTAAGATGCGTACACGTTTCTCCATTCTCGTATAACTTCTTTACTGTATGGCTTGAAACTTCATGTGCATATTTATTATTATGCCCCACCACGATAGTGGAGGGGGCATTTAGTGTTAACCTTGTCCGTCCATCTGTCCTTCCATCCGTCACCAAACTTGTAACTTGTAAACTTTTAAACCGTACTAACTACAGACCTGAAACTTGGTATGTAGCTTCCTTATGATGACTAGATGTGCAAAGTTTATTTTGATTTTTGATTCGAAGCCTGGGTCATGGATTATCTCCCCCTTTCCGACTTAGAATTTTCCAATTTTGGCTTGTAACTCGTAAAACTTTTTAACCCTAATAGCTACACACATGTAGCTTCCTTATGATGAGTAGATACGCAAAGTTTATTTTGATATTTGATTTGACCTTTGGGTCATGGATTGTCTCCCCGTACTAGCTACAGACCTGAAACTTGGTATGTAGCTACAGACCTGAAACTTGGTATGTAGCTTCCTTATGATGAGTAGATACGCACACTTTATTTCTATTTTTGATTTGACCCCCGGGTCATGGATTATTTCCCATTTTTTTACATAGAATTTCCCAATTTTGTCTTGTAACTCGTAAAACTTTTAAACCGTACTAGCTACAGACCTGAAACATGGTATGTGGCTTCCTTATGATGAGTAGATGCTCAAAGTTTATTTCGATTGTTGATTCGATCCCTGGGTCATGGATTATCTCCCCCTTTTCGACTTAGAGTTTCCCAATTTTGGCTTGTAACTCTGACATAAAACTTTTCAACCCTAATAGCTACACACCTGAAACTTGGTATGTATCTTCCTTATGATGAGTAGATGCACAAAGTTTATTCCGACCCCCAGGTTATGGATTATCTTCCCGTTTTCGAATATATTTTGCTTTCTAACTCGTAAAACTTTTAAACCGTAATAACTACAGACGAGAAACTTGGTATGTAACTTTATTGTGATGAATTGATGCGCACAGTTTATTTTGATTTTTAATTCAACCTCTGGTCATGGATTATCTCCCCCTTTTCGACTTAGAATTTGGAAACTTTGCCTTGTAAGTCGTAAAACTTTTAAACCGTAATCGCTACAGACCTGAAACTTGGTATGTGGCTTCCTTATAATGAGTAGAGCGCAAGTTCATTTTGATTTTTTATTCGACCCTGGGGTCATGGATTAACTCCCAATTTCCGACTTAGAACATCACCATTTTGCTTTGTAACTTTTAAAACTTTTAAACCGTAATAGCTGGATGCTTTGGATGTAACTTCTTGGTGTGTAGATGCACAAAGTGAATTTCTATTTTTGATATGACACTGATCCCTGGATTATCTCCCCCTTTTGGAATTAGAATTGTGTCTTGTTTACTATCACAGCGATATGTGGGGCATCCGTGTTATATGAACACATTTTCTAGTTTTCACAAAAATACAGCCTTATCAACTTAGCCATTTTTCCACACTTTTGCATTCACTTTTGTATAGGGTATACCGTTTGTGTAATCAACTCCTCGACAGGCGTATTTTGTAACTGGCGGCACTCTTGTTTAATTTGACATATTCTATCATCCATATTATAGGAATGAATGGCCTTTTTGTGGAATTTATCGGGGTATAAACTTGGAAAAGTCGCGGGAATACTGGACGAAGGCCGGAAGGCCTCGTCCAGTATTCCCGCGACTTTTCCAAGTTTATATCTCCGATAAATTCCACAAAAAGGCCATTCATTCCTTATAATTCCAGCATTTGAAATAAATTCATCAAGAAAATGTATTTATTTTCCGTTTTCTTAAGAATTATTTTAACTGCGCCTCACGGTTACGTAAAGTAGTTTAGCATGGAAGTTTACTGGGATATAAATTTTGGACAGAGACTTGCTATGGGCCAATCAAATGTTAGGGAATTGTGTAAATATTTTTGTGCTGGAATTATTATGTTGTAAGTGGGCTTGTATAAAGCATATAAGACTACTTGTTTACAAGCCCAGAAGCTAGAAAAATAAAACACAGATATGCTTTCCATTAGTATTTCATACTTTTGTAGGCTTTCACAATAATGCTGTTACATGTGTGTGTGTTCTTAAAGCTAGTCTCATTTTCAATGTATTTACCAGTAGAGCTGTATATGTAGTATATACATGATTCATAATGGTCTATTTTCACCACTATATATCAAATTTTTTGTTTTTGTTATTCTGAAATTAAAGATAATTGTATCTAAATAAATTTCAGTATTTTTATACCCCCCACAATTGTGAGGGGGTATACTGGAGTCGGGTTGTCGTGTGTCCGTACGTCCGTCCGTCACTAAACTTAACATAAGACTTAAAGAGAAATATGTTATAACTTCTATTTCCTTCATGTAAAATGCTTAATATTTCACACATGCATTCCTGTAAGGCTCTACTACCATGCTGTGCCAAATCCATGACCATCCAACCCCCGCTGATCCCAAGGTCAAGCTCAAATACATAGTCTCTTTACAAAACTTAACATCAGAGAACTACGTTAACAAATTCACGTTCGTGCCACCCCCGCTAAGCCCAGAGTGAAGGTCACAAGCCCACGCACTTTGATTTTTTTTTACATATTTAGGGGTACCTGGGCCCACGCGGGGTGTGTGTGGGGGGGGGGGGTATTCTGTAAGCCTCGCTTACTGACCAATCTTGTTTTATTTGCTCTAGCGACAAAACCATTTAGTGAAGATTCGTCCATCATTGTCCACATCGTCGTCCATGTCCACAAACTTAACATTGGAGTAAATTTCTGTGAAATTCCTATGATCTCACCATCAAATGGATATGTGCCCTTGGTAAACTTGACTTTAAAACATGTCTGAGTGGCTGAGTGTTTCAGTGACCTTTCAGTGACCTTTCAGTGTGTTTCATATGTCTACATAAGAAGTGTGTGAATGTTTTAGTAATCCATACACTAATATTGAAGTTATGCCATGATGGAGAAACTTACAAACAATTCGAAGTAAATGACCACAGACATACGGACAGATGGAACTTCAAAGCTGTATGCCCCGCCTCCTTGCTATCGCATAGCGGGCATAAATACTTGTGGACGTGGAGTATCTCTGTTCTGTTCTTATTATATGTATTCACATATACCTGACATCATACCTGACATTTTCAAATCTAATCCATTTTATACAGGCTGCACGGTTTTGCACTTTTTGCTATTTTAGCATGTGTGATTCTTTTAATATAGGAATGAATGGCCTTTTTGTGGAATTTATCGGGGTATAAACTTGGAAAAGTCGCGGGAATACTGGACGAAGGCCAGAAGGCCTCGTCCAGTATTCCCGCGACTTTTCCAAGTTTATATCCCCGATAAATTCCACAAAAATGCCATTCATTCCTTATAATTCCAGCATTTTAAATAAATTCATCAAGAAAATGTGTTTATTTTCCGTTTTCTTAAGAATTATTTTAACTGCGCCTGACGGTTACGGAAAGTCGTTCGGCATGGGAGTTTACTGGGATATAAACTTTGGACAGAGACTTGCTACGGACCAATCAAATGTTAGGGAATTGTGTAAATATTTGTGTGCTGGAATTATTTTACAATATATATGTGTGGTGATCATATTTTACAATATATCTGTGTGGTGATCATATATATAATGTATTCAAGATTTATTGGCTGACTTTGTGTGAAAGTAACTGTGGTTACTAACTTCATATTTATCCCGCTTAATCTGCTAGTGTTGAGGTGTGAATATTTGCCATAAATGACATGACTACCGTATATATATATATATCCTGAGAATATGAGACAAATTCTTAATGAGATATAGGCCGCTCACATCATATACATTTTGTGTGAAAAGAAAAATGGCAAGGTCATTGATGTATGTAATGTAACTTGAATATTATTGTGGTCCTGTTTCTATGTTTGTTGTCATCACACTAACACTTAGAATGCAGAAACAAAAATTGCCGTCTGCTGGTATTTTATATTTTGTCTTCTTTCTCAATAAAAACAGGTTGTCAAAGCATGCTTTTAATGATAAAAATGGAAAATAAAAAATAAACAGCAGACGACAAAAATAATTTTGTCTTCTTTCTCAATAAAAACATAGTTTGACAGCACTTTAGAATCATTTGCATTGGAAATGATTCTAAAGTGCTGTCAAAGCATGCTTTTAATGTGAAAAATGGAAAATAAAAAATAAACAGCAGACGACAAAAATTAATTTGGCATTGTAAGGGTTAATGTGTGATTCAGTACATTGATTTTGTACTGAGGTAGTATGGTATTGTGTGGTGTCTGATCTGTTTACTCTTTGTCCACCTGTGGCTGTTTTGTATGTGCTATTACTTCAGGTCCATAATGTTCTCCAACTTATGTTGTCCGTTATTATTGTGGGTTGGATTTCTTGTACATTCATCCACCTATCACCATGTGATTTTGTACCTTCAGATATTTGTGTAACTTATATTAAATAATTTTACAAAATTTACAATATTTTTCAAAATTTTCAGTGTAGGTCTACATGTGGAATATAATTCCACATGTAGTCTGAAAATGTTGCCAACTTTTGACGCCATTTACGGAAAATATTGTAAATTTTGTAAATGTATTTAATGAAATTATGCAGATGTTCGAAGGTACTAAATCTCATGGCGTTTCTCATATGTACTGGTATGTATGTATGTATGTGTGCCGTATTTCCCGCCATTCCATCATCCGTATTTGGAGGTATCTGTCTGTGTGACTGTCGTCATGTATTAAATGTATGTCATCTGGCTGGAATTTGGCAGCGTCACAGACATGTCAAAGTCATAATCAATGGTTGAAAAATCACTTAACCATTACATTGCAGGCACTGAACTAAGGTCAAGGTCGTGTTATGGTAAGGTGCTGTTAGCTTGTTTATGTAAACTATTATTATTATCTTTCAGCACATTTCTGAGAAAACTTGTTCCCTTGCATCTTTCAAGGTTCCCAGATAGGCTGCATATTTCAAGAGAACATAGTTTTCCACCTGCCTGATTGGAGGTTCTACATTATTAACAATGATTTGTAATCTTATTACTTTTAGGGGAAGGGGCCAAATTACTTTGGTGTGGTATGGACCTGGCACCAGGTCAGATTATTCTAATTTCAGGGCTGAATATTTTATTTTTTTTCGGCATAAATATTCCGTTCTAATTTTGGGATTTCCCCCGCAATGTAGCAGGTTAAATACGGGATAGAACTCGTTATCCCAGCCTTAAATGACCGTAGCTGTTGATAGGCCATTAAACGCCAATAAATAAATAAATCTAAATAATTAAATTTTGTAACACCTTATCACAATAATAGTGAAAAACATCATGCCTGTTACACAGCTTCTAGTATGGACAACTGAAGTATAATATGTAGGGTTTAATATTTGGTATTTATAGCTTTTCACATCACGATGATAATAAATTCTATTGTGTGTCATTTTTCGTTGTGTTTAAAAACAATAGAGGCAAAGTTTTTAAAATGTTCAAAATATGCCGCTTTTCTGATGGCGCCAATATCCTTCCTGTTACTTGTGAATGTTTTGTTTATTTGTATATGTGACACAAATTGATGATAAAATTAGCACAAATGCTCTTGCGACCAGTGTAGCCCCAGATCAGACTGTGCATCTGCACAGTCTGATCTGGGGCTACATTGTTCGCCATGTAGTCATTGAAACAATTCTAATGATTTTAACCAAAACGTTGCATCCTTACCAAGACACAGGAGTCTGATTGCTGACCAAGAGCCACCCTGGTCAACTACCCACACACATTGGAGTATATTTTAGGCTTTCTTGTACGTGAGAGTTGAATCCGGTTATACCTACCCATTATAATAGTCAAATTAGAGCTAATCCTATTACTTTTCATGGGCAGGGCTAAGTGACTAGTGTGGTGAAGACCATATTTGGCTATTTTAATTCTCAGGGCCGAATAAATATTATTTCTATGTGAAGATACAGTTCTGATTTTGGGATATTCCCCCATCTGTGCAGATGAAATACGGGATTCGATATAAAATTTACCCGATCTTAAATGACCTTTAGTCTTTACGGTGGACAGACTGTTAAACACCATTACTCATTTAACCCTTTCAATACTACAGACCTCTTATCATAATGTTTGCAAACAGTGCAGATCCAGATGAGCCGGCTCGTAACGAGCCGTCTCATCAGGATCTGCACCACTTGTGGATATTTTCTTATTTCTAAAAACAATACCCCTTTCTAATAAATAGAATAGTCTAAAACATACCATTCCAGTAACTTTGGGGTGAAAGGGTTAAAAAAGAATCGCCAGCGAGCCAGATTTTATCACGACGTGTCACACTTGTTGTACGTGTTATTTGCCTCCACAGGAGCCTTGTACACACGGAGCATGTCCGATGACCCCTACAGTGTGTCGGCCAATAGAGGCCCCTTACCGTCCGGCCTTGTTCGAGGTATTGTCATGGTAACCACAGCCAGAACTGGGTTTTGTCAAGCCATTTTAAGCCAGAGAAGTGATAGTTAGTTTACTTACCGGTACTCAATTATCATGCTTGAAGTCTGGAAGTTTGAAGCTGAGCTCTGCTCAATCTCAGAAAATCAAAGTCTTAATTTTGAATAAAGATTTTGAGAACATGTTTTTCACGAGCCTGAAATAAATATACTACTTCAATACATTTTTGTCATTATTAGGCCAATTATTTCAAATAAGAATGAGATACACTATATGTAAAGGCACTGGGTTTCAGATATGTCCCGATAGTGATGAAACAAATTAATAATATGACGTATTTCTCGGCCTATTTGAACCTGGAAAAATGTGGGCTTAGTAATAAAAAAGTTTATAACACTGAAAAATACCTTTTTTTCTGCAATCGATGGTCACTAATTCAATGTAACCTGGCTTAAAATGGTTTAACCCTTTCCCTGATAGAGATGACTTTTCACGCCTCTGCAGAAGATGTCTTTTGAAAACATTGTTGGAAAAGGAGAAATTGCTTGTAACAAGCAATTTCTCCTTTTCCCACAATGTTTTCTACTCTATCAGATAATTTAACCATCATTTGACCCAGCATTTGATTCTTTTATTCAGATGTTTTGGATTTGGATGAGTCGAAATATCGCAAAACAGGTAAAGGGTTAAGATGAAAACACCTGGTAAAACTGTAAATCTGGCTGTCATGGGAATCAGTGCGTGCTGCATAATTTCAACATTTTATTTTGTTATTCACCGTGTATTTGTGTTGCGCAGGTCGTATATTCTCGCGGAGTATATCCGACGACCCTTACATGCACAACACCGGTGCCAGAGGGTCTCTAGTGCCTGGGCTCGGTCGAGGTATTGTCTGGCTGCTTTACTCATCTATAATTCACTGATGCTGCACTCCGCGCCATTGCAAAATGTTTCGCGTCGAAATAAGCTGCGAATTCCTGACGAAATCCCATTCATGCAGAAGATACTGCATAAAAACATTTTCGTTTAGTAATCGGCGCAAGAATTTGCGCCAGTTACTAGACAAAGATGCTTTTATGTGATAGCTAGCTCCAAGTAGAGCTGAATGGCATCTCGTCAGGATACCCGTGCATTTTTTGACATGAAACATCAGTGCACCAGTGTAATTGGAAATGGTCATTGAACGCTTCATCATATACTCGGAAACCTTGTCACTGCTGTACCTCCTGTAGGCAATTATCTTACACGATTCTCATTCAATGTTCAATACTTACATGTTTCTGAGCTATTACTGTGCTGAACTAAGTTTAAAATATTATCTAGCTGTTATTATCGCCTCGCCATGCATTAGTAACACATTTCATTTTTCATAACTTATCAGTGGGTGGTTGGTCGGGCGAACGCGATGACGTAAATCAACGGTAGGGGTTCCTCCTTATAGGAATCACGATTTGTCTGGTTTGGCCCTCAGGTACGTTTTTATCTTTGGCTCTTTTGTGCTAAAGTTTTTACATACCTTATATCTCCACAATTGTTACTCCAATTTACTTCAAACTTCTAATACTGCCTTGTCATCATCCATATTTTCATTCTATAGCCTGCTCATGTGGTCCACATGCCCAAGGTCAAGGACAAATGAATTTGTGTTAAAGTTTTTACTTATACCTTATATCTCCACAACACTTACTCCGATTTACTTCAAACTTCAAATAATTATTTATTATCATCTATATTTTCATCAAGGTCAAATGACTCTAAAATTTGCGTTAAAGCTTTTACATACCTTATATCTCCACAACCATTATTTCAAACTTCAAATAAATACACTCAAATACCATCAAATGCCTTGGCGGGCTCGACATGCGGGCCGCGGCCATCTGGTTTTATTGTAAATATTCAGTTCCGATTTTGGGATTTTCCCCATTTGTACATGTACTTGAACATGTACATGTACTTGTACATTTAATATATGGGATTTAGTACTAAACCCATTGACCTGGCCTTAAATGACCTTAGCTGTTGATAGGCCATTAAACCCCAACAAACAAACATAACTTATGAACCGCTTCACCAATTTTAATAATATTTGGCCACAATGTGTATCTAGAGATGGTGCTTTGTTTTGCATACGACCCAAGTCCAAATGCCCAAGGTCACTGAGAAGTTATGTTAACATAGTTTGTAAGCTATGCCAGTGAGGGGATAAGCTTAGTGATAACGATGCCCTTGTTGATTAACATTGCCTATCATATATTCTGACCTTCAGCACTTTTGTTTGAGAAATAAGATAAAATGGCAGATGTCTATTTCGCTTCCTGTATTGTAATGTGTGTGTACTCCTATGATTAAAGTTCTGATTCAAAGCAGTACATTAAGCAAATATTTATATGATATCTTTTTTTTTTAAAATTTACTTTTCCTGATATGTTAACTACATGTACCACTGCTACCTTTAATCATGACTACATTCCAATTTGACTTGAACTTCCGACATCAGGCTAACAGAATATACTAACTAGGCCCAGATCCGGAATTTACTCAGTTTATCCCTGATATTTGGTTGTGACTGAAGAAATGGGACTTTTGGCATTTGTGACCAGTATAGCTCCTGATCAAATAGCACACTCATGTTACTTGATAATGATCTATATAGCTTGTTACAATCATCATGGGTGTTTCCTTTGTGCAATAGCGAACAGTACAGATCTTGATCTGATTGTGCAGATTCACAGGCGGATCTGTATCTATACTGGTCGCAGAACTCATAAGCCCCATATTGGTTTTGCAAAATACAATAATTTCCAAAAATAATATCAGAAGTTAAAAAAATTATTACACCTTATGGAGATTTTTTCGGAAATTTTTGCCAATTTCTTGACAGAAAAATGGTGATGAAATAGGGAGATTATTGCAGAGCCATGGTCACTAACCACATTTAGTGGTGTGGGTATCGGTGTCTTGTGATGCATTGTGGGTGCATATTCCTGTACTAATATATGGGATTCCTTACCCATGGCCAATGGAGTGACACTTTAACCATTTCAACACCACATGCCTGTATAGTGGTATTGGCAAACAGTGTAGATCCAGATGAGCCGGCTCATGACGAGCCGTCTCATCAGGATCTGCACTGTTTGCAAGTAATTTTCATATTTTTGACAGCAAAAATCACCCCCTTTTCATAAATGAACTGGTCTGAAAATCATTTTGTGGCCATTGGATTAGTTGCAAAATTAACATATCAAAGTCCATTCCAGTTACATAGGGGTGAAATGGTTAATGGAAACATTCTTCACTAACATGCCCGAGTTTGTGCGCTGATGTTGCTTCCTGACCAGACTAATGCCAATTCTACCTCGCAGGTCGGTATTCAGAAAAGTAGTTAAAACCACTGGTCTTAGCAAGTCATGTTTAGAATATTAAACCTCTTTATCCGACCTTACATATAATTTTATTAATATAAGTGCATTATACTGTGAAACCTTTGCCAGTCTATCCATCTGGGGCCCGTTTCACTAAACTTCGTACAAAGTTTAGTGAAACGGCCCCCAGTTTGTCAGTCCATCGCATACACAATCTTGCCAGCAACTGTGCCTTGCTAAAAGGTTAACAATAGGCATGGTACTTGGTCTAAAATGATGATCAGCTTTTCCTTTTGCAATAGTAATAATGGTGTGATATATGATATACATGTACATTTCACTTGAAGAGTCTAATCCATTTGCACTATTTTTTAGTCCATTGCAGTTGACTGATTTTGAATTCCAAGTATTTGAATGATCTTCAAACATATTTTTCATGCAAATGGCTTTCTAAATTTTTACAAATTACACAGATATATGTAAAGCCTTACAAATGTTGTCCTAATGGAGTTGTCATCCAAATCCAAGATGGCCACCATAGCAAATAGGCCATTTTCTTTGAATATCTTGTCATGAATTGTCAAGACAGTTTGATGAAATTTGGCACATGTTCTCATAGGCCTAATGGCTTGTTGAAATGCAGACCTTTGAATCAAAACTATGTGTGGCACTTATTAAACTGATATAAGTGAAATTGACACAAGTTGGGCTAGTTTTAGCCTGTCCTCATTTAAAGATTTTACTAATTAATTATTGTCACCTGTTCAGGTTGCGGTCAGTATCTCAGGTGAGCGAATCAGGCCAATTTGAGCTTCTTGTTTTATTTTTTCAGAACACTCTCAGTGTTCCTAATGTCTGCTTAGAATATTAGAAATAAAATATTCACACATTGTTTAGATATTTATCAAAATTGAATCATTATGTAACCTTGTTAGATATGATGAAATTATTTCTCCTGATTTTGCACACTATAATCAAGTCTAGCGCTTTAGTGCAACAACATCACAGGAAAGACTCGGACCTGTGACACAAAATAATTCCCATTGCAATAATTCCATTACCCCAGCCACCTGTTGTCGTACTGTATGTTACGGTTCTATAGAACCGTAACGTACAGTACGACAACATGTGGTTAGAACCGTAACATACAGCACAACAAGGTGGGTTCTTTAATGGTATTTTTTCCATGGGTATTTTTTATGTCGCATGTCTGTGGTGGGTAATTTTTACAATCGGGATTTATTCTTACTGGAATGCCGACTTACATGGTTTGGCCCTCATGTACATTTTCGGCCTTCTGATACTTGAGTTAAATCCTCATATAACTCATTAAATAATATTAGTGATGATCATATTACTTTTGGGGTTGGAGATACGTGACTTTGATGTGGAATGGACCTGTCACCAGGTCAGGATATTCTAATTTCAGGGCTGAATGTATATTTTTCTGTAAATATTCAGTTCTAATTTTGGGTATTTCCATCATTATGGACAGGTTAAATATGGGATAGTCCAACCCGTTGGCCCGGCTTTAAATGAGCTTTGCTGTTGATAGGCTGTTAAACACAAATAATCAATCAATCAGTCACATGTCTGAGTCTTCCACTTGTGGTTTTTGTCCATATCCAGTAAACTTCATGTACATGTACCTTCTGGCAGATACAGTTCTTAGTGTTTATATAATATAATTGCTTTGCATACAACTCTGATCCCAACTTTCTTCTATGTTTTGTTTCCTGACTCCCATAACTATTTTCAATCTCTCTTTATTTGTGCATACTCTCTTACTTGCTATTTGCCGGAAATGATTTTGAGATTTCAATTTAAATTTTGATAAATACATTGTAACTACAAATGGGAATCACTGGAAAACAAAAATAATTGTTTCATCACGAAAGTGAGTAATTATGATATTTTAAAGGTACATGCCCACTCAGTAGGCACAAAATGTTCTTTTCAGAAATTAAATAAATGTATAATTGAGAAAATCATTTAGTAATATTTATTTTACTGATAGTGACTGGCGGTGGTATCATTTTAATATGCAAATGAGGCATGATACTTTTTAAATTATTTGCACTAATTAAATGCGTCGCTTGAAAAAATAACATTGTATGATCATTGCACACGAAAAAATGAATACAGAGAATAAATAGTACTGTCCGTTAACATTTTACGGCAACACGGTTATTGCCCCTGATATCAGTGTGGAAATTTACGTCTGATATAAAATGTATAATAATGTAAAAATCAATACCTGTAGTAATGGTGAACGAATGTTTATTTTGCCAGAAAATGTCATATCTACAGAATACAAAACTATCTGTCTCCCTATATTATAGCCTATTGAGTGGTCGTGTACCTTTAAATGACATTCGTTTGGGAATTATGATGTACTCAGTGGAACCTCTCTAAACCGGACACCAAGCAAACACCTGTGATCTTATTTTTGATTAGTTTCTTGGTCATTTATCTCGGGAGATAATGTCTGTTCGTGATCGCATAGCACACAACTGTGGCCCAGACTGATCAACTGCCCGATTTACAGTGAAACCTCTCTAAACCAGACTCTGGGGACCTTAATTCCCAGGGTGTCCAGTGTAGAGAGGTTTCATTGTAATACATATGGGAGGGGCTTATAATGGAGAATGGGATACCATTGTTTCAGATTTAGGACTATGTCATAAAGGCATACAGTCACAAGTATTGTCAACGATTCGTACTTATAGTTCTATAGATCAGGGGCCCGTTTCACGAAACTTTGTACGAATAAAATGTTCGTAAGTGCAAATTTAGGATCGTCTAGAAATTTCAATTGATGGATTTACATTTATTGAGCATAGGCTGCCTATGTTCAATAAATGTAAATCCAATAATTGTTTACAAGAAAACACTGTGAATGTGAAATTTACAGACTATCATTATTTTGCACTTACAAACATTTTAGTCGTACAAAGTTTAGTGAAACAGGCCCCTGTACAATATGCACATTCACTAGCTAGTAGCTATTATACACCTATATTATACATGGATAAACAGAAAATTCAGGTCTATCACATTTACTATATAAGTATGTACATCTCATATCGCATGAGTAAAATCATTATTGTCATTGATAGTACATGCAGTTATTTCAGATTTCAAAATTTCATTTTGAAGAGAATTGAACAAACTGCACAATGAAATGTATGTCTATTGATAAATCAGAACAACAATATAAAATGAACATAAAAACACTACAATCTCATGTAGTATCCTGTCGATTATTTGAGACACGCCATGTGATTTTGTACCTTCGGACATCTGCGTCATTTCATGAAATACGTTTACAAAATTTACAATATTTTCCGTAGTTGACAAAATTACATGTGGAATGAAATTTTGTAAACTTTTTGACTTTATTTATGAAAAATATTGTCAATTTTGTAAACGTATTCAATCAAATTATGCAGATGGCATTTAATTATTAACCCTTACACAGCTATCTTAATTTTTTGTCGTCTGCTGTTTATTTTCTTTTTTCCATTTTTATCATCAAAAACATGCTTCCATCATTATACCCCTCGCAACGAGTTGTGGGGGGGTATACTGGAGTCAGGTTGTCCGTCCGTCCGTCCGTCCGTCCGTCCGTCCGTAAACTTAACATCAGAGAAATATTGTTATAACTTCTATTTCCTTCATCTAAAATGCTTAATATTTGACACATGCATTCCTGTAAGGCTCTACTACCATGCTGTGCCAAATCCACGACCGTCCAACCCCCGCTCATCCCAAGGTCAAGGTCAAATACTTAGTCTCTTTACAAAACCAAACATCAGAGAAATATTGTTATAACTTCTATTTCCTTCATCTAAAATGCTTAATATTTCACACATGCATTCCTGTAAGGCTCTACTACCATGCTGTGCCAAATCCACGACCGTCCAACCCCCGCTGATTCCAAGGTCAAGGTCAAATACTTAGATACTTAGTCTCTTTACAAAACTTAACATCGGAGAAATAAGTTATAACTTCTATTTCCGTCATTGAAAATTCTTATTATTTCACTTGTGCATTCCTCTAAGGTTGTACTGTCATGCTGTGACAAATCTACGACCGTACAACCCCCGCTGATCCCAGGGTCAAGGTCACATACTTAGTCTCTTTACAAAACTTAACATCAGAGAAATATGTAACTTCTATTTCTTTCATCGAAAATTCTTAATATTTCATGCATGCATTCCTCTAAGTCTCTACTATCATGCTGTGACAAATTCCCACTGATCTCGAGGTCAAGGTCACATACTTAGTCTCTTTACAAAACTTAACATCAGAGAAATCGGTTATAACTTCTATTTCCTTGCTCGGATCTGCTTCACATTTCACACACGCATTGCTCCAACGGACCTCTACCACCCTGTGACAAATTCACGTTCATGCCGTTCCCGCTAAGCCCAGAGTCAAGGTCACAAGCCCACACAATTGGACATTTTTACATATTTTAGGGGTACCTGGACCCACGCGGGGGGTATTCCGTAAGCCTCGCTTACTGACCAATCTAGTTGGAAATGATTCTGAAGTGCTGTCAAAACATGTTTTTGTTGAGAAATAAGGCAAGATATAAAAGCAACAGCAGATGACAATTGTTGTGTGTAGCGGTCTAAGGGTTAAAATACTATTGCCCTTTTGTCAATTCTGTGTAGTTCTTGGTTCAGCAATGCAGACTTATCAGACTTTTACATGTTATAAAGAATATACATTACACTTCATGAATCAGCAAGCCCTGATAAAAAAAACATTGGTTTCAAATATACAAGGTACATGTATATTGATATATATTATACTTTCAAGTGTCGGTTTATACATTTGACCTGTATTCCATTCCAAAGTTCAGATACCCAGAAGTTGGTGTTTAACCCTTAATTTTTTGTCGTCGGCTGTTTATTTTCTATTTTCCATTTTTATCATCAAAAACATGCTTTGACCGCACTTTAGAATAATTTACAACATGCTTTGACAGCACTTCAGAATCATTTCCATTGGAAATGATTCTGAAGTGCTGTCAAAACATGTTTTTATTGAGAAATAAGGCAAGATATCAAAGCAACAGCAGACGACAATTGTTGTGTGTAGCGGCCGAAAGGTTAAAATATTTTCATATTTTCTCAAAACAAATGTATATGTTGTTACCACTAATTTGAAATGTATTGACAAGACGATTCAAGTGAGCGTTAACAACATATACTTTGTGATGAAATAATAATTTCACAGGTTACTAACACAGTGTAATAAAACTCATAATACACTAGTGTAATAAATATGTAAATGAGCCGCCACAGAAAACATGTTAGGTAATCAGCACAGTTTCGCATTATGATGATGTGCTTATGCAATAAATATGATCTAACATTTGTGACGATTTAATATGAGATTTATTAAACTTGTTTATTAAACTCGGCATAGCCTCGTTTCTTATGATATCAGTAAACTCGTTTAATAAATATCATATCACACCACTCATGTAAGATCATCTATATATTTTAGTGGAGAAATAAAAAAAATATACTGAAAATAATTTTAACTGTTAAACTGCTACACACAACAATTGTCGTCTGCTGTTGCTTTTATATCTTGCCTTATTTCTCAATAAAAACATGGTTTGACAGCACTTCAGAATCATTTCCAATTATGCCGAAGTGCTGTCTAAACATGTTTTTGATGATAAAAATGGAAAATAGGATATAAACAACAGACGACAAAAAATTAAGATAGCTGTGTAAGGGTTAATTCTTGCTCCAGCTGATTAGTGTTTAGCAACTGGCATGAACTCATAATATCTAATTGAACCTATCTACAAGACAATTTAAATAAGTGTTAACAACGTATCCATAATTGTAGAAATAAAGAAAATGTACAGAAAATAATGTTGAAATCGTGCTCTGCTGTATTATTGTGTAGTATCTGGAATGAAGTCATTGTTTCTATCCACAGTGCTGGAGGAGGAGGACAACAGCAATTACGACCCCGACTTGCTGGATGACCCGGAACTGCAGTCCGGCGGCTATAGGACTGTTCTTACCTTTTCTTCGTACATGGTGAGTTCTTGCCTTATCTTCCTACATATGTCGAGGGGTATATAGTTTTCGTCATTCTGTCCATCCGTTTGTTTGTTCATCTGTCTGTCTGTCTGTCCGTTCGATTTGCGTTAAAGTTTTTATTTGACGGTCCAGGCTGCGGCCGGGGGTATTCGTGATCCTCGGGGGCCCGTTTCACTAAAATGTTCGTAAGCCCAAATTTAGAATCGTCTGCAAATTTCAATTGATGGATTTACATTTATTGAGCATAGGCTGCATATGCAGCCTATGCTCAATAAATGTAAATCCAACAATTATTTACAAGAAAACATTGTTAATGTGAAATTTACAGACTATCATAATTTTGCACTTATGAACATTTTAGTCGTAGGAAGTTTGGTGAAACGGGCCCCTGCTCACTTGCTCTAGTTGTACTACAGTCGTTGATGTATATCACCGGGCATCAAACAATACTGTCATAGTATTTCCATCCCACTTGTCTGTCGGATGAAAAACTGTGGTCCCGTCTCTATATGACCTTAGCTGTTGGTGGGACATTAAAGGTACATGCCCACTGTGTAGGCACAAACTGGTCTTTATAGGAATTAAGTAAGTGTATAATTGTGTCACTATTCCACCAGTTCTAAAAATTACAAGTGGCCGCTATACAGATATAATCATTTAGTAATATTTATCAAGCTATTTTGATATGCAAATGAGGCATGATATTGTTTAATTATTTATACTAATTAAATGTGTCAACTGAAAATATAATATTTTCGACAGATTATAAAGTATAATCATTGCACATCAAGAAATAAATACAGAGAATGACTAGTAATGTCCGTTAACATTTTAACGAAACCAGGTTATTGCCCCTGATATTAGTTTGGACATTTTTGTGTGATAATGCCACTCAATACGTGGGATAATGGTGAATGAATGTTTATTTTGCCAGAAAATGTCTCGGATAATGTCTGATATAAAGAACATTCTGTGCCTACTGAGTGGGCATGTACCTTTAAACCCATTCACTATTTTTACCTTGTTGACAGACTTCAGTCATAGACTACGTGAAACCGTCGACGCTGAAGAAAGAACTGAATGAGAAGTTTAAGGAGAGATTCCCGAACGTTCAACTGACGCTGACAAAATTCAGAAGGTACCAGGCCATAATATCTGAGAGTCAATCTATAGTGGTTATACCATAGGTATAACCACCACTTAACCCATTCCATGTTGAATACCCAACCCTGTATGAACAATTTGAAATATTTTTTCCTGTTTTTATGCCCCCCTATGTGATAGCATGGGGGGCATATTGCGATGCTCTTGAGGTTCCATACGTCTGTCGGTACGTCCGTCCGTGTACATTTACGTCGAAAAGTCAAAAAGTTTGTAAGAGTTTCTCCAGTGGAGTCCAGTATGCCATGGGGGCATATCCATGTTTCACAAACGTAATGTCTATAGTTCTTAATTCTATTCAAATGTATATGTTGTTACCACTCATTTGAACCGTCTTGGCGAGACGGTTCAAATGAGTGGTAACAACATATACTTCCATGCATAAATAAGAAAATTTGATTTATTTTTCGTATAAAAATGTGTAGCCTCAACATGTAACGGGTTACATTGTAGCGGTGTCGTCAAATATTCAAATATTGACTGGAGAATTGGGGCTTATGGGTTTTGCGACCAGTGTAGATCCAGATCAGCCTGTGCATCCGCACAGTCTGATCAGGATCTGCACTGTTCGCCATTCCATCAATACAGCACCTGTTGTGCTTCAAACAAGAAATATTGATCGTTATCAGGCTACATATGTGTGCTACTTGATTAGGAGCTACACTAACTACAAACCCAATTTCTGCAGTCACAGGTTCATCTTTACCGGAATGCCGACTTACATGGTTTGGCCCTCATGTACATTTTTGGCCTTCTGATACTTGAGAGCTAAATCCTGTTATACCCCATTAAAAAAGTAATAAGATTAATACTGATCATATTACTTTTGGGGTTGGAGCTAAGTGACTGGTGTGGAATGGACCTGGCACCAGGTCAGGATATTCTAATTTCAGAGCTGAATATATCTCTTTTTCGATATAAATATTTTGTTATGATTTTGGGATTTTCCCCCCATTGCAGCAGGTTGAATAAGGGATTGAACCCGTTGGCCCGGCCTTAAATGACCTTAGCTGTTGATAGGTCGTTAAACACCAATAACAACAACAACACATATTCAAATATTGTGACTCGAGAAATGTTTTGCGACCAGTGTAGATCCAGATCAGCCTGTGCATCCGCACAGTCTGATCAGGATCTACACTGTTCGCCATTCCATCAATACAGCACCCGTCATGCTTCTAACAAGAAATATTGATCATTATCAGGCTACATGTGTGTGCTATTTGATTAAGAGCTACACTGACTACAAACCCCATTTCTCCAGTATCAGGAAACCCCACAGTGTGTGTAGTGTAGTGTAACCACGTGTATTATCATGATGATGATTCAGAATGTATTCGGGTTGGGGTGTGTGTTTTGCGGGGTGCAAACAAACACCACGTTTATCTGAAAGTCTGATCTGGTACAATTGTAGTGGTGTGGTAGAGAAATATGCCAGCATAGTGCGTCCATTGTGAATTGCGTACTTTTAGAAATGATTCGACCCACCCTGCTGGGAGAGGAATGAAATATAAATGTAATTGCACACGGTGTTGACACTGATCAAACTGCTGGTCTGTGTCATCACAGGTATTTTTGCCCGTCGCTGTCAAACATTTGCTATATCTCTATGCTGTTTAACATTATAACCGGACCGGGTCAATATATCAATCAATTAATCACTCATTTCAGTTTAAAGAAAGAACTTAAGCAGATTGGTCATATCAAGGTAAGCATTATGTTTATATTGTATATGTAGTTCATGTGAGATTGCATATGGTATGCAGGCGCGTAGCTGCATTAAGGCACTGCAGGCCCGGGCCTGCAGAATTTTCGAGAAAATGGAAAAAATAATGTGCCAGAGTGCATCATTTACCTTCTAGTTTCGATTTTTTTTTATGGGGGGGTATGCCCCCAGTCCCCCCTAGCATACTCGCACCAACGGTGCTCGAAGTCGTCAACCGGGCCTGCAGATTCAAATTGGCTAGCTACGCCCCTGGTATGGACACGGCTCTGTTGTTAGCTCAGAGCTCCAGTTAAGGTGCGTAATTTGGGGACAAATTTCTTATTTCTTTATTGGCATGTTGGGAGTGCTTTAGAATCGTCTCAATGAGACGATTCTAAAGGACTCCCAACTTGCCATTTTTTGTGAAGAAATAAGAAAATTTCACCACAAATTGAACAAATTACTCACCTGAACTGGAGCTCTGTTAGCTCCCTTATCATGTGGCCATTTGTCATTGGTTTTGATTTTAATGGAAAATATGCAATGGTTCCATGAATTATGTTGCAAGTTGACACAAAATTCAGAGCTCATTCAGAATTGAATTTGTTGAAAATACAAGAAATAAATATATAAGAAATACAACGATACAACAAGGGAGGTAATACAAGTTGTCATGTTCACCTTCTTTATAAAGCAATTGCTCTTAAGATATTTATACCCCCGGCATATGAAGTATGTCGTGGGGTATATAGTTTTCGTAATTCTGTCCGTCCGTTTGTCCGTCCATTTGTCCGTCCGTCCGTCCGTCCACGTTAAAGTGTTTGTGTACCCATTATCTCTGTAACGGTAAGTCGGATTGACCTCAAACTTCATATACTTCTTTATCATCATCCATATTTTCATTCCATACCACAGTCAGGCGGCCTTCATGTCCAAGGTGAAGGGCAAATTTCGTTGAAAGATTTGCCTTAAAGTTTTCGGGTACCCATTATTTTTGTAACAGTAAGTCGGATTGACCTCAAACTTCATATACTTCCTTATCATCATCCATATTTTCTTTTCGTACCACACCCATGTGGCCTTCATGTCCAAGGTCAAGGCCAAATTTGCGTTTTTTAAATATTTGCGTTAAAGTTTTTATTTGTCTGTCCTGGCAGCGGCCGGGAGTATACGTGAGTCCCTGCTCACTTTCTCTAGTTTTATCCTTTTTTTCTCGATTTCTTTTTAACCCCTTCTCACATTTTGATAATATTTGGCAACAATGTATATCTAGGGATGGTGCTTTGTTTCGCATACACCCCATGTCTAAACACCCAAGGTCAAGGTCACTGAGGACTGTATTTCATTATCAAGGCTGCCAGTAAGGGGATTAGCTTCGTGATAACAATGCCTTTGTTTAAATTTGGGACACTTAGCCCTAGATCAGCCTGCGCATCTAGGGGCCGTTTCACTAAATTAGCAATGTTTTTTGTAAACAATTATTGGATTTACATTTATTGAGCATAGGATACATATGCATCCTATGCTCAATACATGTAAATTCATCAATTGAAATTTACAGACGATCCTAAATTTACACTTACGAACATTTTAGTCGTACGAAATTTAGTGAAACGGCCCCCCTTTATTATATTCTACTTCTACTGCATGAATTTGCAAGAGGACCGACATCTACAATTAGTTCAAATGTTGTAAGATACCTTTTCTCAGCTGTTGGCAAATTTGTGCCTTAAACTTTATTTTACGTTGTTTAATTTCAGTGTAACGTAGACCTGTGGACGATAGCACAGTCGTATGTGTTCTTTGAGAAACTGATACTCAAGGTAAGTCAAACCTTTCACACCTTATGGTATGTGTGACCAGTCTAGATTCTGGGCTGCTAGTGCACTCTACTAGCCCTATAATTATACACTGTTTGCTAGAAACTGGGTGTTTCACTGACTGAATGGTGAATATTGCAGACCCTGATAACAATTCACAGGTGTCTGGGTATGCACGGTGCACAGGCAAAGCCCATAAGCCCCATCTCTCCAGTCATAGCCACAAATATCACTCACAGACTCTTCCGCTATCATAGAAGGGATGTTTATTAAATCTGAAAACTACTGACAATCTTAATCAGACAGCACATCTCGTCTGCATATGTTTCACTACTGGAAGTTACTTGTGATATTCAAAGATCGCTAAATTTACTTATCATACTGTGGGTGGCAGGTGGGAGCACGCGATGGGTAATTTAACGATCGGGGTTCATCCTTACCGGAATCCCGACTGGAGACCTGGTTTGGCCCTCACATACATCTTTGGCATTTTGTATGTGACAGTTGAATCTGGTTATACCCCTTATGTGAGTATTACGATATTCGTAATCCTATTTTAGGGGAAGGGGCCAAGTGACTTGGTGTGGTATGGACCTGGCACCAGGTCCGGTTATTCTAATTTCAGGGCTGAATATATTTGTTCTCGATGTAAATATTCAGTTCTGATTTTGGGATTTCCCCCCTAATGCAGCAGGTTAAAATGGGATCGAACCCGTTTGCCCGGCCTTACATGACCTTAGCTGTTGATAGGCCGTTAAACACTAATAAACAAACAAAACAAAACTTATCATACTGTGTATTGTTGTATATCAAGTGCTCATTGATCACAGGCGGCATTGGTCAAACAGCCCCTTGTTGTCATGGTGAGTCATGTATTATCTTCCCATATGGCCCCCCGACAGTTGCTGATCAACAAACAGAACCGGAAGCTGTGTGCGGGGGCGTGCCTCATGCTGTCAGCCAAGCTCAATGATATCAAAGGACCACAGAGGTCCAAACTTATAGAGGTACGTTCGGTCTGCACTGTCTGTGGTGAAGGTCATTAGGTTCTATCTCTTATGTACAAATTCAGTTGAACACAACTGCTGAGAACATGACATATTGATCACAATGACGTCTCTGGTGCCCATACTTCCAGTTTAACCCTCACTACGTGGGAGACGAAAATTGTCGTCTGCTGTTTTTCATTTTTGCCTTAATTCTTAACAAAAAACATGTTTTGGCAGCACATGAGACTCGTCTCCAGTGGAGACGATTCTCATGTGCTGTCAAAACAGGTTTTTATGGAAAAATATTGAAAATAAAACATTTCTAGCAGACGACAAAATTTAATTCAGCGTAGTAAGGGTTAAGACTTTAATGCATATCCGAGTTACTACTACCCCAATCCTGTGGTTTCCGAATGCAATCTGTGACATCATTTATACAGCAAAGTTTAACTCTTCCTAGCAAACGGACAGATTTTGATGGTACCGTAATAATATATAGCACACCAAAGACGATAACGTATGTGTTTTATGGGTGCTCTAAAAGTTGCACTAACTTACATAACTTTCATGAAGAATCGAGTACCGTACCGATTATTTCTTGCATTCACATGCTCTAGATTTTTATTAACGGTAACCGATTCTTCGTCAAAACGACAGAATTGTGAGATTAAAGGTACATGCCCACTCAGTATGTGCAAAATGTTCTTTATAGGAATGAAACACTTGTATAATTGTGTCACTATTCCACCAGTTCTAAATATTACGAGTGCCCGCTATACAGATATAATCATTTAGTAATATTTATTTTACTGATAGTGCCTCGTGGTGGTATCAGGCTATTTTCATATGCAAATGAGGCATGATATTTTTTATTTAATTATTTTTTAATTATTTATACTAATTAAATGCATCGCCTGAAAAAATAATATTTTCAACTGATTATAAAGTATGATCATTGGAAACACTTTTATCGTCCCTGATATTAGTGTGGAAATTTACGTCTGGTATATAATGTACAATGATGCCAATCAATACGTGGGGTATTGGTGTATGAATGTTTATTTTGCCAGAAAATGTCTCTGATGATGTCTGATATAAAGACTAGTTTGTGTCCACTGAGTGGGCATGTACCTTTAAAAGTAAACTGTATAATACTGCGCAACTCGTTCTGCATTTACAAATCAGTGATTTCTTAAGAAAGGTCTTAAAGGAAATCTTCTGTAAATACATCTAAAAAACATGTCGTCATACGTTCATAAACCACTTGATCCCACATCCCGAATTTGATGGTGAAATAGTATTAAGCTCATGCATTTATTTTGCTATAAATGCCCAGTGATGCTTGGAAATAAGATACCTCACAAATGTAGAGAAATATAGAATAAGAATTAACCCTTTCAACACCACAGACCTGTATAGTGGTATTGGCAAATAGTGTAGACGGCTCGTCACGAGCCGGCTCATCAGGATCTTCACATATTTGCAAGTAATTTTCATATTTTTGAGAAAAAAGACACCCCCTTTTCATAAATGGGTTAGTCTGAAAATCATTTTGTGACGATTAGATTCGTCGGATAAGGGTTAATATACTGAAACTATGTTGCCTATTACTAAGTGCCCTGGCAGTTCCATCGTTGTGTCTAGGGATGGGTGGATAGTCTAGTGGTAGAGCATTGCACTTCAATACCAGAGGTCAAAGGTTCAATCCATGCCTTGGGCAGGAAAAACTGCTTCCATTGTATGTCCGTCCCACTACTGTCTGTTCCACATTAAATCTAGAAGATGTTGAACTTTATTACACTCTTGCAAATTATTTGCACGGGTTTCGCTGTGAGAGAAAACCCGTAATCAACTCTTTACAAATAATACACCGTGAAGAGAACACCCGTAATTGCGCGCCTGTTTTCTTGGAAACCACGAGCTACCATGCAAAATGTTTAATTTTTATTAGTCAAAATAAAGTTATTTGAAAATTTGGAAAGGGTCTCGACTAATCTAGAATGTTAATGTGATTGAACACATTCCAAATATGCACTCAAATACATCTGGTTCATAGAAACAGCTGCGTAATTTGGATTTCAAAAAGTTTACATGACGTCACATTTGACGTCACTCGACGTAACGTCAAAACGTGGGAAAACACGTAATTGTATAACTATTCATACGCACATCACAATTCATTGATTATAATCTCAAAAATAGACTAAATGTGCATATGTATCCGCCATGGAAGTGTAATAAATAGTATATTCCATCGTACATGTTTGAATAGTGGAAATAATACACTCGTGTCCATCGGCGTCCGTGCAAGCAACTCGTTCGCTACGCTCACTCCTTGCTTACGTAGAAGCCGACGCACACTCGTGTATAATTTCCCGCTATTCAAGATGTACGATGGAATATCCTCTATGTACTGTAAGTATTTTTTTATCAATAACAAAAAAAATCCCCCTCCCCCAAAAAATTTATGAAATCCTATCAAATATTGATTTTATTGCGAAAAACATTTTCCTTTGGCAATTTAAATATGGGGGCTAAAATAGATTTTTGTCGAGCCCGCTTGCGGAAAGCGAGACATAGTGATCACAATGACGTCTGGGTGTCCGTGCGTGCGTGCGTACGAAATCTGCGTTAAAGTTGTTTAAAATACCATCAAAATACATGCGGGCCACGGCCATCTGGTTAAATGTAATTTTGGAATTTGTGGACAGATTTTCAAAATGAAACCTGTGGTTTCTTACCGTAGTTACATGATTTCCAAACTATCTAGCCAGGTTCGAAGCCAATTTTCCAAAATGTGTCTCCAGGACACTCCCCAGCTCCTTTTTGCCGCATGTTTCTCGATGGAATTTCATCAAGTAAAAAATAGAAAAAAATTTGAGAGGGTGACTTTTTTGTTATTGATGAAAATGTACTTACAGTACAATTAAATATTTTTTAGATTTAATGTGTTTAATAACCAAAAGTTCATTGGCAGAAAAATGTGGAACAGACAGTCGTCTCTCGGATGAGACTTGAAACCTAGCTACCGTAATAAACCTAAATATTCGGACACAATTTGCTTAAAACAAATATGTACCCAAATACATTGTTATTGTGATGAAACCAGTACATGTACATGTACTGCCATAATAACCTTAAATATTGGCACCCTCACTGTTGTGGGGAAACCATATATGGTTTCCCCACAACAACGAGGGTGTCAATATTTAGGGTTATTACAGTAATCTCTATACAACTGTAACTCTTTAGTGATGTTAAATAAATCCTTTCACTTTTCTCCGTAGGAAATAGAAGATGGTTTCCGGCTGCACAGGAAGGAGATGTTATCCTACGAGTTTGCCTGCCTGGTGGCGCTGGAGTTCTCCCTCCATATCGCGGACAATGAGATATACACCCACTATCAGAGGCTGCTCTATCAGTCCTGACCTCGGCCACTCCTCACATACATACTGTCTGTTTCACAAAACCTGTCCACATTTTTAAGGATATATACACAATGCAAAAACCTTTTTTTTTTCGATAATGTTAAATTTTATCAAAATTTAATAATGCGCCTTCTTTTTATTTTGTGAAATTTGGTCCAATATTTTTATTATGAAAAAAATATTTTCCAATGTTAAATCACCATAGACATATTCACTCACAGAGTGAAGCTGTCTATGCGGATTCAACATGGGGAATTTTTTCTACTTTTAATTTTTTGTTTTTCGACCTCCCTCCAGCTCTTTCCCATAGAGAAATCAGTTTTCGCAATAAAATCAATATTTGACCAAATATTACGAAATAAAAAGAAGGCTCATTCTTAAATTTCGATAAAATTTAATATTATCGAAAACAAATATTGTTTTTGCCTCGTTTATATAGCCATACAGTTTTGGCAGGTTTCGTGAAACAGTTGTGTTGCCACTGTTCATCTCTGCTTTAGGGATGGTTTGTGACATAGAGGTTAGCACTTCAATACCAGAGGTTGCGAGTTCAATCCCCGCCCTAGGCGTGAACAATTGTCTCCTAGTATTTCCACCCCTCTGATCCTTGGGATGAGACTTCAAACCGAGGTCCCATCCCTACATGACCAGAGCTCCAGTTAAGGTGCGTAATTTGACCAACTTGGGGTGAAATTTTGTTATTTATTCATCAAAAATGGCAAGTTGGGAGTCCTTTAGAATCGTCTCATTGAGACGATTCTAAAGCACTCCCAACTTGCCATTTTTGATGGAGAAATAAAGAAATTTACCTCCAAATTACGCACATCACCTGGAGCCCTGATGACCATAGCTGTTGCTGGGATGTAAAACCCATTCACTTTGACTTTTCATCTGTGGTTTATCCTGGCACAAATGTGGCTCTGACAGGAGAAATTGGACTTCTGGGTTTTGCCAACAGTGCAGATCGTGATCAGACTGTGGGATACAGGCTGGTCTGGATCTACACTGGCCTTTGCTCACCATTGCATCAGTGGAACACAAGTTATACTTCTAACAAGCAATATTGATTATTATGCTACATGAATGTGCTCTTTGATCAGGAGCTACACTGGTCACAAATCTTGTAAGCCCCATTTCTTCAGTCACAGCCACAGACAGGCACGTCACTAGGCGGAGGACCCCGGGCTTGAACATAATTTACAGACAATTCCTTATTTGTTTACTGTTATAAAATTGCATGAGAGATTTAATAAATATTTGCAAAAAAAACCCATAGAATGCAGGATAGTGCACCATAGTTTGGGGGGTGGGGTTGGGGGAGAGTGGCATGTCTCCACACCCCACCCTTCCCACCTAGCATACTCCCTCACTTTGCGAGCTCCATTGTAGTTGCGAGGAGTGGAAGTAGATTGCAAGTTACTCTTCGCAACTAGCTCCATTGGATCACCCACCTGGGCTTCAGCTTTAGACAGGGTCTGGCAATGTCCCCGACAGATGTACTCATCTAGTTTGTCTGTGTATTGGAGGATGAGAAGGTGCATACCTAAACATGAATCCATCCCGGAGGATTCATATCTTAACCCATTCCTTTCGGAATACACCTTTAAGGGTATGCAATTTATTGAATAGTTATTTTTATTTTTGTTATTTCTCAAGGAAAGTATATGTTGTGACCACTCATTTGAACCGTCTCGACGAGACGGTTCAAATGGTGATCGCAACATATACTTCTGAGCGCATACAAAGAAAATATTTGGGATTTTCCGCATACATAATGGCGTATCCTCGGCATGAATAGGTCTAATGGTGGATGTTACTGGGATTCTCACCTAGTCTAGATTTTCTTCCATTTCCATATACGAGACGCGCCATGCGATATTGTGCCTTTGGACATCTGCAATTCCATTAAATACGTTTACAAAATGTACAATATTTTTCATAAATTTAGTCAAAAGTTACAAGAGTAATTCAGTGTGCACTCTGAAAATGTTGTCAACTTTTGACGCTATTTACGGAAAATATTGTAAATTTTGTACGTATTTACAACGTATTTAATGAAATTACGGCGATGTCCAAATGTCCAAAATCACATTGATTGTCTCATATATGAACGCTGCTTTACTCCACCCTGATATCATATGTGGAAGTAATGTTTGTTCAAGTATTTTCTGTCATATTCCCCTTGTGTATTTCTAATGTTCACTGTGTGTGTTTTAAAGGTACATGCCCACTCAGTAAGCACAAAATGTTCTTTATAAGAATTAAATAAGTGTATACTTGTGTCACTATTCCACCAGTTCTAAACATTACGAGATCCCGCTATACAGATATAATCATTTAGTAATATTTATTTTACTGATAGTGACGCGCGGTGGTATCAGTCTATTTTCATATGCAAATGAGGCATGGTATTTTTAGCTCACCTGAGCGAAGCTCATGTGAGCTATTGTTACCGCAATGTGTCTGTCGTCCGTCGTCCGTCGTCCGTCGTCGTCGTCCGTGAACATTTTCAAACGTCTTCTCCTCGGTAACCATTGGGCGTATAGTCACCAAACTTCATGGTCATGGTCCTTAGGTAGGCGGACTACAAAATTGTTAAAATGACGTCATCACGTAATCCAAGATGGCCGCCGTCTAAAAATAGCACAAATTCTTCAAAAATCTTCTTCTCAAGAACCGCCAAGCGGATTTCGACAAAACTTGGTAGGAATGATCGATGTACATTGCTCTTTCAAAGTTGTTAAAATGGTGACCCCGGGGTCAAAAATGGGCGTGGCCCGTGGGGTCAAATTGGGGTCAAATTTTGTTTTTGACCGAATATGGTCATGTTATATATCAAATCGAAGGTATCAATGAGGCGATCACTCTGGTACATTTTGTGTCGAAATCGGATTGTTATGTCATCCAAGATGGTCGCCGAAAGGTCAAAAGGTCGTTCTTTTATTAGAGATTTCAAAATACTTCTTCACATGAACCGCTTGGCCCATGGTAGCCAAACTTAAAAGTTATGGTCCATGGGTGAAGCCTTTTCCAAGATGGCCGTCGAAATGTCAAATGGTCGTTCTTTTATTATAGATTTCAAAATTCTTCTTCACATGGACCGCTTGGCCCATGGTAGCCAAACTTCACTGTTATGGTCCATTGGTGAAGCCTTTTCAGATTTGTTAAAATGGAGGTCATCACAAATCCAAGATGGCCGCCGTCTAAAAATAGCATAAATTCTTAAAAAATCTTCTTTTCATGAACCGCTAGCCGGATTTCGACAAAACTTGGTAGGAATGATCGATGTACATTGCTCTTTCAAAGTTGTTAAAATGGTGACCCTGGGGTCAAAAGTGGGCGTGGCCCGTGGGGTCAAATTGAGGTCAAATTTTATTTTTGACCGAATATGGTCATGTTATATATCAAATCGAAGGTATCAATGAGGCGATCACTCTTGGTACATTTTTTTGTCGAAATCGGATTGTTATGTCATCCAAGATGGCCGCCGAAATGTCAAATGGTCGTTCTTTTATTAGAGATTTCAAAATTCTTCTTCACATGAACCGCTTGGCCCATGGTAGTCAAACTTAAAAGTTATGGTCCATGGGTAAAGCCTTTTCAGATTTGTTAAAATGGAGGTCATCGCTAATCCAAGATGGCCGCCGTCTAAAAATAGCATAAATTCTTAAAAAATCTTCTTCTCATGAACCGCTAGCCAAATTTCGACGAGAAACTTGGTAGGAATGATTGATGTACATTGCTCTTTCAAACTTGTTAAAATGGTGACCCCGGGGTCAAAAATGGGCGTGGCCCGTGGGGTCAAATTGGGGTCAAATTTTATTTTTGACCGAATATGTGTCATGTTATATATCAAATCGAAGGTATCAATGAGGCGATCACTCTGGTATATTTTTTGTCGAAATCGGATGGTTATGTTATCCAAGATGGCCGCCGAAATGTCGAATGGTCGTTCTTTTATTAGAGATTTCAAAATTCTTCTTCACATGAATCGCTTGGCCCATGGTAGCCAAACTTAAAAGTTATGGTCCATGGGTGAAGCCTTTTCAGATTTGTTAAAATGGAGGTAATCGCTAATCCAAGATGGCCGCCATCTAAAAATAGCATCATTTTTTAAAAAAAATCTTCTTATGAACCGCTAGCCGGATTTCGACGAAACTTGATAGGAATGATCGATGTACAATGCTCTTTCAAAGTTGTTAAAATGGTGACCCCGGGGTCAAAAATGGGCGTGGCCCGTGGGGTTAAATTTTATTTTTGACCGAATATGGTCATGTTATATATCAAATCGAAGGTATCAATGAGGCGATCACTCTGGTACATTTTTTGTCGAAATCGGATTGTTATGTCATCCAAGATGGCCGCCGAAATGTCAACAGGTTCTTTTATTAGAGATTTCAAAATTCTTTTTCACATGAACCGCTTGGCCCATGGTAGCCAAACTTAAAAGTTATGGTCCATGGGTGAAGCCTTTTCAGATTTGTTAAAATAGAGGTCATCGCTAATCCAAGATGGCCACCATCTAAAAATAGCATAAATTTTTAAAAAATCTTCTCATGAACCGCTAGCCGGATTTCGACTAAACTTGGTAGGAATGATCGATGTACAATGCTCTTTCAAAGTTGTTAAAATGGTGACCCCGGGGTTAAAAAATGGGCGTGGCCCGTGGGGTCAAATTTTATTTTTGACCGAATATGGTCATGTTATATATCAAATCGAAGGTATCAATGAGGCGATCACTCTGGTACATTTTTTGCCGAAATCGGATTGTTATGTCATCCAAGATGGCCGCCGAAATGTCAAAAGGTTCTTTTATTAGAGATTTCAAAATTCTTTTTCACATGAACCGCTTGGCCCATGGTAGCCAAACTTAAAGTTATGGTCCATGGGTGAATCCTTTTCAGATTTGTTAAAATGGAGGTCATCGCTAATCCAAGATGGCCGCCGTCTAAAAATAGCATAAATTCTTAAAAAATCTTCTCATGAACCGCTGGCCGGATTTCGACTAAACTTGGTAGGAATGATCGATTTAAAATGCTCTTTCAAAGTTGTGAAAATGGTGACCCTGGGGTCAAAAATGGGCATGGCCCGTGCGGTCAAATTGGGGTCAAATTTTATTTTTGACCGAATATGCTCATGCCATATATCAAATTGAAGGTATCGATGAGGCGATTGCTGTGGTGCAATATTTGTCGGAATCGGATGATTATGTCATCCATGATGGCCACCAAAAGGTCCATTTATTCAAGATTGTGAACGTCTTTTTCTCAGGAACCACATGGCCGATGCTGGCCAAACTTCATAGGAAGTTAAGATCCTTGGATGAAGCATTTTCAGATTTGGTAAAATGAGAGTCATCGCTTAATCCAAGATGACCGCTATCTAAAAATAGCACAATTTTTTTAAAACACATGAACTCAATGTCACATTCTCCTCTGGTGTTCATGGAGTCAGGTGAGCGAATTAGGGCCATCATGGCCCTCTTGTTTAATTATTTATACTAACTAAATGCGTCGCCTGCATAAATAATATTTTCGACAGATTATAAAGTATGATCATTGCACATCAAAAAACAAATACAGAGAATAAATAGTAATGTCCGTTAACACTTTAAAGAAATACGTTGATCGCCCCTGATATCAGTGTGGAAATTTATGTTTGATATACAAAGTATAATAATGCCAATTATATTGTCGGGAAATGGTTATTGACTGTTTATTTTGCCTGAACAATGTCATATCTAACGAATGGACGAACAAAATATGCCTCCCTTTATTTTAACCTGGCACGTGGGCATGTACCTTTAATACCAAATCATCCATTTTCATCTACCAGCCTGCACCAAATTTCACTAAACTTTGTATGACTAAAATGTTTGTAAGTGCAAAATTATGATAGTCTGTAAATTTCACATTAACAATGTTTTCTTGTAAACAATAATTGGATTTACATTTATTGAGCATAGGCTGCATATGCAGCCTATGCTCAAAAAATGTAAATCCATGAATTGAAATTTCCAGACGATCCTAAATTTGCACTTACGAACATTTTAATCGTACAAAGTTTAGTGAAACGGGCCCCAGGTCTGTGAATTGATTTCGCTGTTATGGCCCCACAAATTTCAACCAAACTTGGTACATGTACGTTAGTACTTTCTCATAATACATGTACTGCTACTTCCCAAAAATAATTACAGGTCGTGATTTTTTCAGTTAGGTCCTCTTTGCAAAATGTTCACTTTGTACGTTTAGTTACGGTACATGTTAAACAATTATTATGCCACCGGGTTTCGAAGAAACGGGTGACATATAGTGTTTGGACCGTCCGTCTGTCCGTCCGTCCGGGCAGACATTCAGGTACTTATGTGGCTAGCCCCACAGGGTTATGGACTTGTTAAAGGATAGGGTTGGTTACAATTAGCCACCTAAGATATCGTTTTATGTGGCTAAAAGTGGTTTTATGTGGCTAATATTTAACATGCGATAAGCCACATAGTTACCTGAAAGTAAGAACGTCCGTCCGTCCGTCCGTCCGTCACACTTTTCGGTTAACCACTTTGTCACAGTTTCTCAAATATGCTGCAGGTGGCATCCGCGTTCGACAGACGCATTTCTTGCGTGCAGTCTATGTTCAATAAATGTAAATTTATCAATTGAAATTTTCAGACTGGCCATAAATCCCATCAGCCCCGTTTCTCCAGTCAAGGCCACATATATAAAAGAGAAAATTACACAATCCTCGCCAAGCTGGCCACCATGTGAGTGGTATATTAAAATACCCATCACATGCTGCCACCTGCCACCCACCTGCCACATGGTATAGGGGTCGACAGTGTTGAAAGGGTTAACAGTTGAGCATGGTATACCGTGATTAGTCCGTGTCACGAGCCGGCTCATCTGAATCTATACTGTTTGCCAATACCACTATACAGGCCTGTTGTGTTGAAAGGGTTAATTTCTTCTTATATACTGTTAAAATATTAAAATATATTGGTGAATGTCTGTGTTATTTGAAGGATACATACTTCTGACTGTTGGTGTACATATTTTGACATCATTATGATTACGATTTCATAGAGATATACAAAATGTATCCAAGTTTCTGTGGCCACCCTGTACTTGTCACTTAATATATTATTGTTATAGATGATCTCAAATATGCATACATGTACATGTATTGTGGTTTCAAGCTGATATGCATAGTTGATTTTGTAGAATTATTTGAGACTGTCACAGTGCTGCGAATCTTTCACATGAATTAAGGATTTCAAATATTTCCATTTATTATATACCTACCCATGAAATACATAGTTATAGATGTAAATAAAAGTCATATGTTCCCATCGATGAAATAAACAACTTCCGGTGAAAATACGACTACTTCCGCTATCTATATTCATATTCTGTATTTAGAAAGAAAACAGCGCAAATAGGCTGCAAATACACATTCATTACCGTATACAGTCTAAAAAACTGCTAATTTCCATGGAGCGGTATATAATAAATAGAATATTCATATTTTTGCAACGAATATAAAATATATGTTCATCGAGTGGTGTGAAATGTCCATATGGATATGGACATTTCACACCACTCGATGAACATATATGTCGTATTCTTTGCAAAAATATGATTATCCTCTATATAATTTTCAAACTATAATAAATACTCTATAGATTTTTAATATGTATAGATGCAGTGTTATTTTGGTTGTTGATTTGGCCTTCCCTTCATGCGTTATCCCCCAACCCCGACCCTATCGGATGTTTTACCACCAAGATGGTTTTACTATCATAGTAACAGGTGGGGCAGCATGTTCTGCAAGCACATTGTGTCCTTGTTCAAGCTCTATCCACAGTTAAGTTATTATAGGAATGAATGGCCTTTTTGTGGAATTTATCAGGGTATAAACTTGGAAAAGTCGCGGGAATACTGGACGAAGCGATAAAAAATAAATTCATCAAGAAAATGTGTTTATTTTCCGTTTTCTTAAGAATTATTTACAGTACATGGTACACTAAAGGTGTAGTAATTTATATTAAAAAAAGTACATGGATAAATAATTCCAGCACAAAAATATTTACACAATTCCCTAACATTTGATTGGCCCGTAGCAAGTCTCTGTCCAAAATTTATATCGCAGTAAACTCCTACGTTGAACTACTTTCGCCGAAAACACATTTTCTTGATGAATTTATTTGAAATGCTGGAATTATAAGGAATGAATGGCCTTTTTGTGGAATTTATCGGGGATATAAACTTGGAAAAGTCGCGGTAATACTGGACGAGGCCTTAAAAAATTACAATTTTCGAAAAAAAAAAATAAAAAAAATATCAATATTTTTTTAGAAAATTGTCATTTTTTATCGCTTCGTCCAGTATTCCCGCGACTTTTCCAAGTTTATACCCTGATAAATTCCACAAAAAGGCCATTCATTCCTATAATGTACTTTTTTTTATATAAATTACTACACCTTTAGTGTACCATGTACTGTAACTACGGTAATAACGAATAACAAAACACTCCATTTCTTCAAAGACTACATATTCTTGAAAACATTTGACAAAAGTGAACTCTTTCAGGTCAGCTGAAAGCCACTGTTTTATTGTCGGTTATGTGAGCCTATTGTGATCTGTTATTGTTGTCAATAAACAAGAGTTTATAGAACATATTTGTTTATTTTTATTTGAAGAATGTTTCAATCAGAACTTTGGTCATCAGTAGCCTATTTCATCAACATTGCAAAGTATACTTTCCTAGCAAAGTATACTTTGAGGGAGTAATCATTTATTTTTCCTGAAATGCATTATTTCATATAAAAGTAACAACTGCATATATTTGATGATTAAAAGTATGCAGAATTATTATACTGAATTTATTACATTATCACAGCCAAAATGTAATAAATTCAGTATAATAAAAATTAATAAATTTATCAAATTTTTTAAAATTTCTCCCTCAAAGTATACTTTGCTAGAAAAGTATACTTTGCAATTTTGATGAAATCGGCTACAGACACATGAGTTGGAAGATGAATGGCGAGTGAGTGGAACATGACACAGGTTGAAGTATGGAGCAAGGTCTGTAAATACATTAAATATACCTACTGTCTGTTCTATGGTTTGCTGCCAACGAACATTTGGCTATTAAACACATTAAATCTAAAAAATATTGAAATGTATGTACTTTTTCTATGGGAATTTAACATGGGGAGTCCATTTGCAATTTTTTTCGTTTTTTGGTTCTGAAGGATCAAAAAACGAAAAAATTTGGAAATTGACTCTGGGGAGATAGCTTGAAAATGATGTAACTAAGAAAACAAGTTAGATTTGACAATCGGTCAACAAATAAAAAAATATTTAAAAAAAATCTATTTTTAGCCCCCATGTTAAATTCCCATAGGAAAATCGTTTTTATACGACCGTTTTTAAAAAACTGTACGTATTATGTTTTACCGCATTGCGGGCGGGCGGGCAGGTGGGCGGGTGGCTGAAGAAAAAGTTCATAGTTCATGTACACAACTCCTCCGAAACCGTTCAGTCAATCGTTCTATACACACGTCTTCTACACATATTGAAGATGTGCACCTTGGTGTTTTTATGCCGAAAAAATATTTTGTAACAAAAATATCACCTTTTTAACTTGGCCATTTTTTCTACATTTTTCTATACAATTCTACATAGGGTACAGAGTTTGTGTACACAACTCCTCCGAAACCGTTCAGTTGATCCTTCTAAAACTATACACATGTCTTCTACACATATTGAAGATATGCACCTTGGTGTTTTTATGCCGAAAACATATTTTTTAACAAAAATATCACCTTTTTAGCTCGACTATTCGAAGAATAGTTAGAGCTTATGTTGTCACCCCGGCGTCGGCGTCGCCGTCACGCGGTGGTTAAGGTTTTTAGTCAAGCTTGTATATGGAATACTACTGGCCCTACACCCACCATACTTGGACAACTTCATTTCCTAGTGATGTACATCAATAACCCCTGATATATATTTGACCTTGACCTACATTTCCTCTTGAATTACTTAGTTAATTTCCCTTGGTTAAGATTTTTATTCCACCTTGGTTAAGGTTTTTAGTCAAGCTTGTATATGGAATACTACTGGCCCTACACCCACCATACTTGGATAACTTCATCTCCTAGTGATGTACATCAATAACTCCTGATCTATATTTGACCTTGACCTACATTTCCTCTTGAATTACTTAGTTAATTCCCCTTGGTTAAGGTTTTTAGTCAACCTTGGTTAAGGTTTTTAGTCAAGCTTGTACATGGAATACTATTGTGCATACATACACCATACTTGGACAACCTTTTCTCATAGGGATGTACATCAATAACCCCTGATCTATATTTGACCTTGACCTACATTTCCTCTTGAATTACTTACTTAATTCCCCTTGGTTAAGGTTTTTAGTCAAGCTTGTATATGGAATACTACTGGCCCTACACCCACCATACTTGGACAACTTCATCTCCTAATGATGTACATCAACAACCCCTGATCTATATTTGACCTAGACCTACATTTCCTCGTGACATACTTAGTTAATTCCCCTTGGATTTCTTTAAGACTACCCATGAGGTGTCTTAAGTTTTACTTAGATTTAACAGTATTTAAGACAATTCTTAGTCGAACTTACCTTTATGAATAGGACTTAAGATTTTCTTAAAATTTAAGACGACCGTAAGTCGAAAACTTTGTCGAAGCAGCATGTTAAGATCAACTTTAAGTTTAAGACGTGACTAAGATTCTTTATGAATACGGGCCCTGATCTATATTTGACCTTGACCTACATTTCCTCTTGAATTACTTACTTAATTCCCCTTGGTTAAGGTTTTTAGTCAAGCTTGTAGATGGAATATTCCTGGCCCTACACCAACCATACTTGGACAACTTCATCTCCTAATGATCTACATCAACAACCCCTGACCTATATTTGACCTTGACCTACATTTAACCTTGAATTACTTAGTTAATTCCCCTTGGTTAAGGTTTTTAGTCAACCTTGGTTAAGGTTTTTACTCAAGCTTGTACATGGACTACTATTGTGCATACAGACACCATACTTGGACAACCTTTTCTCATAGTGATGTACATCAATAACCCCTGATATCTATTTGACCTTGACCTACATTTCCTCTTGAATTACTTAGTTAATTCTCCTTGGTTAAGGTTTTTAGTCAAGCTTGTAGATGGAATACTCCTGGCCCTACACCAACCATACTTGGACAACTTCATCTCCTAGTGATGTACATCAACAACCCCTGACCTATATTTGACCACGACCTACATTTAACCTTGAATTACTTAGTTAATTCACCTTGGTTAAGGTTTTTAGTCAACCTTGGTTAAGGTTTTTAGTCAAGCTTGTATATGGAATACTATTGTGCATACAGACACCATACTTGGATAACTTATTCTCATAGGGATGTACATCGATAACCCCTGACCTATATTTTACCTTCACCTACATTTAACCTTGAATTACTTACTTATTTCCCCTTGGTTAAGGTTTGTACTCGAACTTGGTTAATGTTTATAGACAAGCTTGTATATGGAATACTCCTGGGCCTACAGCAACCATACTTGGACAACTTCATCTCCTAGTGATGTACATCAATAATCCCTGATCTATATTTGACATTGACCTACTTTTATCTTTGGATTACTTAGTTATTTCCCCTTGGTTAAGGTTTTTAGTCAAGCTTGTATATGGAATACTCCTGGGCCTACAGCAACCATACTTGGAAAACTTCATCTCCTAGTGATGTACATCAATAACCCCTGACCTATATCTGACATTGACCTACATTTAACCTTGAATTACTTACTTAATTTCCCTTGGTTGAGGTTTTTAGTCAACCTTGGTTAAGGTTTTTATGCAGGCCACGTTCACCTTGTTTGTCAAGCTATGTGTACATCGACAACCCTCGTAGTCGAGCTATGCTGTTCTCCTAGAGCTCTTGTTAACTTAGCCATTTGTTCTACATTATTGTATCCAATTCCATATCATTTCTATTTTACACTTTACTTTTCTATCTCTGCCTAAATTAGTATACATGTTTAGCACAACGAGATGAAGAAATAATGCTATATACTTTCAAATTCTCATTAATGTTTCTTGCCTTGGTGACAGCTTCACATTTCTGCATCTTCGCTGTCTGGCCCATATTCGACGGGCGTATTTTGTGACTTGCGGCACTCTTGTTTCGCAATAAAATCAATATTTGATGGTATTTCATCAAATAATATTTTTTTGGGGAGGGTGACTTGTTATTGATGAAAAAGTACTTACTTTTAACTATTTTTTAGATTAAATGTTTTTAATAGCCAAAAGTTCGTCGGCAGCAAAACGTGGAACAGACAGTAAGAGTATCAGTAGGTGAAAACTATAAAAAGAAACATTAATTAACTTAAGGAGTGCTTATGGCGTATTCCCGGTGTCGTAGTCAGCGTCTGTCCGTCCGTCTGTCCGGGCGCACGATCGGGGTCTTAGGTTGTTGTGGCCTAAGACAAAAGAAAACGAAGCAACTTATTCCGCAACCACTTAAGTCTATTGTTTCTTAGGTGGTCATTAGTTTGTTTGAAAACAATGGATGTACCACCTGAGTGGTCTATCGTAGGGGCGTCCGTCCGTCGAAAAGTTAACGTTGGGGACAATTTGCCAATAATGTTTGTTTCTATTCACCAAATTTCTTGATATTTCACACTTGCCTTTCACTAATCATTCTCTATCATACTGCGACAAATCCACGACCGTCCTATCCCCGCTGACCCCAAGGTCACACTCTTCGTGCATTCATAAAACTTAACGTTGAGGAATATTTGTTATAATTTCTGTTTTCTTTCGCCCCACTTCTTGATATTTCACACAAGAATTTCTCTAATTATTCTCTATCATGCTGTAACAACTCCACGACCGTCATTCCCCCGTTAACCCCAAGGTCAAGGTCACAATCTTAGTGTGTTCATAAACATAACTTTGAGGGACAATGGTTACAATTTCTCTTTCCTTTCACCAAACGCCTTGATATTTCACACATACCTATCATGCTGTGACAAATGCACGATCTGATCATCATACCCCCCCTAAACCTAAAGTCAAGGTCACACTCTTGGTGCATTCATAAATTTAACGTTGGGGGACATTTTTTTATAATTTCTGTTGCCCGTTGCCACACTTCACGATTTTTCAAACATGCCCTTTTCTAATGGTTCTCTATCATTCACAAAGCTACGACCCTCATACCCTGCCACCCACACGGTAACTCCAAGGTCAATGTCACTATTTTAGTGTGTTCACAAACGTTACGGTGGGGGGGGGGGGGTTGTTTCTATTTCTGTTTCAAACCACATCGCTTCTTGATATTTCACACATACCTTGCGCTCAGTCCTCTATCATGCTGTGACAATTCCATGATTATCTCTGATCTTCGCTAATCCCGAGGTAAAGCATCACCAGGCGCGCTTCTTTGTCTTCTGACAACTATTGTTTCACTTACTGATACTCGCAAGCATTGGATGCATTTACAGTTCAGTTACTCCGCATATATGTGACTCAATGAAATGGGGTTAAAAAAAGTTTAGCCTATATATATTTCACGATTACAAATAAGCGCGAGGGCACTTATACAAATGCTTTCGTTGGCACTGATGAAGGCGTAAGGGCTGTCATTAATGTGGGAGGAAACTGGAGTACCCGGAGGAAACCCACTTGTCCGATCTGGCGAATTCCGTACCATCTCATATACTGCACCGACTGAGGATCGAACCTGGGGCCGCATTGGTGAGAAGCGCGCTCGTTACCAATTGCGCTTTACCGGAAACGGGGTTTATGGGATTTGGTAGTGTAGCTCCTGATCAAGTAGCACATTCATGTCGCCTGATATAGTGAGTGCCGGGTGGGAGTATGCGATGGGTAATTTAATGATCGTGATTCATCCTTACCAGAATCCCGACCGGAGACCTGGTTTGACGTTCCGGTACGTATTTGGCTTTCATGTATGCGATAGTTGAATCTGGTTCTACCACAACAAGAGTAATCCTACCGGTATTACTTAGATCTACACTGGTCTCATTTCTGCAGTCACAGCCGCATATGTGCGGAGCTGCTGTGTGTCCAGTGTGCCAGTGTTCTTATTATGTCAGCGTAGCTGGTTATGGTCCGTGGTGATGACGTTATATCAGCCTGGGTAGGTAGTTGTACATTTGCTGATCAGTTCAAAAATGATTTATACAATGTATGTGGCTGTGACTAGAGACGAGATGGCGCATCAAGCGCGTCTTGTTCAGCTGGTCTATTTATTTTCGCCCAAACTATATTGTTTTTGCGAAGAATCGATTTCCGTGTTTCCGACATGCAGTTCATGAAGACGCGTTTGCTGCGCCATATATCATCAAAATCCGTTTCATATTAAGGAAAATATCAAATAATACTTTCAAGATTTCAACACTTTCAGCCACTGTTGTTGTTGTTATAACTACGTGATCATGCACCTTGTTATTGGGCTTATATTATTGAGGCATGTGCACCAGAGTAGACGCAAATCATCATGCGCGTAGTCTGATTAGAGTATGTACTTCTTGCTATTCACTCGGTGATATACTCGTCATGGTATGGTTCTAACAAGGAGTGTGTATGATGTATCCTTATTTATTGGAAATGCTTCTAAAGTGATGTCAAACCATGCTTTTGGTGGGTGGAAGGTGGGAGCATGTGATGGGTAATTTAACGATCGGGGTTCATCCTTAACGGAATTCCTACTGGAGACTTGGTTTGGCCCTCACATACGGGGCGCCAAGTGGGACATGGCTCAATTTTGTCAACAAAATTCATTTTTGTGCCACAAAATTCATTCACTTTTGTGACACACAGAATTCAATTCTGTGTCACAAAATTCAATTCTGTGTCACAAAATTCACTTTTGTGCCACAAAATTCAATTCTGTGTAACAAAATTCAATTCTGTGTCACAAAATTACAAAATTCAATTCTGTGCCACAGAATTCTTTGTCACAAAATTCAATTCTGTGCCACAAAATTCAATTCTGTCAATTCTGCACACGCATGTAAGAAGGACTACCATTGGTCAGAAACTGCACTGGAGAAATGGGTCACGGTCGCCGATCTACACATTCAATGTCGATGATTCATTTCTCATTCTGCCGATGATTCATTTCTCATTCTGCCATTTTGCTTCAACTATCTCCAAACAGTCAAACGTTGACAAACCCATTCGTATTTAAACTCATTTGCGTTATAATTGTACACATAATTCATGTACATGTAGATCTCCCGCGAGTACTGACGTCATTTATAGTGTATCGCAAGGTACATCTGCCCCAGTTAAATCAATAATACACGCGCTGTGGCCTGTGTTCTGACTGCTGTCTGTGTTTATAAACAGAATGTGTGTATTGGGCCATTTGAGGAAACCATTTGTAGTATTTGTGTAGATACCATGGATACTAAGATGGTATATACTGTAAATAATGCATGTAGACACATATTTGCGAACACGTAACTTCGCAACTAGTAGACACAGATCCAATACCATTTGTTTCACAAGGTTAGATCTACTGTTATAATACGACGTCATCTAATGTCATTTTCGAGCATAAAACGTTACCTGATAAATAGAATACCAGGCTAGTGTATTTTAATATCAAGTTTATCAGGCTCGGCTCGGAAACGGTAGGAATTCCTCGGCAAGCCTCGGAATTCCTACGCATTTCCTAGCCTTGCCTGATAAACTTGATATCCAAATACACTAGCCAGGTATTCTCTATATATGGGCATGCTCTCAGGTCTAGCTATGTCCCGGCTACTTTATGTTTGACCCTGTTTACATAATTGAGGGAAAATTCTGAATATTTTTCTTATTTCTCCTTCAAAGTATATATGCTTATATGGAGTGACCACTCATTTGTAATGATAATATAACCAAAATAACTGTCCATAAAGAAGTGTAATATTGATATATTGGGTTATATTTTCGCATTGAAAAAATATTTAAACCTGCAAGTGTACTCCACCATCTAGTAAAATGGACTAAGACCCATCTCAACCAATCAACGTAGAGATGACATAGACGATCTCAACCCAATCAAACGTAGAGATGACATGGACTATCCTACGCAAACTAATTTTTGTGGACAAAAATGAATTCTGTCCCACAAAACTGAATTTTCTTCACAAAACTCAATTCTGTCTTACAAAATTGAATCTTTTATAACAAAAATGAATTTTGTATACGAAATGTATGCAGAATTGAATTTTGTGACACAGAATTGAATTTTGTGACACAGAATTAACAGAATTGAATTTTGTGACACAGAATTGAATTTTGTGATTTTTAGTGTTACAAAACTCAATTTTGTACACATAATTAACCTGTCCTGCATGGTGCCCCGTATCACACACGTCTTTGACATTTTGCATCATATCCAACTTTCGCGGCCACATTCCCTGGACAAAATCCATAGTGACCACATGGTCAATTTCAGCGGACCAATACGTGATGGTCAGTCGGCACATAGTATGGCAGAGTGGGCATCTTTCGGTAGAGTTATATCAGTAGAGTGCTGAGACGTATCGCCCATCTTCGATGTTGAGTTGCGCGTCTGTGATTATAGATACACGTTCAATGCGCCAGCTCCGTCCGCCTCTTTGGTTATCTGGATCGTCACACCCTCGCTAGCGTTCTCAATTTGGCGTCCACTACCGTGCATTTGGTCGTCGTCGCTGACTCGCATGTCCAGCCATAACGCGTATTTGGTAGTCAAGAACTCCGCCAGGGAGACGTCCGAGAGCTTCAGGTCTTTGGCAACCGCGGCAACCTCCGGGGAGCGCTTAGAGCCGGCAGTAAACTGTTTTCTGGCTTCGTCCCACTGCTGGTGCACGCGAATGCCCTGGCTGTAGAGCTGATTGGGAACTCCCTCGATCGTCACCTCGACCTTCGTGATTTTGGTGTTATAGTATTTGTCGCTTTATCTAGCCCCGATCTCGAACCGAGCCTCCTCGAACAGCACCAGTATGCCTTTCATCGAGCGTTCGGGGACGTTGACGTTAATATTCCACAATGTGTCGCTTTTGTCTTTCTTCATCTTGCGATGGCGAAGAACTCGGTCGTAAAGTATGGCAACGCGCCCGGCGTACTGGGTTCTGATCAATCGCGCGAGTTCGGGCATCGTGACCATGTCTTACTCCAGCGACACATTGTTGATCGTATACGTCGATGCCATGTCGGTGGCTATGAGAACTCGGCCGTAGTCGTTGAACGTTAGTTCGTATTCGAGGCGGTCCGCCAAAGCGCTCTCATAGTAGGGCATGTGACTCTCCAGCAACTCGAAGTCGAGCGGGATGTAGAAGCGGTTGCCGTAAGCGGCCGAGATCGCGTTGTCGCTCGCATCGTTCGCTGCCGCGTTACCAGCCCCGATTCTAAGTCTTGTTACGTTCTGACGGTTGCTGGTGTCAATACCCTGATAAAGTGCGTTTTCGCGCTCTTGCGCCATCTTCCACAAGTCCTGGTAGCAATGGTAGACGTCGCTGTCATCGATCGACATCACCTCATTACCAGAAATCTTTATCATGGTCTTCTTGACGATGGCGCGACCCAGGTTCTGAACGACGGTTCGGTCCGCGTCAGTCGACGTCAGAGAAATAGTGAAAGCGAGGCGAACAGTCCCCGGCACAATGACGTCGCTAGCTCGGAGGTTGGGAAAACGGGCCAAGAGCTGCTGGTTCTGGTCTATCGTCGATGGGGTGTTCGTAATAACGACGCTCTGTCTCACGCCTTTCGCCCCGAGGGCCTCCCGCAGTCTGCGGTATGGATTGAGTTTGCGATCGTATTGACTCGCAGACATTATTTAAACTATTAAACCCGCATGGTTTTTTGTTTTTTTGTTTAATACATCGTTAACGATGGCTGGTCGCGATATTGGCATGGACGAATTCGATTGCACTACGGGCGACCGAGACGATTACCTCGATGACGATGACATCGATGATTATAAGAGCGCCGACGATGCCGAAACGCCCTTCATAGACGCGATAGGGGATTCACCCGGCGAGGAAATAGGTGGCGCTACCAACACCGTTGCTATAAGTCGGGAATTACTCGAGTCAGCTGTAAACGACTACTACAACACTTTGGCAGAAAAAGGCATGGTACCATCTCTCGCCCGCGACTACTCCAAGTTCAAATTGGATCTGAACGGTAGGTTGCGACTAAAAGCAGCATCAAATCTCCCAATAGTCAACACGAGGACCGGTAAACCCCTAGCGCTGAGCACCATTGCCGGAAACCCGGGCGGTGCCCAAATCGTAAGGAGCGAACTAGGATTCGTAGATTGGAAGAATGCTAAAAAAATTATGCCGGCCCGCGCTGTAGAGACCCAACAGTCTACCGACGAAACTATGGCGAAAACGACCGCCACGATAGAAACTGTCGAGCTCCGCGAGGTCCCTCGTGTAGCCACCGACGCTATTCGCACGATGGAGATCAACGAAAACGAAATACTCGATGGACGACCCACCGTTACCTCTTCGTGAACTCCAGGGACTCGATAAGGCTATGCAAACAGTCCGGGGCGAACTGGTCCTTAACCTCTCCAAGCTCTCGGCGCTGGATGAACATATCGCGCTAGTAGAAGGAAACTGGAGGAAGTCCGTGACGATAGAGAATCTACCGAGCGGATCACCGAACGCCTGCGGTCGTTGCGAGATGAAAGAGAAGCTCGCTTGGAGGCTGCCTCGACTAACCGTGAGGCGCTCCGCACCCAAATAAGTCGGATCCGCGAAACAATCTCGAGGGTCCTGCACGAGGACACGACACTCGGTGAGCATCTTCGCACTCTGTTCAGAGAGCAGGGCGTCACGATAGCAAGCATCTTCGCAGCTCTCGTCATGACTATATCGACCATAGTTATACCTATCACTGGTGGTACGGCGGCTGTACCCGCTCCAGCACCCGCTCCAGCACCCGCTCCAGCACCCGCGCTATCCGGCGGAGCCAAGGATTGGGTAAAAAAGCAACTGAAAGCCCTCGCCAGTCTCCTGGCTAAATTAGCCGGAAAGGCGGCTGCCGTGCTGCCTGGGTTGATCGGGGGCCTCGTCTCCTTCTTGCTATCTATATTATCAAAAACGGCCGCATGGTTCGCCGAGAATGCTTGGGCTATTACTACTTTTAGCCTCCCGAGAGCTGTTCCTAAGCCCAAAGCGCGAATAGTCCGCCCGCCACGAGGGCGACGACGAGCGCTAATTTCTCCTCCTCCTGGTGCATCAAGTCCTATTGTGTCAACATGCTCGGGAGCGGAGGTGGAGCTTGATGAGACACTAGTTCCGAAGGAACTTGATGGGATGCTTTGTACTGGGGTGGGTGCTTCGGTTTTATGAAATCGTTTCCATGCTCGGTGCGCTTGATGATATCCGCGTTCACGTTCCCGTTATGGCCCATCTTTTGTTTGACGGTGGCGATTACGATCTGATTATTGTAACCGTCAACCGGGTCGTCTCGTAGTATTATATTGCTCGGCGCCATATACAGACCTATTCCAAATACATAGTCTACTGGGGTGCGGGCATACTGCAAAACGTCTTGATACTGCTGGATCGCCGCCTGGAGGTTCACCGGAGATGAGATGGCGTCCTCGACATTGGCCAAGAACAGTTTCTGGCTATCGAACGCCGTCCCGGTTCCTATTATACCACTGTGCGCTTGCGCCTGTGCGCCGAGGATGGCCCAGACGTATGTGCGAATGGAGTCATTGAGGCGAGTAACCCCGGCCTGCGTGAACCCCAGACCCTTATCTAACATAAATGTACCCCACGCGTCCTGGACCGCAGCAGCCTGCTGTATGTAATCGACGTGAGCTCGTTTTGGAGGTAGCCAATTGCAGGATGAGACACCGCAGTGCCGACCTCCAGACACTTCCGGCCCGAAGGTCATCGTCGCGGGGTCAAAATTCCCGGCGTTCCGACTGACGATGTGGTCACCGGAGTGATCGTGTCTAAAATCAGTCTGCGTCCAATTCCCGGTCTGGCCCCGAATGAGAACGTCCCCGAGACTAGTGCTGCTAGGAAATGCTTTCTGGCGCCAGTCCGCGTCTTTTGGTACCCCAAATTCGTCACAAAGTCTTTCGAACGCCCTACGGTCGTATGTGTTGGAAATGGGATCCCAGCCGGCGTCCTGCGGCAGAGAGATTTTCTGTTCTTTGAGAATCCGGCTAATAGTGTAGTACGCGTGGAAGTTGTAAACGGCCCTCAAAAAGGGATCCTCCGTGGCTAGATGGTCCTGAGAGGAAACCCCGCATCCGGCTGTTGCGCACCATACGGCGAAGTTGAGCTGATTCTGCCAAAACTGCATCGGCGTCGCTTTCCACCCGTTCACGGCCTCCATGGTAGTAATCTTGGGCAAAGATGTCGGGGAAGTTGGTTTGAAAGCCTGTTCCGCCGCTAACTTGGATAGTGGGGTGCACAAGCCCGGGAGCGCCAGCCTTAGCGGCGTAGACCCCGTCGACCACGTACTTTGCGTTAGAATTAAAGCCAAAAGCCTTGGTATCCATTGAAAAAGATATTATCATGTTTGCTACTATCACTAATGTTGTGAATTTCAGAATTCGATCGACAACTGCCGCGGAAAAAGAAAGGCCGGCCTCAGATCAATCACCTTCACGGTCGGATGGCAAAATGTTAAGGAGTACGAAGGGTTCGGTTACATGAAGAACGGACCACTGGTAGGTGTCAAAATACCACCAGGTCTTTCGAGTTTCAGAGAGCTCCAAGCTTTTGTTGCGTCGGAGCTTGCTGGTAGAGCCAGCATCGCAATCTCGAAAGCCACCGGACTCGCGACCTTGACCGTCGAGCGCGCCTACTGGATAAGGATCACCCCGACATTGGCCTTACAGCCCAGATTTACAACAACATACCCTTCTGACAATAAGGGATGGTTTAACCCAGGTGAACACGTCGGCGACATCCCAGTGAATTTCGCCTTCACGAAAACTCTCAGGGTGCACCTGGATCAATTGAACACATACATCGTACAACACGTTAGACGGAGCTCCCAGCACATTACTAAAAACTGTGCACGCCAGCGACTGTTTCTATGGTGAGACCCTGACCTTAGACTTCCCAACCCCCGAGATGAAACGTTTGGAATCTGGTCACATCTACAAATTGAAGATCTCTATTCTCGATGATAAAGCTCGAGTGTTGAAGAACGATTACCCGATTTCGATCGTTCTCGAAATAACCGATTAAACATAATATATATATTTACATATTAATCATGAACATAATAATTATACGGCCCAGGTAGTTCCAGCGCAGAACAGGACGTTCCCGTCGCGGGCGTAGCATATGATGAAGCCACAATGAGAAGGCTGGAGGGAAGGATAGCGCAGGCCCGCACAGAGGCGGCTCCGGCGATTGCGCACGTTCAGCGATTGCAAGCTCGAAAACCCGTCATAGCAGTTTGTGCAGAGGAGCTGGGTACACTGAACGAGTGGGCCTACGAATATTCATTCGGTGCCAACGCGAGCAACAGATATGGGGGATACACCATGGCAGCGTCCGGGACGATTCTGCAAATGGCGGTCTGCTCGGTCAACTTTCGTGGACACGCTGCTACCGAAATCCGAGTGAATCTGGTCCTGAACGGGGTAGAGCAGAGGTCTGACATCACCAAGCACGCGGGGCAGAGGTCAGGATTTACGATATTCGATGATGACACTGCAATTAAAGTTTCCTCCGGTAGTGTTATTAACTTTGTAACAAAAGTTGCTGACCAATCGAGTTCAGCTACTGTAGTGACACTGTTAATATAACTTGATTTATGATGAATGACGAGAAACTATATCCACACTTACCTTCGTGGACGACCAACCCGGCATCCTTTAGGATGACCAGGATCGTCGAGATACAACAGATTCTACAGCACGAGGGAGAGACGCGGACGGGTCATGCGAAGAAATATAGGCGGGCAGTCAATATAGTCGAGGGAGTGAGTACCGCGTCAGCCTCAGCTTCCGCTGTAAGCGGAGTGGGGAGTGTGTCTTTATTGTCAACAGTTGTCGCTGCACCAGTCGCGGTGATCTTGAGTACGATAGCGGCGGGGCGGGACTGCTTTGCATGACGACCAGACTCGTGGGCCGAAAACTAGAGGCCAAGAGTCGAAAGCACGACCGAATAGCGGTTCTCGCGAGGTCTAAGAAAAACAGTATCGACGTTATCGTGTCGAAAGCGATAGCCGACAACGATATATCAGATAGCAAGTTCAAACTGGTCGTCGAAGAGATGGCCAGATACCAGGAGTTAAAGGGCACGATCCGGTCAAAGGCCCGACCACAAATTCTCACGGACGAAGACGTAAAAAAACTCGTCATGGAGGGGAGGGCCGATGAGAGAAAAAATCTCCTCGCCCGCCTCGGAACGTGATATGCTTATTCGTGTGTCTGCAGCGGCGGCAGGAGATCCCTCCACCATACAGTCCAGCTGTTCCGACGGCCCCTCCATACGGAACATAAAACTCTTTCGGGCCCCGTTACACCACCGTGACTTATCAAAACTACGCATCAGATCGATTCTATCTTTCTAACTGACTTTCTGATTTCAATTATTACTAAACGATAATACTTGCGAGCACGTAATTCTTTGCTAACCAGTCATCCATGCCCGGTGATGTTTGCAATACTCGTAAATACCGGTACGATGACATCTCTCGTGACTACCTGTCTTCAACCACGCACAATTAACTAGAACCATTGTGTGATTATATATACTGAGTATAACATAGGGAGGGTTTATCTCTAACTTGGTGTCAGAGGTGGTGACATCATCATCTCATTGATAGCTTCCAGTCGAGGAAGTATATGGTCTCGTGGTTGCAGAATTTTTTTTAATTTTTGTTCCACTCTTCTCATCCATACCCGGTTAACAGTGGGGGAAAATCCAAGTAGTATATGGGAGTCAAACATGAAACTGGATCCTTATGGAAGCCACCGCGCGTAGGAACTTGTATCATTTTGAATCCCATGTTGACTCCCATATACTACTCATGTCGAAGTTTGGGCTTGGCTAATTTTCGCATCTCCGCGTCCGACCTTCCAAACCCGTGCATTTGAGCCCAAAACAAAAATGGCAGGCCAATGACCGTTGACCCATGTGTTTCCGAATTTACTAATATCTGTCATACAGTCGAAATATGTGCATTACATGAAGGAGACAGTGAGTCGGTTAATTTAACCTAGCTAGTTCATTCTCCTATCGCACGAAGCCGGTATGTAAGACCGTGAAAAACGCTGGGTGTGAGTGCATGTGATATATGGAGGCTCAGCCGTAACAGTGTTATCCTATATGATGGTGATATTTGACGGTTGGTCAGGGCAAAACATATGATCGATATTGAGTTATGCAAAGTATGATATGTTTTCGGGCCCAGTTACTGTCGTTTCGCGGCTTATCGTTATATACGAGATGCTATTATTCGAGTTCAGGTGCGGCGTTTATCGGTTGTTATTTGGTTAGATGACAATGTGTTTCACATATTCTGAAGACGACATAAAAAGAGAAGATACTACACGGTGGTACTCAGCTTGTGCTAGTGGTCCTCGTGTTATTCGAGTGGCTACTCGGAAGTTACAACGAAAAACGCCCATTAAAAATACCACACTTCCTAGTTAGGCAGAGATGACTGGTCGTGACAAAAATGATTTGCTCTTACTGAATTTCCGATCAGTGCAGCATTAAATCGGCCTGCATATTCAGTTCAGGACGTGAAATGTTCGTCCTCGACAGCTATTCATGATACATAATATAATAAAATAGTAAACCCATATCAAGTTGCAGGAGTCTGTACGTTGATCAGCGTATATACTGGTCACAAACTAAGTAGCATAAAGCATCTTTTGTTGCGTCGCAATATTTTACGATTCATGACTGATTCCCGATTTTTTATGGGCGCCGTAAACATCGTTTGAGCTGGGCCCATACCCCACTGTTTCGAGTGACATCACAACCACCTGCGACATTACTTATGTGCGCCACTATTTATAGTAAATACAGGATCTTTTGAAAATACTTGAAATAAAGATAGTTTTGTAAATACATTTAAATATAATTTATTTAATTCCACATCATAACTTTAATCTGCGAATAAATACTATCATCTAAAACATGGATACACTATATTATGCTTCGTTATTACCTAAATTCGACGGGTACAGTAGTCGACAAATATACCAAAATCGCAAGATGCGATGGCTCGAAAGATGCGATCATTCGAATAAAATATGCAGGCCTGTGGCATTTCGAGCCATGGCAATTTCACTGTATATAGTGGCTGTGGCTGGAGAAATGGGTCTTATGGAATTCCTGACCAATGTCAATCCTGATCATCCAGTCATGCAGCCTGATGAGAGATATACGGTTTGCTATAATCATACGAGTATCTTATTGATTGAATGGGGAACAGTGCATTCCCTGTCCAGACCGTGCAGATGATCCACATACAATGGTAAAGTAAGAGATATACATAGTACGAGATATATACAGACAACTATTTTAGTTGAATATTTAAATAAATATGCAAGCTTGTGTAGTTTAGTTTTCTAGCAAGTTTAACCATTCTGGTTTACCTGATAAGTTCCATCACAGCATGAAACAAATTTGTTCCTTCGATAAAAGTATTTTTTACTGCAAAAATGGCATATTTCTGACATGTTATTTTGTTTTTTTCTGAAGTTTGTGAACCGATGTTCAAATACCTTGTTTCAACGTATGTAAAATAGCGTACTGAAGATATTTCATCAGAGGTTACATAGGTCTCAGACCATCAGATAAAATGTTATAGCCATATTTCATAATTTCCTAAAAATGTGTCGGCCATTTTGCAAAATGGCTGCCAAAAATTAGTTTAGCTGTGGAATTGAGACGGCCATCACCTTTTTTCAGTTAGGTAACATGCTACAATCAAATTGAAAAATATAGTGGCGACTTGCCCACTTTTTTGGTAGTCAAACCTCATTTTTTGCCTGTGGGCAGATGGACTATAGGTGCATTCAGACGCATTCGACGTGTTTCGGCTTTCATCGGTATAACTATATATATATGAACATATATATAGAGTTATACCGATGAAAGCCGAAACACGCCGAATGCCTGTGGGTGCATTAGAATGGGAATACATTTGGAATGAAGACTATAAATAGTATGTTGTGACCACGCATTTCAACCGTCTTAAACGAGACGGTTCCAATGAGTGGTAACATCAAAGACATCCGTCCAAAACTACTATAATTGTTTTTCTCTTTCGTGAGAAATCGTGTAACCTTTCCATGTAATTGCTTAATACAAATGAACGAGTTCAATATGTTCTAGTAGTAATTTTCGGTGATTATCATGGATCATCTGAAGTCCTCCTGTAATGTGTTCACATTAAACAAAGTAGTATCGCTATAATACATAGTTGTCATATTTAACCCTTTGAACCCGACAACCCGCTATAGCGGTATTTGCAAACAGCGCATATCGAAATGAGCCGGCTCGTGACTTGCACTTTTTGCAAGTACTTTTCATATTTTTAGAACAAAAACACCGCCTTTTCATAAATGGACTTGTCTGAATATCATTTTGTGACGATTGGATTGGTCCGGAAATTAACATATCAAAATCCATTCCAGTAGGCGTGTCTTTCACTGCTAGGCTGGTCTTCTTAAAGCAGCCGTGAGTTTGGTCCAGAAGAGCTGTTGTCCAACAAGGTCCACCGTCCATTCAATGTAAGTGGTCGTGTTGAGTAAGACCTTCATCGATTTCGGCACATTCCTCGCCTCCAGGTCTTCCAACAGCACCACTATCACTGTGTTAGTTTCATCCTCTATCGATCGTTTCTGTGCCAGCTTCAGTTCAAATCTACACCAATCGCTCTTGGCGAATTCATTCGATACAACTAGAATGATTTTCCTACTGATATCAAGATTAGTGACTATGTTATCTAGAATGTATTTTCCGGGCGCGAAGTCTCTGTCATGGACGCATAGTTTGTAGTTTTCCTCCAATTCCAGTTTTGGCAGCAAAGTTCCAGTTACCCACTCATAGTCCAGTTGACTATAACTGACAAATGCATCGTAGACAAAGTCTTCATTTTCAATCCTTTCATAGTGTCTGCGTTTCCTTACCAGGTAAATGTAATGCTTGATGTTCCAACGGTTTCTGTATATAACTATGGCTAATGTAGCTATAACCAGCACGGCTGGACTCCCGATCATTGCTGCCCATTCATACGTTGTGAATGGATGACATTCCATGTACGTGAATGTCACGTCTTTCAATTGTTTACCTTTCTCGACATTAGGTGCTGCGCACATGTATTGTTCCGGATAGCCTTGAATGTGTATGTGTGTATTTGCCAGCCAGGATTTAAACCAAATTATCTTACAATTGCAAGTGAATGGATTGTTTCTCAGATCCAAATACATGAAACGGGACACATCGATAGGAAGCATACCGTTGTCGACTTCACTGATCGAGTTATATCTAAGTTTCAATGATTTTAGCAAGCTGAGATTTTTGAATGGCGTATTCTTCAACGTAGTTATTTTGTTCCTTGCTAGATTCAGATATTCCAAATTCGGCAATCTGTTGAATAGCTTGCGTGATATGGTGCTTATCCGTGCATTATATAAGGTTAGAGCTTGTAGTTTTGCTAATGACATAAAAAGAGTTTCTAAATCAGCCATGTCGAATTCGACAAAGGAGACAGATTCTATATCCAATACTCTCAGATTCGGAGAGTTATTAAAAGTGTCAGCGATTGAGACGAACGAGTACTTTGCTATAATGTAGTTTCGGAAATAGAGTTTTGTCAATGATTGCGACCTGAATGCAAATGGTTCAATGCGTAATGACGTATATGTGTTGTATTTGATCAGTAATAATTTCAAATGCACAATATGGTATAACATATCATTGTCCAGAATTTTAAAATGGTTCCCAGATACGTCAAACTTATAAAGCGTTTTAAGGCACCTGAACGTCGATTTGTTTATTACAGTCAGGCCATTGTAGTCTATGTAAATCGACCTTAGAGCGGGGACAAGACTATTCCCATCGCTGGAGCAGAATGTTGGAATTGTAACGAATTTGTTATATCCGATGTTCAGAACATCTAGCGTCTTCATAGCTTCCTTCATGTCATAGGATTCTATAGCATTGCGTTTAAGATCCAACACTTGCAAATATTCGAAGCTGGTGAGAACACTGCTCGGAACTCGGGTAATGTTGTTAGCTCTTAACTTCAGAACGGTCAGTTGGGTCCCAGTTATATTATTAAAGAAGTCATCTGGCATATTTGGAAGTGAAAGCGCATTCATGCTTAATTTGTCGAGATCGTCTAGTGTTGACAGTGATAGAAACACTGCTTCAAATGCTCTCACAGAAATGTTGTTATATTGAAGATTTAGATATTCGAGACGTGTAAAGTGTTCAAACGAGTCACCGGCAATTGTTCGAATGCCATCATTGGCTAACGATAGAGACTTTAACTCTGGTGTGGATATATTCGCAAACGTATGCTGTGATACATTTTGTAGGTAATTGTCAGTGAAATACAAATTCCTGACGTAGTCCAGCTTTGGAATATATGTCAGGTTGTGGCCATGTCTTCTACAGCTCACATCGCCGTGTTCACATTTACATAACGTGTCTGGACACTTATTAGCTGAAGCACTGCAAATGTATATACACACGAACAACGGCAGCATAAATCCACGTGCGTACATCATGTTCCTTTGTATACGAATACGCGTATGTATATAAGCCCTTGAAAACAGCGGGAAACGAATACTATCGTCTTTGCCTTCATTTCTTTATCAACACATAGTTTGTGACAACTCATGAGAATCGTCTCCACCGTAGACGAATCTCATGAGCTGTCACAAACATAATTTCGTTAGAAAAATAGAAAATGAAATACTCGGCAGGTGACAATATGTAATTACAAAACTGTAATCGTTGTGAGTGTTCAATGTCGAGCGGAATGAACATATACGTATATACGTAATTCTGATTGTTTTATAAGTGTGTATCAAACCTGGTAATTAACTCCGATCTATTTGATCAAGTATCCTTTCCTGTTGACAGTCTTATTGTTAGATACATCCGCTTATAGTTTTAACGAAGTATGCCTTTCTGTGCTGTTTTAATGCTGTTTAATTTAACCCTTAGACCGCTATACACAACAATTGTCGTCTGCTGTTGCTTTTATATATTGCCTTATTTCTCAATAAAAACATGGTTTGACAGCACTTCAGAATTATTTCCAATGGAAATGATTCTAAAGTACTGTCAAAAGCATGTTGTAAAGTATTCTAAAGTGCTGTCAAAGCATGTTTTTATGATAAAAATGGAAAATAGAAAATAAACAGCAGACGACAGAAAATTAAGATACATAATACATACAGGGTGGTTCAAAATATATGTCCCCACTTTAAATAGACATAACTAGTGTTCTAAGCAAGATAATCACTCAAACTAAATTTTATTACAAAGTAATATGTTGTAATGACGTCACTAGTTTTGAATGTATGACGTCACAATATTCAATGTATGATATTACTGACATTTCAAAGAATGCATGAAAACTGGTTGAAAGCTGTTATACGAATTTTGAAAAGCGACCGATAGAATCGGAAAATGATAACAAAAAAAGACCAGACTATTTGAATCACTATCCTTATACAAAGGTAATATTAGGACTGAATATATGAAGATACATGTACACATATTCTACAGTGAACTGCATGTGTTGTTCCATGAAAGTAGTACAGTAAATGGTTAGTTATGCAGGGGCGTCGGAACAGGTCCGGCAGGTCCGGCAGGTCCGGCGACTGCCGGATCAATAATATAAATATTTTTCTACTATTTTTCGCATTTCTCATCAAATGTGTATGTTGTTACCACTCAGTTTAACAGTCTCGGCGAGACGGTTCAATTGACAAGGTGCATGGTCACGTGGTTACAACAACAACAACAACAACGTCGCCCACTCCAAAGTCTTCATGACCTGCATTTGGTGGTCCAGGGAGTACGGCACAGAATTATGTCGTTTTTGCGAAACAACATAAGTTTGGGCGAATATACAAAGACCACCAAATGCAACTTAACAAGACGCGTTTGATGCGCCATATTTCATCAAAATCCGTTACGTAATAAGGACAATATAAAAGAGTACGTACTTTGAATCAGATGGATTCTGGAAGTTTCAGTACTTGTTGTTGTTGTTAGTACCACGTGATCATACACCTTGACTGAGTGGTAACAACACGCACTTTGGTGGATACCGGAGGCACCCAGTAGATTCGCCGGACCAATCTTATGATGCTTCCGGTGCCCCTGTTATGTGATGTTTCTTTTAAAAATGCGTATTATGAAAACAAAGGTCACTCATCATTTAAATATGAAATTGCAATTAGTAATGGTTGTGAAGGCGTATTAACACAAAAGTTGACAAAATATCTCCAAATGTACAAAATTCCATGGTGTGTCTCAAATGCTTTTTAACATTATAAGCCAGGGTTAATATTCAAGTATCGTACTGAGCCGCCGCGAGTTCTGGTCATTCCGTGTTAACTGTGATATACAGGGGAGATAACTGTGTAATGTATTTCCGCTATTTCTGCACCAGGAAGCACAATTTGTGAAACTTAACGGTTTTTATTTGTGACATAATAAGATATCACTATCGAAATACGATTTTATCCTAGACACTAATTCAAATAATTAAATTAAATTAAATTAGTGACCATCGATTGCACGCTAGTTATTTTAAAGTGTATTATATTTTTGTTAACATTCTCCGAATTTGGTACAGAAATATAATACACATCTGCACGTAAATTATATTTAATTAGAAATACGGTCTGTCGGCACACAAATGTACCCGCTGGCAGCCAAAGAAAACGAGGCACATTTGAAAACAGAGGGCCAGAGTAACGTGGATTTGTCACAGCATGAATGTAGACCATCAGAGCAATGTGTGTGTGAAATATCAAGCAGATACATGCAAGGAAAGCGACATTATAAGACGCTTACCCGAGTTTCGAACGCACCAAATATGTGACCTTGACCCTGGGCTTAGCGGGGGCGGGACGATCGTGGATTTGTCACAGGGTGGTGGAGGACAATTACAGCAATGCATGTGTGAAATATCAAGCATGTCTGTGTAAGGAAATTATAAGACATTTTACCCGAGCGTTAAGGTTTCGAACGCACCAATTATGTGACCTTGACCCTGGGCTTAGCGTGGACGAGACGATCGTGGATTTGTCGCAGGGCGGTAGAGGACCATTCAATCAATGCGTCTGTCTAATATCAAGCAGATAAGTGCAAGGAAACAAGAAAATCATAAGACATTTACCCGAGCGTTATGGTTCAAATGCACCAAGTATTTGACCTTAACCCTGGGCTTAGCAGGGGTGGGACGATCGTGGATTTGTCGCAGGGCGGTAGAGGACCATTAGCAGCACGTGTGTGAAATATTAAGCAGATCCGTGTAAGGATACAAATTATAAGACATGTATCCGAGCGTTCAGGTTTCGGGACGTAGGTACAAAATGTTCTTTACATCAGAGACATCATCTGAGACATTTCCTGGCAAAATAAACATTCATGCGCCATTATCCCACGTACTGATTGGCATTATTATACATTTTATATCAGACGTAAATTTACACACTGATATCAGGGGCGATAACCGTGTTTGCTTAAAATGTTAACGGACATTACTATTTAATCTCTGTATTTATTTTATGATGTGCAATGATCATACTTTAAAATCTGTCGAAAATATTATTTTTTCAGTTGACGCATTTCTTTAGTATAAATAATTAAAAAATATCATGCCTCATTTGCATATGAAAATAGCCTGATACCACCCAGCGTCACTATCAGTTATACACTTATTTAATTACTATATATGACATTTTTGGCTTACTGAGTGGGCATGTACCTTTAAAGCGCTGGAAACGACAATTGTCGTCTGCTGTTTTAAATATATTTATATTTTCTCCTCAAAAACATACTGAGACGATTCTATTGCGCTGCCAAAACAGGTTTTTAAAGAGATTACAATATACAAAATGAGCAGACGGCAATTTTATGTTTCCGCGTTTTAATGGTTAAGGGGTAAACTATTGATATGGCACAACTTGAAGTACAGTATGCACTGCTACAGTATGTACCAAAACATTCAACAACATTACAGATTATGCATAGCAATATCAGAAAGATACGGTAACACATATACAAGACATCATCAATTCAAGTATACAGATTCCAGATATCTATGATCATTATAGATATATTGAAAACTGATTGAAGAGCAATAGTTACAATAATTCCGCCACGGAAGCGGTGTCGCGCTTGAAAATGCCTTATCGGTACATCGCCAAGTTTACTTCTGTTTTGTGAATGAAATAATTGGCCCCGGATCGAGTATATTAAAACATACAAATGACGTCATTGGGGAAACCGCTGACAATATTTTCAATGTATGGAAGCCCAAACTTGTTAGATTTTTTGTTGTCGTATTTTCAGTACTTGCATTAATATGGGTATTAATATACGCTGGATGTGTTATACTGTCATTAAATTGTTCCCTGACTGTAAGTTATCACTTTAAATACTGACTTATTGACCCCCTTCCCTGAACGTAGAATTGACACTCATGTTGGCGTGTATTGGCCACCATAGACAAATGTCAATCAGGCCGAATTCGGGAATGTCACTAAAATCCGCTGTAAATCATCGATAGAGAGAGAGAGAGAATGAGGATTAAACATCAGTTAGACCTACACGTGCGAGTTTTGTTTCGCACAGGTGTCGGGTGAGTTTAAAAATAGGCTGTCGGAAGGTCAAACTTGATGTAGTTTGTGTGTTAAACGCGTCGCTTATTTCGGAGAGTATTCGGAGGGGAGTTAACTCTGTTACTAAATTTAGCGATGACCGCAAATGGGGGCAAATCACGCGCAACAAAATATATTTTTGTACGTAGAACATCCGTTGTTGATATTGTGCAGTGCAAGTAGTTTTTCATAATTTTATTTTCAATTAGCGGTTTCAATTAGCGGTTTCAAAACTGCATTGAAAGGATGAGTAACACAATGCATATGGTATAATCAGAATCTGCACAAAATATCACATATCACTACGGAGGAGCCCATCGAGGGGGTTGGGGGCGTGGTTAAATGAGCCACTCGAAACCAATACACAGGGTACTAGGTACCCTATGTAAAAATAAACTAACCCGTTCTGCTAGTTTATGTTTTATGCGCATATGTGGCATACAGGTACCGTGTCAATACGCGGCAATGTATGCATTTACTTTAGCTGTTTCATTTTCATACGTACCTGCAATAGAGACCTATTATTATTATTAGCCTATCTATGTATAGATCGGCTATATATTGGTTATCCATTGGTTTGTGAAAAAGTTTGTAACCACTCTTTTCTCCTATATTCGGTAATCTACAAACGCGAAATTTGTTGTATCACTTCCAAATTACATCAACCGGATAAATTTTTCATTTTTGGCCATTATCTCTGTTGAAAACTTTAAATATAGCGAAATAACACAATTTGGCGCTATAAATAAATGTTTTCACTACAAGAGTTCGGTAAACAAAAGTTAGGCGGTTTGCAATTTGGCTATAAATAAACACGGTAAACTAAAGTTAGGCGGTTTCCCTTCTAGTCCAGGGGCAATTGTAGGTATATATATAAGATTCCGGCACCTCGTGTTAATTTATGGCACCCAGTATTTTTATAAACTTGAATGTATAAAGTTTCCAAAAAATCCGGGTGCTATTTTTTAAACCAAGTTGAAAGTCATTTCAAGGTCATTGAACTTTATGCTTGACGGAAGTCGAACATTGCCAATATATGAGCCAATAGGTCATGGTCCTTAACTTGGAAATTGGTGTAAGTTGTTAAAAAAAATTTCTGATGGATATATTAAAGAATTTACGTAAACTACATTAATATTCAGTATATAATTATCATATTTTCAAGATGGCCGCCAAAAATCGGGTATTTATGAGATTTCGGTTGACTTGCTATATATTTGTGTAATCATGCTAAGCGCCTTCACCTATATTCAAAGGTTAATTCTTTCAACTGGAATAATATTGTTTACATTTGACTACCATAAGTATTGCTATGATCAGATATTAATGATAGCTAAATATAACTGTGAGAATTTGGTTGGGGAGGAAATCAACACTTCTCTCACTTTTCCCTGATATTCCGTAACTACTAAAATGTGGACATATATTGAACCCTGATTTGATCGGCTAATACCATCATGCTCTGCATGACTTTTCATAATTGTATTTTCGGAACAGGTGTAATTAAGGTATGTTTCTTTGGAACATCGGTGAAAACTAGTTGCTCAGGTTACTTAAAATATGCGGGAATACAGTTGTATTGTCATGGCCGACCTTGTAATCGAGCGAGCGATCACAATTACAGAGTATAGTTGTATGTCTACCTATGGCAATTACAGTAACGCTATGTATTGTTGGGTAAGTCCGTAAATTGGTGGCCAATTAGCCCCGTCTTGTTGCGCTCTTAACCACTGTGATCCCGACAATAGCGGGCTCGAATGTTCGTTTATTGGAGATAATTGTCTCCTGTACTGTCTACTGTAACTTGAGAAATTATGTTCATCGCATTTGCAACAAGTGTAGACCCAAATCAGGGGGTCTGCACTGAGATAATCAGTCGGGGAATCACACACAGTGCTTCTATTTATTTATATATCTACTAGTTAATGGTATTTAACGACCTGTCAACATCTAAGGTCATTTTAGGCCGGGATAATGGGGTTGAATCCCATATTTCATTCGCTGTGGTGGTGGGGGCGGTGGTGGCACACAATGCTTCCAACAGACAATATAGATCATTATCGGGCTACAGGAGTGCGCTAGCTGATCAGGAGTTAGACTGGTCACACAAACTATATACCAATTTCTCCATTCAGATTCAGCAGCTAGACTGGTCATAAATGTCATAGGCCCAATTTCGTTAGTCACATTTAACGTACAATTTTGACCGACCTGGGGCCCGTTACACTAAACTTCGTAAGAACAAAAAATTCGTAAAGTGCAAAATTATGATAGTCTGTAAATTTTACATTAACTATGTTTTCTTGTAAAAAATTGTGCTCAATAAAATGTAAATCCATCAATTGAAATTTACATACGATCCTAAATTATCACTTACGAACATTTTAGTCGTACGAAGTTTAGTGAAACGGGCCCCTGAAGTATTGATCATACAATAGGGCATTTCCATGGAATCCCTGACTAATATGTTCCGGCTCTTTTGTATCGTTGATCTCATTATTTGACGCGTTTTCGAAAAACAAATGAGTCCATAATCCGTATTGACAAGACGGGCGATAACTCTGCTAGAACCCAAAATTGAAAATGACCAACAACCAAATTGTTTAGATAGTAACTATAAAATGCAATATCTCTGTAATGAGATAAGCAAGCAAGATATTGAGGTGGCAATGTTCTACTAATGATAGCATTTCCAAGTAATTGGTAGTGTTATCTTTTAGTTTGGATCTTAAACTCCAAGATGGCCGCCATCCATCATCTGCAAAACCATAATACGCTATATATTAGCAAAAGGTACAGGTGATGTGTGAAGAGCAGACCGTGGTTGAGGGGTAACACCGTCGGACAGCCACGCTGGCGACCTTGGTTCGATTCTCGGCTAGGGCGTCAGTATTTCTGAGATACTTTGTATTTCCTGTTCTACTAGACCTTTCGGATGGGGGACTTTAAAAGGCGGTCCCGTGTATCATATTTGATTCGGTTTCCTCTGTATCCACTTCCTTTCTCCTCTTCTTGGGAGACGACATGCAAGGTCATCGAGCCAGTGTCGTCGATAAATCAAAGCATTTACATTGTAGGTGATGTGTCACCAGTATTCGCATGCTGTGCGGGCTGGAAGGATTGTGTTCGTTTGGAAGCAATCATGCTCTTGAACTCCAAGGTGGCAACCATCCACCATTTAGGAAACTATAGAAAATAATGTCTTAGCCTTTACACGGATATCTTATTTTTTTGTCGTCTGCTGTTTATTTTCTATTTTCCATTATCAAAAACATGCTTTGACAGCACTTTAGAATCATTTCCATTGGAAATGATTCTGAAGTGCTGTCAAACCATGTTTTTATTGAGAAATAAGGCAAGATTAAAAGCAACAGCAGACGTCAATTGTTGTGTTAGCGGCCGAAGGATTAGTGTATAGGAAACAAGCTAACAGTACAAACGGTATCAGTTTTATTTACTGGTGCATGCCTGCTGTACAGTTGTTTGTTAGTTTGGATGGTATATTGCATATTTTGGATGGTATATTTTGGAAATTCAAGACATTTGCCCTCAGCCATTGTATCACATATCTGAGCAGTCCACTCCTACTGCAAGAACTATGTGTTAGTTTGTGCGTTGTTTCGTATGGTGGCCATCTTGGATGTCCATGTCAATATAGAACTCAACAAACAACCCTTCCAGTAGCTGTGGCCTGCTACAGTTTGTGAATGAGTCACAAGATCATTTACCTACACAAATACATGTATTTTGAGCATAACTACGTCGACTAACTAACGAAAAACTCTTCCAGTCGCTGAGGCATATAAGATAGTGAAAATGCACACACGTTTAGCGTACCTCTCGCTAACAAAACTGTATGCCTTCAAGAGGGTGGACGTCGCCAATCTTTAAATGGAAGATCCAAAGTAAATCATAACCATGTCAGCAGGTTTGACATACAGTGGAACTTCTCTAAACCGGACACAAAAACAATAGAGTTTATCTCATTTTGAGAGGTCTCTTGGTAACGTAGCTCAGATAATAATGCATACTAATGCATGTTCATGATTGCAAAATACATAGGTATGTCCTGGAATGGCCACATGCCTGACTTATAGTGGAACATCTCTAAACCGGACACCCTGGGGACTCCAGGGTGTCCGGTTTAGAGAGGTTTCACTGTATTATTATAAGACGCCACATTTGTACGTCTTATTTATGTCATTACAATGATATTGCATTTAACAATTTAATAAAATTGGGTTGGTGGCCATTGTGAATTTCGGCATGATTTTACAGTACTTTAGAATAATTTACAACATGCTTTCACAACACTTCAGAATCATTTCCAAATGATTCTGAAGTGGTGTCAAAACATTTTTTTATTGAGAAATAAGGCAAGATATAAAAGCAATAGCAGACGACAATAGTTGTGAGTATCGGGCTAAGGGTTAACATCATTTAAAATGTATATTTTGTTTCGAAATCAATGTATGCGCGTTACACGAGAAGGGAGACAACTTAAGGTGGTTCCACACACCAGCCCCGACGAGCCAGGTCAGATATTTCGAAAACATTTATTTATCTATATATTATTTATTTATTTATTTATTTGTGTTTAACGGCCTGTCAACAAGTACGGTCATTTGAGGCCAGGTGAAGAGGGTCGAATCCCATATTTGACCTGTTTTGATGGGGAGATGAAACCGTGTAAATGAGGTCGATTCACGATGGTAAAATGCAGAATGATGACAGCTGAATCTGGTTATACCCCTTATGTGAGTATTACGATTATTGGTAATCCTATTTCAGTGGATGGGGCCAAGTGACCTTGGTGTGGTATGGACCTGGCACCAGGTCAGGTTATTCTAATTTCAGGGCTGAACATTTTTTTTTTTCGATGTAAATATTCCGTTCTGATTTTGGGATTTCCCCCCAATACAGCAGGTTAAAATGGGATCGAACCCGTTTGCACGGCCTTACATGACCTTAGCTGTTCATATGCCGTTAAACACTAATAAACAAACAAACAAACCACGCTTTTGTTGAGGGAAAAGATAAAATATGAAACAACACTATTTTCATTAACCTTTGAACCCGAAATCCTGCTAGAGCGGTTTATGCAAAAAGTGCAGATCCAGATAAGCCGGCTCGTAATGAGCCGTCTCATCAGGATCTGCACTTTTTGAAAGTAATTTTAATATTTCTTAGAACAAAAACACCCCCTTTTCATAAATGGACGAATCTGAAAATCAGTTTGCGACCATTGGATTGGTCTGAACATTAGCATATCACAGTCCATTCCAGTTCCTTAGGGTTGAAAGGGTTAAGCATTGAGCATATGGTAAATCACACACATCTTACACAGTGTCACAGGCACTTTGCGGTACGAACGACAAAAGCCTCTGTAAATCATACCCAATTTTACTCAGATATTAAATATCTACAAGGTAGGATGACACTTGCCATCTTTTCAACCAACGGAAGCGGATTAAATGCCTTGGACCCGTCTCGTTAATTCAGTAATTGTAACGCACTGGAAGGCCGTGACCAGCAGAATTACGGAATTAGAGAGCCAGGTCCAAGATACTGTCTGTTCCACGTTTTGCTGCCGACGAACGTTTAGCTATTAATCGCATCAAATTGTTTTCATCAATAACAAAAAAGTCAAAAACCATTTGTCTATTAAAATATATTTTTTAAAAATATGTTTTGTATTTGTGGACCGATTTTCAAAAATCTAACTTTTCTTAGTTACATCATTTCCAACCTATCTAGTCGGGTTTCGGAGCCATTTCCCAAAATTTTCCCTTTTCTACCCTTCTTCCCACTATTCACCTCCTTTTTCCCCCATATTAAATTCCAATAGGAAATCTTTTCGCAATACAATCAATATTTGATGGAATTTCATCAAATCATTATTTTTTTTGGGGAGGGTGACTTTTTTTGTTATTGATGAAAAATTACTTACAATTAAACATTTTTTAAAGGTACATGCCCACTCAGAAGGCACAACTGTTCTTTATGAGAATTAAATACATGTAAGTGTATAATTGTGTTCCTATTCCACCAGTTCTAAACATTACGAGTCGCCGCTATACAGGTATAATCATCTAATAATATTTATTTTACTGATAGTGACGCGCGTTGGTATCAGGCTACTTTCATATGCAAATGAGGCATGGTATATTTTAATTATTTATACTAATTAAATGCGTCACCTGAAAAAATAACATTTTCGACAGATTATAAAGTATGATAATTGCACATCAATAGTACTGTACGTTAACATATTAAGGAAACACGGTTATCGCCCCTGATATCCGTGTGGAAATTTACGTGTGAGATAAAATGTATAATAGTGCCAATCAATACGTGTGGGAATGGTGCATGAATGTTTAGTTTGCCAGAAAATGTCTCAGATGATGTCTCTGATATGAAGAACAGTTTGTGCCTACTGAGTGGGCATGTACCTTTAATGTGTTTACTAGCCGAAAGTTCGTCGGCAACAAAACGTGGACCAGACAGTAGTACTACTTCCGTCGGTTGATACTATGGCGAGTGTCCTGCCTGCTAGATAGTTGATATCAGAGTAAAATGTATATGGAGTCTATATGGAGGGAGTAAAAAAACATTTTTAGCTTTTTCTTTTCTTCATATATTGATGCTTTTAGGCATATTTAATATATTTATAGACCTCGGTCCGTTACTTCAACCTGAGAATAAAATTGGGTATGCTTTGATGAGGCTTTTCTCGTTCATACCACAAAGTGCCTGTGCACAAACGGAAGCGCGACTACAGATTCTATGGCTTGCAGTAGTGACACGCCACCATCCCGAGCAGACAGTAGCACGTGGTAAACGGGTCTGGCATGAATGGCGCCCCTGCGGGGGTACGTCCTGTTATTGTATGTGCAACTCGTCCCGACTGGGGAAATAAAAACAAACATACATTGGAACCTCACTGAACCGGACACCATGAACACATCTGGGCCCTGTTTGTTTAATTATATTTAATGCCACTGACATTTATGTCTGATGTTAATGTCTGTTCATGATTGCAAAGCACGCAAAAGGTCTCGGGGCGCTCGTATTCAGGAAATACAGTGTAACCTCTCTAAACCGGACCCCCTGGGAGAGGTTCCATTGTATCATATTCACTGGTGCTGCACCCGCCCAGGCGTAAACTGTTTCACGTCGAAAAATGCACCGGTGTCCTGACGAGATGCGACACAGCTCTACTTGAAGCTATCGCATAAACGCTGGATGGGGATTCGTCAGGAATCCGGCGCCTATTTCGACATGAAGCAGTTTACGCCGGCGCGAAGTTCAGCACCAGCGATGCACAATGCCCAAGGAAAGGCTCAGGACTACAACAATTGTCGGAAACATCCTTGTATTCTGTATATTCTCGGTAATCGCTTATTACAACTGAAACGGTTCAAGTGAACAGTTACATAGGCCTAAATAATGAAATGTGCTGTACATGTATATATAAATTATCTGTCCTCCAATCCTGGCTATGTGGGCACATCAATGTTGCGAGATGTGGTTATCTTACTGTCCACAACTAGAGCAGGCCATATTACTGACTGTAGATCCAGATCAGCCCGCACATCCGCACGGTCTGATCAGGATCTACGATGTTTGCCAGTCTGTCAGTGAAACACCTGTCATGTTTCTGGCACAGAAAATACCATTATCAGGTTACACGAGTAAACTAGACTGGCAACACATAATATAAGCCACAATTCTTCTCAATAAATGTAAATCCATCAATTGCAATTTCCAGACGACCCTAAATTTGCACTTACGAAGATTTTAGTCGTACGATGTTTAGTGAAACGGGCCCCAGGCCTTCTAAACTGACTATGTTACTAAAGAGAATCTCAGCTGCTCCCCGAGAGCATAATTGTGTTTATGACTGGAGAAACGGGGCCTATGCTCAATACATGTGAATCCATCAATTGAAATTTCCAGACGATCCTAAATTTGCACTTACGAACATTTTAGTCGTACGAAGTTTAGTGAAACGGTACCATGGCACTGATTTCAGACTACGAGGATGGTCGCAAAGGCTATAAGCTCTATTTCTCCAGCACAGCCATGCTTGCTGGGAAGAAAATAAACCACATATATGTATTCAATAGACTGAATTCCAATTTGTGGCTGTTGCTGGAGAATGTGGCATATGCTGATTTGGATCTACACTGGTCGCAAAACCCATAAGGCGCATTTTCAAGTAATAGCCACTATTGCATTGTATACTATAACTTTCAGCGTCAATAACTGTTGTGGTAAATGGAAAACAAACCAGCTACTACTGTTGGTTTCCGATAAATTGGCAAGGGCATGTGACGTCATGGGGTCAGCGGACTATGTCTATTATAGCTTTCTAGGGATATAGCCGTTTGCAGCCATTTTAGCTGGCTGAATCGACGCCTTACCTAGAGCAATTTAGAGCTTGAAAATGCATGCTCCCGATAGCTTAAAAGATAATTTAAATTACCAACTGGTTGACTGGTGAAACAGGCGATTGGGAGCCACAATAAAAGCCATATTTGTAAACGTAAAACGTTTCGATAGTTGATTCATTTTGATTGCCCAGTCGTCCGCCAGCATAAGCAGTATTGTCCCCACAGCTCAGATGGTAGAATCTTCGGTAAATGCATTCGACTTGCATTTTTTTTGTGCGAGTTCGAGTCTCGGACAAATTTTTTATTTTGTTTTTTTTCGTAATTATAACACATTCAATGTTTACTCACTTGTACGCAAATGTCTTAGATAGAGTTTGACAAACGGGTTCTTGTGACGTGTGCACTAGGTTTACAGCGCTACAGATCAGGATGCACATCACACAGTCAGATTAGGGCATACGGTGTTCAAAATTAATTTACTGAATAAATATTTCGCTATCAAACAACGTGAAACAAACGATGTAGACACATTTTAAAATTGTCCCCAGTACGTATTTCATAGAAACGACAGTACGGGGTTGGGGGACTATTGGGGACGCCAAATATAAACATCCTCGGGGTTCTCGGGCCTCCTAATTCCCAGCCCCTGGAAATGTTTGAATGTAAATACAACCCACACATTGTATGTCCGCCACCCCAGAGCGGGGAAAACATTGGTTGTGCGCTTATACATTTTGTCCAGACAGACATATGCATGTAACTAAGACGATTCAACTGACATTATGCAACATACGTCATTATCAGAATTGAACCAATACAAAAAAATAGGCTTCTGTAAGTTACATTAAATAATGTTAAATACAATAAACGTATAAACGACGGCAGATATCTATCTGGGAGTATAAAGTGAGGGACACAATTCAATAAAAAAAGATAGCTCAGTGATGTAATCGAACCCACAACCCTCAACGTTGATTAATCAGTAAACAAAATAATAACTGTTACCACTACGCTATTATGCATCAGATACGAACTGTATGTATTGGTCACACGTTGATATAGGTGCACGTATGTATAACACTGCTTGTATGTTCTGAAATTAGATAATGAAACACAGGTGCATCGTTATCGATTAATATTGAGTTGCTCATGCATGCATTTCCAATGAGCACTTGACGTATGTTGGTGTGATACATATACGATTCGAGTGCCTGTGCTCACTATTTTCTTTTTCAGCAAATACGTAACAACAAAAGTGACAACGTGATTCAAAATATGCCTGAACGTTACTTGAATACATATCGGGCCAACATTGGTGACATGCATGCTACATCGTCATGTTAATATGAGTTTTGCATTTCTAACACACATACTTTACCTATTATGGTTCAATATGGAATCTCCTGTGACATTTGCCCTTGCCACTGTATCGGAATTCAACAGTAGCGGACATGTACATGTAGCTGGAGGTCAATCGATGAGTCGAAATATAGGTAGACCATGTGTATTATCATATCATAGCCTCGTTTTCGTGCATAATAACTACATCATAAAGTGCACTTGCATGCATGTCAATATAAAAGTGTATCTTGGTGCACAAAATAGTCATGTAGTGTGGCTCAGTGGTATCGAAGCGGGAGAATATCCACACGTTTGCAGAACTTTTGTTCGTTTTATCTGGTCGCGAGTTCGCACCTCACACAATGCATTACTTTTGTCGATATCATTCTGTTCTTTTTATGACTGCTGGCTGGAGAAGGGAATAAGTGAAACGGCGAGGGTTATCACTCTTGTTGTATGACCTCATTGTGATATGATCGGCGAGAACATACGAGTTTATATTGTATATTTACACATACATTTGTTACCTAAAATTTGAAAGTGACATATAGGTCCATAGGGCCGGGTGTTTTCGTCAATATCATATTGTACATATTCCCTGTTTCGTTTAACACCTGTCACTATAATAAACAAATTACTTACTTACTTACTTACTTACTCCCATATTCTTCATGTAGACACATATGAAATGTGCATAGTTATTAGTTGTCTTCAAAGTGAGACTAACATTCTACATGTAATCTATTTCATGCTTAATTAATGTAATGTGTAAGAGCAACACACATAAAATAGAAATATACATGTATAATAAAATATAAACAAAACAAAATATTATGTGTATGAACAACTAAGATTTGAACTCTCTACCTACGACATTGATATCCGCCACTCTAACCCCTCGACTACATAGGACTTGATGGCAAATATCAAAATCCATATTGAAAAGGAATACTAGCACGGGTATTGACACTATCCCCAGTGATTGTCTCTCAAGCATGAAGTCGCCAGTCGTAGTAAGCTCTGGGGGAAACTATCAAGTGATCAGAAAACTAAATGCCTGAGATTATCATAGGGAGGGTGGGGATTGGGAAAACGGAATATATCCTAGTCAACATATATCATCTAACCAGTTATCAGTGATGATCACCCCTACTGTAACACTAATAGAGCACACAACTTCAGCATCCATCTGCTGCCTAGTCTCACGATATCTCGTCAATGAATGATTGTGAATTACGTCGACTTACGCTTTCTATATATAGTTCACTGAGGATATGACACTATCCCCAGTGATTGTCTCTCAATCATGAAGTCGCCAGTCGTAGTAAGTTTTGGGGGAAACTGTCAAGTGACCAGTGCACATTCATGTCACATATATTTTAAGGCTTCATTAACCACTTTTCGCATTCCCTTCTCCTAATACTCTTAATATTTTATAAAATAACGCAACAAGACGTAAAGCATCTCACTCAGTCGTAAATGTGTCATATCCTCAGTAACGGACCACCCTACTCAATAGCTTATACAACACAGTACCGTGTGGCAATATTGATGTATATGCCAAATCAAACGACAGAAAAAATCATGAATATCCACACCACTTGCTAACCATGACGCCACTTCAACAGAATTATTAACAATGCCTGTTCTCATCAAGTCATTCCAACAGGACAAGTTTTCGTGTAGCTGACCAGCCAGAAAATAGTTCGGGTCCCTCAAAGGAATGGTCTTACTATCAAACTCAATGTCATTTTCCCACACATCCTCTGCAGATGGTATACGGGTATCAAGCGAGGGCCTACTGCCTCCCAGTGTCACCCATGATGACTCCGTTCTGACAACCTGACCATATAAATCCAGTCCAAGCTGTTTTTCCCTTTCAGGCACCACGATAAAATCAGCACAGAAGTTACCATCATCATCATCCTGCCAAAAATACCAAATATGTATAAAACACAGAGCACCATAGGCAACCTAGACAACAGGTAACCCTCACCTTCAACCTAGACAGCAGGTAACCCTCACCTTCAACCCGCGTGAATCAAAGATCCACTGAGGCATCAGACACCTCTGGGTATCAAACGAGGGGTCCCAGCAAAGCAGAACATTAACAACCGAACTTCAGCTCAACCCTTCTACACAAAATACAGTAAAATTCCACATTAATAATATTTAATCGGGCGAAACGGCCCACCTCAACGCATATTCATAACCAGATACAGCGCAAGTTTTAAAATCGGGGCGAATCGACCCAGGGCGAACCGACCCGGTGCGAACGGGTAATCGGGGCGAAACGACCCGGGACCGTAAATACTCTATGATGTAAATTTGTAAAATGAAACCAAATAGCACACTATATATGTACAAAACTGACAGTACCTTTTAGTCCAGTACTACAAGCAAAATTGCCCGTCGCTGTGGAAAATAACAAAACTAAATAAACAGACACAGAAAGAGGAAAATTGCCATAAAAACTAGTGCCGGGACGAACATTCACAGGCACGAATCACTGCAAACTGGTAATATTTTTTTTAGTTTAAACATAGTTTATTGCAGATAAATACAATAGGCTCGGGCTACAAGTTCTCTCAACATTAGTTACAGCCCTCACCTAAGTGTTACAAAGTACAATAATTCAACAGCAATGGCGATACATGAATACATGTACACAGGCATATAAACACGGATACAAACCAATTATCAAGCGATAAATATATGTTTACATAATGTATGGAATGAAAACGGACAGAAAGGTAGAGAAGAGGTGGATAGTGAGATATGAGATTTGGAGAAAGAATAAAAGTTGTTTTTGTCGCCAAGTACATATACTACATGAGCAAATCCATCAATGTATTAGTGCTAGTTGCAATAAATTTCAGTGATCATTAATAACCGGTGGTTGTGGATGATATTGGCAAATCGAATGGAATACATCCGATATGGATTACGTTACATACATCTATCAACGAAGTTACTCAAATCGTTTTGTAGTTTTAATATAATTTTGTACAGAATTGAAGATAATAATATTGTTTTCATTGTTTTGTTCAGGTATGCCGTTCAAAAGCATGTGCGCGTTCAGGTTATGAAATCGTTGCAGTGACTGGCGTAGAATGAGACGCTGTGCATGATATTTGTTGCATTCAAAGAAGTAATGTTCAGCGTCTTCTACAATTTCGCTACACTCGCAGTAGGGAGTTTCTCTGATATGGTTATTGCAAAGATCGGAATTGAGACTGCTACATTTATTACGAAGTCTTGCATGCATAACTGACGAAAACCTGTCTCCCACTAAGTAATATGGTGGTATTTCATATTGAGTGTATAATTGTTTAGCGCATGCTGTTTTAAAGTGTCTAAGACTATCTACATTTCTCATTGAAGGATCAGTTTCATTCCAGAGTTGTACCACAGATGGTATAAATGATTGTTTGTATACTTCCAGTCGAGTAGTCGGGACATTTATATCAAATTGGTTTCTAAGGTTGTAACGAGATACGTTATTAACAGTGGGAGGAATCAGGTTGGAGATATAACTAGGTACTTGATTGTTGGTTGCTTTGTACATGATCGAAAGCTTTTGAATACTACGTCGAACAGATAAAAGTTGCCATCCAACTTCTTTCCTTAAATTATCAAGTGACACTGACCGTGTTAAACCGGTTACTATTCTCGCAGCTTCATTCTGAATTTTGTCCAATGAATCTTTTTCATATTCTGTACATCCATCCCAGACCGACGAAGCATATTCGAGTATAGGTCTCATATAAGATATATATATTTGGTTTAAAGACTGTCTGCTTAAGATAACTGGTAATATGTACACACTTCGCCAAGATGAACCACTGCCAATCTATAAATCACAATGACAAATCGCGAAACAAACTTACAAGGGAGACAACTATCGCAATATGCCAAGATAGCATGTCCACACAAAGGTCACCAACACCATTATAGGCACTCGACGGCTATGTAAATATTAGAATAAAGCCCTCTAGGCTATGACAATATTAAAGTAAACTCCAAATCAACAAACGCCATGGCATTAAGAGGCCACCTCGGCGTTGGAAAACAAATATTTTTGGTCACAAACACCATTATAAGTCCTCGACGGCTATGTAAATATTAGAATAAAGCCCTCTAGGCTACGCCAATATTAAAGTAAACTCCAAATCAACAAACGTCATGTCATAGGGCCACCTCGGCGTTGGAAAAACATCTAAAATTCAACAAACGCCATGGCATGTCTAGCCACCTCGGCGAAAGTAAAAAATATATCCATATAATCCTTCCAAAATATGCAACAAAATCAAGCAAGCAAGTCTGGTGTCGAGGTCTTGTATGTATTGGATTTATGGTGAATATCTGAAATATATATAGAATATATTTGTAACACAAAATACAATCGGAATAGAGACGATCTACATTAAATAACTATCATATGGCAAGTGCAATCCTGTGCTTACCATACGATCGCGTAGGAATACACGATCGCAGGGCCAACACAGGGTTGCACAATACATATACACGACACGATGACCAATAATGGCGGCCAGACAATTGGCCTCATGAGAACAAAAGAACATAACAAAACCTCCTAAAAGCATATGCATGATATGTTGTAGTCCCAAATAGTCATTACAGAAGAAACTTAGCATAACCATATTATTAATGATACAAAACGAACGTACCTGAAATATATATAGAATATATTTGCAACACAAAATACAATCGGAATAGAGACGATCTACATCCAATAACTATCATATGGCGAGTGCAATGGGGCATAGCGGTGAGCATGCAATTGTGTATTAGTGATACGCGCTACTAAACCGCCGCGTAATGACAAGCTATCGGCCATACGAAGTACATGTATTAAGAGTATACAGAACGTTTTGGAGAAACATGGAGACTACAACACATTATGTTTAACATTTATTGATAATCTGAAATACATTTAAATGAAAACATTCACATGAAAGACACAAATTCAATGATCCTATGACATTAGCATGACGATTTAGCATGCATGTCACAAATGTTGGCTCGAAATGTCTTCAAGTAACGTTCAGGCATATTTTGAATCAAGTTGTCACTTTTGTTGTTACGTATTTGCTGAAAAAGAAAATAATGAGCACAGGCACTCGAATCGTATATGTATCACATCAATATATGTCAAGTGCTCATTGGAAATGCATACATGAGCGAGTCAATAGTAATCGATAACGATGCACCTGTGTTTCATTATCTAATTTTAGAACATACAAGCAGTCTAAAACATACGTGCACCTATATCAACCTGTGACCAATACAAGATACAAGACAAGATACAAGATTTTATTTCCAATTAAGGGCCCTCAAGGGGCAAACAATTTCATACTTTGATTCGAGTGATTCATACATGAAAATAACAATTCAATACATGTAATGTAAACGTGTGAACAATGACTACCGCAATAAAAGCCAATAATGTATGTATGAGACTAGATATATCCGTGTTTCTCGAATGAATGAATCAGGAAATTGCCTAGTTCTCTCAAAATATTAGTGTTTTCACAAGACAGAAGCCAAATAAATTTATTTGATACTGAAAGACTCGAAAAGTCAGGACATTCTGATGAAATATATGACATTAAAATAGCTCTCTCTTGTGAGTAATGTGGACAATTGAATAAAACGTGTAGTTCATCTTCTATGGAATTATTCATACAATTCTCACACAATCTAGATTCTACTGTAGTCTTGTTGTATCTGCCAGTTTCTATTGTTAGTTTATGAGCACTTAAAAGAAACTTGGCGCTATAGCACTACGCATTTCAAAATTGTCAATACCATCTAAATAGTGTTCTAACTGAGAATTATATTAAAATGTAAAGTAAGTCCTTAATTTACCAGTAGTTAACGTTGTCTTCTCTTTTGCCCAATTATCTTGAAACTGCTCTACTAATTTCAATTTAATTTTCCTGACAAGTATTGGCAATGATGTTGGAGCAAATGAGTTGGTGGAAAAAGTGCAATATCCAGCTTTAACGTCTCAAGAATTGACAAAATATCAGTATACCATGATTTTATCCCATTTTCATGCAAACTTATGGTAGTTTTTAGCCCCTCTGATAGCAGATTAGATGAATCATGAGTAAGACAATAATAGTACTTTAACATTGACATTATTATATTGAAATAAATGGGAAAGCGTCCTAAGTCAGACATTACTGCAAAATTAGTCGTTATTTTATGCACTCCTACACTATACTTGCAGTACTTAATGTGCAATTTTTCAAACTCAAATTTCTTGGATAATGAGGCGAAGTTACAAACGTTTAAATTAAAATTCCTACCCCCAAAAGACCCCCAACATTCACTGCCATATAATACAATTGGTTTAATAGTGTGATCAAATACGTGCATGCTCGTGGAAATTCCAGGATGTAAAGAATTAAAGTTTTTCTTAAGCATGAATAGTGCTTTCAGACCTTTCTTGTACAAATCGTTCTGTGTTTGTTTAAAACAGCCAGAAGCAGTATATATTACTCCAACATATTTATAGGAAGATACACATTCTAACGTTTTGTTTTGAACTGTAAATGTTTCATTTATGAGTCTGCCGGACTTGTTGAAAATAAGTACTTTAGATTTTGAGTCATTTATAGTTAGACACCAATCATCACAGAACTGATTAAGTTTGTTTAGCTTATCTTGCAAACCAGCGGCAGATGCAGACAAAATCACAACACCATCTGCATACTTTAGACAATCTAATGTTGTATTGTTTAGAAACACAGGATCAGCAGTATTAGATAAGTAGTCTGGTAAATCATTTATGAATATTTTGAATAAATTTGGACTTAAATTATCTCCTTGTCTAACACCAATGCGAGAACAAAATGTGTCTGCTAATAAATTATTGCCAACCTTTACACATAAAATGCTCTTTTGATACATATTCTTAATTATTTCATAAACAAGTCCACCAATGTGCATGTCTAGTAATTTAATCATTATGCCTGTGTGAATTACAGTATCAAATGCCTTTCTGAAATCAATAAAACAAGCAAAAAGCTTTTTATTTGCTGAATGTATATACTTATCAATCAAACATTTCAGAACAAACATGTGACAAGTTCTAGATTTTTTCGAGAAACCTATTTGGCAGTCACTGATTAAATGATTTGTTTCTAAATACATATCTAATCTTGCATTAAGTATACTGTTAAACAATTTACCTAGGGGTGGAGTAACAGCAATTCCTCTATAGTTATCAGGACTTTTGGGATCTTTGGCTTTAAATATAGGTGTTACATATCCGCGAGTCCAGTCAATAGAGTAAATACCAAAAGAAAGAAGTTTATTAAATAATTTGTCCAAAGGATGTAACAATTCTGTTTGACCGGCTTTAAGCATAGCATTGGAGATTAGTGCCAACCCAGGTGAGGAACCAGGTTTCAATTTCTTAATGGCCTGCTGAATTTCCTTTGTAGTACTATGGTAATCTAGTCATTGAATGTTTTTGAATACCATTTAGTTGTGAATCAAGTTGCTTCAATCTATTTTTACATGAGTTAGGAATGGTATTTAAGTCCTTGAAGTATTCACACCAGTCAGATACAGTTCGTATCTGATGCATATAGCGTAGTGGTAACAGTTATTGTTTTGTTTAGTTAATCAAAGTTGAGGGTTGTGGGTTCGAAACCATCACTGTGCTATCTTTTTTTTAATTTAATTGTGTCCCTCACTTTATACTCCCAGATAGATATCTGCCGTCGTTTATACGTTTATTTTATTAACATTATTTAGTGTAACTTACAGAAACATATTTTTGTATTGGTTAAACAAACTGATAAATACGTATATTGCATAATGTCATTTGAATCGTCTTAGTTACATCCATATGTTTGTCTGGACAAAATGTATAAGCGCGCAACCAATGTTTCCTCCGCTCTGGGGCGGCGGACATACAATGTGTGGGTGTATTTACAGTCAAACATGTCCAGGGGCCGGGAATTAGGAGGCCGAGAACCCCGAGGATGTGAATATTTGACGTCCCCAAGAGTCCCCAAACACCGTACTGTCGTTTCTATGAAATACCTACTGGGGACAATTTTAGAATGTGTCTACATCATTTGTTTCACGTTATTTGATAGTGAAATATTTATTCAGTAAATTAATTGCGAACACCGTATGCCCTGATCTGACTGCGTGATGTGCATCCGGATCTGTGACGCTGTAAACCCAGTTCACACGTCACAAGTACCCTTTTGTCAAACTCCATCTAAGACATTTTCTTAAAAGTGAGAAAACGTTGAATCTGTTATATGAATAAAAACAAATAAGATTGTCCGAGGCTCGGAACTACTCGCACAACAGGAACGCATGTCGAATGAATTTACCGAGCGTTCTACCACCTGAGCTGTGCGGAAAATAATGCTAATATTTGCGGACGACTGGGCAATCAAAATTAATCAATTATCGAAACGTTTTATGTTTACAAATATGGCATTTATTGTGGTTTTCAATCGCCTGTTTCACCAGTCAACAAGTTGGTAATTTAAATATTCTCCTAAGCTATCGGGAGCATGCATTGTCAAGCTCTAAATTGCTCTAGATAAGGCGTCGATTCGGCCACCTAAAATGGCTGCAAACGGCTACATCCCTAGAAAGCTATAATAGACATAGTCCACTGACCCCGTGACGTCACGTGCCCTTGCCAATTTATCGGAAATCAACAGTATTCTGTGTTTTGTTTATGACCTGTTTGTTTGTAAAAAAGTTGCAAGTTATCGTCTGCGGACCATACCGTGGTTTATTGACAAGTTCACAACTTTTATCCGAGTGTAAATGAGGGAAACACATACTTCCGCCTCGGCTGGTTCATCCAGCTTAACCTTTTCACCCCAATATGAATTACATGGTTTGTTCCATGTACATTTGGACTATGCCATCAATCAGAAAGGGCCACTGTTAGAAAATCTTACAAATAACGACAAACACTGAAGCTCCAGATGAGACGGCTCGTTACGAGCCGGCTCATCTGGATCTGCAGTATTTGTACAAGTTTGCTTTATTATGGCCTGTGAGGTTGAAAGGGTTAAACGCAAAGTACTACTCACTATACAAGGTGACCATGTGGATGAAACCATTGTAGCTATTGTAAACTGAAACAGTGTTTATAGTATACTAAATATCTAGATAGACGCATTGTAGCGCCGCATAGAGCTCCTAACGCATGGAGCTCACCGAGCTTCATGTCTGTGATGCTCAACGAAGTTTAAATGTTACGTACTGTAATATATTCATCATGCAGTGTAACATTTTGTCGTAGCGCCACCTGTAATGGACTTCGTAGTGAAACGCCTTTTTTTGTTTACCTAGTTGGTTCAACTTGACATTGGTCAAGAGGCTTCTGGAAGACGCTGTTCATCAATACTTTGATATCGTTGACATATGTATGTACACAACACAACGCAAGAATAGCAATGATGATTATTGAGACACAGCATATGATGATGTTACTGGTTTTACAGATTACAGTGGGTCATTATCGGAAGTGGGCAGCTCTATGCATCAAGGTGAAGACCCATCCATTTTAAAGTTGATGTATACCTTCGGCCCAGCTCTATGCTTTGTGGTATAACTTTATGCGTTGTGGTATAACGCATAGAGCTCAATGTGACCTCTATGGGTCAGGCCACAACGCATAGAGCTATATGCATTGGGAGCTCTATGTCGCCGTCTAACAAAGCATTCGGGCGACAGGTGTGATTCTCTTACACAATTATCCTTGGTGACAACGGCAATACGCTATATATTCTGATGATGGTCACGTATTGCTTTATTGGTTATATTAGATTGAAGTGGGGCGGCCCCTGCCCTCTGGCTTCTATATGGAGCTTCGACCAATCAGACGTTCTGCTCTCCAGTATACAGCTGACGTCCATGCTCAGGAAAGTCCAAGACTCGCAATATACCAGGGGCCGTTTCACTAAACTTCGTACTTCTGCAACTCCTGTTTCACTTACTGATATGCTGAGACAAACATGTATGTCTGTAATGCATTTACATACATTGTTTAGTTACTTCAACCTCTGGAACATAGTGCGCTCATTCTATCTTGGATTTACGCATTTTGCACATGTTACAGCCGGCAGATTTCTTTTGGTATCGCTTATTTTTCAATTTCATATTACCATTGCTACTTACCATATAAACATTACACTTTTGTCCGGATAATCCACTTGTTATCTGTTAAGGGACTCTACTTTTCACTCCGCATAGATGTGGCTGTAGCCAAAGAAATTTGGTTTATGGGATTTGTAACCAGTGTAGCTCCTGATCAAGTAGCACATTCCTGTCGCCTGATAACAACCTATATTTCTTGTTAGAAACATGACGGGCCCTTCATTGATGTAATGGCGAACATTGCAGATCCTGATGCAGATCTTGGCAGATCCTGATGTGCGGATGCACAGGCTGGTCTAGATCTACACTGGTTGCAAAACACATACGTCCCATTTCTGCATTCGCAGCCACGTATGTGCGGAGCTGCTGTGTGTCTAGTGTGCCAGCGTTCGGATTATGTCAGCATAGCTAGTTATGGTCCGTGGTGATGACGTTATATCAGCCTGTGTATATAGTTGTATCTTTGCTGATCAGTTAAATCAAAGTACTGAAAGTACTGACTGGCGGGAGACAAGTAGCCACTTGTGAACTTGCATACTCAGAAATTCCTTGTTAGAAATATATTCGATGTTGATTATTGGATGTACAATCTGCAAATTTGAAGAACTTGATCAGTTACTGGTGTATGTAAAATACAGTCTGCTCTAAACACAAATAGGTTGATGAAGCAAAGGTGCTTTATGTCAGACTAATAAACCGTTTTACGAGGTATATTGCAGACGTATTATGGGAAATCTTTTCAAAATTATGACTGGGCGTAGGCCTACATACGTGTATGCTGCATGAACGGCAAAATGTTTTCATGAATTTTGTTTCGCTCACCCAGAGGGTAATTTTTCGAAAATCGCCCGTAAACCACAATATGAAAAAGAAATGGCCTTCGACGTCGCATTGCGACTGCGTGGTACACGATACGGGGGGCGTCTCAATAACAGCAATTTGTTCTCTTCCAAAGTAAAGTTGGGCATGCCAACTATTTACAGTTCACTTGCTGACTTTAAATGTCACCTGACTGTTGTTAATTGCGAACGCAAATTGAGCCTATTGAGACGTCCCCCGATGAACAGAGAATCACGATCCCAATAGCGATACGGGGGGCGTCTCAATAACAGCAATTTGTTCTCTTCAAAAGTAAAGTTGGGCATGCCAACTATTTTACACATAATGTTGAGCATTGCCGTTGCTATTAATAACTTGCTTTCAGTTCACTCACTGACTTTAAATGTCACCTGACTGTTGATAATTGCGAACGCAAATTGAGCCTATTGAGACGTCCCCCGATGAACAGAGAATCACGATCCCAATAGCGATACGGGGGACGTCTCAATAACAGCAATTTGTTCTCTTCAAAAGTAAAGTTGGGCATGCCAACTATTTTACACATAATGTTGAGCATTGCCGTTGCTATTAATAACTTGCTTTCAGTTCACTCGCTGACTTTAAATTTCACCTGACTGTCGTTAATTGCGAACGCAAATTGAGCCTATTGAGACGTCGCCCGATGAACAGAGAGCCACTTCCGAAAATAGACCCGTGCAAACGGCCAGAATCACGATCCCAATAGCGTGGATACAGTATGTCTCCCGCCAATCAAAAACATGCTTTGACAGCACTTTAGAATAATTTACAACGTGCTTTGAAAGCATTTCAGAAATGGAAATGATTCTGAAGTGCTGTTAAACCATGTTTTTCTTGACAAATAAGGCGAAATATAAAAGCAACAGCAGACGACACTTGTTGTGTGTAGCGGTCTAAGGGCTAGGCTATGTAAATGTACTGTTATACATGTATTTGTCATTGACCAGCCGCTGGATGATGACTTCATACTTGTGTGTTGCCCTACGATTGGAACACCATTATAAATCTGGTGCCTTTTTCACTAAACTTCGTACGACTAAAATGTTCGTAAGGGCAATATTATGATAGTCTGTAAATTTCACATTAACAATGTTTTCGTGTAAACAATTATTGGATTTACATTTATTGAGCATAGTCTGCATATGAAACGGCCCCCTGTTACATGAGACAGGAGCGGGACACACATGAAAGACTCGGATCTAGCTCTCGGACAATGGCCTTTCAAAAATTTTACCCTGCCCATCGCATACACTCACTTCAACGGACACTATGGAAGTTGGTGGCTTTGGTACCTTTTGGGAATTTGTCATTTTCTGGGACTTTGGTCCGAGTCTTCCACCTGTGGAGAGGATGGAGATTTTGATATTTCTCTTTGCACAAAAACAAAGGTCGACTACATGTATTAACCAGCGTTTCATTACGTAACGCGTGAGGTAACCCGACTGTTCAGTCTCTGATCATACACATTTACCCACTCTGTATCCTTGTCCACGCAATAACTCAAATTCTACTTCAGCGATCGTAACCAAATTCGGTATACACGTTTATCACGGCAAGGCAAAGAAGCCTATTGATTTTGAATAATTTCCGATGACTTATCTACCCTTGGCGGCCATTTTTAATCGTACATGTGTATCACGGCAAGACGAAGAAGACTATTGACATTTTAAAAATGTCTGATGACTTATCTCCCCTTGGCGGTCATTTTTAATTTGCCCACTCTGTATCCTTGTCCACGCAATAACTCAAATTCTACTTCAGCGATCGTAACCAAATTCGGTATACATGTTTATCACGGCAAGGCAAAGAAGGCTATTGATTTTGAATAATTTCCGATGACTTATCTACCCTTGGCGGCCATTTTTAATTTTCGCACTGTGTATCCTTGTCCACGCAATGACTCAAATTCTACTTCACCTATCGTAACCAAATTCGGCATACATGTTTATCACGGCAAGACAAAGAAGCCTATTGATTTCCGATGACTTATCTCCCTTGGCGGCCATTTTTAATTTTCCCACTCTGTATCCTTGTCCACGCAATAACTCGAGTTCTACTTCACCGATCGTAACCAAATTCGGTATACATGTTTATCACGGCAAGATGAAGAAGCCTATTGATTTTCAGTGAGTTATCTCCCCTTGTTGACTGGCCTTGCCTCGACGGGCGTATATTGTGACCTTCGGAACTCTTGTTACCTCTGGTTACGGCCCTGATATTTAGGCTTGTATTATTGAGGCCTTTGTGACCACAGTAAACACTCGTTAAGTCAAAGTGTCAGTTTGCACTCGAAGTGCGAATTCGCGGCGCCAATTTAACGGATCAAAGACTGGACTTGTTTACCTGTGTAAACCTGTGTAAATGAACTTTGAATAAGTGTTAAAGGTGATTTCCTCGAATTCACAACAAACAATCGACATTGCTTTTTTTTTTTCCGGAAGTTGGATATTACCGAGTCGGACAGAGTGTAAACTGTGACCAACGTGGGTCGTTTCGAACTGGGGCCATTGTGATTCGTTATTCACATGGATTTAAATACACAGCCAAGAACGTTAAGTTATTTTATTTGCCGAAATAGATTATAAATAAATAAATAACTTCAAAAGTTGTCACACCGTGTCAACTTTCGAAACAATTTACGGATTTTTTTTCCGAATTTCGTTTCAATGAAAAATTGAAGATACAATAAAGATGGTTTTCTTAAATGCAACTTGTCCAGACTCGTTTGCATGTGTCATCAAATACGAAACGTTGCCCGAGTATATAGACTGAATATATAGACTCACATTCACCCTCCGATTGATAAATGCTGTGCGTATATATAATCAAGACCGGTATGTACAACAACTTGTTAATTTCCGGTGTACATGCTTTATTTATTAAACATAATAAAATGTTACTTTACTGCTTCGAATTGTCTGTTCTTGTTCCACCCTGATGATACAGATGTGTAGACTTAGTTCGACTACACACATGTGTGTATAGGCAAATGCAAGTAAACACATTAGAGTTGCAAACGTGTAACTCTGTGTGTCACAGGTCGTATGGGAGTTGCGTACCGTAACGTGTATGGCAATATGGCTGTTCAGATTTCGTTACGTCAAACTTCGGTTTACTTGAATTACTTATCACAGTCCGACGGACTTCGAGTAAACGATTGTGGACTGTATCTACACTCGCCATCTATCAACCAACGGAAGTGGATTATATACCTTGGACCTGGCTCGCTTATTCAGTCATTGTAATGAATTAGAGATCCGGACCCAAGATACACATAATACCACTTCCGTTGGTTGAAAGAAATGGCGAATGCATTCCCTTCTAGATATTTAATATCGGAGTAAACTTGGTTATGATTTAAAGAGGCTTTTTTCGTTAATTCCACAAAGTGCCTATGCACAGAATGTACAAACGGAAGCACGACTCTATGGCTGGCAGAAGACCTTGGTACACGCGGCCATCCCGTGCACACAGTAGCACGTGTTACACCGATCGGGCTTGAATGACGTCCCTGCAGGATACGTCCGGTTGTTGTACGTGCAAGTCGTCTCCTCTAGAGAAATATATCATATTCATTGATGCTGCATCCCGCGCTGGCGTAAAATATTTAAGTCGAAAAAATGCACCGGTTTCCTGACGAGATGCCACTCATCTCTACTTGAAGCTATCGCATAAATGCATTATTTCGTCTAAAAATAGGCGCAAGTTACTAGACGACAATGTGTTTATGCAGTAGCTTCTGCATGTAGTTGAATGGATTCGTCAGGAATCCGGCGTCTATTTCGACATGAAACAGTTTACGCCGTCGCGGAGTTCAGCACCAGCGGTATTATGTGATTGGAGAAGTCTGGTTTATTAGTCTAGCTCTTCATCTGCCACCACACTCGTGCTGACTTTATAAGAACTAATAAACCACAATAGCGACTGCGGCTGGAAACATTAGTGCTTATGGTATTTGTGTTCAGTCGCGCTCCTGATCAAGTAGCGAACAAACGCAGCCTCGTATGGATCCACACTGCGTATATCGCATGTTTATATATTAAATGACGAACAGCGCAGACCCTAATCAGACTCAGATCTGGGTCTACACTTGTGACAAAGACAATAAATACGTCATGTATTTACGTGAGAATATCTAACAATTACTCGTAGTGTGTGGGGCGACGGTGGTTGGTTGGCTGGGAGCATGCGAAGGGAAAGGGATTCATCTTTGCGGGTTTGGCCCTCAGGTACATGTTTGGCTTTCCTGCTACTTGAGAGTTGAATCCGGTTATGCCCGGTATCCGGTATAAATGTACATGTAGTAAGATTTAATCATATTACCATTAGGGAGTGGGTTTAAATGTCTCTGGTGTGGTGAGGACCTGACAGCAGGTCCGGTTACTCTAATTTTCAGGACTGACTATATATTTTTTTCACCTCCACCCCCCTTCACAGCAGATGAAATAAGCATTAACCTGGCATAAAATGATCGTAGCTGTTGAAAGGCCGCTAAACACCATTAAATAAATACATACTAAAATAAAAATATAAATAAATACTCACGTTGTAGTGGACAGTAGACCTTGGTACAGACCATGTCGCCTTGACTACAGAAGCACGTGTTACAGCGGTCAGGCTTGAACGTCTCGCCCTCCGTGTAGGTAGTGTTGCCGTATGTACACATTTGGCCTGAGGGTTGATGGCGTAAATGACGTCAAAAGTTGACAAAGTTTTCAGAGTACATGGGAATCATATTTTTTCAACTTTTGACTTTATTTATGAAAAATATTGTAAATTTTGTAAACGTATTTAATGAAAGTATGCAGATCGCATAGCCGCGTCTCATATGAGGCTGTGACTGGAGAAATGGGGCTTATGGGATTCGTGGTCAGTGTAGCTCCTGATCAAATAGCACGATCATGTAGCATGATAACGATATGTATTGCTTGTTAGAAGCATAACCTGAGTTTCATTGGTGGAATGGCAATCATTGCAGATCCTGTCAGAATGTGCGCAGTCTGATCTGGATCTACACTGGTCGCAAAACCGATAAGCCCAATTTCTCCAGTCACAGCCATATATGAGGCAAGACTAGTCCAATAACATTTGACACCGGGATTTGCTTTCTGATCATTCAATCATAAATAACAGATGAAAAGGAATTTATTATTTGCGTTTTATTTTTTTAGAACCAGAGACATAGAGACAAGCCATGCGATTGTGTACCTAAGACGATACACAATACCCCATGAACGATATTTACAAAACATACGATATTTTTCGTAAATGCATGGCTACGAAATGTTCAGAGCATATAATATATTATATGCGAAATATAATTCCGCATTTGTTGTGAAATTTTCGTAAAATTTCGACGTAATTTACAGAAAATATCACAGTTTCTGTAAATATTTTTCATGAAAATCGCACATCGTTTTAGATACACTTTTTGTATCACACCACTTGTGTAATATGTGACTGAAGAAATGAGGCTTATGGGTGTTGCGAACAGTGCAGCCCCAGATCAGCCTGCGCATCCGCGCAGTCTGATCAAGGCCTGCACTGTTCGCCATTCCATCAAAGATACACCTCGTCATGTTTCTAACACGCAAAGTAGATCGTTGCCAGGCTACGGGAGTATGCTATGCTATCTGGAGCTACACTGGTCACCAATTCCATACGTCCCATTTCTCCAATCACAGACACATGCACTTAGTATACGTTACTTCCCATCGCCGTATTATATTCCGTATTATCCAGGTTGATCAGCCAGATACACGAGTTTCATTGTACAATTATGGCTCTACATGCGGATCGGCGTACTAGTATTAGCAGAACAATTACGTTGAAATTATCTTTGTTAACAATAATTAAACCTATATTTTAATTAGTGAATATCCAGAGCAGAATGGGTGCAGGTTATGGGAAAATAGGTCCCACAACATCCATACGAAAAATGAAAGTAGCAGAGAAGAGCAAAATGTGTGGCCATTGGTTAGTTTATATGGGAAAGATCAATGGTAGTGGTGGACATTATTGAATTGAATTGAATTGAACACTTCAATGTGGACACCATTTGTCAAACCAGTCACACTTCCAGACGTAACATAATAATTTTGTTTCTTCTTTGAATGACAGACATGACATCTGATATACAAATAACTAACATTAACTTACCGTACACAATGCACAACGAGAGGCACAGAACTACTGCAACTGTCGGAAACATCATTGTATTCGGTATATTCTCGGTAATCGTTTAATCTAATTAAAAAGGTTCAAGTAAACTATCATATAGGCGTAAATAACGTCTACCAATAGTAGATATGTAGGCACATCAATGTTGTGGGATGGTGTTATCTTACTGTCCATAACTAGAGCAGGCCATATTACTGAATGTGACTGGATAAATGGGGCGTATCGCATTTGCAACCAGTGTAGATCCAGATCAGCCCGCGCATCCGCGCGGTCTGATCAGGATATACACTGTCTGTTCGTCAGTCATTCAGTGAAACGCCTGCCATGATTCTGACACAGAAAATACCATTACCAGGTTATACGAGTGTGCTAGTAGACTGGCAACACATAAAATAAGCCACAATTATTCTGACACAGCCACATAGATATGCATATCGGTTCAATACAATCTCCAACACTATGACATTGCATTATTTAGAAACAACATAGCCGTATACATTGTACACGGTGTTCCAAACAAACATCACTGGGGCCCGTTTCACTAAGCTTCGTACGACTAAAATGTTCGTAAGTGAAAATTCAGGATCGTCTGGAAATTTCAATTGATGTACATTGTATTTACATTTATTGAGCATAGACTGCATATGCAGCCTATGCTCAATAAATGTAAATCCAATAATTGTTTACAAGAAAACATTGTTAATGTGAAATTTACAGACAATCAGAATTTTGCACTTACGAACATTTTAGTCGTACGATGTTTTGTTAAACGGCCCCCAGGTGCGCACTCCGTGCCGGCGTAAAATGGTTCACGTCGAAATTGTTGTCGGATTCCTGACAAATTCCCATTCAGCTGCGTGCAGAAGAATCTGCATAGACACTTTTTCGTCTAATAATAAATTTGCACCGTTGACTAGACGAAAGTTGAGTGGCATATTGTCATGAGACCGGTGTACTATTCGACGCGAAACATTTACGCCGTCTGAAGCACAGCACCAGTGAACATGCCTTCTAAACTGACTATGTTCCTAAAGAGAATCTAAGCTGCTCACAGAGAGCATAATTGTATTTATGACTTGAGAAACGGGACCTATGCTCAATATATGTGTATCCATCAATTGAAATTTCCAGACATCCTAAATTTGCACTTACGAACATTTTAGTCGTTCGATGGGGCCATGACACTGATTTCAGCCTACGAGGATGGTCGCAAATGCTATAAGCTCTATTTCTCCAGCACAGCCACATGTATGTATTCAATAGACTACATTCTAATTTATGCCTGTTGCTGTGGATTGTGGTACATGCTGATTTGGATCTACACTTGTCGCAACTTTCCCTATCATAGCCACACTTTATGCTATAAATTTCAGCGACAATAAACTGTTTGGTAAATGGAAACAAAACAACTACTAGCGGACATATATTTACCGTTGTTTATTGACAAGTTACAAAACTTCACAACTTGTATCCGAGTGTAACGCAGGGAACACATACTTCCGCCTCGGCTGCTTCATCCAGCTTAACCGTTTCACCAGTAGATGTATTACATGCTTTGTTCCATGTTAATTTTGGACCATTCCATCAATCAGAAGGGCCAGTGTTAGAAAATCTTACAAATAATGACAAACACTGAAGATCCAGATGAGCCAGCTCGTGAAGAGCTGGCTCATCTGGATCTGCAGTATGTGTACAAGTTTGCTTTATTATGGCCTGTGAGGTTGAAAGGGTTAAACGCAAAATACTACTCGCCATACAAGGTGACCATCTGAATGAAACCATTGTAGCTATTGTAAACTCAAACAGTGTTTATACTAAATATCTAGATAGACGCATTGTATAGCGCCGCATCGAGCTCCTAACGCATGGAGCTCCCTGAAGAGCTGTATGTGTCAGTAAAGAACCGCATACAGCTCCATTCCCATAGAGCGTCCGTGGAGCTCAATGCGTCAATATGCCCGATCGTCCCGCTTTCAGCTCCCCTGTTATCAAATATCAACTACTACAACATAAACATAACATTATTTTTAAAGTCGTAGCGATCGTGACAGTGCGACCAGGGCTTAATGTCTGTGATGCTCAACGATGTCTAAGTGTTACGTGCTGTAAGATATTCATCATGCAGTGTGACATTTGGTCGTAGCGCCACCTGTACTGGACTTCGTAGTGAAACGCCTTTTCGTTTTACCTAGTTGGTCCCACCCGACATTGATCAAGAGGCTTCTGGAAGACGATATTCATCAATCATTTGTTATCGTTGAGATAATTCTGTACACAACGCAAGAATATAGTCATGATGATTATTTAGACACCGCATATGATGATGTTTATGGTTGTACTGATTACAGAGAGTCATTATCGGAAGTGGGCAGCTCTATGCATCAATGTGAAGACCCATTTTAAGTTGATGCATACCTTCGGCCCATGGAGCCCTAAGCTTGTGGTATAACACATAGCGCTCCATGGGAGCTCTATGCATTGTGGCCTAACGCATATAGGTCACTGGGAGCTCTATGTGTCAGGCCAAAAACGCATAGAGCTCTATCCGTTGGGCGCTCTTTGCGTTGGGAGCTCTATGCCATCTAACAAAACATTCGGGCGACGGATATGATCATGTAATACATTCAGTATAATAATTCTGCATCATCAAATGCAGTCGTTAGTTCTATATCAATATAAATGATTACTCCCTCAAAGTACACTTTGCTAGATATGTATGCTTTGCAATTTTAGTGAAATCGGCTACAGATGAGTGGTAATTAGTCTCCCTGATTCCGAAATGCTATGTTTCGTCACGTGTACTTGCTTTGATTTAACGACGGCACTGGCTCGATGACCTTGCATGTCGGGACCGACTATTTAAGTCCCCATCCGATAGGACTAGGCTATCACGAAGGTGTCTTGCCCAATGACACGCCGAATCGGCCAGTGTCGGGATTGGAACTCAGGACCTTTCGATCCGTAGTCCGATGCTCTACCACTGAGCTATTGCGGCTGACCGTCCCGTGTACATGGCCTGCTGGTATATATATACCCGATGCACGAACGTTTGCCTGCCTGTGTTAAGGTGTTCCTCTGTAATTGACATACATTTTAAGACCATACAAAAGTACTTTGGTTCTCAGATACCGCGGCGTCAACAAATTCGTGTGCTCTTAATCGTCATAGACATGTTGTAAATTCGCCGCATGATCGACAAAAAGCAATGTATGTTAGATCCAATCATGTCTGGCGAAACTCTGGTGTTTAACCATGTTATTATAACATATATTTATAACCACATATTAAAATGACATGCAAACTGTACATATATATTCATCTTGTAACGACAGACGAGGAGATTATACACAAATATTCCTCCTACGTCAATTATCCTACGCAGAATCCGTATCTGAGAACCAAATACTCTGTATTGCCTATACTATTGTTCATGATTGAAGTCAAACAGACACGTCTTGCAGTGATCGTACACCTTACTTATAACGGAAGCATTCTAAACCGGACACCTGTATGGAACGCCAAATCTACATAAACTCAAAAAAATAATGCTAGCTCCAAATACGGTACATGTAATTAGAGATAGCATTAACTATTTAGAGTTATCTCAAAATCATTTGAAGTGCTCTCTAAATAATTTGGAGCTAGCTCTAAATGTTTAATGCTAGCTCTAATTATTTGAGTTTATATATATTTGGCGTTCGAGGAACGCCAAATCTATATAAACCCAACTACTTAGAGCTAGCATTACGAATTTGAGTTTATGTATATTTGGCATTCCGTCCACCTGAGGAAGTCCAAGTATATTCCGTTTAAAAAAAAACGACTGCAGATTCACGTTACAAGTTACTTTGATGAAATATGCATTTTACATGAAAATCTGGCAGTGAATATAGAAATTACTGGCACTTAAGTATTAAATGAAACTCAGAAAGTGTCCCCGACTGCTCTCGCGACCCAATGTTTAGAAACCAGCAAACGCCAGAGAGAAAAGATCACTCGCAAAACTAAAGGAATATCATTCCAATAGTATAGGCAGTAGTTCATGGCGTTTGTTTTTGTTTTCATTGAACTTATTTCTCGGTTCGCATGGAACATTTTATTTCGCTGAGCATAATTAGGGAAGTGTTACTGTATCAATGGCGCCGTCCCTGATACATGGTATTCACTGTGGCAATTAACGTATTACCTGCAAGTATATCTGACCACTATGGAATCCTCCATTAATAAGAAATTGGATACGTGTAATTATAGCTTATTTAATATAACTGTTGACATAATAGTGTATATCCTGCTGGGATCGTTTGCTGTGTACTGGACTGTTAGTAAAAATTGGTATTTATAATGAACATTGAGTAGTAGTAAGGGAGTCAAAATGATACCACCTACCGTGGTATCGTTTATAACCCTCTATAATACCCCCACCACCCCCGAAAATCAAAAAAATTGGTTAACGAGGAAAATTGGGTCTCCCGACAGCAAATTTATGAATTTTTGGAGAAAATAATTTTGAGAAGAGGGAGTCCCAATTATATTGGTAATTGACTTTTGAAAGTATATATTGGTGTCATAAATACATCATGTTTTTTTTCACGTCCAATTGAACAGAAAAAACAAGTACCAATATTATTAGAGAAAATGGATAATACAATACAATTTGAATTGCAAATTTTTAATGACTGTGTTAAAGAAGTTTACGAAGCTTACGGGGGTTATAATCCTGTATATAAATTCTATAAAATGAGAACACTAGGTGATATCGAATACATGAAATACCAGCGTAATTTATTACGCTCCGATAAAAACGTTGCATTTGCAATATACATACCGGCAATTATGTCAACTATACAAGAGGCAAATACGAACATTAAGACAGATAATGCGTATCGGATATGAAACTAAGGTGTATTATACAAAAATTTTAAAACCCAACGATTCGTTTACGAATGTACGTTTCTACGATATCGCTTATAAAGATATTGAAAAATTATTATTGAAAAAAAAAACAACTAACTAATTAATTTATAGCCGAGTGTATTTTTCGTTATCAAAGGTATGTAAACTGGCAATCTGAATTTATCAATTTTATCAACCTCGAGCGGTCGGATAGGAACGCCGTTGTCATGCAGTTGTTTACCATAGCGACCACATTTGTAGGGATAGAAATAAAAAATGTTTAGCTCCAACCGCGGCGCGAACCCACGACCCTCGTCTCTATAGAGTATCGCCTTAACACACGACCACGAAAGGCTGTTATGATAAACACTACCTAGTGTTGTACAATTATCGATTTACGACAATGTTTCAATTACACGGGTTATGAACCATGCGTAAATTGATAGCCGAGGTAAACAGAGCCGAGTGTATCAATTACACAGACGGTGTGTACAGTGTAATCCTAGACTGAATTTGTTATGCGATTACGGCGTAATTCTCAGTGAAAAACACATGCATAGGTATGTAAATTTGTTTACTGCACCAATATAAGAAAATTAATTATTTTTTAAAAAATCACAATGGTGCTGTAACATTTCTTTCGACTTTATCTCCAAGTTTTTCCCTAAATTTATCCCAATCAGTACACTCAATCTTGGGCATGGTGGCGCGTGCCTTGATTCTTATATCATTTTTAATTTTTCATATCTCCGCATTTCTTCCACCACGGATTCAAACTCTAAATTTGATATTTTCTTATCGGCCAACGCTTTGGACACCATAACGTCGATGCTATTTTTCTTAGACCTGGCGAGAACGGATATTCTATCATGTTTTCTACATTTTTTCTAGAGTTTTCCACCCGACGCCCTAATTACCATACACAACAACCCAGAAACGGCCGACACCGCACATAAAATCCCCGCTACGGGAACTGTTATAATGGTGGATATAGTTGCAGCTGTCCCCGCCCCACACAACACAGAAACACTCGCCAGAGCCGTGCTAGATACTTCAGCCATGTTCACCGCGCGCCTATATTTTTTAGCGTTTCTTTTTCTATTTGTATATTCTCTAACTAAAATATCCTGCATAGCGACGATATTATTCAACCTAAAATCTGAACTTCTTTCGTTAATTGTACACAGTGTTGATGGAGTGGTATTGACAATTGGAAGCGTTGATTCGTTCATATTTAAATTTTACAAATTTATTTCAATATATTAGTATTTACACAATAAGTTTCAATTAACAATGAGACAATAGTGGAAGAACTCTCTGAGTCACCGATTTTCGTAACAAAGTTAATAACACTACCTTTGGAAAGTCTAATTCGATCATCACCGGCGAACGAAACCACCGTCGAAATATCTGCAGAGATTTTAGCGACTCCACCCCCCGTTCTTCCCCATCTACTACAATATTTATCGCGACCGCGCCCACAGGTTTACCACTAGCATTAACCGAGCAGACCGCCATTTGGATAACTTCACCCGCAGCTGTCATAGTGTATCCCCCATATTTATTACTCGCTTTGGCACCGAACGAATATTCATAGTGCCCCTCATTCAATGGGCCCCGCTTCTCAGCCCAAACTGTTATGACACGTTTTGGCGTTTTCATTGTTTTCACTATTCCGGCAAGCGCCCTGTTTGCGTTATATGCCTCAGTACGAATCTCATAAGAGGCCTCCTCAAGAGCTTTGGTCGCGGCTATACGATCATGTTTCAGTTTATCAGAAACTTCGGTTATTTTTCCATCTAGTTCGGTAAGTGCCGCTTCTCTGCTGAGAGAGTCCTCTAAGCGCAACACATCATAAGCCTCCGTAATGGTCGCCTGGTGGCCTTCTAAGGCTTTATCAATACCCGACCGGGCCTCTTTTTGAAATTCGGTTATTTTTCCATCTAGTTCAGCAACCGCCGCCTCTCTGATGAGAGAGTCCTCTGAGCGCAACACCTCATAAGCCTTCGCAATGGCTACCTTGTGGTCTTCTCGGGCTTTCTCAACCCCAGACCGGGCCTCTTTTTGAAATTCGGTTATTTTTTCATCTAGTTCGGTAAGTGTCGCTTCTCTGTTGATAGAGTCCTCTAAGAGCAACACCCTATAAGTTTCCGTAATATCCGCCTGGTGGTCTTCTCGGGCTTTCTCAATACCCGTTCGGACTCCATCAAGATCAAACCGGGTCTCTTTTTTAAATTCGGTTATTTTTTCGTATATGTCAGTAAGTGCCGCTTCTCTGTTGAGAGAGTCCTCTGAGCGTAACGCCCCATAAGCCTCCGCAATGGCCTCTTTGTGGTCTTCTCGGACCCCCTCAACCCCCGACCTGGTCTCTTTCAGAAATTCGGCTATTTTACCGTCTAGTTCGGTAAGTGTCGCTTCTTTACTATGAGAGTTCTCTAAGCGCAACGCATCATAAGCCTCCGCAATGGCCTCCTCAAGGTTCGACTGGTGGTTCTCTTCTCGGACTTTATCAATACCCGACCGGGTCTCTTTTCGAAATTTGGTTATTTTTTTATCTAGTTCAGTAAGTGCCGCTTCTCTGATGAGAGAGTCCTTCTGAGCGCAACACCTCATAAGCCTTCGTAAGGTCCGCCTGGTGGTCTTCTCGTGCTTTCTCAATACCCGACGTGGCCTCTTTTCGAAAATCGATTATTTTCCCGTCTAATTCAGCAAGTGTAGCTTCTTTGCTGAGAGAGTCTTCTAAGCGCAACGCATCATAAACCGCCGTAATGTCAACCTGGCGGTCTTCTCGGGCTTTATCAACCCCCAACCGGGCCTCTTTTCTAAATTTGGTTATTTTTCTACCTAGTTCGTTTAGTTCCGTATGCGTTTCTTCACGACTTTGTGTATTCACAGCCAGGGCATATTCTCTAAGTTGTGATAGTAGACTTTTGTGAATCTCATCCGTGGCCCTCGATATAGTTCTATTGATCAAGGCCTTTGTTTTTTGGGTAGTTAAAAAGTCGCCCTCTGTCGGGATGAATCCCCCTTCTGCCGGTTCCAAATTATTTGAATTTGTCACCCAATCGGAAGAACTACCTGGTCCGTATATACTCATTTTCAATAATGTTGATAATATATATTACGAACATGCGTTTAATTCTAAATAATTTTCTTAAAATTAATTAATTTGAAATTTCTAGGACTACCGAAATCGGGTAATCGTTCTTCAACTCTCGCCCTTTATCATCAAGAATAGAAATCTTCAACTCATGGATGTGTCCCGATTCCAAAACTTTCATCTCGGGGTGTGGGAAGTCTAAGGTCAGGGTCTCACCATAGAAACAGTCGCTGGCGGGCACGGTTTTCAGTAATATGCTGGGAGTGCCGTCTACCGTGTTGTACGATGTGTTCACCCGATCCAGGTGCACCCCGAGAGTTTTCGTGACGGCGAAGTTCACCGGGGTCGTGCCGACGTGCTCGCCAGGATCAAACACTCCGTCATCGTTGTAAGGGTATGTTATTTTAAATCCTAACAGTGAGAGCCCAACCCCGTGAGATCCTTAAACGCCTATCAACGGTCAATGTCGTGAGCCCCGTGGCTTTCGAGATTGCGAGAGTGACTACACCAGGAATCTTCTCCGCGACAAAAGCTTGGAGATCTCCGAAACTCCAAAGACCCTGAGGTACTATAGCATCTGGAGTTTTCTACGAAATCCTGAGGTCACTGGTTCAGTTATGATGTAGTTTTTTCCGAAAGCCACAGGGCTTACACCCTCGACTTCTAATGTGAAAAACTCGAGCGTTTCAACGTTTTTCCACCCGACCGTGAACGTTATTGATCTAAGGCCTACCCGGCGTTGTCCGCAGCAGTTGTCTATTAATTTTTGAAGTTCACAACTCCCTTTTTGAACATTAGTGATAGTAGCAAACATAATAATATCTTTCAATGGATACAAAAGCATTTAGCTTTAACTCTAATGCAAAGTACGCGGTCGGAGGTAAATACACGCAAAAAGACGTTGTTAACCTTGTACACCCAACCGTAACGGTTAGACCGGACATTGGCTTTGCCACCAATTTCCCTAACACGTTTGAGAAATATAGGCTGCCCAAGATTACTACGATGGAGTCGGTAAACGGGTGGAAAGCCACACCGATGCAGTTTTGGCAGAACCAGCTAAATTTTGCTGTATGGTGCGCAACATCCGGGTGTGGAGTTTCACATAAAGACCATCTGACATCCAAGAATGTCATGCTCCGAAGTGTCTACAACTTTCACACGTATTATACTATTAGGAGGATTCTCAAAGAACTAGGTATTTCTCTACCTCAAGACGACGCCTGGGATCCCATTTCCAACGCATACGACCGTATGGCGTTTGAAAGATTGTTGTAACGAATTTAACGTTTCAAAAGACGCGGACTGGAGACAGAAAGCATTTTCCTACCACCACCGGCCTCGGGGACGTTCTCATTCGGGGCCAGTCCGGGAATTGGACGCAGACTGATTTTAGACACGATTACTCCGGTGACCACATCGTCAGTCGGAACGCCGGGAATTTTGAGACCCCGCGACTATGACTTTCGGGCCAGAAGTGTCTGGAGGTCGGCACTGTGGCGCGTTTTCTTGTAAAATGTTACCTCCGAAACTGGCTCACGTCGATTACATACAGCAGGCTGCTGAGGTTCAGAACGCGTGGACCACATTTATGTTAGATAAGGGTCTAGGGTTCACGCAGGCCGGGGTTACTCGCGTCAACGAATCTATTCGCACGTACGTCTGGGCCATCCTCGGCGCACAGAAGCAAACTCGCAGTTCTATACTGGGCACGGGAACGGCGTTTGATGCACAAAAACAGTTCTTGGCACTTGTCGAGGACGCCATCTCAGCTAAGGTGGACCTGGAGAAGGCGATCCAGAATTATCAAGACGTTTTGCAGACTGCCAACACCCCAGTGGACTATGTATTTGGAATAGGTCTTTATATGGCGCCGAGCAATATGATACTACGAGACGACCCGGTTGATGGTTACAATAATCAGATCGTAATCGCCACCACCAATCAAAAAATCGGTCACAACGGTAACGTGAACACGGATATCATCAAGCGCACCCCCAACACGATCGGGTTCAACAGTGTTGAGGGAACCGATTTCATAAAACGCCCAAAACACAAAATGGATACACATCCCTCAACACAATCGAACCCAGTACCCCCAATTAGTAAATTGGATGCACCATCGAGTTCCATCAACAGACCAATCGCGATTGGAGAAACACCAATCAATCACAGATTGGGTGAAATTGGAAGCACAACACACGAGGAGGAGAAATTAGGGCTCGTCGTCGCCCTCGTGTCGATCGGATTATTTGCGCTTTGGTTTTAGGAACTCTCTGGCGAAGAATAGTAGGAGACCGGCGATTGCCACGATTAAAGCCCAAGTATTTTTGGCTAGCCATCCGACCGTTTTTGATAATATAGATAGCAAGTAAGAAACGATACTTCCGATCAGTCCAGGTAGTGCGGCAGCCGCCTTTTCGGCTAATTTAGCCAGGAGACTGGCGAGGGCTTTTAGTTGTTTTTTTACCCACCCCTCCTTGGCTCCGCCTGATGGCGCGGGTGCTGGTGCGGGTGCTGGTGCTGGCGCGGGTGGTGGCGCCGCTCCACCAGTGAAAGCTAGAACTATGGTCGATATAGTCATGCCGATAGCAACGAGGATGCTTGCTATCGTGATGCCCTGTTCTCTGAACAGAGTGCGAAGACGCTCACCGAGTGTCGTCTCCTCGTTCAGGACCCTCGAGATTGTTTCGCGGATCCGACTTATTTGGTTGCGGAGAGCCTCACGGTTATTCGAGGCGGCCTCCAAGCGAGCTGCTCTTTCATCACGCAACGACTGTAGGCGTTCGGTGATCCGCTCGGTAGATTCTATATCGACACCGGCTTCCTCCAGTTTTCTTTCTTCTAGTGCGATATGTTCATCCAGCGACGAGAGTTTGGCGAGGTTACGGACCAGTTCGCCCCGGACCGTTTGCATAACCTTATCGAGGCCCCGGAGTTCTCGAAGAGGTAACGATGGGTCATCGTTAGACAGGTCGATTTCGCCGAACGTGGTCTCCATAGTGTTAATAGCGTCGGTGGCTACTCGAGGGAGTTCGCTGAGCTCAACAGTTTCTATATCGGCGGCCGTTTTCGCCATCGTTTCGTCGGTAGACTGTAGGGCCTCTACAGCGCGGGTCGGCATAATTGTTTTACAACGCGTCCAATCTGGAAATCCTAGTTCGCTCCTTATGAGTTGGCCACCGCCCCGGTATCCTGCAACGGTGTTTAGCGATAGGGGTTTTCCGTTCTTCATGTTGACTATTGGGAGATTTGATGCTTTTAGTCGCAATCTACCTTTCAGATCCAATTCGAACTTGGAGTAGTCGCGACCGACAGATTGGACCACACCTTTTTTTGCCAAACTGTTGTAGTAGTCGTCTACAGCTCCCTCGAGTAATTCCCGACTTTGACCAACGCTGCTGGTAGCGCCACCTAATTCCCCGATTGGATTGGAACTGGAGGCTGTATCAAGGGCGTTTCTTCATTATAATCACTCTATGTCATAATCATCCGCATCCGCATCGACGTAATCGTCTCTGCCGATTTCATCCATGTCAATATCGTAATCAGCCATATTAATTTCTTAAAATTAATTATGTATTAAAGACAAAACCATAAGGGTTTAATATAGTTTCACTAAATTATGTCTTCGAGTCAATACGGTCGCAAACTCAATCCATACCGCAGACTGCGTGAGCCCCTCGGGGCAAAAGGCGTGAGACAGAGTGTCGTTATTACGAACAACCCATCGACGATCGACCAGAACCAGCAGCTCTTGGTCCGCTTCCCCAACCTCGGAGCTAACGACGTCATTGTGCCGGGTACTGTTCGCCTCGCTTTCACTATTTCGCTGACGTCGACGGACGCGGACCGAACCGTCGTTCAGAACCTTGGTCGCGCCATCGTCAAGAAGACCATGATAAAGATTTCTGGTAATGAGGTGATGTCGATCGACGACAGCGACGTCTACCATTGTTATCAGGACCTATGGAAGACGGCGCAAGAGCGCGAAAACGCTGTCTATCAGGGTATTGACACCAGCAAAAATAAGAACGTAACCAAACTTAGAATCGGGGCTGGTAACAAGGTAGATAACAACGCGAGTGACAATGCGGTCGCGGGCGCTTACGGCAACCGCTTCTACATCCCGCTCGACTTTGAGTTGCTGGAGAGTCACATGCCCTACCTTATCTAGAGCGCTTTGGCTGACCGCCTCGAATACGAACTAACGTTCAACGACTACGGCTGAGTTATCATAGCCAGCGACATGTTATCGACGTATACGATCGATAATGTTTCGCTGGAGTATGACATGGTCACGATGCCTGAACTCGCGCGATTGATCAGAACCCAGTACGCCTGGCGCGTTGCCATACTTTACGACCGAGTTCTTTGCCATCGCAAGATGACGAAAGACAAAGGCGACACATTGTGGAATATTAACGTCAACGTACCCGCTCGCTCGATGAAAGGTATAATGATGTTGTTCGAGGATGCTCGGTTCGCGTTCGGTGCTAGAAAAACCGACAAATTCTATAACCCCAAAATCACGAAGGTAGAGGTGACGATCGAGGGAGTTCCCAATCAACTCTACAACGCGGGTCTTCGCGCGCACCAGCAGTGGGACGAAGTAAGAAAGCAGTTTGCTGCCGGCTCTAAGCGCTCTCCGGAGGTTGCAGCGGTTGCCAAAGACCTGCATCTCTCGGCCGTCTCCCTCGCGGAGTTCCTGAATACCAAATACGCGTTATGGCTAGACATGCGAGCCAGCGACGACGACCAAATACACGGCTGCGGACGCCAAGTTGAGAACGCTAGCGAGGGTGTGACGATCCAGATAACCAAAGAGGCGGACGGAGCCGGGCCATTGAACGTGTACTTATATATAATTACAGACGCACAACTCAACATCGAAGATGGCCGATACGTCTCAGCACTCTATTGATTTAATAAAAAAATAAAATCATCTAACGATTTATTAATTAATAAATTTGATAATTCTAAAGAATTAATTAAGAAAATTAGCAATCATTCTAACGATTTATTAATTAATAAATTTGATAATTCTAAAGAATTAATTAAGAAAATTAGCAATCAATACCAATTCACGATTGGAGATGCCCACTCTGCCATAATATGTGGGCAGATAGGATGTGGAAAAACGGTTTTCATCCTCGACTTGCTCGAGGAGTCCTACCGCGATGCCTTTCGTCACATTGTGATCCTGTGTCCCACTGTGCGGCACAACGATACTTATCAGCGGCGAACGTGGATATGGACCGACCCTGAGGTATACGTTATTGACCACGGTGATAGGCTTCACGATTGGTTGCGTGGTTTATACCAAAGATTCCAGGGTGAGCCCACCCTATACGTGATTGACGATTGCTCGGCCAAGGCGGCGATGACCAAAAAGAAGGACATGCTCTCCGAGCTCGCATTTTCTGGCCGCCATGCTAGGCAAAGCGTATGGATATCCACTCAAAAGTACAACGCCGTCCTCAAGGATCTGCGCGAGCAAACGAAATGGGTCGCCCTCTTTCACTGCAAGGACCGAGACTCATTCGATGACTGTCTTCGAGAGAATGACGTTATCCCAACGCGCGAGGAGCGCCTGGAGGTTCGACAGATGCTTTCGGAAACTAAGCACGCCAAGCTTTTGCTAAAGACTGATCAACCAACTGCTTACGAAGTTATCAATTAATTTTATAATTAATTAGCAATTACTGAACAAATGCTGAACAATGCTGAACAATGCTTAGCAATTGCTGAACAATGCTGAACAATGCTGAACAAATGCTTAACAAATGTTGAACAAATGCTGAACAATGGTTAACAATGTTAACAATTTGGTGCTCCGCTGCGAGCTTTGTTGCGAGCATAATGGTGATCATAAGTATCGGGTGGTGCGCTTTGCAATATGTTAAAGTGATGAGACTTGTTAGAATAGTTAAATTAATTTTAAGAAAAATGAACTGCGACGAACTTCTCGATCAGCTAATAGAAGAAACCTCAACATCCGACTGCCAACATAGATAATGATCCGACAGAGCAATCGGAATCAACTCCAACGGCGGTTGGTATTGGGTTGAGTGCAACGACTCCGAATGAAAATGAAAATGCGGCGCGACGAGAGCGGCTAGCTGCGCTGGTTGCTGGGGACAATCGGAGAATTATCTCGGTAGGCGTCTCTCAGTTTTTCAGGTGGATAAGATGTCAGATGCGGAGATCGATAAAATGTATGCCCGATACGAATCTAGGTTAGGTGCGGAGATGACAAAAACTCTCGGATCGGCGGCTATTCATTTGTACGCAACCGCCGTTAGTATACTTCTCCCTATACCAAACACCGCGGGATTGATTGACGATCTAGAGACAGACCCTTTTATAGGTCACACCCTTAGAACAGCCTGCTGCTCAATTTATCACATGTTTGGAATGTACTTAGCTCCGCTGACAACCGCGTTGACCACGGGTAAACACTGTCAATTTGGACATATATGCCCACGAACTATAAGCCCTGAAAATGATGACACAAGACACACCCGCGAGAGTGACGGAGTTGAACCCGATTGCTCCAACCCAATCGAACCCGAGTGTTACTCCGCCACTGGATGACATACCGCATATAAAAAATCCCAAAAGACAGGCAGCTGGGCGGGCGGCGGCTGCCACCCGAAAAGTTAAACAAGATAAAATACTCGCCGAGCTTCGAGAGGCTAAACTCCAATCGAGATTGGGGTTGCAATCGGGGACGGAGACAGTAAAACATCTGAAGACAGAGTTGAGTACAACCCCAATTCACGAATTGGAAGCACACCCAAATTCTTTGAATTTGTCACCCAAATTCGTGAATTGGAGTTGGGTTGTTGGTGGTGGTCTGGCAGTTGTTGGTGCCCTGTGCGTGTGGAAATACCCCATATTATCGAAAAAACAACCAGCCAGAGTTCAGAAGAAAGTTACGAAACACCAATCGCGATTGGATGCGCCCCATTTAAACATTGATCGCGACCCCTTTTATATGCAATAATGGCCGAACAAGACGGTAAAATGTTAGTGAATGCGCTTTATCACGCCGTGGTGATATCAGGTTTCAGTATCGGGTATGCTCGACTATCAAAGATGGCCCTAGGAGGATCCGCTCCCAAATTGGACTTTACTGTGAGAGACGTAGGGCTCGCGACCTTAGATGTAGCGGCCGCAGTTTGGACCCGAGATTATCTAGTTAAAGCTGGAATTCTACCAGTTAATATATGGAAATAAATGGCTTCAATCGCAATGATGATAGGTGGTGCGCTTGTAAACGCATTTGCGTTCACCGGCAGCAACTTTCTATTCTCTAAACTACAAAACTCAACGCGGATGAAGAGAGTACCGTCACGATTTAGCTGTAGAACAATTCAATAGCGCAAAGGAAGCTGGGTCGGAAAAACGAACCGCCCATCTTGACTGGGTCAATGAAGAGCTTCGCCGCGAAAATCACGCCGCACAAACTTTTCAGAACGTTGAAGAAGCTAACAGCGAGTACGCGCTGGCATATCCGCAGAAAAGTCTCGCACCGCTGGATCGCGAGCCCCAACTTTCAGATTTTCTATGTACCGTCAGAGGCCCAAAAAGACCGCGAGATCGCGTTCATCGTCGTGGGAATGGGTGTGGTGGGTCTCGTCGGCTGCTATATTCAATCGAGATTTTAAATTAATTATTAATTATTAAATTATTATATATATATATATATAGAACGATGTCAGTTGACGAACTTTATGACGCTATGATTGATGTAGGCTACACTGCCCTTAAACACCGCATAGCTGGTGCAAAGGGTATGATTCGTCTGCCCGAGATTCTCTCGAGACGTGGCGGGAGGACGAAAAAGCGGCCACCCTTTTCGCAAAGCGGATGTTAGATTCCTCACCAATCCTGGGGGATTAGATTTTCCCAATTTCCTTCAGAACTTAACCCCCAATCGCGATTGCACTTCCAATAAAGGTTTATTATTATCGACGCAGTTACCGGACGATCTGGCGAGGGCATGTTGGAGATTGTCAGATATATTAGAATACAATCGCATACATGAACACGCGCAAACTTAATACCAAACTATCGGTTCGCCTAACGCGCAAGCTAGCGAACGTGTACTATAGCCCCCGCGGCTACTGGAAGGGACTCGCTGCCATCAAGAACCTCGCGGCGGCGACCAAGGTTTCAGAAAACGCTGTCAAGGAATGGCTCAAGAAGCAGGCCATCTGGCAGATCTATTTACCCGCGCCTCACAATATTCCGCGCCCGAAATTCGACGTGCCGGTACCGAACCAAGTTCACCAAGCGGATCTCCTGTTTCTCCCTCACGATCGCGTCGGTCGTAAGACGTACAAGTACGCGCTGACAGTCGTTGACGTAGCGAGTCGTTATAAGGGGGCTGAGCCGTTGGCCACTAAAGAGTCTAAGGAGGTGGCCGAGGCTCTCTCCCGAATATATAAGAGGAGTCCTCTCAAATGGCCGAATCTTCTCCAGGTCGATCCCGGCCGCGAGTTCATGGGCGCGGTCTCTCATCTATTGTCTAAGCACGAAGTTTCTATCAGACGCGGCCGCGTCAACATCCACCGGGACCAGGGGATCGTGGAACGCTTCAATCGAACCCTGGCTGAGAGACTGTTCGGACACCAATACGCTAAAGAACTTGTAGACCCTCATTCGCGATCGACCGAGTGGGTGGCCAGACTGCCCGCCGTGGTCTCCGCACTGAACGGAGAGGTGACCAGATTGATAGGTAAGAAGCCCGTAGATGCCATCAAGTTTAAAAAGGGTGACGAGCGAGCCCTCTGCCGTCTCGCGCGGGCGACCCGTTGGTTTAGAGGAGCAACGGCTTCCATCAGATATTGATGTCCGGTACCTCTATCAACCGGGAGAGCTCGAAGGTGGCAGCCGCCGCGCGACTGATCCCGTGTGGTCTCTCAATGTATATCATCTAGATCGATCTATTACCAAGCCCGATGAGCCCGTGCTCTACTATTTGGATGATGGGCCATCTCGAGGGTTTGTTCGCCAAGAACTTCTCGCGGTGCCTTCTGACACCCAGCTGCCCCCGGATCATCAGAGTCTTTAGATCGCTAATTTTCTTAATTTTTTTCAAAATTATTAAATAAATCATTAGAGAGGTTCTGTATGTATTCCGTCTGGTAACACACGTCTTTTATCGTAGTATGCCGAGAGTCCTAATTTTTGTTGACAGTACGTTTTCATAACACCGTCTTTCATTTTAATCCCCTATTTTGTGCTACATCTATAATGTGTTTTCCATCTTCTGTAGTTTCGGTTAGTACTCGTTTATATCTATCCCAATTTAAATTGTTAGTTCTCTTGGACATTCCTTTCGCAGAGTTTTTATTAATAGAATTAAATTTTTCTACAAAATAACACTTACTAGATAACGCTATCGCCCTATCTCCGCTAAATTCCATTTTGAAAAGTCCGGGCTCTCTTTCGCTCCATTTATCCCAAGCCAACCATTTCTTTTTTTCTTTTTCAAACCCGTCTAGTAAGTTAGGTCTAATCAATTCCTCTATCGTTTTTCCACTAACTCCTATATACATACTATCCGTATCCATCTGTATTAATTCAAAGTCTTCTCTTTTTACGTATTTGTCAAGAAATTCGTAGTAAAATTCCAACATTCTCAATTTAGCTAGTTGATAAACAGCTATTCCACAATGGAATGGTCTCTTTACCGCACACCTGGGTTTTCTTGAAGATATTTCGTACGCATCTCCTATCTCTTCCAAATCATCAAAATACGCGGATCTTAATGCTTTGTCAACACAGGTTTCGTTTTGTGTATATGTCGTATTTAAATGTCTCTCAGTTGCCTCTATCATTTTTCCACAACACGAGTTTCCTAATAATTTCATTATGTCGGCTACTGGTTTCTTATTTGGTTCTACATCGCCCGTTCGTCTTGCGGCTGTAACTTCTTTTGCGAACCATTCGAATGGTTTTCCGCTAATATAATCTATAACACGATGAACTCCAGTTATTTCTAGGCCGTGTTTTAAATACCATTTCAACAGTGGCGCGTACAGCAATACTTTAGTGGCTGTCATAGATCCCACCAATTTTTTTCCATCTCCTCTTGTTCGCCCAGTATCTTTTAAATATTTTAACATGTGTGTGGGAACTTCATCAACCTCTACTTCTCTGTTTATAAATATTGGGGACATTTCAGAAAACTTATCTTTTAAGTTGTGTGGAACTTCTATATCCACCTCCGCAAACCCAAACCAGTCTCCGGATAAAACTCTTTTACAAAACTTTTTAATAAATTTAGGGTTATGTGGGGTATCTATATGGTGTATAGTTTCTCTCCCACACGGCATCTCTTTATTTAATGTAGATGTAGATAAATATAACGTGTTTGCGTCGTACCCCAAAACAGCCTTGCACGGTTTGTTAATTCCTGTGGAATTAGATCTAATATTTGAAACACCAGCTTCTGCATATCGTGTAAATACTATTGATGGACCGCCAACTAGAGCGTCCTTCATCATTTCGTATGTTTCTTCTTTTGGTGCATATAGAGCATCCTCCGGTATAATCGTCTTTGAAGATTTTTGTTCTTTAATGGTTCCTCTCAATAAATATTGTATAGCTACTCCAGGTAGTGTTACCGCATCTTTGAAAATATCCACACCTCTGTGTTTATAAAATTCACACATTTTTTCCACCGCTTCTAGGAACGGTGCTACATCTAAATCGTTATAATATTTCAACCAATCTCTGAAAGTTTTCATATTATTTTCTTCGAAAATTCTACGACATTTACTTAATTCTGTTTCATCTATTAACATTTTCCCAGATAGTTTGGAATACCAATTCTCTATATCCGGTAGTCCTGGGTAATCCAGTTTGTCTGGAGAATCGAACCACTCATAAGGAAAGAAAGATTTCTGTCCTTTGCATTCGTAGGCTTTTATCCAACTATCGTAACTTACACCGGGTCCTAGATAAAGTATTACATCAAGAAATCTAAACTCTGGAGTAAATAGAAATATTGTTGCGTTTGCACGTTTTCCGACCATTACTTTCTTTGTTGTTGATGTGCCAGTTCGCCTACTAGGTATTTCTTTATTAAGTTTATATCGTACTTACTGCTGTTAAAACCTATAACCGGTACTTGCTCTATCCACTGTTCGATCTTGGCGATTTGGTTTTTACGTAAATGTTCTGTATTAAACCCATATCTTGACCACACTTCTTCTCTTATAGCTTTTCCCCTGACTTTCAAATCTTCTACGAATTTTTCTATAAGTTTTGCGGGATCTTTATCACAAATATGAGTTACTGTTCCTGAGAAATTATCTCCTATACTAACGCTTACCGGAACGCGTGCTCAGCTTCGTACTCTAGATTATTACCGAGAGTTTCAAATTCTGGGTTGAGATATGCCTCAAAATCGTATACTATCTGATATGGATAAAGAGTATGTCGCAACCGATCTTTATGTCTTTACCAGTTCTTTGAAATTCGCATTCCCACATAACTACTAGGTTGAATTCTTTGCTTCTTCTAATAAGTGTATCTCTTCTCATAGTGGATGCGCGTTCTTCTTTTCTATGCTTTGCATGAATCTCACACCCGTGCCAGTAACAGCCGTGATATTGATATACGGTATTGGTTTCTGGACAGTATCCATCTACTGGAGCTCCTAAAATCCATCTTTCACCCCCGTGTCCACACTGTTCGTGGTGAATGTGAATTCCCTCGCGCTTTTCCACAGAGTACATCCAATCGATCGCCCCATAACTGTTAGAACTTTTTGGGTAGAACGCTTTCTCGAACGACGAACGCGGGCGCTCTAAATAATTACCATCACATACTACTTTTGTCTCACCTCTCATACACATTTTGGCCCGTGTCTCTTCATATTACTCGCTTTCGTGAATTTCTGCTTGCAATTATCGCAGGCGTAAATTTTAGATAGGTTTTTAAGGTTTTTTTATCAGAAATGCGTGATTATTAAACAGTCCTATTGTCATTGGTTTATTACCTATTGCCTTATAGTGCGCTGGTACCTTTTTCAACCACCATATATTACATTCGGTGGGTTGATATACTTCTATACCGATTTTAAAAAACTCTTCAACCTTTTTCAGATCTGAAAAAGGAATTGGTGAAACCACATTACTACCAAAATATTGCTTACTAAGTTCTTTCGCCTTTTCTGTACATCTGTCGGGTCTTTTATCTGTCATATGCATAGCTAGACACCTGAACAGACAAAGGTCGTCATTATACTTATCTAAAGAATACATACCTTTGTTATTCTTCAGCCATTCTGGAAGTTCTCCTCCTGCCGCTTCTTTGGATTGTAGTCCCAAATCTATTCCCCTACTACCCTGTATTAGCTTTACGAAAACCTCTACCCATCTTACAAACTTCCACTTTGTATTCGGTCTGTCTATTTTATCGGACATTATTCGTGTTTGCTCCTTATCTGACAGCCATTTTTTAACGGTTTTCATTGATGATAGTGGTTCGCTACCACCGAGATTTTTGTGCATTATTATAGTTACAGGTTTTCCATTTTTAATTTCCTCCATATGTTCTAGCTTGTAAGAATATGAATATCTCAAATAAAAATTGGTTGTTAGATACGGAGCGAGTTTATCGGACATGCGTTCAGACTCGTTAATGTTAATGTTTTTACGAAAGGATAATGTAACTACCCTACCCGTCTTCCATTTTCTACCTTTTCCAATGTTTCATCGTGAGCCCCCAATATTTCTTCACCTTTTTCCACTATCGCGCGAACGAGAGATCTTTTATTTTGTATTGGGCCACCTGTGTGTCTAATTTGGGACAAATATTGGTGCTTGAAGGTTTTATTACACTAGCCCTTAACTCAGCAATACTTTCTTTTTGAATTCTGTTACCAACTTCATCCGCTAGTGAGAGGTTTGTAAATGCCCCTCTTTTATAGGCACGGGTAAACCGCTTCATAAACGCCTCATTCTTTATGGCATTTATCAGCTTTGTCAACCCCCTAACTCTCAACCGTGTACTATAAGTAATCCCTAGAGATTCGGCTTCTCTTCTCAAACTTTCTATTTCTGCTCTAGTTTCTGGCGTTATCATATTTTCTGTATTATACTTTTGTATATATACTTTTGTATAATCTATAAAATTTATCTGTTCAATTGGACGTCAAAAATTTACATAATGTTTTTTTCACATCCAATTGAACAGATATTTTATATACATATATAATGGAGTGTGAGACTTGTTGTAAGACGTTTACGTGTAAAGACTATCTACGAAGGCATCTAGCGAGACGTAGAAAGTTTCCTTGTGTCCCCCCACAATTTCAATGCCCTAGATGCCCTTGTAAATTCGTTAGTGCCCAAACTCTTTGTAGACATAAGCAACTACGCTGTCAGGTGGCTAAAGGTGAACGTGGTAGACTAGAGCTGGTAGAATTAGTTGCTGATCTGCGAAATAAATTAGCTATATCGGAGAAGAAAAATGAGGAATATAAACTATTGTACTTACATGAATGATTTCGACTTTTTTCAAAAGTCAATTACCAATATAATTGGGACTCCCTCTTCTCAAAATTATTTTCTCCAAAAATTCATAAATTTGCTGTCGGGAGACCCAATTTTCCTCGTTAACCAATTTTTTGATTTTCGGGGGTGGTGGGGGTATTATAGAGGGTTATAAACGATACCACGGTAGGTGGTATCATTTTGACTCCCTTACTACTACTCATTGCGATGCTTGCAAGCAGTCTAGTCCATGGACTAGGCTGGTCTAGAGCGCCGCTGGGGACATGGATTTTTTTTTATTAATTCGTTCCCTCAATTTAACAATTCGTTCCCTCGAATTAACAATTCGTTCCCACGATATAACAATTCGTTCCCACGATATAACAATTCGTTCCCGTGGGAACGAATTGTTATTTCGTTGGAACGAATTGTTAAATTGAGGGAAAGAATTGTTATTTCGTCGTGGGAACGAATTAATAAAACAAAATAATTCTACGTCCCCTGCTCCTTTGGTCTGGGACTAGACTGTTTGCAAACACCGATATGTCTGTTATAATTACCAAAACTGCCTTTGAAATCGTCCAGTCCGGTATATGGAGCTATGTTCTCACGTTGTCTTGCTCTATTACTACAGTAGAACCTCCCTAAACCGGACACCACAAAAACACATGCGATATTACGTTTGATGAGTTTCTTGGTCATTATCTCAGGTAATAATGTGTGTTCGTGATCGCATAGCACACACCTATGGCTCATACTGATTAAATGCCTGGGCCCGGCTGCTCAAAACCTCTGTTAGCTTAACAAACTGTTAAATCCTTAGCAATGCTAAGGATTTAACAGTCTGTTAAGCTAACTGAGGTTTTGAGCAACTGGGCCCTGATGTACAATGAAACCTCTCTAAGCCGGACACCCTGTGGCCTCCCAGAGTGTTCAGTTTAGAGAGGTTTCACTGTAATATGTATTGGTAGTGAGAAGAGGTTGGTGATGTTCAATGTGCTATATGGGGAGGAGATAGCATTAAACATAGGCTCATAATTTGATTAGTACCAACGCCAGGATTTGACTTGACATAGATTAAACGGAACAACGTTGAGGAATATGTAAATGCATGGCTTATGGGAAATGACTCCAGAATGAAAAATGACGCCGTGTTACATCTATAGTCACTTTAATTCAGATGATATACTGAAAGGGTCAGTCAACCCCAGAAAAGACAGAAAACAAAAGAACCACTGGTTGTGCTATTTAAACATGTTCAGTGGTGATAAATGCTTCTGAGCAACATTGACATTGCGCTGGAACACGTGCCATTAATGATCACTCAATTGTGTTCAAATTCACACTGAATATGTACTCAGGGCATTATATAATTGAAACAAGGCAAGTGATTTTGCACCTAAAATGATGATGCGATTTTCATGAAAAATATTTACAGAAACTGTGATATTTTCTGTAAAGGACGTCGACAGGTGACGAAAGTTTCCTGAATTTCTGAATGCTATTCCGCATTTCCTGTGAACATGTCGTAAAATGTCGATGTCATTTATGGAAATATCGTACTTTTTGTGAATAGTTTTCCTGAAATAATCGCACATAGTCTTAGTTACAAAATCACTTGGCTTGTCTCAGTTGATGAGGCCGAGTTGATACTGGATGAGGCTAACTTCAATAGAGGTTAACCCTTACACCCCTAAGTAACTGGAATGGAATTTGATGTATTAATTTTGCAAGCAATCCAATGGTCACAAAATTAGACTAGTCCATTTATGAAAAGGGGGTGTTTTTGTTTAAAAAAAGAAAGAAAATTACTTGCAAAAAGTGCAGATCCAGATGAACCGGCTCGTGACGGATCTACACTGTTTGCCAATACCACTATATAGGCCTGTGGTGTTGGAAGGGTTAATAGAACACAGTCATGTATACACAATCTACACTATATTATGCAAGATACACTTGATATTAAATCGACTCTGTACATATCAAAAGTTACAAGCACGTTTATTTATAAATTACAGCAGTTCATGAAACCAACATATACACATTATATTAAGGGTAATATACGAGCATTTGCGTATTTAATTGCGAAGATGATTCAGAAAATTGGTAAATGTTCAGCAACAAACGTCAAAAGCTGATTGACATATGAAACGGAAAATGCATGAAACGTAAACTGTCGTTCGCTGTTGTTTTATATGCTGCATTTTTTCTGAGTAACAGCATGGTTTGGCAGTACTTGAGAATCATTTCCATTATAAATGATTCTAAAGTAATTTTTTTGATGGGTAACAATGGAAATTAAAAAATAATCGATAGACGACACAATTTAATTCAGCATTGAAAGTGTTACATGGTAAAGTATGTAACGCCAAATCTACATAAACTCAAATAATTAGAGCTAGCTCCAAATCATTTGAAGAGCTCTCTAAATCACTTGGAGCTAGCTCTAAATATTTAATGTTAGCTCTAATTATTTAGAGCTAGCACTAATTTGACTTTTGACGTTAGTCACGGACATTTCGTTAACTTTCTAAAACATTTTCGGCATTAACCGCATTTGCAAACACAAATATGTCCTTGTGGATGAACTAAATAATTAATTTGTGTTGGGGCATCGCGGACCACAGATCGGGGTGGATGGGGTGTTTAATGTACATATACTACGTGAAACCTCACGCGGAAGCTCCGTCTCACCTCGATAAACGTTGATTGAAACTACTAGATAGACCATGGAGAGGACACATGTAAGGGCATTCAACGAAAACCCATGATCGATATTTAGCAGACTGGGGCCCGTTTCACTAAACTTCGTACGACTAAAATGTTCGTAAGTGCACATTTAGGATCGTCTGGAAATTTCAAGTGATGGATTTACATTTATTGAGCATAGGCTGCATATGCAGCCTATGCTCAATAAATGTAAATCCAATCATTGTTTACAAGAAAAGATTGCTAATATGAAATTTACAGACTATCATAAGTTTGCACTTACGAACATTTTAGTCGTAAGAAGTTTAGTGAAACGTTCCCCTGAATCCACGATTATACAACCTTTCGGAGCACGTGTGTGTATTCTCATGCTCGAAATCAGCAAGTTTGATTGGTGGAGGCTGAGCTCTGCTAGGTCTTGGCCCATCAAACTGCTTGACTTCGAGAACAAAAATGAGAAGGTGCGCAGAAAGCTATCTACACACGCGCTCTGGAATAACTAACAATACGCATAAGTATTAAGTGTGAAATTGAAACTTCGGCTAAATCTCACCGACTGCCTGCCTATCTGGTAAATCCACCATTGTCCAGGTCCCGCCAATATTTACTGCAAGTGAGGTTTAACTTCTCAATTTTCCTTTTCCTCCCGACAATATTTGGATATATGTACATGCATATGCTATATAGCTATATACAATTTGAAAACATTAATTTTCTTTAACAATGGTTTTCATTCAAGTTTCTTCATGGCCAGTCAGATCGTACTGGAATAGCCATACATGCACTAATTCCCGAAGAAAAATCCTTTACTAAATCCATTGTTCTGCTGCGCATGTTTCTGCGCAGGTTTTGATCTCGCGTCGTTTTGCCGCGACTTTGACATTTGATCGCGACAGTCTTGGGAGCGGCATTTGTTTTTCCGCGACGCTCTACGCCTACTACTGGCTATGTCTCGTTTGGGCGGCGAACTTTCGTAGCCCGCCCCAATACTCTGTTCACAAATGAGTCTGGATTTGCGTTTATTGCAGATTTTGTTTCTATACTGGCTTCGTTTGTTCACTATAACACATATCTTCCTGTGAAGTGTCCTCTTGACGCGCGGGCCACCGTCCTCCCACTTAGAATACGTGAGCGCCTCACCGTTAGAATACTTCCACACGCCCGTCTGGTCGCGGTCGTTCAGCCCTGTCACAAAAAGGAAATAGTGTTTATCATGATATTCAAACAACATGGCTCAATGTTTCAATACTAAAAATAGAAAAAAAGAGTATATATTGTACATGCAACACATAACATTGAAGTATTACTTATCGACATACAGTGGGGTCAGCGTGTAAGTGCACACACGAAGTTCGTTCGTTCGTGTGTGCACTTACACGCTGACCCCACTGTAATGTATTTTGATTAGATCACGTGGATGCTACATTATGTTAACCCTTAAAAGGCGGGAACCGAAAACTGTCGTCTGCTTTTGTTTCATGTTTTGTTGTTTTTTCTCCATTAAAATATGGTTTGACAGCACTTTAGAATCATTTCCATTGGAAATGATTCTAAAGTGCTGCCAAACCATGTTTTTGTAGAGATATATGGAAAATATTAAATAAGCAGCAGACGACACAATTTAATTCAGCATTGTAAGGGTTAATGCGTCGTTTCTCTTAGTACGGACACTCGAAGAGGAATTGGAACTCAACAATGGACAACAACTTGTAATAACAAACATGGTGACACCGTACACATGTGCGGCTGTGACTGGAGAATTGGGGCTTATGACATGTGTGACTCGTGTAGCTCCTGATCAAATAGCACACTCCTGTAGCCTGGTACGATATATTTAGCTTGTTAGACGCATGGCGGTATTTCATAAATGGAATGTCGAACAGTGTAGATCCTGATCAGACTGTGCGGATGCACAGGCTGATCTGGATCTACACTGGTAGCAAAACACATAAACACCAGGGGCCCGTTTCACTAAACTTCTTATGGCTAAAATGTTCGTAAGTCCAAATTTAGGATCGTCTGGAGATTTCAATTCATGGATTTACATTTATTGAGCACAGGCTGCATATGCAGCCTATGCTCAATAAATGTAAATCCATGAATTGTTTTCAAGAAAACACTGTTAATGGGAAATTTACAGACTATCATAATTTTGCACTTACGAACATTTTAGTCGTACGAAGTTTAGTGAAACGGCCCCCAGTCTTCCAGTCATAGTCACATTTAATGATCTGTGCTGAAAAAAACCCCCAGCGTTCCTACCTATCCAATAGGCTTTATTTCCGGACAGGTTGGAGAGCCACGCGAGATGTTTGCGTGACGTCACCGACGTGAGGTGGGCGCCGTAGGACATCTGACAAAGCGTCTCGGACACCTCCCACGTCAACCGCTCGTTAATGAACTTGAAACATCGGTTCTCGAACTTCGACCAGCCTGAAGGTAGGTAAGGATTAATTAAGGCACATAACGTACATGGTACAATTTAAAGGGGCATATCAGAATTTTTTGAAAAATACTATAACAAATAAAAACGTTCTTTTCATCATGGTCCTGTGCAACGTGGTTTAATTGAAGATATATGACGATACTAGGACCGCTGGTTTGTTTCTATTTTCACCCATATAGGTACATACATATCGGATTTCCTATCTTGTTGCGTTCAACAAGATAGAACATCTGATACTTATGTACCGCGATATTTTTTTTATAGTATTTGTTACAAAAAATCCCGAAATGCCCATTTAAAACTATTCTATTTTAAATCAATCTCGAGCTATGTGCGTGCACAATGCACGCATGCATACCATTTTAATATGATACGCCTAAAAAAAAAGTAAATACCATTTTGCTAGAAATATGTAGTATCACATTTATAAACATACACTCGCCACTTGAAATGAATACGTTCACGTCATTTACGAACAATCAGAATATGTTTAGTGACATGACTTTTCAAAAAATATGGCATCATTAAATAATATTTCCGCCTGTTTATATATTACAGCCATCCATGAAACGCACACTCTATATAAGCCAGGGGACCGTTTCACTAAACTTCGTACGACTAAAATGTTCGTAAGTGCAAATTATGGACCGTCTGGAAATTTCAATTGATGTATTTACATTTATTGAGCATAGGCTGCATATGCAGCCTATGCTCAATAAACGTAAATTCATTAGTTTTGTACAAGAAAACAGTGTTAATGTGAAATTACAGACGATCCTAATTTTGCACTTACGAACATTTTAGTCGTACAAAGTTTAGTGAAACGGGCCCCAGAATGTCACCATGCTGACAACCTCAGTCTCACATATACCTCGGTGTATCAATGCGCCCCTTCTTGCATACATTCCTCAAGTAAAATGTTTGGGAAATGTATAGGCGGGCGACTTGCAAATATGTTTCCATGTTAGCCACTACCATTGGAACCTATTTGCAAATTACAAGAGACAAGCCATGTAATTGTGTATCCATGAAGAACTTTCACAAACTGTTTTTTTTACATACACTGTGATACTGGTAGATTCTGTAAATGACATCGATAGTTGACGAAACGTTCATAGCAAATGCGGAATTCCGCATTGGCTCTGAATATTTCGTTACCTTTTGACGTCATTTACTGAAAATATCATAAATGTTGTAAATATTTTCATGAGACATCACAAATCTTCTTAGGTATAAACACACGGCTTGTCTCATACCACCATTGTTGTTACCTGTAGGTCCGCCAATGGAAGTCAATTATTCCATGCCCCGCGTCCCAGAGCTGAGAACTTCGGTTTCCTGGGCCATAAACATATGAGACACGCCATTTTGTACCTTCGGATATCTGCGTAATTTCATTAAATACGTTTACAAAATATACAATAGTTTTCATAAATAAAGTCAAAAGTTGTCAAATTGTTCAGAGTACACATGCGGAATATACTCTAAATATGTTGTCAACTTTTAACACAATTTACGGAAAATATTGTAAATTTTGTAAACGTATTTCATGAAATTACGCAGGTGTCCAAACGGTAAAAAATCACATGGCGTGTCTCATATACATATACATGTACATGTATATTTATATACAAGCGGGAATACGCACCCTGTTGACATTCCTTGGTTTCCGGCTGTTGGTCCTGGTTGGACCCGGCTCTCCACGCCTGCCAGACGGCGCCGTTACATTTGTACATCTGCTGGGTACCAGAGTCGAAGTACAGGAGATCCTTAGTAATCGTGGTGCAGCCTTGTGGGGCCTGCATGGCAAACATAGAGGTCAGAGGTCAGAGGTCAGGTCAAAGGTCAAGTCACTGTTATGGACGAAATGTGTTTTACGGGCATTTGTGGCTGTTACTTAATAAATATGGCTTATGAACAGTAATGATGTGGCTGTGGTTGGATAAATTGGTAAAATGGGCATTTGTGTCTTTTACTGGATAAATGGGGTTGATGGACACTTGTGCCTGTGTTTGAATAAATGTGGTTTATTGGCTTTGTGACCAGTGTAGACCCAGACCTGCCGGTGCATCGGCAGTCTGGTCAGGATTGTTCGCTATTCCATCAATAAAACACCTGTCGCACTTCTAACAAGCAACATAGATCATATTCAGGCTATAGGAGTGCTCTATGTGATCAGGATCTATAATACAATATAATTGTTGCAAATATCGCCAGCTATCTTTCCTCATCCCACACATGTCAATGGAACCGATTCGTTATTCACTTGACACATTCTTCGCAGATACAGTGGGGTCAGCGTGTAAGTGCACACACGAACGAACACGACAGGTTGGAACCAACCTGTCGTGTTCGTTCGTGTGTGCTCTTACACGCTGACCCCACTGTAGAAAGGGGAACACACAGGCCGAGGATGCATACTCGGAGAATGCACATTTCTCTCTTAGTCTCATACAGGTCATACAGCCGATAAACCCAATTTATCACAAATGCGTTTGCAAGTTAAGCTGTCTTAAAGTCTAATATTACATACAGCGGAACCTCTCTAAACCGGACACCCTGGGAGGTCCCCAGGGTGTCCGGCTTAGATAGGTTCCACTGTAAAACAGACATATGACTACTTCAAGACATGCGTGGATGCTTTGCGATGAACATACACTATTATTAGAGGTAAATGGCAATGAAGCATATCGAACTTCAGTACAACTAACATGTATCTGTGTCATGTTTAGAGAGGTTTCACTGTATATAAGAATAGTAGCCGAACATAACACACCTTAATATCGACCGTCTGCAGTGTCTGGCCGGCGATTGGCTGTTGTATGTCCGGAATTCCCGGTCCAGGGGCCGATATATCCTGCCCGCCTTCTTTGATCTCATCAACCTTCACCTTCATTCGATTGTTTCGTTTTCTAGATCGTTTCCGCCCTTTCTTTCGCTTTCGGTTCTTTTTGCGTTTCCGTTTCCTTGTCTTCGTTTCGCGCTGTTGTTCGTCGGTGAACGACGGACCCATTTTGGATTGCCGCACAACCTCGTCCAGAACCGTTTCCGTCCGTGTGAGCTGGTCGCTAATTGCGGAATCCTCGGCCGGGTCCGTGTTGTACGTGTTGTCGAACGGGTTGTGATGCCGGTCGACGGAGTTAAAGCTGTGGCCCTGTGACCATGCAGTCTGATCAACAATATAGGGGATAGATCATACATATATTCAATTCCGATAAAAATGAGCTACTAGAGTGATTGCACAGAGGTGCATTTTAATATTGTGATTGCTGAATATCGATGATGGCCAGAAACTTAGAAACGTTCGAAACACATTTAAAGAAGATACTTTACTGAGATCGGTGATATTGCTAACCAAGTTCGAATCATATAAGCTACCAGCGAGCTCTGGCTTATGACAATTGCGACAGACGGGATCTTGGTGCGCCTTTCACATGCGGGACATACACCATACAGAACAGAACAGGATACGGCAGGATTGAGGCTTATGCCATTTGCGGCCAGCCTAGCTCCTCGTCTTCACAGACTGAAGACGTGTGATTTATTTATGACCCGTTTAGCTCGTGTGCCTTGGCACACTGGTGAAATGAAGTTCATGGCATTTCTGGCGAGACTAGCTCCTAAACCGTTGGTTTAGCTGGCCAAAAGAAGGCCATGCCATTGTGACCTGGCTAGTTCCTGATCGGTGGCTTATTGCATTTGTACCAGCCAGAGCTGTAACCCGAATATTCTGTCTGAAACGCAGGGCGACATGCATGTCGCCCTGCGTTACAGACAGAAAATTCGGATTACCAGAGTTCAAAAGCCCATTTCTACAATCACGGTAACAATTGTATCACCGTCCGTCGACTCACCCTGAGGATGGTTTCTGGCTGGCCGTCGATGGAGTTATCGGGCAGGTACACAGAGTCTGGTACCCGCGTCTGGTGTTTACTGATCATGCCCAGGTACTGCGGGCACTCGCCTGAAACACGGAACCAGCTATAGTCGAGGCGCCGGTGAATTAAAAGACTGCATACCGGTAGTACGAAAGATTCCATAAATCGAAATCACGCTTTCATTATAGCACATTAACTTTAAGAAATTCAAAATACAAACATGCATTTTTAATATATATGCAAATTCCAACAAGCACATTTCAGACAGCTCGCGGTTGCAATCCTTTATGTATAAGGGCACGGTCCAAAGAGGATAACGTACATCATGAGCTCCTACAATTTTGTCCTGCTAGTTCCTACATTTTGCCAAACATCTCGGCATTAATAGAACAGCTGAAGGGGTCAGCATAAGAAGTTCTTCCACCGACTCCTTTCAATATGGATACGATAACATGCAAACGCACCGGACAACGTTATTGTATACCCCAACGATGGCGCCCACCCTCCTAGCTGTTACCGTTTCAGGATTATTTCGAGAAAAATTACAAATGTCAGTTTTCTTGAAATAGCCCCAAAACGGATACAGCTATAAGGTCGTTGTGATCGTTTGGCGATGTTCATTACTAACCCGGTGTATCTGCACTTTATCGGTTCTAAATAACAACAGAATTAAATACAAATGTCCAAAACAGAAATTACAATGTTTCCCTGCACATACGCAACCTCATAAACATAATTATATAGATATTTAACAAAAATGTAGGTAGAGACACAACTTGCGAAACACATATAGAGATATTTAGAAAAATGTTGGTAAAATCAGGCTAACATAACATAAGCCTTTGACTTACATTACCATGCCATACAGTGTTAATATTAACCCTTTCACCCCTAAGTCACTCACAGACATGGCCTATTTTAGGTTAAGTTTCAGACTGTTCCATTATGCAGAAAAGGGGGCAATGTTATAAAAGAAATATCCACAAATGGTACAGATCCTGATGAGACGGCTCGTTACGAGCCGGCTCATCGGGATCTACACCGTTTGCAAATGCAGTCGACAATCGTTAACTCAAACTCTCTGAATTCAAATTACTGAAAACTCTGGTTAACTCAAATTTTCATTACCTTAAAGTATTTTCCTCAGTCCCTTTGACTTTGAGTAAACGAGTGTATACTGTACATGTATTAGGAAAGAGGTCTCTATAGTGTTGAAAGGGTTAACATGTATCTACCGTTGACGGCGTTGATGAGTCGGATCCTAATCTTCCGTTTCCGGCCGAGGACGGCGTTGACGGGGTCGGATATATAGACGACGATATTTTCCGTCTCCTCGTGTAGGCCGTCATCAATGAACCGCAGTTCCCACGTCGCAGTCGACATGCCTGCACATAGCAACCGATATCAAGATGACGCTGGTCAGTAGCAACGTAAACAATGCCAGGACAAACTTTGGGACCATGTGTATTGATCTAACTTTTGCTACTAGTATAGGGTCCATACGAGGATGATAACACATGTTTAACATGATTATGTTGTAATTGACTATTTCTGGGTGTGAGAGCACGTGATATCAAAAACATGTGACGTCATGTGTTATGTCATGTTCAAAGAATGTCTTTCTTTAAATATAATAACTTTCAAACGGCACAACAGACTATGAATAAAGATAATGCAATATTTGCAAATATGTTAATCTGATTCATTCGGTTGGTCACATATATGTCCCTGTGACTGCGGAGAAATGGGGCATATGGGTTATGCCATCAGTGTAGCCCCAGATCATCCTGCACATCCACGCAGTCTGATCGGGCCCTACACGGTTTGACTTCGGGTCAGTAACTTAACTATCCTGCTTCTAACAAACAGGAAACATCGATACGAGACTGCAACAGTGTACTAGAAGATCAGGATCTAGACTGACCAGAAAGGCCAAAAGAACCATTTCGTCACGTATGATATAGGAATGAATGGCCTTTTTGTGGAATTTATCGGGGTATAAACTTGGAAAAGTCGCGGGAATACTGGACGAAGGCCGGAAGGCCTCGTCCAGTATTCCCGCGACTTTTCCAAGTTTATATCCCCGATAAATTCCACAAAAAGGCCATTCATTCCTGATAATTGCAGCATTTGAAATAAATTCATCAAGAAATTGTGTTTATTTTCCGTTTTCTTAAGAATTGTTTTAACTTTTAACTGGTTACGGAAAGTAGTTCGGCGTGGGAGTTTACTGGGATATACATTTTGGACAGAGACTTGCTACGGGCCAATCAAATGTTAGGGAATTGTGTAAATATTTTTGTGCTGGAATTATAAACTAGTATAGTAAATATTATAATATTTAAATGTATACGTGACGGCCATAAACCGTATATTGTAAAAATGCGTATAATATTACCGAGTATCTGAAGAAGTTTTACATAAAAGTAATTCGGGGTTATTCGTTCGAAAGTACGTGATCTGATTGGCGAGAAACTTTGACCTAGAAAATCACGTGCCGGTGATTTTTATTTTCGCAGGAAACAGCCAATTCTGTTTCGTATTCTCGGCGATGTATTTTCTGATAGTTATCAAACGTTTGCCGGACCATCCTCAAGGCAGAATTGACGACTGATGACATGAAAAACGAGTATTAATTACAGCATACCCCACTTGCTGAATCGTAGAAATATACATAGAGAATACCAGGCTACTGTCCTTTGATATCAAGTTTATCAGGCAAGGCTGGGAAACGCGCAGGAATTCCGAGCCGAGTCTGATATACTGGATATCAAAATACAGTAGATTGGTATTCTATTTATCAGGTAACGTTTTAGGACCACATATGACGTCGTTATCTATGAACAGAACGCGGACTTGTTTACGTTGGGTCATTACACTGTCGTCATTCGGTAACGTCACGTGACGTCATCCGAGCAATTGAACGTCAGTTTTCACTTCATTGCAACCCGAAACGTGCTATCGCACGTCACAACAACTGCAACAGTGACAGCACGTTGTACGGTGTGTGTAAGTTATGAGATAAAATACATACCTGCGTCAAACTGAACCTGCTTTGCGGTACTGGGAACATAATCCTCCTCGATGCGAGTAGTTCGGTCACGTGTGTCGATGCTGACGAACGACGATTTACTGACGTCGCCGTCACGTGTCAACGTCAAGGGCAGAGTGCCAATATTTTCGCAGACGACAAGGCCACTCTTGTCAAACTCAATGACAGACCAGTGGAACTCCATTCTGTAGTTAATGAGGAAGACAGTCATGAAATATGAACGCAGCTGCTCTACACACCATGTGCATGTAATACACACAGGAACGTTACGGTATGTATGTACGAAAAATCCTCTTCAAATTATACCCAATTATACTCCGATATTAAAATTCAAATAATCCACTTCCGTTGGTTGAAAAGATGGCGAATTGCCATCTTTTCAACCAACGCAAGTGGATTATTTTGTCGTTCATACCACGCAGTGCCTGTGGAAATACCAGCCAGTTTATTGCTTTGTATGTATTTGCATTGTGCCAGCGAATGAGAAATTACGACGCCGGTGATCAGAAAGATGGGCTCAGGATTGCAATTACAGTCGAAGTTCATCGTCAACGATGTGTACTATTCCACAATAAATTGAACTACCGACTGACAATAACGCTCAAGACACATGTACACTTGCCATTACATTTCCATCTACATATTCGAAGACGGCCAACACAATATTGTATCAGGACGTTCATTCATGTTTGAATTACGTCCCTTATACTGTCCTTACGTTGTGCTGGCTACCAACGAAAGACTCTGCATTAGACAATGTATGCACTGTATTTAGAAAGTTGTTCTCATGCAGTCACGGCTCGGGTGAGTAAATAAATGAACGCTCGTCTTCTCGTCTTTCCGAAAAAAAACAACACCGCTAAAATTCTACTAAAACGGGCTCCCATTTGTCTTAAAAAGCTCAGCAACGTTCGCCTTAATGATTGCCGAGTTCACTGCGTCAAACGCATTACCTGTATCGTAAATTGTTTATGGCCTTTGACATCATGTATCTCGTGCATGTTCATTATATTATATTATTAGAGAATGGTTGTAAACCATGCATGGTTGTAGCTTGACATGTTAGTGGTATTACTACTACTCATATTGCCTTTATATTTTCAGCTACACGTGTATGTAGTTGAAATGGAGAGATGCGCACTGTAGTATTTTATCCCAACTTGTCTTCATCAGTGAATTCATTTGTCTCCAACTAAATCCATTGAATCAGCATTCACTAATATTGCTGAAGGGGTCAGTGGAATTATAATCATACATTACGTGTCACGGAGTTGAACTGCCTAGTACGACATCTCTGTCCGTAACAACCATCAGGGATCCGTTTAACTAAACTTCGTACGACTAAAATGTTCGTAAGTGTAAAAGTCTGTAAAGTTCACAAAAACAATGTTTGCTTGTAAACAATTATTGGATTTACATTTATTGAGCATAGGCTGCATATGCAGCCTATGCTCAATAAATGTAAATCCATCAATTGAAATTTACAGCCGATCCTAAATGTGCACATACGAACGTTTAGTTGTACGAAGTTTAGTGAAACGGGCCAGCATACACCCGCCCACCACACACCTACCTCCCTTATGACATTAATTAGTAATTCGGTAAACAAATCACCAACATTGTGAGTATTTGCACACCACCGGGACAATGATGAATGTAACAGAGGACCCACTCATTAAGGTTGATGACAACACACCGCCGTGTCTGGTTCACGGTGCAGCATACCAATACGCTGAATGCGTCCTAATCATGACATTTAGTGCTGAAAACGGCGCCGAAATTTCCGCAATTTGACACGTAAGACAACCGACGCAATCCCCATTGTAGACAAGCCAACATGTGAATACGTACGACTTAGCTCTGTATCCAGCGTATGTATGTGTATTTTATCCGGTCTTGACACTTTTCCAACTGTTTTCATGTATGTACATATGTATATACATGAATACAGTTGAAAAATTGTAAACACATACACGTGGTAGTAGCTTATGATGAAGTGTGCACACGCTAATCAAAATAGAAATATGTTTTAGGCTGATATGTATATATATACTCAATGTGCGTATTTTCCTATCCACTTGTACACATTAATATAGGGTTGCTGCAGTGCAATCCCGTACCAAGTAATCATTTGCAATGACACCTTGTGCATTTTTCAACAAGTGAGAACCATTTAGCATGCTCACATACATGTAAATGGTATAAGTTACACTACCGCGCTATAAAATACATCAAACGAACTGTTAATGTTGTTTTAATGTATGTAGCATACGCGAATATTTGAATAAGAATGAAATACAATGTATTAAATGTGCAGTTTAATGTTTTGTTGACAGTTTTAACTTTTGTGAATGAGAATTTGTGAAGAGGTAGTCACAACTGGAGGTGTCGTGCCATTCAGGCATGCAACTTAAACCTAACCCTTAGACCGCTACACACAACATTTGTCGTCTGCTGTTGCTTTTATATATTACCTTATTTCTCAATAAAAACATGGTTTGATAGCACTTCAGAATAATTTCCAATGGAAATGATTCTGAATGCTGTCAAAGCATGTTGTAAATTACTCTAAAGTGCTGTCAACGCATGTTTTTGATGATAAAAATGGAAAATGGACAACTGCAGATAAAACTCGTCATTCTGTAATTCACACATGCAAACATGGTATACATGGGAAAAGCCGTGCGATTTTGTACCTAAGAAGCTGTGCTATATCCCATGAAAATACTTACAAAATTTACGATATTTTCTGTAAATGACGTTGAGGGGTGACGAACTGTTCAGAGCAAATGCGTCAATTTCGTCAAAATCCTCACCTCCCGTATATTATACTACCAGTGAAAACAAATCCACACATTCAACAAATGGGGGGGGGGGGGGGGGGTTCAGAGGGGGGGGGGAGAGTGTGGGTCCGACCCCGCCCCCCCCCCCCCCACCCCACCCCGATCCCGGAAAAAAAACAAAAAGACGAAAATCTACAATACTCGAATAGTTGGATGACTTTTTTCATCTTCGACGATCTGGCATCTACAAATTTCCTGGGGGAGGACCCCAGACCCCCCTACTTTACGATTTCGCGCTCGCGGAGGTCGGCTATGGCGACTTGTAATTATAGACCCCCCTCCCCCTGCAATTATTTCTGTATCCGCGCCTGGATGCTTTTTATATTTAAAATGTTTAATTGTCCAAGACAAACCGCTGATTTTAAGACACATATGCAAATGAGGGCTATTATTGATGCACTGGAACAATATGTTTAACCAATTATTGTCCCAATGGTTTATATATGTGGCTGTGACTGGATAAATGGGGCTTATGGGTTACCAGTGTAGTCCCAGTAGCCTATTTCACCAACATTGCAAAGTATATATACTTTTCTAGCAAAGTATACTTTGAGGGAGAAATTTTGGGATAAATTTATTAATTTTTATTATACTGAATTTATTACATTATCACAGCCATTTTGGCTTTGACTTTGCTAGAAAAGTATACTTTGCAATGTTGGTGAAATCGGCAATAAAATCAATATTGGACCAAATTTCACGAAATAAAAAGTAGGCTCATTCTTAAATTTTGCTATATTTAATATTATCGACAATATTGTTTTTGCATTGTGTTTATATGACCGTAAAATCTTGGCAGGTTTCGTGAAACAGACAGTAGAAAATTAGAAGTTATAAATTGTAAATATCCACAAATCCCATTTATCAAGTCACAGTCACATATACGTGTATCATTACAATAACGTAGATATAACTTACACTTGGTTCTTTAAACTGTTGCCCCTGTTGTCCTCTATTCTGAAGGTGAAGCTATCATTAGTTTCCCTGTCCTTCAAGTCAATGATGTACTGTAAGGAGTTTTCATCCAAGTCTCGCTGCGTGAACTTCCGCCTTACGAATCGCTTGGCAATGCTGTTTTCCAGATGCCCATGCTTTGGACGCTGTTCCAGTACATAGACAAGTTGGTTGTTCGTAGTGTCAGAATCAACAGCTTTCAGGACGCGACTGTTGAGGTGAAATCCGTACCGTCCGTTGTCGAATTCATCCAACGTTTCTGGATGTTCGATCGTTAAAAGTTTTGGAGCGTCGTTCACCAACGGCTTGATGAAAATACTACACATCTCTGGCTGAAGGTGCAAAGTCCCATTGATCAAGAAGCCATCATGGCGACCGTCGCTGACAGTGAAGAGAAAATTATCGAGTCCCGTATGTGCGCCGTCACTCTCATAAGTGATGAAACCTCTGTCGATAGAGTTTTGTGTGAACAAACTGATGATGTAGACACCGCGATTGTACAGTCGACCGTATGTAGGCTGTTTCTTAATAAGGTAAGTGACGTTGTTGCTTGCCGTGTCGGGATCCTCCGCTTGGATATTATAAGACGTAATGGCCACCTCGGCTCCTTGTAACACCTCGATCAAGCTATTGACAAGCAAGGTAGGAAGGACCTTGTCCAACGGATCAATACGAATTACAAATTCGGCATCCTTGGCTTCGCTTAATCCGTTTGTAACAGTGAATGTAAAAGAGTCTTCAAGAAAGTCTGTTTTCGTAAGGTGATTGTATACGACGAACTGGGAAACCAGATCGAGCTGTGTAAAACTACTAATTGACACAAGTGGTCTGTCAATATATTCCAGTTGTCCCAGCCTTGGAGGCCTGATCACCGCGAATACAATCTCTTCTGGTCTCGTACTTTCGTCAGATGCACTTAAATTTAAAGTGGAAATAACGACGCGCTGGCCTTCGTGGATGTCAATGCCTTTATTTAACAACGCGATACTAGCCCGCTTTGAGTTCATTATACGGATTTCAAACGTTTCCGCAGGTCGTTTGTTCTTGCCGTCCGTTAATACAAATCTGAAGCGATCTAATTCAGAGCCACTCATTCTGGTCGTATGAATGTAACGTATAACATTGTTGTTTACGTCTTTTTGAGTGAAGTTCATCCCTACTTTGTATTCTCTGCATTCAGTTGAAAATACTGTTGCATGTGGATCGGAACAATACTGTATAATTCCTTTTTCTGGGATTGACACCAATATGTAATAAACTTCGTCCTCATTGTTGTCCTCGTCCATTGACTGAAGAACAACACTTGACAGCATGGCATGGTCACCGTACTCCAGCTGCAATCCAGTATTTTTAATAATTTCTGGTCGTCCATCATTGATAGGTTCAATATAAATATTACATACCTTTTTAATTTCATGTTTACCATCTGAAACAGTTAATGCGAATTTATCGCTATGTTTTTCAGAATTGTCATGCCTATATTTAAGTTTCATACCATTATGAAGTTCTTCAGCGGAAAAGTCACGAATAGATGCCTCTGCGTCTCCATTCTTCGTGTGCAACATGATCACAATATCACCGTGCTCCGGTGGTTGTGAAATAGATAATTTCATTGGCTCAGTGGGCTTGTCCATATCCACTGCGTCTAGCATAGAGTTATCGATGATAATACTGCCGCCTTCAAGTACATGGATATCATTGAGCATCACGTCTGGTTCTTCATCATTCATTGGCTGGATTGTGATTATGGAAGTTTGCTCTGTTGATTGGAGATTCCCATCTGTGGCGTAAAAGTCAAACGTATCTTCAGTTGGTTCGACACCTTTATGTATCGCTTGAATGTAATTAATCGACTCATCAATAATATCCTGTAGTTTAAAACTCGTGACGGGGGTTCCCGCGTTGCTTTTCTCCGATCCTGGACTTGGCTTTGTGTTTTCTATATACCCCCAATGCGGCTGTTTAGTGATCTTGAACTGAATATATTCTGGTTCAGTATCTGGGTCTTTCACGGTAATGAAATCCGGCGTAAATTTAAATGCCATTCCTTCTTCAACGACAATGGGGTTTCTGGCGATTATGTTAGGTTTCTGATTATCAACGGGCGTTATCGTTATGTTTAAGTGATAGACGGGCAGATCAGCAGAGGCCATGAACTTCTGATCAGAAACTATAAGTGTAACAGAATCCTTCACAGAATTGGAGCCAATCTCCCCGCTGCTATGTATATATTTTACGATACCATCTTTCACACTTTGCTGGGTAAACTTTGTCGTTGGTTCGCTGTTAACCTGCATTATGCCATATCTGAAACAGACATTTGTGTGATATAGTCATAGTCATACTCATACTCATATTCATGCTACATACCATTTCCATTTAATCATTATATGTGTTTCGCCATTCGCAATAGTTAAGCTACACACTCGTTAGAATATAAAATATCACGGACCATGGCTGGACTGCGCCGATGCAAGTAACTCCTCATTCGCTGGTGGGAAATACTTATTGGAACATACAGTGAAAATAAACTATTGTTTTTGTTTTAAATCCTGAACGTACATAGATTTATTTTAAGTGAGACATTAGCAAATATAAATAAACGGGATATAGTAAAATATTTTTACACATAGATGCGATCAACTTAATATAATAGACAACATGCCTTTTATGTTGCTTGCCCAATACAATAACTGCATGTCCCTGTAGCTTATTGTAAACCGATGTGTCTGTGCCTGGAGAAATGGGGCTTATGCGTTTACGACCAGTGTATATCCAGATCAGCCTGTGCATCCGCACAGTCTCATCAGGATCCGCACCGTTCGTCATTCCATCAATACAACACCTGTCATGCTTCTAACAAGCAATACATGTCGTTCTCAGGCTACATGACTATCTAATCAGGAGCTACATTGGTCACAAATCCCATAAATTCAATTTCTCCAATAACAGTCACAAATATGGTCGGATATCACACTCACTTTGGCTGTTTTACGATCAAGAAGACGAGAGTTCCGTCTTCCGTGTCGTCGTCGGTTGCGGCTAGAACATTTGACGTAATGATGGCCTCACTACCCTCGGACACGATGAGGTTGGGGCGGAGATTTCCGCGTACCCTCGGGGCCACGTCATCAACGGGCACGATCTCAATTTCCTGCACCTTGGAGACGCGGTTGTTGCCATCGGTAACCGTGACGGTGAATGAATCCAGCAAAACTTCGGAACCATCATGTATGTATCTGTAATGAGATCATTCTGATACTGAAGGTATTTGTGTGATTTTGGAAGATAATAGAAGTCAATACGTAACACAAACTTTTGCTTGCCCCCAATTATAATGCTGTATCATTATCATTGTGTATATGTGATGGAAATTGTTGAATTTTACATTGCAATTTTAAATGGCAAATTAAACAAATACACATGTACGAATGTTATTAATATTACTATGCTGCTCGTATGTTGCTAATTTTCGCAAAGTAATTGAAGGGGGTATCCTTCCACTGACCCTTCAATTATAGCAATGTTTCAGAATATTTTGATACATTTATACCTGCATTATTATTTGATAGGAGTGTACGTTTGTGTGTGTCCACGTACCTTATATCTTTCTTCATAAGGTCGACCAGGTGGAATGTGTCCTTTTCGTTGAGATTAACACCGCCTTTCTGTAAGCGACCATATGCTGGCTCTTCCTCTAGAATAAACGTCAAATCGGCGTCGTTTGTATCCGCATCGGTCGCCGACAACTGCGTTGTCGAGATGCCAAGAACGCCTCCTTCCTCAACCAATAGCTTCGAGGTTACAAATTCCGGTGCTTGGTCGTTAACGGGTTGGACCTCTATGTCAAACTGTTGGCCTAGCACCTTATTGCCACTCGAGTCCTGAACAGTATACACAAATCGAACGAGTTTAGCTTCCGGACCAATGTCGTTTAGTGGTGGCATGTACGTAATTTTTAAATGATTAATATCGTCCTGTTTAAATGTAGTTACTGCTGGAATGGTGCTGTCCTTTATTACCATTGTTATATTATGTGTTGCTACAATTTTCCCAGCAGATTCGTCCGTTCTTTGATCATTGTCATTCACGAAATATGGCGGGACGGTGATTATGTAAGTTAATTTGTCAGCATCGGTTTCCGTGTCCGTATATTCAAGTTCTCGCTTTGTTATCAGTGCAACATCCGTTTCGTAAACATGCATAAGTCTAGTAGCGTCCGGTGATAGCTGAGGTGGATTTTCATTTACCGGGTTTACATCAATATAGAAGGTCTCCAAATTAGATTCATTCGGAGGCTCCTGTTGATCTTGCAATGTGAATATGAATTCGTCCTGAAAATCTTCATGACCAAAGTGCCGATAGTAAATTTGACCCTTAGCCAACTCACGTTGGGTGAATTTATTGATTCTGGTTCCAGTGTCAGTTGAACGGACACGCCTAATGATTTCTCCAGCAGATGTTGGTTGGACAATTCTGTACACAGTGTTCACATCCACCGAATCTATATCATGCGCCAGCAGCATTGATGTATCAATCATCTTCATGTCGCCTTCATTTAATTCGATTCCTAAATTATTCACTATATAGGGTGCGCTGTCATCTTTTGAAATTATATCAATGGGGAAAGTAACTAGAACAGTACTGGAGCCGTCATTGATTCTAAGTCCAATATGATCCCTGGTGGATTCTGAGTCGTCATGTATATATTTGAGATTTCGTGACACCAAATCCTGAACAGTGAAGAACACCGCCGGTTTGTTGTCCAACAATAGTTGACCATACCGCAGACCCTCGGTGACATATATTCGAACCTCATCCAGGTTGTCCTTGTCGACGATCTGTAGGTTGTCTGGACTTATCGTTCTAGACTGACCTTCCAGCAATACAAGGCCGGTGTTGAATGACACGCGGGGTGAGGTCGTTGAAGACGTTCGTACCGCTATATGCAGTACAATAGGCATACTTTCTGCAAAATGACTGTCATATACTTTGAATTCTACTTCATAAATTTGCCTTTCATGGAAACTAGTATTCGGTGGTTGATAGCCGATTCTGTGATTTTCAAGATCATCTTGTAAGAATGATGTAATCGGTATCGTATGATCATCTAGACTTACAATGAATCCTTGGCCCGGTCCGGGGGATTTGCTTACATTGTACACTAACTGGGAATTGGGAGTTTCGTAGTCCTCAGCCGATATTATTCCGGGAATGATCGTAGAGAGAACAAACTGATCCACGTCCATCATATACATGCTCATAAAGGAAGATCGAGGTGGTGAATTGAGGAGAGCCCCCTTTATATAGAGTGGCAGAAAGAACCGTTCCGCTATGACATCATCACTTCTTTCTGGGTCATACAGCTCCACACTTAGCGGGAGATAATCCACCTCCGGCGTAGGCTTCTGTAAATGTTCGTAGCGTAGATCCATATAGAGGAATTCCTGGCATGGCTTTTTCAATCCTTCCACGGGGTTATACTGGTTGCCGGCTATTATATGTCCAACTAACGGCCACTGGCTCGCATGTTTGTTGAAACTAACAGTGCACGTCACCTTTGGGGACCTACTGTGATGAAATCGTATCACGGAAGCGTCGATTGGATTTGAGATTCCATTGAATTCTGGGACGACCACGTGGCGCAGACCACGTGTTACTACAATGTCGGTTGTAGCATTGACGATTTTAATATTCAGATAATGGGAATGAGTTATGGATTTTCTTGCGGTGAAGCGATGGACGCGCAACTGGACGCTGTCGTCGAAGAGGAAGGGGTTGCCGGAATGGACGTATCGCACTGTCTCTGGCTGGAATTCACAGTCAAACACCTGCAAGTAGAAAATATAAGCGATGCTCTCTTGTACACAACCGCCTGCGTTAACCTTGCCAAGAGTATCAACGTTTATGAACATCTATTGACAATGTCAACTCACAATCAAGCAAATGCATTGTCTGAACCTGAGTAAACCATTTAACGACAACATAATAATAATAATAACGTATTTGGAAAAAATTAAATTTACATATATCGCAGGCGCGGATACAGTGTGCGAGGGGGGGGTGGAGGGGGGTCCAGGTGATCCGACCCCCCCCACCCTCCCCCCCCCCCCACCCCACCCCCCCCCCCCCCCCTCCCCCCCCCCCCCCCCCCCCCCCCCCCCCCCCCCCCCCCCCCCCCCCCCCCACCCCCCCCCCCCCCCCCCCCCCCCCCCCCCCCCTGCTCCCGGCAAAAAAAATAATCTACAATACTCGAATAGTTGGATGGCTTTTTTCGTGTCCTAGGTGTCAGGAAATCGCATCTGCGGCGATCTGGCATCTAAAAAGTTAATGGGGAGGACCCCCAGACCCCCCTACTTTACGATTTCGCGCTCGAGGAGGTCGGCTACGCCGACTTGTAATTACAGACCCCCCCCCCCATGCAATTATTTCTGTATCCGCGCCTGTATCGACAATATTTGCCCAAGGATTTTGTATAGCATTTATATCTCTGATTAGCCCAGCCGATAGCGTAGTCTGACTGGTCTGACTGAGTACTGAAATATACTCAAATACAATGATCATTGAACATCTTAGATAGATAGAGAGAGAGAGAGAGAGAGAGAGAGAGAGAGAGAGAGAGAGATAGAGAGAGAGAGAGAGAGAGTGAGGGAGAGAGAGATATGGGAGGGAGAGAGAGAGTACGTGCGTGCGTGCGTGCCCGTGCGTGCGTGCGTGCGTGCGGTGTGCGTGCGTGCGTGCGTGCGTGCGTGCGTGCGTGCGTGCGTGCGTGCGTGCGGCGTGCGGCGTGCGTGCGTGCGTGCGTGCGTGCGTGTTTAGAGAGAGTATGTGAGAGAGAGATTTCACTAACAGACATACCCTTCAGAAAACAGACCGCATTGTAGTATGTACAGATTAATAATGTCATTCATTTCATAATTTGGGTGAAATGGAATAACCCTATATCTTACACATGATGATTGTTCTGCATATTCTCTTTCATTAACAAATACCGCGGTTTACCACATTCATTCCCGACACCATATATGTGACGGAACTTGACAAATGGGGCTTATGGGATTTATGACCAGTGCAACGCCTGATCAAACAGCACGCACTCGTAGCATGATAATGATATAAGTATAGTGCTTGGAGCATGGCGGTGGAATTGGTGGAATGGCGAACAGTGCAGATCCCGTCAGGCTGATTTGCATCTACACTGTTCGTCAAACACATAAGCCCTATTTCTCAGTCACAGCCATATATGCATTGTATACTAATAGTGTTTGAAAATGAATGATGTGTGAAATCAACGTCGTCACTGATTAAGATCTGCTGTCAATGAAACGAAGACCATAAATGGGTCTGGCTCTAGTATCATCTACCTGATCGCATCGTCGTTTTCGCCTATACTGAGTTAGAAAAAAATATTTACAATTCTATAAATGACGTCGAACGTTGACACAAATTCCGCACCATCTCTGATTGTTATTTTAAGTTTCAACGTCAGTTAACCATTACTACGCGACAGCTCTCCATAGTGGTTTTTGCAAACAGTGTAGATCCAGATGAGCCTTCTCGTGACGAGCCATCTCATTAGGATCTACACTTTTTGCTAGTAATTATGAGATTTTTCAGAAAAGAAAACCGTCCCCGTTTCATAAATGGACCAGTTTGAAAATCATTGTGTGACGATTGGATTGGTTGGGAAATTAACATATGAAAATACATTCCAGTTATTTAAGGATGAAAGGGTTTATGAAAATATGACGGGACGACCAGAGACGTGGGTACATATTTAAGATGACAGGGGCGTGGTGTGTCATTCGTTGTAAATCTGAAAATAACGTCAATCAATCTATCTTTGATAGTCTATATCGCACAGATATACGTCACTGATTCAATTCTACAAAACAATACCGGTGAAATAAACAATTAGCCCTATGCTGATGGACTGTTAAAATCCTTTAGTGAATGAAAGAAGTCGGTGTTTGTTTGTTTGTTCTTAGGCCTTCGATACCAGCCGATCAAGCCGCTATATGGCAGACCTGTGTAGAACCAGCTGGTAGAGAGGGAAATACAATTATATTTCAAACTCTCCAGTGTCGGATCGAGAATAAAACCCGGGCCGCCGGAGTGACAGTCGGCGGTCGTAACATCTCGGCTACAATTCCACTCGGCAGTGAACGTACGACCAATGGCACGGAATCGCCGACATACTCCATTCACGCCCGTAGTCCATGCTTGTACATATTTACAGGCTTGTACTGACCGAACTCATGGAATTCGATCAGTCGGGGTTGAGCGATGCATGACGCGTGTTACCCTTATTGAATGGCGAACAGTTCAAACCCTTATCAGACTGAATGATATACAGTCGAACCTCTTTAAACCGGACAACTAGAACATTAGTTCTATACTTAATATTGATCGGGTTATAGAGAATAGTAGGTTAGTGCCGTGAATGGGAAAAAATATCTGGCAAGGCTCAGGAAACGGGATGGGCGAGGCTATGCCGAGCACATCCCGTTTCCGTGCCGCGCCATATATGTTTTCCCATTCACGGCACTAACCTACTATTCTATTTATCCCGTCAACACCTACAAATGGCTGTAAAATGCAAAAATTGTATTGACTGGATATCAAAAATGTTTCACGGCACCGTGTTTCACGGCACATACGCACTGTGTTGACGGAATAAAATTGCCATTTATCTCCGATGATAATGTCTATTCATGATCGCAAATCACCCATGCGTGTCTTGACATTGTCATATGTCTGTTTTACAATGTAACCTCTCTAAACCGGACACCCTCCCAGGGTGTCCGGTTTAGAGAGGTTCCCCTGTATATAACATATGGGCTAAATAACAGCGAAACACACTCACATTAAATCAAAATATTTTTCAGACAATCCGGTTTTCGAGGGTTTCCTCTGTATCTACTGTCTGTTCCACGTTTTCCTGCATGCTCACAAATAACAAAAAAGTCACCCTCCCCAATATTTTATTGATATTATTCAATATTGCCAGAAAAAGGAGGAAGGTGTCCAGGAGGGTTGAAAAATGAAAACAAAAATAGAAATTGACTCCGATACCTCTCGAGATAGCTTGGAAATAGTGTAAATAAGAAAACAAAAGTTAGATTTTGAAAATCGGTTCACAAATAAAAAATTATTTTAAAAAATCTATTCTTAGCATAGGAAAATAATGTTTTCACGATAAAATCAATATTTTATGGAATTTCATAAAATAAAATATTTTCGGGAGGGCGACTTTTTTGTTAATGATAAAAAGGTACTTACAATTAAATATTTTTTAGATTTAATAATGAATTTTATAGCCAAAAGTTCGTCGGCAGCAAAACGTGGAACAGACAGTAGGTAGTTAGTTTCAATTATGAGATTATCAGTGGTATGTGCGTTTTTTTCGGTTTAAATAATTGAGAGTTCTGGTAATCGTCCAATGACAGGCGTACATAAAATTAACATATCGTATTGCCAATTGAATGTATTCGGTGTCCAGTAGATATATGTGCGTTGTATGAAATTCTGTGATGTTTTAACATACATTTACACTTGAAATACGAGGTCTATAATTACAATGAGTCTGTTGGTATGTGGTCGGGCAAAAAATAAGATGTGTGACTATAATTGGAAATCTGGGTTTATGGCCTTTGCTACCAGTGTAGATCCAGATCAGACTGCGCATCCGCGCAGTCTGATCAGGATCTGCACTGTTCGCAAATCAGTCTGTGAAATACCATCAGGCTTGTAACGCACAGTATAGATCCATACCAATGGTGAGCTACACAACCGTCTGCGTTAACCTTGCTGTTTCTGAACAGCTATTGACAATCTCAACTAGCAATCAAGCAGTTTCATTGAATCCACTGAATCTGTTTGATTTCAACCACAATATTCAAGTATTTTTTAAATAAAAAGTAATTAGAAATATTGGCAAGATTATCGCAGGAAGTGGTGTAACAGACCGGGAGCCAGACTGGTCACATATACCATAAGCCCCATTTCTCCAGTCGCAGCCGCAGCTATGAATGAACATTATATCGCCGCCTCATTATGATTAATAACAAGTAGGGCAGTATTTTATTTCGTCGGTTCCATAAAATACTGCCCGTTGATTAATGAAACATCTTACTATAATTTGAGAAGCGCATGAGAAAATACGAAAATACTCCCACTTGGATTTGGAACCAGCGTAGACCTACGTATGCCAACACCAGTCGTGAGAAACGGTATTGTTTTCGTGTCTCGGCTTTTATTGCACAAACTGTGACAGTTAAATAGAAATACATATATTCCATTGAGATCACAACACCACACAACCAGAAAGGTTTTTTCATCTGTATGCGCCGTAGAAACGTAGCGTTAAAACGAAGGAACTAACAGTACGGTTCTTCATTTTAGTTTCTCTGCACTGAAGAAGATGATAATGTCCATAATAACGAGCATCATACATATAATATTAAAATTGTAGAATGTCTAAGTGCAAGTATAAAATATAAAGTAAGTAATATCTCTTAAGTTACAGGTTTCATGACTTATTAACGTAAATCTTAAAGTTATATATATAATATAATATATAGTATAATATATATATACATAAACAACTGTAAGTTACTGGTAACATATAAATATACTGCCATATATATATATATATTTATATTTTACCAGTAACATCGGTTTTTGCTTGTTGCAAACGTCACATGGTCACTTTTTATCAGCTTATTTTCAACATTTACTGACGCAACCGATTTTTTGTATATCTTGGCAAAAGTGACATATTTGTTTGCTTAATTGGTTAGGGTATTATGTCCGTTCAACCTCAGCAATCTCATATACAGTCACAAAAGTGGCAAAGGGCAAACTTTATAACAGTAAGGGTGACTGTCCTTTGGGATGTTGGTGATATAACGTCACGCTGGTTGTTGCTGGAGGCAACGATATCTACAGTTACAAGGTGGGTGGGGAAACGTAGTCACTTCAGTAACAAACCATGACAACATGGCTACGTCTACGGATTAGATTTACCAGGCTCAAACCAGTAGCCAATTTCACCAAAATTGCTATGCATACTTATCTAGCTAAGTATACTTTGAGGGAGTAATCATTTATTTTTCCCGAAATGCATTATTTCATATACATGTAGAACTAACGACTGCATACCTATATTTGATAATTAAAAGTATACAGAAATATTATACTGAAGTTATTACATTATCACAGCCAAAATGCCTGTGATAATGTAATTAATTCAGTATAATGAAACAAGAGGGCCATGATGGCCCTAATTCGCTCACCTGACTCCATGAACACCAGAGGAGAAGGTGACATTGAGTTCATGTGTTTTAAAAAAATTGTTAGATGGCGGACATCTTGGATTAAGCGATGACACTCATTTTACAAAATCTGAAAATGCTTCACCCAGCATCGGCCATGTGGTTCCTGAGAAGAAGACATTAAAAATCTTGAATAAATGGACCTTTTGGTGGCCATCATGGATGACATAATCATCCGATTCCGACAAATATTAAACTAGAGTGATCGCCTCATTGATACCTTCAATTTGATATATGACATGACCATATTCAGTCAAAATTAAAATTTGACCCCAATTTGACCCCACGGGCCACGCCCATTTTTGACCCGGGGTCACCATTTTAACAACTGTCAAAGAGCAATGTACATCGATCATTCCTACCAAGTTTCGTTGAAATCCGGCTAGCGGTTCATGAGAAGAAGATTTTCTAAGAATATATGCTATTTTTAGATGGCGGCCATCTTGGATTAGCGATGACCTCCATTTTAACAAATCTGAAAAGGCTTCACCAATGGACCATAACTTTTAAGTTTGGCTACCATGGGACAAGCGGTTCATGTGAAGAAGAATTTTGAAATCTCTAATAAAAGAAGAACCTTTTGACATTTCGGCGGCCATCTTGGATGACATAACAATCCGATTTGGACAAAAAATGTACCAGAGTGATCGCCTCATTGATACCGTCGATTTCATATATAACATGACCATATTCGGTCAAAAATAAAATTTGACCCCACGGGCCACGCCCATTTTTGACCCCGGGGTCACCATTTTAACAACTTTGAAAGAGCATTGTACATCGATCATTCCTACCAAGTTTCGTCGAAATCCGACTAGCGGTTCATGAGAAGAAGATTTTTTAAGAATTTATGCTATTTTTAGACGGCGGCCATCTTGGATTACCGATGACCTCCATTTTAACAAATCTGAAAAGGCTTCACACATGGACCATAAAACCCCCCCCCTTTTAAGTTTGGCTACCATGGGCCAAGCGGTTCATGTGAAGAAGAATTTTGAAATCTATAATAAAAAAACGACCTTTTGACCTTTCGGCGGCCATCTTGGATGACATAGCAATCCGATGTCGACAGAAAATGCACCAGAGTGATCGCCTCATTGATACCTTCAATTTGATATATGACATGACCATATTCGGTCAAAAATAATATTTGACCCCAATTTGACCCCACGGGCCACGCCCATTTTTGACCCCGGGGTCACCATTTTAACAACTTTGAAAGAGCAATGTACATCGATCATTCCTACCAAGTTTCGTCGAAATCCGGGAAGCGGTTCATGAGAAGAAGATTTTTTAAGAATTTATGCTATTTTTAGACGGCGGCCATCTTGGATTAGCGATGACCTCCATTTTAACAAATCTGAAAAGGCTTCACCCATGGACCATAAATTTTAAGTTTGGCTACCATGGGCCAAGCGGTTCATGTGAAGAAGAATTTTGAAATCTCTAATAAAAGAACGACCTTTTGACCTTTCGGCGGCCATCTTGGATGACATAACAATCCGATTTCGACAAAAAATGCACTAGAGTGATCGCCTCATTGATACCTTCAATTTGATATATGAAATGACCATATTCAGTCAAAAATAAAAGTTGACCCCAATTTGACCCCACGGGCCACGCCCATTTTTGACCCCAGGATCAACATTTTAACAACTTTGAAAGAGCAATGTACATCGATCATTCCTACCAAGTTTTGTCGAAATCCGGTAGGCGTTTCTTGAGAAGAAGATTTTTTAAGAATTTGTGCTATTTTTAGACGGCGGCCATCTTGGATTACGTAATGACGTCATTTTAACAATTTTGTAATCCCCCTACCTAAGGACCATGACCATGAAGTTTGGTGACTATAGACCCAATGGTTACCGAGGAGAAGACGTTTGAAAATGTTCACGGACGACGACGGACGACGGACGACGGACGACGGACGACGACAGACGACGACGGACGACGGACACATTGCGGTAACAATAGCTCACATGAGCTTCGCTCAGGTGAGCTAAAAAGAGTTATCCTTAAATTGAACATTTCACCCTGAAAGTGTACTTAGCAAGATAAGTATACTTTGCAATTTTGATGAAATCGGCTACTGATCGGTTTCGAAAATGAAATTGACCAATTGGCTAGACTATGTCAGCGTAACAAATATATCGATATCAACATAAATATATACATATAGAGGTTCTTACAGTGATGATTTAATATTATATTTATTAAACGATTAAACTGATGAGAAAAGAATCGAGGCGTTGCCTAGTTTCTTATGCATTGCAAAATTCAATGTCATGCCATAACACTGATAGTGTTGTAAGCATGACGTCTACTATACCCCGTGGCTGACACCACTAACTATTGTTTGAGTCACCGCCGGTGACGCCGCTGATCAATTAGCCACCGTGCTAGAAGCCATCATCAGTACGAGGTACCACAATTTTGGCAGAGACAGGAGAAACGGGGCTTATGTAGCCATACTGATTATTAGCATCACTGAATGAATGGCGAACAGTGTAGACCCTGATCAGACTGCGCTGATGCGCAGTCCGATCAGGGACTACACTGCTCGCATATGTCATAATCCCATTTCTCCAACCACAATTAATAATCTCTCAAGATAGGTTTCAAGCTTGTAACAATTTCTGACGGTTTGTTTGAAATATACAAATACTAGTATCTATGGTTTGGGTTACAAATGCTTTAGTCAACTAAATATGTACAATGCATATGATGGCACGGCCATTTTTCATTATCACATGCCATATGGTCATACTGTGCGTGCTCGAAGACTATATCACATTATACAGAATGTTTGAAGAACACCCATATAGCTACTTAAACGTTAGTATATCGATTTTAGGAAGAAAACTTGTGAAATATTTACTCAATGGCGACCGAAATTAACATAAAATGCGCAAAACCAATGATTACACAAATCATATGAGTGCATGAATACTTTGGGCAGCAAACTACGAATTTTCGGCTATATTCAAATGTATATTTTCACTTGAAGCTATAATCGGAATTACCGGTAATTAACTAAAGTCGTTTTTATAAGATTGATGCTGACTAATGTATCTCATACATACGGAGCCCCGCAGGGGACGTAGACTTTTTTTTTTATTAATTAGTTCCCATGAAATAACAATTTGTTCCCACGAAATAACAATTCGTTCCCTCAATTTAACAATTCGTTCCCACGAATTAACAATTCGTTCCCACGAATTAATAATTCGTTCCCTCAATTTAACAATTCGCTCCCACGAAATAACAATTCGTTCCCACGGGAACGAATTGTTAATTCGTGGGAACGAATTGTTATATCGTGGGAACGAATTGTTAATTCGAGGGAACGAACTGTTAAATTGAGGGAACGAATTGTTATTTCGTGGGAACGAAGTCGCCGTACATTGTACATGGTGGTACAATAATTTCACAAGTCACGTCTTGCTATTGTGTTGCACAATGATGAATGATTCCTGGCGATACAACAATATTCAGACACCGCTCATGCTGTGTCTTTGCAAATATAGGAATGAAATATTGTGTGTACGGTGACAAACAATTTTCTGCTTACCGCCTTTTTTTTGTGAAACATCTGTTTTGGGGATACGTTTTTAGAAACCACATGTCGACTAAAATCATTTTTCTCTGCCAGCGACCTATGTATGCTGACGCATAATTGAGACACGCCATGTGATTTTGCACCTTCGGACATCTGCGTAATTTAATGAAATACATTTACAAAATTTACAATATTTTCCGTAAATGGCGGCAAAAGTTGACAAAATTATCAGAGTACATGCGGAAATATATTCCGCATTGCTCTGAAAATTTTGTCGACTGTTGACTTTATTTATAAAAAATATTGTAAATTTGGTAAACGTATTTAATGAAATTACGCAGATATCCGAAGGTACAAAATCGCATGGCGTGTCTCATATGTGACCTTTCTTACAAATTCTTCAGTATTAATAACTGGTTCTTGTAATTCAGTATTTAGTATTCATAACTATGTTTTACGACCTGCGGCACAGATACCTTAATACATAAATATACATATCAATATATCAGACATAGAACATGAGACCTACAATGATGACGAGTCCTATAACATGCATTTTTGTCCAAATAATAAGGGATCGTAGCTAGTTATCTCCTTTAGAATTTATTAATAGAAATCCGGTCCAAATTATAAAGTTTAGGGCTTTATTGGTTGTAACAAGGGCTAATGTAGCAGGACTTGTTGTGAAAAGGAACCAGTCTAGTGTCTGTTTCACGAAAGCTGCCCAAATTTTTCGGCCATATAAACAATTCAAAAAAACATATTTGTTTCGATAATATTAAATTAAAGGAAAATTTAAGAATGTGCCTTCTTTTTATTTCGTGAAATTCGGTCAAATATTGATTTTGTTACGAAAATTGATTTGTCTATGGGAATTTAACATAGGGGAAAAAGTGGTAAGGAAGTGTGTGGGAGGAGTCAAAAAACGAAAACATTTGGAAATTGACTCCGAAACCTGGCTAGATAGCTTGGATATGATCTAACTAAGAAAACAAAAGTTAAATTTTAAAAATCGGTCCAGTATTTCTGAAATTCTAAAAAAGTTCCCCATGTTAAATCCCCATAGACATCTTCACTCCGTGAAGATGTCTATGGGGATTTAACATGGGGAAATTTTGTTTTCGCAATAAAATCAATATTTGACCAAATTTCACGAAATAAAAAGAAGGCTCATTCTTAAATTTTCCTTTAATTTAATATTATCGAAAACAAAATATTATTTTTTAATTGTCTATATAGCCGTAAAATTTGGGCAGCTTTCGTGAAACAGACAGTAGTGTGTGTAGCGATTGATGACGCAGATCATCCTATGTATAACGTAATCTGATCCGGGACTGCATTATTTGCCGGATTCATATTTTCACACATATTAATATTATCGCAACCAGTGTAGACGCAGATCAGACTGCACAGATGTGCAGTCTGATCTGCGTCTACTCTGTTCGCGATATAAATTGTTGTACTCGGAGTTCAGTAAGAAATACACGCTAAAATACCACATAGGACCGGATCTCTATAAATAGATTTGCAAAGGGAAATAACTAGTTACGATCCTAATTATGTGAGATTTCCTTCGTACTTTTATGAATTGATGCAAAGGTACCCGAGTAGGCAAACTCCGTGTTTGCTTGGATATTGCCGCATACTTCAAACACAAGGTTAATGGTTTGTACTATTAACGTCCAATGCTGGCAGTTGAAACTTTCTCACATCTGATACATTATTTAATGAAAGATAGCAATGAATAGCCGTGAAACCCACAATTCACATATTTCGCTGTGACTGGAGAAATGGGGCCTATGAATTGTGTGACCAGTGTAGATCCAGATCAGCACGTGCATTCGTGTAGTTTGATAAGGATTTGCACCGATCGCCATTCCATCAAGGAAACACCCGTGATCATTATTATCCCTAACATGTCGACATCTTTACAAGTCTAAATCAAAGGACTGAAAGTCCAGAAATTCTGCGCAGTACGTGTGTGTGGATAAGCAATATGCTAAAAATTGGTTTGCATTCATTTTGATTGGGTCATAGAAGGGATCCAATCAATCAATCTAGCCTTCTGCTGAGTAGGACATCCTTACCATATGGTCGACCTACATGGTTCGGCCCTCTTGTACCATTTTGGCAAATGCAATGCTCGCCGATGAGAAAGCATACTCCTGAGGATAGGTAACATAATCCTTGCATATACAGAAATTCTTAATGGGGCATAACAGGATTTAACTCTCAAGTACCAGGGGGCCGAAATGGTTGGTACATGAGGGCCAAACCATGTAAGTGGGCATTCCGACAAGATGAATACCGATCGCTAAATTACCCTTCGCTACTCCCTCCTACCTCCCCCTCAAAAATAAGAGAACAAATGTTTATTGCTGGTAACAAAGGAATATATTCAAATATGGTTTATATAATAGTGTAAATAGTCATTTTAGGTGTTGGAGTATCTATCCTGTTGTAACATGTTGCGCATATTAGCTCGCAAGTACCAGGGGGGCTGAAATGGTTGGTACATGAGGGCCAAACCATGTAAGTCAGCATTCCATTAAGGATGATGGATTGATTATTGGTGTTTAACGGCCTATCAACAGCCAGGGTCATGTAAGGCCGGGCCAACAGGATGGAGTGTCCTGAATTCAACCTGTAAAAAAAGTAAGGGAAATTCCCAAAATCAGAGCTCAATATTTACATAAACTATATATTCTGCCCTGAAATTAGAGTGCTGTGGATTGATTGATTGATTATTGGTGTTTAACGGCCTATCAACAGCCAGGGTCATGTAAGGCCGGGCCAACGCAACAGGATGGACTATCCTGTATTCAACCTGTATAAAATGAGGGAAATTCCCAAAATCACAGCTAAATGAATTGTTAATTATTTAAATAATATGTGACCATGTTTAACCACAGGTGCCAGACAATTTTATTAATGTACGTATATGTTTATATAGTATATGAATAAGGTAGACAGCGAGAATCCATTCACTAAACACGACAGAACAAAAAACAACAACACGCAGAGTGATTTCTCTTGGAAGAGTCGTCTAGGGGAAATCACTCTGCGTGTTGTATATGGGATTCCCCCCTTGCCTATTTCCTTTGATTTCACTGAACAGTTTCACTTTTACACTAGTCTGTGTAGTATAATATCTGTGCCACAAATTTCTTGTTACGATATGCACCGCGATTGTAGTTCCCAATCAAACTCGCGATGTATCCTGTAGATGAACTCAGTAGCTGTGTTCTATTTATATCATACTTTCAGTTTCGATTCCAGGCAGGCTACCAGATAATGTTTTCTTGGTATGAATTAAATAAAATAGCTTCCACACGCTGATTATTAAAAAAATATTGTGCAATAGAAGATGAGATAACTTATTTATAATATAACAATAAATGTGGATATATTATCACAATAGAACCGATACAAATCTTACATATTTCTTTGTGTTTATGGAATGGGTCGGCATAAAATGGCGGTCGGAAAATACTATACGGAGACATGCGGTTGTATCATTGCGCGTGAAAAAAAAAATTCTTCAAATGAATACATGCCAGTTTATATATTATATCAGATAAACATTTTCTAATATAAATGTCGTGCAGAAAAAATACAACACATGTATTACACGACACAATACAAATTATGTTAGCTCATATCAGAACTATTTTTCATGGCGTATATAGCGACGTATGTGATCGGTCAGCATAACCCGCGAAAAGATATTATTATGCAACACGACAGTTAATATTTGATAAAATAAGAAAGTTTTTTGAGAAATTATATAACTGTAGCGAAAAAAAATGTAGCTGGCGAAAAATATGAGTGAAACGTTCATAATGCACCGTTCACATTCGCATTCTTTAACATGGCGTAGGTAAAATTATGAACGTGCGTTGGCTGCTAAAAAAATCACTACGCGATCCTGCGAGACCTGGAAAATCCATTAAACAAACCTAAATTCAACCCACAGGGGCTTGAATAAAAACAACAACAACGAATACTCGAATTCATTTTTGAACTCATAGCTAGCCCTTGTTTAATCGTATCGTGGGTGATACACGCATCTTCACAAACTTGCGCAAAAATTCGTTGTCATTGCTGGGAAATATCTGTAACTAGTTTGTGATTCTTGTTCACGACATAATTCTGATATTGAGCGCATTCCACTGAATATTGACGTCAATAAGTGAGCAAATAGCCATGGATAATTTCAAAATTTCAAAATGCAGCTCACATGAAACGAGACTAAAACAGCATCATTAGTTTCTGCGTTCTCATTCGAATTTGGTATAAAATCGTTTGACTAATAATTCGGAATACAAGATCCACGCAACTATACGTACTCACATACGACACACAATATACGCATACATGCAGCAACATTTTACAATTGTGGCACGATGTCATGCAGAGAAAACCCTATGGAAATTGCGATTGGCTACAGAGGCGTCCCTTGAAAAAAAACTTTGTTTTTTCAAGGCATGTTTCAGTACCCAATCGTATAAATTTGTCGACCCCCTGTGAACTGGGGTGGGAGGTCTCGATAGCCACCTCCAATACACAACTGACAACACTCGCCGAGATACATATTAATATTCCACTTGAATAATACATTTATTTTAGACGATATAATGTAGTGAAATATTTCCCGATTCTAGCATCTTAGAGATTTGTATCTGAGGATTTAGGGGGTGAGTTTAGTGTTTCCGACGCTTGTATCAAAGGCTCGTGATAAAGGGGTGCCTGGTGGATGATTTATTGAGTGACATACGCGAGTCAAGTTGTAAATTACGGCCGTATATGTGGCCGTCATTTTTGGAGAAATGGGCCTTATGGAATTAATGTCCACTCTAGGTTGTAATCTGTTAGCATACTCCCGTAGCCTGATACTAGCCATAACATTACATGCATCGTATTAGACGCAGCGTTTCAATGATGGCGAGCAGTGTGGACCCTGACCAGATTGCGCGGATGCGCAATCTGGTCTGGGTCCACACTGCTCGCAAATGAAATAAGCCCCATTTCTCAAATCAGCCATATTATCAAAGGCAGGACTTCAGCCCGGGGTTCGAGATGATACATTGAATCGTGTGCTGTCGACATGAAAATAGGCAAATACTGGTATACACCACGGCCAGCTATTACGTGTCTCCGGCTATGTTACCTGGACGACAAAACCAAATTTGCGACTAAAACGGTCTTTAGAAATACATTTGCAATTACAAAACCATATTTTGCAATTACAAGCCCATATTTGCCAATTCGTTTGCAATTACAAGTACATATTTGCCAATTCGTTTGAAATTACAAGGCCATATTTACCAATTCGTTTGCAATTACAAGACCATATTTGCCCATTCGTTTGCAATTACAAGACAATATTTGTCAATTCGTTTGCAATTACAAGACCATATGTGTCAATCCTTTATGGCGTCGCCGTATTTTGTCGATTTATCTTTTTTGAAAATAATAATTTTTTACAAATGTCGTCAAAAGAGGATACATTTCATAGCATATATATTGAACTTAAATCGACGTCAATTACATTTAGTTCTGTACAAATAGACCAAAACGAATGGTTATTCGAATACTAGATACCTAAATACTAGAATAGTCGTTCAATGTAACACACAACTCGCCACGACAAAAATGGCTTTAAGTACTTTCGACCAGCATAGTCCCAGATCAGTTTGCGAGTCCATGAAGTCTGATCGGGCTTAAACATGTTGCTAGTATCATTGATACATTTTGTACTCCACTAACAAAACAACTACATCTATGAATGTTTCATTTACAGAGTTCGCTAGTTGATCAGGAGCTACAGTGTTCGGTGGCACTGCATAATTTAGGACCATGAGACGGTTATTCAAGTAAAATATGAATGTACACATACATATAGTCATGCACCACCTCATAATATAAATATTATTAGATTAAAAAACAAAACCGAAATCAAACGTATTGCATATCCACTACTTTGGCAGCCATCTTGAAATAATGCAATTGCATCCGCATGCAAAGATGACGAACACTGAATGAGTGTATTTCCAAAATAATTGGTTAGCTGGTATGCAAATGTTCTGCGATACAATTATCCAACCAATGTGTTGGTTAGACACGGTGGATTATCAATCCACCGTGTCTAACCAACACATTGGTTGGATTTAACAGCCGGCGACTGAGTAGCATATTCGTACCTAATGGTTTTATGTTTATGGTACAGTAAATCATCTTGATTGCCCTAATTAAGCATCAAAACAAACTGCTGTGAGAAAAGTAATCAACAGAGCACCGAGATGATCCTCAGACATCAGCATTAACACCAGTATGTCGGTAATGTTAATAGCGCAATAAAGTTTACACCGGTTTAACGATTGTAACAGTTTTGTCATAATCATACGCAGCAGTATGTGACCCGTCACGACAAAACTAGGGCGTATTCTGTGTTTGACCAGTGTAGTTCCTCTTCAGTTAGCGCAGTTTCGTGGGGCATGATTCGCCAAGTGTAACTATTCATCATTATGTTCATGGATCTATTCATCATTATGTTCATGGATCTATTCATCATTATGTTCATGGATCATATCTGATCATATCTGATGCACATAACGTACATTCTACTTCGATATCGAGCTGCACGAGTGTGTTAGTTGATCAGGAGCTATACTGATCACAAAAAACTAACAAGCTCCATTTTCTGGTGGCGGACAGTATATACTGCTCCACACAACCACTAGACTTAAATAGACATTCGGAACCAACGAGTGGATTGTAAGGGAATATGCTATGCAATGGGTAGGATGTAACCATTTGGATAAAAACAATACAAAACTTTCACAGATAACAGAATAATGAACAATAATGACGCGCATGCTGATCTGGGGCTACGCTGGTCACACCGTTCCAGTATGATATAATCAGTGTACTACCAATTTAGACAGGAAAACAGTCAGTGACAGGATAGCGAAAAGCGTATGCCCTGATCAGACTGCGCGGATGCGCAGACTGATCTGGGAATATGCTGGTCAGTTCTTTGGATTAGGAATCGAACACTAACCATAACCATAACCCTTTGACAGTATAACACATTCGTTGAATGAATAGTGAACCGCTCCTCTGGTGCTATGCTGGTCACATACGCCGGAAAGTAACATTCCCCAGGGATCGTCGAGTATTATTGTATACATTTGTTCCATATCTCTGTAGTTGGCAGCGATTTCTGAGAGCAGGCGGCTGGATCGGACGTCTTATCTAGTTGGCGGTACGCACGCATGCACATAAAAACGTCAGCCTCCATTTGGAGGTGGGTGCTTAACGATTATACAATACACTAGTATGGTAGCCTGTTTGCGCCATATATATATTGTAATGTTTATAGCGAAATGATGGCGTAATGTCAGGTGTCGATATAACGTGAAGCTATATCGATATGCTTATAATTATGACGGATGTTTAATATGTCCAAATGTCATGGTAACATATTTCGGCATGCCGACGTGGTATGATTTGGTATTTTTGTCAACATTTTGTGCTAACATTCTCGTATGTTATATCGACATGATTAATTAAAATGTGGTCGGTGAAAATAGCGTTGCATATGTGACATAGTGTGATTGCATATAACGTTTGATGTTATACTGATACATACGGACATAGCGGGCACGCGTAATTTTTAGAATTGATGGAATAGTGACACAATTATACACTTATTTAATTCCTATAAAGAAGATTTTGTGCCTACTGAGTGGGCATGTATCTTAAACTGTACAGTCAAGCTCACCTCTATACATCATGTATTAGCATACGTGCACAAATTTATGCACGCGAACAAGCGTTAAATTACAGTGTAAATATTTACCCATGACGACTGATATGTTATGCATAATGTTTAATTATGCAAATGATTTATTTGTGCACCATAATGTGCTTAGGATCGTAGGTAAACAGTCTTAGTCGCGCATTATTCGTTAATGCAAGAGCTTACTAATTAAATATTTGCAAACATGTATAAGCAAGGACTTTTATGAAATACGGGTAATATGTAAAAACGACGCGAACGTTTCTGGAAAGTATCGAAGAGGAGATACGAACGCCTTTTCCCTAAAATCGGTATTTAATTATACGGTTTTATAACTAATGATCAGACAAAAAGCAAACACTGATTATTATACATACAGCCATGTTGTTTTAATATACGGCGGACTCTCTTTAAACGGGGTACCACAGAAACCATCAATGTGGTTAATGTTAATTACAGTGGAACCTCGTTAAACCGGACACCCTACCAGGGTGTCCGGTTTAGAGAGATTCCACTGTATTTCCTAGTTATCGGGCCAGTTGAGTTTTCATACATGTTCCTATCCATGACACCAAGCGGGGTCATACGAATTTAACTTGTTCTACGACACTGTTGAAAGTTATACACCCATCTATATCCCCCCCCCCATAGTTACCACTTATAGGACTGGGGGCCGTTTCACTAAACTTCCTACGACTAAAATGTTCATAAGTGCAAAATTATGATAGTTTGTAAATTTCACATTAACAATGTTTTCTTGTAAATAATGGTTGGATTTACATTTATTGAGCATATGCTGCATATGCAGCCTATGCTCAATAAATGTAAATCCATGAATTGAAATTTACAGACGATCTTAAATTTGCACTTACGAACATTTTAGTCGTAAGAAGTTTAGTGAAACGGAGCACAGGTCCCGTTTTTGTGCGACCATTACCATCTACGACCATCTATATGCGTTTTCTTGTAGTTTCAAGTTATCGGACAGGTCCTAGTTTCGTGCACTTGGTTTTGCGACCAGTTCAGATCCAGATCAGCCTGTGCATGCGCGCACTCTGATCAGAATCTCCACTGTTCGCCATGATTATACCAATGTAACACCCATCATGCTTCTTACAAGCAATGTCGATCGTAATCAGGGGACCGTTTCACTAAACTTCGTACGACTAAAATGTTCGTATGTTCAAAATTATGATAGCCTGTAAAATTCACATTGACAACATTTTCTGGTAAACAATTATTGAATTTACACATTTAGTGAGCATAGGCTGCATATGCTCAATAAATGTAAATCCATCAATTGAAATTTACAGGCGATCCTAAATTTGCATTTGAATATTTTAGTCGTACGAAGTTTAGTTAAACGGCCCTGATTACGAAACCGGTACCAAGCTACCGGAGCTATTTGATCAGGTCGCAAATCCCATTTATCCAGGCACATTCACAATTTACCAGTTACCGGACAGGCCCCGTTTTCGTGCAGTTTCCCCGTTCAATTATCCGTTAATACAGCTGTAAGCGAGGAACGTGAGCAATCTCCAGACAGTAGTTACAGACCCCGAAATTAATGCACAACCGCGGGCGATAGTAAATCAATTAGCAACAATAACACAATATGAAGGGGAAAACAATAGCGTCGTAATTAATAGCCTTGCATCGCGTGGTATGCGGCCTCAGAATAGCTGTCGATATCCCGCTTAGGCGAAATGTGAATGATATGTGGCTGGTAAAATAGGGCCTTTGTGGCCAGTGTAGCTCCTGATCTGCTTGCTAGTAGGCTCCACTCGGTCGATCATAGTGGTGGAGATTTTATTCAATGTATGCCGACCAGGGCAGGGGGCCGTTTCACTAAACTTCTTACGACTAAAATGTTCGTAAGCGCAAATTTAGAATCGTCTGGAAATTTCAATTGATGGATTTACATTTATTGAGCATAGGCTGCATATGCAGCCTATGCTCAATAAATGTAAATCCAACAATTATTTACAAGAAAACATTGTTAATGTGAAATTTACAGACTATCATAATTGTGCACGTACGAACATTTTAGTCGTAGGAAGTTTAGTGAAACGGCCCCCAGATCCTGATCAGACTTCACCGATGCGCATGCTGATATATATCTATACTAGTCGTGAATGACATAATCTCCATTTCTCCAGTCATTTCTGGGATGAACAATGGCTGAGTGGTAAATATATATCCTGGCCCTATCACCCCTGGAAGGCAGAGTAAAGGCCCAACTCGTGATAATGAATAAAAGCCTCGGCCTCGCTCAAAGACAAAGCGACGACCCGAGGCTGTAAGGCCACGTGAGCCCATGTAAGTCCATGCAATCTTCGCTAATTCACCACCGCATCAAACACAGATTGGAGACGAAGGAATGCCACGTGTCGGCACAAAAGGCCCTTGCTGTATTTACGACAAGTGAATACTGATTGTGATTACTGTCTGTTTCACGAAAGCAGCCCAAATTTTACGGGCATCTTAACAATGCAAAAACAATATTTTTTTCGATAATATTATATTATAGCAAAATTTAAGATTGAACCTTCTTTTTATTTCGTGAAATTTGGTCAAATATTGATTTTATCACGAAAAATTGATTTGTCTATGGTAAATTAACATGGGGGAAAGGAGGCAGAGGATCAGGGGGAGGAGTAAACAAAATAAACATTTTGGAAATTAACCCGGCTAGATAGCTTGGAAATGATCTAACTAAGAAAACAAAAGTTAGATTTTGAAAATTTGTCCACTATTTCTGAAATAAGAAGTTTCCCCATGTTAAATCCCCGGCCCATAGATATTTTCACAGAGTGAAGATGTCTGGGAATTTAACACGGGGAATTTTTTTTCACAATAAAATCAATATTTAACCAAATTTCACGAAATAAAAAGAAGGCTCATTCTTAAATTTTTATAAAATCAAAAGAAATATTGTTTTTGCATTGTTTATATAGCCGTCAAATTTGGGCATGTTTCGTGAAACAGACAGTAGTGATTCACGTCTTGGACCCAACTATATAGTGTTGGTGCACACGGAGCTGATTGACCAGGAGCTACACTGTCCAACGTCGTCTCCACGTGCCCCATTTTGTCAAGCAAAGTATCATAGCAATGTCCACTAATGTGGTTTAGTGTTTTGTTTTTATTATATATGCTATCACTGAAGATTCAGATCTTTGCCACACCTGCACAGCTATCATAATTCTAAATTGAGCAATTGACGTCATTATAAGGCTAATGTGAGTTTAGTTACTTGTAGCCGACATCTGTCTGACTAGTCTATCTGATATGTATGCCCCCACGGTTTCAGTAGAGCCGGTAGGCAAATAGTGTTTTGACTGTGTGTCCGTGTGTCCGTCCGTGGTCCGGTTAATAAGCTTTCTTGAGCTTCTCCAATCGTCCATCGCGGTCACATTTTCTTGTTCTATATGTGGGGTGGTAGTACTGAGCCCCGCAGGTGACATGACTTTTTTCAAAATTAATTCGTTCCCACGAAACAATAATTCGTTCCCTCAATTTCACAATTCGTTCCCTCGAATTAACAATTCGTTCCCACGATATAACAATTCGTTTCCACGAATTAACAATTCGTTCCCGTGGGAACGAATTGTTATTTCGTGGGAACGAATTGTTAACATCCGGGAACGAATTATTAATTCGTGGGAGCAAATTGTTAATTCGTGGGAACGAATTGTTAAATTGAGGGAACGAATTGTTAATTCGTGGGAACGAATTAATAAAAAACAAAATTCTACGTCCCCTGCGGGGCTCCGTATGGTAGTGTATTCGTGAAGGTGATGTGTTGTGTTTTACTTATACTTACATCATGTATGTGGTGATATAAGACGAACAATCATACAGAAGGGTGGGTTGGGGTGAGTTTATTTGTAGTGGTGGTGACTGGCAAATATCGACTTTTGTCACGCATTGATATTATATTTTTCTTGAACAGCCATACTCCCAATTTGTTATGTAGTCTCTAACAATTAAAGGAGCCAGTGGAAAAGGGGGACTAGTCCCCATTTACCACCGACCCCTTAATTTCGTTAACCATTTGAGCCCGAAAGCCCGCTATAGCGGTGTTTGCAAACAGTGCAGATCCAGATGAGTAGCAAAAACACTCCCTTTTCATAAATGGATTAGTCTGAAAATCATATTGTGACGATTGAATTGGTTGCAAAATTAACATATCAAAATCGATTCCAGTTGCTTAGGGGTGAAAGGGTTAAGCTCCACTAAGTCATCACTGGTTGTGGACCTCTGTGCTTCTTGTACAAGTTCACCTATTGCACTTGATATCGACTCAAGCACTTTTCTCCTAAACTTGGATGTCTATTTGTGTAAACAGCGTTTAGTTTTATCTCTTAATTTGCCATACATGGTGATAAATAGCGAAACACCTGTGCGCGGGCATATCCTTCCGCGAGAGATACGTACATATAGAACTAACACTTATATGGCCTGATAGCTGGGCTCTTGGTCGACAACATGTTTTCAGTGGAATAATTTCTCTTACGACAAGTTCCAACGGCGCATTTTCACTAACAACAGCGCTACAGGTTTAACAACACTAACTCTTCAGATATTCATACGCGGTGTAATACGGTAAATAACACAATATAGTTGTGTTCTGCCATATGTTCTGTTTGCGAACCTGGGAAGTTGATATACTAATCTACTTCACAATCATGTTAATGTATTTTAGATCATTTTCAAGCACAATTTCGGGGTTTATTACTTAATTCTGAACATGTTTGTTACGCGACGCATTTTAATTTCTAGCCGCTGACATTTTTTTGGGCGCTAAGTCAATGACGTGGAAAGAGAAGGTCGATGTCATTTGAAGGTCATGTGTTTCACAGATGTATGTGATCGGTAAAACTCGCTGGTCGTAGTGACCAGGGCCTGGTTGCTCAAAGCTTCTGTTAGCTTAACAGACTGTTAAATCCTTAGCAATGCTAAGGATTTAACAGTCTGTTAAGCTAACAGAGGTTTTGAGCAACCAGGCCTAGGTGTTATGGCTGCATGCCTGACAGCATTGAACACAGATAAACCAAATAAACATCAACAAGGCAAATACGTAAATAAATAAATTAAAGGTAAACCTACATGTAGGTCAATACCATTTGAAGGTCATGTGTGATATGTGATCTATACTACACTGGTTAGTGTGTGCAAGCAAGATGGCTGTACACATAAGTGACATATCAGTACTGAATATAAAGATTGCCAAAGAACAACATGAAACATTGGTAGTGTGTCGACGATAAACATATGGATGCCCTTTTCTTCAGATCCTGCGCATGAAGGGGCGTGAAATCAATAATTATTTTGTATTTGTTAAATATTTTAAAAACTTCTTTTGGAAGAACATGAAAGTCGTCTCCATTGAAGACAATTTTCGTGGGTGGTCAACACTTGCTTCATTGAGACACAATGCAATTAAGAGAAAAAAACAGCATAGACGAAAAACTATTGTACTAATAGTTTGTCGTTTTTACTGCTTTTTTCTTCTTAATTTCAAGTAATTACTCAAGTATAAGTGATAGTCAGGGTATGTAACGTTCGTCATCTTTAACAAAAAAAAAACGGTAAATGTTTGGCTACAAGTTTATAATATGTTCCTACGCTGGTCTGGTGATGAGTCGCACTGGGTGAAATGTTTTATACCTTTTTGCCCACAAAGTATTGCAAACAAATGGATTCTTGATGCACCTGTACACACCTACTGTGGTAATCACACACGCATTTTTAAAAGCGATCCAGCAACGTAGCTGAGTTTTTGCAGCAATAAAACCGCCATTATACGACATCATTTTACGGGGTTATGACTACGTTAGTTATGTTTAATATCACAACATAATAGAGAAAACAGCGGGCACCATAAAATGCAACCGATCCCAAACAGAGTGCATACACGGAAACCCTAGATGCATACAATGTAGAGGATGGTTATATTGGAGTCACGCGACGAGACTGCATACAACTTGCCGTTTCCGACCAGCATCCATATCGATGGTCTAGTAACATAAGGTCGTAACTGCTATGCTTTAGCATAGCAGTTACGATCTTATGTTACTAGACCATCGATATGGCAAACGAAATCCGAGACACATTCAGTGGAACCTCTCTAAACCGGACAGCCTGTAAGATTGTATACAAGTGCATTTCATACTTTAATAACAGTAGTGTATTAACACCAACGTAGTGTAATAAATATGTGAATAAAACCGCTTCAGAAAACAGTACAGCCTCAATGTATGACGATGTGCTCATGAAACTTATTTTAACACTTGTCTTCGGTTAATATGATATTTAAAATATTTGTCCGATTTCATAAAAACAACTCGGCATAGTCTCGTTCAATAAATCTCATATTTCACCATCAGACATGGCATATACTCTGTGTATCAACCACAAGAACATGACCGACATTTAAATGTTCATACTACTTTTTCATTTAATATGTGTTGCACCAAACTACATATGCACGAGGGGCGGGGGTGGTGTAAATGGAATAAAGTGGCTTTATTCCATGTACACCCCACTTTCTTTAATTGACACACCCGCCCAATATTTCACTGACCTCTTCATATACATTGTACGTACATATCGCCCAAAACAGCCAAACAAAAGCTGCAGGTCAATGACCAGCGGAAGATACTGGATTTGCTCCATTATTTATTTGTTTTGTATGTTTATTTACATTACGCCATGAAATGGTCCATATGGGCCTCCTGTCCATTACGATTAATATTCCAATAGCATTAGTCACGTGACCATACACCGGCGTTTATTGCATATCGCAGACATATTGCCATATATGAGATGCTTTGCCATTTCGTATTTTGCACCAGTGTACACCATATATATCAGGGGGCCGTTTCACTAAACTTCGCAAAATTATGATATTCTGTAAATCTCACATTATAGTCTGGCAGTCAACTGGGATTTTAGGGGTATACCTGGAAGTGGAGTATATACAATGTTTTTTGATTGATTTGGGTCACTGAGACCATAAATAATGAAAATCCGCGTGATGACACCCTGTCATCTTTGGGCAACTTTTCTAATTTGCATAAAACCAAGATGGCCGCCAGTGTTCTATTTGATATACTATAATTAAGATATCTCGGCTTCTAAGAAGGGATTTTTAAAACAATTTAAACTGTTTTAACAGGGCTTTAAGACATTAGGAACCAAATGAAATAATTCTTATTATGATTCGAAAACTCCTTCATTTGCATAAATCCAAGATGGCCGCCGTACAAACTACAAAATCTTCTAATTGTCATATATTTGGCAATATATTTATATATACTTAACCAAACTGTCTTTGTGTATGTTTTCGATGACAAGGGACAGATTTTAAGCATCAATGCTGCGAAAAACTGTATAAACATCCAAGATGGCCACCAAAATGGTCACCAAAACCCTGGAAAAAATTATAACTTCTGTTCAAATAGACGTACGAAGATGATCTTGGCGCGCCCACATCGGTTTTCTGTGGGAAAGAATCTGTTTCTGAAGTGAAAATAATATTTCGACTAGTCCTGTTCATAGAAATCCAAAATTGACCATCACGATGGCTGACAAATGTCTATTTTGCGATTGTGAGCCGAAAAGTCAGCGGAGGAGTGGAAGACCTACAGGCTACAACAACAACAAAAAAAAAACTGTCATCTGCTATTTTTGATGTATTTCAGGTAATTATACATGTTCTATCCACTTATATATGCTAATAACAAACTTGTAGATAGTTAAAACTCATTAACTACAACTTTGCTTCATCTCTTGTTGATCTGAAACTTATATTATAAATGCTGAATATAGTTAATGTGTTTACATGCCAATACTCGAACGGTACCAGTAGTCGGAATGATGAGTAACGCCCTCCCCCTCCCCACCCTGGAAAAAAAACTAAAAGCAGTTCTGGGCCCCAAACCCCTGCCCAATTTTTTCGTGAATGTGAAGATAGTCATTTTCGACCAATCTATGTCCCATATCCGGACGGTAACAGTACTCGGACTGATGAATAACTCCCCACCTCTTCCTAAATTTGCTCATGCTGGCAAATATGTAGACCTATAGACGTCCATAATCATTTTTCAGACATACCATCAACATGACCAGAGGCCATCACCCGCCATCGTTACACTATCTGCCGACCCGACAACAGTTGGACACCATCAAGATGTGAGCCAGAACCAGTCTCCATTCCATTAAACGGTACATGCAGTCTTTATTCCGTCTCACTTGACATGGCGACAGCCTATACTAGTATCACAGTGGAGTAACTGATATGCTGAGGCATAGTACATGCTATTACGACCTTGTCAAACATTTAAAAAAAAAAGAAAAAAAAAAAAAAAATGTTGACCTAGAGTTGCCAAATGTTACAGGAATGTTTGTCATCATGTGTAGTTACGCACCTCATATTCTTGATGCCGATCCATTCAGTAACGACACAGTTATTGCCCTTGACTAAGCAAAAATCACATGTTGGAAAAAAGAGAAAATTGCACTCAGTCCTTCAGGTGAACGTTAAGGTATCTGGGTCTCTTGTTTTCTATGTACTAACTTCTGTTTTCAGTAAAAGAAATATGGAGGAAGAAGAGTGCTGTTTCAAGTGGAAGTTTGGATGTGATCCGGGTGCCACAGACTTGAGCTCTGCTGGGAGTGCGAGAATAAAGACAATCATCAAGTGTAGCAAACAATATGGTGATGGCCTACATGTGGTGCTACAAGAAAAACTTGACGCTAACAGTGACCTTACGATTCAGTGTCACAGAAACTGTGTGTCGACATATGTTTCAACAACAACAGGTGAATAGGACACCTTCAAAAAGACCAATGGAGTTCCCACCACATAAACGACCTGGAGAGTATACCTAAGAAAACAAACAACAACGTAGATCTGGTGCATCTAACTTTGAGTTCCTGCATCATTGTATATTTTGTGGCCTTCCATGTGATATTGAAAAGGATCCAAAGCACCCCGATCGCTGAGACGTGGCTGTTTTATGCAGGACCGCTGATCGAGGTATGGTGCGAAATCATTCAAATACGTAATTCTCGAGACATGTGACACGCGAAATGATGGCTGGGCTAGCGAGGTGAGAGTACGTGTACTGGGAGCGCTCAGTGACTTGCATGCTGCCGATGCACGTTACCATGTTGATTGCATGTCGAAATTCCTGGGCGAAAGATCGGTTAAGTGTGCCTCTGCAAGCGTATCACATGCTGGACAGAATGACGATGCTTTCAATGCACTTGTTAACACACTTAATCAAGACCTTTCTCAAATCTGGAACTCTGTAGAGTTGTTCCTAATTGTATGAAGACAATGGGGGTACCAGACTGACGGCGCGAAAGCAATTGGTGAAACAACTTTCACATCACTTTGGTGAAGATCTCCTTGTGCTATCGTCTCCTGGCGTAGCTAACCTCGTTGTATTTAGAAGCAAAACTTCGGGTCTCCTAAAGCTGGTTCCATCTGATGACTGTGGTGAACTAGATAGTGCAATCAACAGTGTGGGAAAGAAGATCATTCAAGAACTCCAAGATGTAGAGCACATTGAACGGCATTATGACATCCGAATTGACAAAGACAGTGCCGCAGACTGTGTAAGTGACACACTATTTCATTTGCTAGCGAAAATATCGCCAAAACTAGACAAAACTCTACCAGCAATACTCATCGGCAATATCATTACCAGTTTGCTCAGGAACATCCCAAACAACGCTTCAGATTGCACTAGGTATGCTTATGAAGGACTCAAAGGACATAGTAAAACAACTGCATCATTTTGGAGTCTCGTGCTCATATGATGAAGTTCTTCGCTTCAAGAAATCGGCCGCAATAGCAGCCTCCACAGAAACCAGTCTGGCTGGTTTATCTGATTGTCATGTGGGGTTAGTGCAGGCAGTCGCTGACAACTTTGATGCCGACATATCTTCTCAAAATGGAAAGTTGTCCACACATTCCTTAGCTCTACTCCTGACACAGCCACAACATACATCTGTATCACAGGATGCTGTGCAGCAAACGATCCCCCGTGTGAAGAAAGCTGATATGCCAACTCCAATTCAATATGAACTGGAGATTCAACGATACAATGGACCAAAGAAACCAAACATGCCCATGAAAAGCTACCAAGAGAGTAGTATTGCCTCTAAAGTTCTTGGCTCACAAGGTCATTGCAAAAGAGAGAGCTACGGTAAATGACTTTGCCTTTATCAAGGACATTACGTCTGGTGATGCATGTCCGGAGTTCAACGGATACAACACAAAACTGTGTCGAGAGCATGGGCAGTCCCTGTCACCCAAGAATAAGGCAGTGTACATGCCTCTTATTGACATGCCACCAGCAGATCCGGATACGGATGATGACCGCCTTAGTACAGGCTGAAAGACTAACAGCACAAACTGGCCAGGAATTTACCATCTTTACATGTGATCAACAACTGTACAGGGTATCATTACAGATCTTATGGACACATCCAGAGCAGTTTGAACATGTAGTACTGCGTCTTGGCGGCATGCATATGCTAATGAGCTTTGTTGGGGCAGTTGGAAGCTTGATGGCAGAAAGTGGACTCGCAGAGGTCATGAATGAAGCCTTTTCGGGGGTTGCAAAAATGTTGTCTGGAAAGAAGTTTCCACAGAATGTGCGCGCCCTTCGCATTGTTGCCGAGGAACTGCTGCGTAGGATTGTACATGAAAATAACATGGCAAGTTATGATGAACTCATCTTATTCCTTGACGATATGGCGAGCAGCAGAACGGCAAAGTTGTGGGTCGATGTGGTTATTAAACCAGTCTTCATCATGATGCAGTACATCAGAGCAGAGAGGGAAGGTGACTGGCCACTTCATCTGGAGGCTGTTCAACAGATGATGCCTTACTTTTTCGCCAGCGGGCATGTCAATTATGCACGATATGGGCTATATTACCTTCGGTCAATGGAAGGAATGCCATCAGAGGTCAGAGATAGATTCATGAAAGGTGAACATGTCATGCACCACATTCCAGGTGTATGGAACGGCATCTGGAGTGACATGTTTATAGAGAGACCACCTTCATGAGGTATGGTCACAGCCATGGGGGAATCATTGGAATCACGCTGCGACCAGACACTCTGAAGACATGGGCACTTGGTCTGCACATTCGAAGTAAGCTGGTTGAAGACATTGCCCGTATGAGTGACCCAGATCATGAAGCAAGACAGGACACACACAAAGAGGAGCAGAAATCGAGGATTGCAGCAGACGCAGCTGACAGGGCAACCATTCGTCAGAAGTTAGATCGGAGCATCGATCTCTGTCCACCAGCAACGAAGCAGACAAGATAGTGAACATTGTCAGTGGTCGAGTGGCACCTGTTTCAGTGAACGTTGATAAGACTGTGACCATTGGGACCAAACAAATGAAAGAATTCGAGAGTGCTTGGCCAGATGGCTTCTACAATCCCATTTCTAAAAAGATGGTGACAATGCAAGTAACAAAAAAGCATGTGAATATTGGTACAGCGCAAATTGTTCAATACCACTCTTCTCTTTTCCCGAGTAATAGGACTCCAAGCTAGCTGTCGTGACACAATAGACATCAAGACATTACTATCGTATGAGCTATCTCCGGTGCCTACATCGATGTTCAACGACTCGGGTGACATGAGAACTGGAAAGGCTAAGGCACAGTTGAAGAAGCAACTACAAGTTGAAATGGCATCAAGGAATGTATCACCCAAAGTCGACTGCAGGGTGCTAGATGGTTCAGCTGTCCTCTGGGTGATACACTGGCCAGCGAATGGGACAGTCCGTGACTTTGTTGTGAACTTCAAATAGTACATCCAACATAAACTTACTTATAGCGATGTCTATCTCGTGTTCGACAGGTACCAGGATTTCAGTACCAAGAGTACTACCAGATGCAATAGAACAACAGAAGCAAGCAGAGTACACCGACTGGCTCTAGATACACCTCTACCCCCACAGAAAGTTGTCCTGACAGTGTCAGAAATAAACCACAGCTGATGGAAATTATATGTCAAGAGCTTACCAGAGACACTACTTTCCATCGAGACTACACAATGGCCCACAAACTTGTCATCACTAGCAGTTGTGATAACACACCAGTTGAAATAAGTTATGGAGGAGTGGTGATCAACCGCGAAGACATGTCTACATCTCATGAAGAGGCAGACTGCATCATTGTTCAACAAGCAGTAACAGTCGCGACTGAATGCAAAGTAGGCGTGTCAGTGATTGCAGATGACACCGACGTCTTCATCTTCTGCTTCACCACTACTTTGAGCGACAGTTAACCAGTCACATGATCATGGAATCGCCGCCGATTCATGGTAGAAATGTTATTGACATACAAGCTACTGTTAAACAACATCAGAGCATAGTAGATGGACTGTTGTCTATGCACGCCCTATCGGGTTGTGATACATGTGCATGCTATTTCGGTATTGGTAAAGTCAGGGTACTGAAAGTACTGCGAGAAGGCTACTCCTTGTCACTTTTGGGTGACATTCATGCATTGTTACCAGATATAACAAGACAGGCATCCAAGTTTGTGGCCGCATGCTATGGACACAAGGACTGTAGTAATATGTCTGAAGCAAGGAAGAAGTCATGGGCCACAAAGGTGGGAAAGGGCACCACAGCCATACCAAAGCTGAAGTCTCTACCTCCCACAACAGAAGCATTTCTGGAAAATGTCAAACGAGCACACCTGCAGGCAGCTGTTTGGAAACATGCTTTGGATCTAGACCCTCCCTCGCTAGATCCCACAGAACATGGATACGTTCGTGACGACAGTTCCAAGACTATGCTGCCTAAACCGATACATGAAGATGTGTCCCTTGCCCCACAAGAGATTTTGAAACTGATTCGCTGCGCTTGTGAAAGTGATAGACCTTGCAAGTCAGGAAGATGTGGATGTGTGAGCGGTAAACTACCGTGCACTGTATTCTGCGGGTGTCATGCTGAGGACTGTCATAACGAATTGACTAATTGTGATGTAGCCTCTGATGCAGATGACGACGATGACAATTAGACAGGTATTAATGTCAACACAGACACATGAGAGAAATATCATATTGATAACTGTGTGAAATGTCATATACTAAAAACAATAATATCACAGTAGTTTAGGAGAGGAAATGTGAATGATTTATTTATGCGCCATGGCTGGTTCAGCATTGGCATATGAAAATAAAGCTAATATATTAACATGGTAATATAAGAATTTCAAATGTATCCAAAATTGTATCCAGAATGTGGGGACATAAAACCGGTCTCATGAGACATTTGAGAGTGGCCATCTTGGTTTCATGCAAATGATGGAGTTGTCAAATGATAATTAAAGCTATTCCATTGTGTTCCTTGTGTCGTAAAGTCATTGATGCTTAAAATATGTCCCTTGTCATCGAAAACATACAAAAAGACAGTTTGGTTAGTATATATTACAATTGAAGATTGTGTAGTTCGTACGGCGGCCATCTTGGATTTATGCAAATGAAGGAGTTTTCGAATCATATTAAAAATTATTCCATTTGGTTCCTAATGTCTTAAAGCCCTGTTAAAACAGTTTAGATTGTTTTAAAATCCCTTCTAGAAGCCGAGATATCTTAATTATAGTATATTCAATAGAACACTGGCGGCCATCTTGGATTTATGCAAATGAAGGAGTTTTCTAATCATAATACAAATTATTCCATTTGATTTCCAATGTCTTAAAGCCCTGTTAAAACAGTTTAGATCGTTTCAAAATCCCTTCTAGAAGCCGAGATATCATTAATTATAGTATATTCAATAGAACACTGGCGGCCATTTTGGATTTATCCGAATGAAGGAGTTTTCGAATCATATTAAAAATTATTCCATTTGTTTCCCAATGTCTTAAAGCCCTGTTAAAACAGTTTAGATTGTTTCAAAATCCCTTCTAGAAGCCGAGATATCCTAATTATAGTATATGCAATAGAACACTGGCGGCCATCTTGGTTTTATGCAAATTAGAAAAGTTGCCCAAAGATGACAGGGTGTCATCACGCGGATTTTCAATCTTATGGTCTCAGTGACCAAAATCAATCAAAAAACATTGTATATACTCCACTTCCAGGTTAAGCTAGTTGACTGCCAGACTATTAACAATGTTTTCTTGTAAACAATTATTGGATTTACATTTATTGAGCATAGGCTGCATATGCAGCCTATGCTCAATAAATGTAAATCCACCAATTGAAATTTCCAGACGATCCTAAATTTGCACTTACGAACATTTTAATCGTACGAAGTTTAGTGAAACGGCCCCCTGGAGACCACGAACGAACTACACGTAGGAAACTTCGATTATAAAAAAGTATACTGATACAATTGCACAGACTGTATACGTATATATAATATATATGTCACCTGCCACGATAAAAGGAGGCTTATCGACGTATTTACCAGTGTATTGCCTGATCATCGATCACGCTCATACAGTCTGATATGGATGTGAACATTTCGTTGGAGTTGTTCGAAACTGTTACTCAACTCAATAGAGAACAGTGTAGTCCCAGATCAGACTGCGCGGACGCGCAGGCTGATCTGGGGCTACACTGTTCGCAAACCCAAAAAGCGCTTTTCCCCGTTACGGGACACATATTATTGAAAGTACGACAATATAGTGGTTTGTTGTTTTACAAGGTTCTTAACCATGCGTTTGAATGAACGTACATTCGTTGTCATGTGTCCTATTATCGCATTCAGTCGAACCAGTTCCGGAAAATGACGATTTACGCAAAACTGCCTTTTATTGCGTTCTCGTATTTCGCATCAGCGATGTTCATGTTCTAACATCGCTGTGAATTTGTACCTAAGAACATGTTCGATTTTTTATGAAAAATATTTACAGAAACTTTGATATTTTTTATAAATGACGTCGAATGTTGACGACATTTTCACAGCAAATGCGGAATTTGCTATGTAAATTTCGTCAACTTTCATCAACATTCTTCACCATTTACGGAGAATATCGTAACTACTACATGTATAAATATTTTCATGAGATATTGCACATGTTCTATAAGGTACAAAACCACATGGCGTGTCTCAATTGTATCCGATCGATACACCCGCGGGGCATACCAAGATGCAACAGCGCATGAAAACGCATAATTCGGTTCACGCAAATTGTTCTGTACAACCGCACCTGCCACGACAAAAAAAGGTTTATTCAGTGTCGGACCAGTGTGGACATATAATAACATTTACGATTGACATTGATTTTGTGATCAGAGTAGACACATGCCAGCCTGCTCATCCGCTCAGTCTGGGCAGGGTCTACGCTGGTCGCCATCACATATGTGAAACAACCGAATATCCAAATATCCTTATCATGTTATATGATAGCTCGAATTGTCTGTCTGTAACGCAGGGCAACTTAAGTCGCCCCGTGTTAAAGACAGACAATTCGGGTTAGTTATATGAGTGAAGTAGTTGATCAGGAGCATGATTGTCCATATCTCCACTCACAGCCAGTGATATCTGGCGCGGCACGGAAACGGGATGTGCTCGGCAGAGCCTCGCCCATCCCGTTTCCTGAGCGTTGCCAGATATTTTTTCCCATTCACGGCACTAACCTACTATTCTCTATCTATTTTACTTATTTCTGAACCAAAGTATATGTTGTGACCACTCATTTGAACCGTCTCGGCGAGACGGTTCAAATGAGTGGTCACAACATATACTTCTGATGAGAAATAAAGAAATTCTTGAGCCTTGCCGGATATTTTTTCCCATTCACGGCACTAACCTACTATTCTCTATCTATTTTCCTTATTTCTGAACCAAAGTATATGTTGTGACCACTCATTTGAACCGTCTCGGCGAGACGGTTCAAATGAGTGGTCACAACATATACTTCTGATGAGAAATAAAGAAATTCTTGAGCCTTGCCGGATATTTTTTCCCATTCACGGCACTAACCTACTATTCTCTATATCAAGTGTGGGCACAATCCTCGCCTTATGCATAAACATACATGCATAGTATTTCCGCCAATTCGTATTTCGGATAAGACTTTGAACCGAGGTCTCGTCTCTATGTGACTTTATATCAGCTGTTTCTGGCGCGTTAACCACTTTCACCTTCTACTCACAGCCATATTTCGAAAAGCAAGAGTATCTACGTAAATGTGACTGTGACTGGATAAATGGGGTTTATGGGATGTGTCACCAGTGTAGCTCCTGATCAAATAGCACACACCTGATAAAGATATGTAGTTCTTGTCAGAAGAATGATGCGTGTTTCATTGATGGCATGGCGAACAGTGCAGATCCTGATCAGACTGTGCGTATGCACAGTCTGATATGGATCTACACTGGTCGCAAAACCCATAAGCCCAATTTCTACAGTCACATCCACAAGCAGGAACCATTCATCCTTCGTCCCAGCCATGTGATGTTGGAAGTTGACAATATTCGATGCGACCCTTTTCTCGTGCAATGTATCCAGTATACCCCAGGGATATAAAAGCTGATCGTGAGCGAAATCTTAGAATCGAAATTGATCATTTAATCAGGCAAACTAAGGTGGTTAGCGTATCAGATTGGACTTGAATGCGCCTGCGCATAAGAAACTGTACCCACCAGATATATGCCCTTAATAACATCAAATACGAGCTAATTGTATCAAAGTTCGGCGAAAATCTGAAAGTTTATTCCATGTTTCTGAGCCACTTGGGATTTTCCTTGTAAATATTTCTGGTCAACAATACAAGTCAATATTCTACGGACACCAAATACGCATTAATACCAATTTCCTACGACGTTCACTGTATAATAATTAAATTATTGAATTGTGCCCAGTCATGGGGAAAATAGGGGTTTTAAAGACTGGTTAGCAGACAAGGGTGACACCTGTTCGATAGACGGGCTCAAGTTGCCGCTCTGTAGTGTGCTGTCTGAGCGGATGATTTCATTAGGTGTTTCGTGATTGACTAACGGTCAGTCTACATATTTAAATGTGTGTGTGTGCGCGTGTGCGAGCGCGTGCGTGCTCGTTTGTATGGGGTACAAACTTGCATAGTTTGCAGCCGGATGTCGGATGCAATGTTTTCAAAAGAATGACAATTTGTCAGATAAATTTCGTTCTGAAATTCACGATTCATTGTCTTTATTACGTCCATTGCAGTATGTTTTTATTTACGCTCACATCTTTGATACATATTCGAGTTTTGTTTCTGCATTTATTAACCAACACATGAACAATGTATGGCATGAGGATGTGATAACACAGTTAGATCATGTTCGTCCGTATGTACGATCGATAATCCACTCGCTAAAGCTCGCGGATTATCTCCTCGTACAATCGGACGAACATTGATCTAACTGTGGCATATTGACATTTGCCGAAGTTGACAGTCTGGATTATCATGTAATCAGCTGAGCGAGATTTATACACTCACCTCAATAACTAATGGCTGTATCCAATATTGGATATGATCAGTATGTGCATACTGGCTAATCAGAATACAAAACTAATTTCCCGGAAAACATTGCACTTGCGCATTGTAGTGCATATACACCATTGCATATTCAATATCAGGCATATTTCGATATCAGGCAGGGATGGGTGTAACTTCCTATCCGGAGGTTGTGGGTTCAAACCTCGCCTAGGGCATCAAAATACGTTCATGGCATTTCCATCCAACTGATCGTTCGGATGAGACTTGAAACCGAGGACCCGTCCCTATATGACCATAGCTGTTTCTGGGACGTTAAAACCCATTCACTTTCACTTGCTTTTGATATCTGTAGCCTATTTCACCAACATTGCAAAGTATACATTTCTAGCAAAGTATACTTTGAGGGAGAAATTTTCAATTTTAGGATAAATTTATTAATTTTTATTATACTGAATTTATTAGATTATCACAGCCATTTTGGCTGTGGTAATGTAATAAATTCAGTATAATAATTATGTATACTTTTAATCATCAAAAATATGCAGTCGTTAGTTCTATATGAAATAATGCATTTCAGGAAAAAATAAATGATTACTCCCTCAAAGTATACTTTGCTAGAAAAGTTGTTTGTTTGTTTGTTTGTTTGTTTGTTTGTTTGTTTGTTTGTTTGTTTGTTTGTTTGTCTGTTTGTTTGTTTGTTTGTTTGTTTGTTTGTTTGTTGGGGTTTAACGGCCTATCAACAGCTAAGGTCATTTAAGGCCGGGTCAATGGGTTTAGTACAAAATCCCATATATTACCTGTACAAGTACATGTACATGTTCAAGTACATATACAAATGGGGGGAAAATCCCAAAAATCAGAACTGAATATTTACAATAACAAAATATATATTCAGCCCTGAAATCAGAATAATCCTGATTTGATGCCAGGTCCTCGGCACACCAGAATCACTTGGCCCCTCCCAAAAGCAGTATGATCAGTAATAATCGTATTACTTTTATAATGGGTAATAACCCAATTCAACTCCCAGGTAAAAAAAGAGCCAAAGATAAAAACCAGGCAAATCTTGATTCCTATAAGGAGGAACCCCTACCGTTAATTTACGCCGTCTCGTTCGTTCGCCCGACCACCACCCACTGCTAGAAAAGTATACTTTGCAATGTTGGTGAAATAGGCAACAGGAAAGCGTTACCCAGTATCAAGATACGGTACATGCAATTTTACTGTAAGGTAATATGTATGTAGCTATTTGATATATATTAGTCTCTTATAGTTTCTTACATAGAATGGCAATGCTCAATTTTAATGCACTTGGAAATGTATTGTTATAATGTATGTACACTGATGAGACTACAAACAACACATACAGTGGGGTCAGCGTGTAAGTGCACACACGAACGAACACGACAGGTTGGTTCCAACCTGTCATGTTCGTTCGTGTGTGCACTTACACGCTGACCCCACTGTATGCATTCGTAAATCTTTGACACTCACAACAAAACAGCGCACAACTACTCATATATAACCATTGTATACAATTATATAGTAAGGGCATGGCAAACGTTCGAGCCAATTCCCATCCTTACATATAAGCCTCTGCCTTGTATGTAAATAAGTTATCTCGTATGGATATGAATTCATATAAGCTGTTAGCTTGTTTTAAAAAATCCATGTATAATTCACATGTAATGATGTATTGTATGAAATAAATATTATTTAAACTAAATGTAAGCAGAATGGAATGGAATTATATAGTATACGACATATTCACGATTCTGGATTCAGAGGTTAAACTTTAAACATACCTTAAGTGTATAATTATAGCAATAAAAGTACCGCTACGTTGGATTCATTAATGATTTAACTACGAAAGTTACAATTAACCTACCCAAATGTGACTGTACCTGGAGAAATGAAGCTTATGGCATTTGTGATCAGTGTAGCTCCTGGTCAAATATCACTTTCGCAGCCTGATAACGATCTATTTTGCTTGTTGGAAGCATCACGGGCGTTTCATCGATGGAATGGCGAACCGTGCAGATCCTGATCAGACTGTGCGGACGCACAGGCTGACCTGGATCTACACTGGTCGCAAAACCACATTTGTTTCATGTCACAGCCAGAACTACGAACGTTACAATTAACCTACCCAAATATCAGGTTTAATTTTACGTTCGACTTGTTTAGAGCAATGCTCTGTCGTATATTGCCATGTTAGAATACCTTACAATGTACCGTGTGTTGTTGTCAATTACGATACAAATGAACACCTTAACCCTTTGAACCCGAAAGGCCCGCTATAGTGGTTTATGCAAACAGTGCAGATCCAAATGAGCCGGCTCGTAACGAGCCGTCTCATTAGGATTTGCCCTTTTTGAAAGTAATGTTCATAGTTTTGAAAACAAAAACACCCCTTATTCGTAAATGGACTTGTCTGAAAACCATTTTAAAATAACATATGAAAATCCAATTCCAGCTACTTAGCGGTGAAAGGGTTAAGGAAGGATATGTCCATCAAATGAACTAAATATCAATGACACTGAATCAAATAAGTTGAAAGTTCTGCAGCCAATACATTGCCGACTTGTACTTGTGCATGCATAACACAGCTTACTTATATAACACCAGCTGGCCTGAGACATTGTTCAAATAAAGACTATGTTCTGTTCTGTTCTGTTCTGTTCTGTTCTGTTCTGGTACTTCGAATGTTTTGTTAGTTGTTGCTGTTGTTTCACTTGAGGAATGCAGACTGTAGAAGTGTGTGTTTAACAAATAGTTTGCCAATAATCAACATTCGGCGTTTTACAGTGGGTAACTACCATCAAATGACAATAAAATAATAACACCATATTTATGCTGTCAGAAGAATAACGCCGTTTCTATAGAAACCCATGCCGTCAGTTTATCACGTTTTAACTGCTTGTAGACATTTTTATGGCCCGCTATTTGTTATTGTTGACTGCCTCGATGAGCAGTTAAACGCTTAGAAGATTGTTTAATGTGCAGCTGGCATGTGCTGGTAAAAAGTCAGTAAAATCTGACTGGCCTCGGATAGACAAGCAATACCGCTATTGGATAATATAGAAAAGGTGAGAGGCGCATTATTTAACCCGTTAAAGTCTATGGATACAATATCTTTTTTATTATAAAATGATAAAATGATTATAATTTATTATTTCTCAATAAAAGAATATGGTGTTGCCACTCATTTTAACAGTCTCGTCGAGACGGTTCAAATGAGTGGTAACAACATATACTTTGGAACAGAAATAGAGAAAAGAGTGAAAAATAGTCCTCCAAATGTCCATACTACCGTAACATTGTGTCCGGCCTATAATGGCATATGATAAATGCTGCGATCGGAACTGCGTTGGATCGCGAATATTTATTTCTCAATAAAAGTATATGGTGTTGCTACTCATTCGAACCGTCTCGTCGAGACGGTTCAAATGAGTGGTAACAACATATACTTTGTAACATAATTAGACAAACTAGTGAAAAATAGTCCTCCAAATGTTCATCTTACTGTAATTGTACTCAGCCTATAATGGCATATGATAAATGCTGCGATCGGAACTGCGTTGGATCGCGAATATTTATTTCTCAATAAAAGTATGTGGTGTTGCCACTCATTCGAACCGTCTCGTCGAGACGGTTCAAATGAGTGGTAACAACATATACTTTGTAACATAATTAGACAAACTAGTGAAAAATAGTCCTCCAAATGTTCACCTTACTGTAATTGTACTCAACCTATAATGGCATATGATAAATGCTGCGATCGGAACTGCGTTGGATCGCGAATATTTATTTCTCAATAAAAGTATATGGTGTTGCCACTCATTCGAACCGTCTCGTCGAGACGGTTCAAATGAGTGGTAACAACATATACTTTGTAACATAATTAGACAAACTAGTGAAAAATAGTCCTCCAAATGTTCACCTTACTGTAATTGTACTCAGCCTATAATGGCATATGATAAATGCTGCGATCGGAACTGCGTTGGATCGCGAATATTTATTTCTCAATAAAAGTATATGGTGTTGCCACTCATTCGAACCGTCTCGTCGAGACGGTTCAAATGAGTGGTAACAACATATACTTTGTAACATAATTAGACAAACTAGTGAAAAATAGTCCTCCAAATGTTCACCTTACTGTAATTGTACTCAGCCTATAATGGCATATGATAAATGCTGCGATCGGAACTGCGTTGGATCGCGAATATTTATTTCTCAATAAAGTATATGGTGTTGCCACTCATTCGAACCGTCTCGTCGAGACGGTTCAAATGAGTGGTAACAACATATACTTTGTAACATAATTAGACAAACTAGTGAAAAATAGTCCTCCAAATGTTCACCTTACTGTAATTGTACTCAGCCTATAATGGCATATGATAAATGCTGCGATCTGAATTCCAGAAGACCAACCCTCGTTGAAACCAAAGCCAATAAACGACAACACATACATACAGCTGAAGTTGTAGTCTCTATTTAGTTTCGGTTTCAAAGTGTACCCGCTTGAGTATAGACTATAGTGTACCTCAATCAGAACTTTTTTCCAACCAAGATCAAAGAAGAGGCCTGGGTGACAGGTGGGAGCTAGCGATGGGTATTTTAATGATCTGGATTCATCCTTGCCGGAATCCCGACCGGATACCTGGTTTGGCCCTCACGTACGTCGTTGGCATTCTTGTATGTGGCCAAGTGACTTTGGTGTGATATGGATCTGGCACCAGGTCAGATTATTCTAATTTCAGGAATATATTTGTTTCGGTGTAAATATTCAGTCCTGATTTCACCAACATTGCAAAGTATACTTTTCTAGCAAAGTATACTTTGAGGGAGTAATCATTTATTTTTCCCGAAATGCATTATTTCATATAGAACTAACAACTGCATATATTTGATGATTAAAAGTATGCAGAATTATTGTACTGAATTTATTATTCATCAATTGATTTATTTATTTATCAAAATGGCTGTGATAATGTAATAAATGTAGTATAATAAAAATTAATAAATTTATCCTAAAAATAAAATTTTGCAATGTTGGTGAAATAGGCTACTGGTTGTGGACACCGCGTGTTCGATGACAGATCGGCCGGACAGCGATGAAGGACCACCATTTAATGACACTAATGTTCTAATAACCTTGTCAGTGGTACCTCGGGCCAGATACTCGGCAGGCGATTAGCACATTATCGACAAATGTAGTGACATGCAGCTGTCGAATTCCCGTGAAGTATTCGATAACGTCACAGTTGGTGTTGTGAATACACGTATACAATGGCCCCCGGACCATACATGATGGCTATATGTTATATGTAATCACTACTAAATCAATCTGACATCTCATCTGTCTGACGCAGACGCAAATGATGTTTCACAATGAATAAGATAAAAATGTGCCAGTTGCGATGAATATGTCAATTTGACACATTTATCGCAACTGGCACATTTTTATCTTATTAATTTCCCCCAAAATACAGGAAGTTTGACAACACGCTGTAGCCATGCCATAACAGTTGTCACATACACATTTTAATCTCGATAAAGTAAACAACATACGGAAAATGTTTAACATATTGAACGCCATATTAGGAAATTGGTATTGGATACTATTATACAATAAATATGTCCCCAGTTTTCGTAACAATAGTCTATGATAGTTGCAATCATCAAAATGCAGTAACAATCCGACTGAGTTACTCGCTAAGATAGTATTGAACATTACAAAACTACAATATCCCAATGCGGATGTACATATTATGCAATAAAATGAGTCATCACAGTAATTACAACGTAATGTATTTGATATTATTCCTCCATATAATATAACATGCATACGCCAATATTTTTACAATTGTGTATGATAAAATAGTTATGTTGTGTTTACTCTCTGTGCTTGATAACTGATAAATGCATACTTCAACCTAGTCAGCAAAACGACCGTCTGATAATAACAACGGGAGCTAACATGGAGGATCTCCACGGAGCCCCGCAACAATTCAATCCCACGAATTAACAATTCGTTCCATCAATTTAACAATTCGTTCCTACGAAATAACAATTCGTTCCCACGGGAACGAATTGTTAATTCGTGGGATCGAATTGTTATATCGTGGGAACGAATTGTTAATTCGAGGGAACGAATTGTTAAATTGAGGGAACGAATTGTCATTTCGTGGGAACGAATTGTTAATTCGAGGGAACGAATTGTTATATCGTGGGAACGAATTGTTAATTCGAGGGAACGAATTGTTAAATTGAGGGAACGAATTGTAAATACGTGGGAACAAATTAATAAAAAAATCCATGTCCCCTGCGGAGCTCCGTAGGTCTCTGTCCTGAAATTAGTGTTGATTAGTGTTGATTAGTGTTGATTAGTGTTGATTGTTGATTAGTGTTGATTAGTGTTGATTAGTGTTGATTAGTGTTGATTAGTGTTGATTGTGTTGATTAGTGTTGATTAGTGTTGATTAGTGTTGCTAAACTTATTTTCATCATAGACTTCAAACGCGACAATTCGGTAATAACAACGGGCGGGTAGTCGTAAACATGTTGGATTTTTTTCATGAGATCAGTGCCACTAAATATAGAAAAACTGGTTTCAGGAAAGTGACACAACAATAACCACTAGGTTCCATTCAATACACATTTCACCATAGACTGCAAAGCGACCATTCGGCAATAACAATGGCTAGCCAACATAGTGGATCGCTTTCCGGAGACCAGTGTTCGGTTTATAAATGTAGAAACACTGTTCAGGAAAGTGACACAACCATAATCACCAGGTACAATTCAATACATATTTGTGACTGAAGACATGGGGCTTATGGAATTTTCGACCGGTGGAGCTCCAGATCAAGAAGCACACTTCTGTAGCCTGAACATTATCTATGTTGTTTGTTAGAAGTGGGATGGGTGGTTCATTGATGGAATTGTAAACAGTGCAGATCATGATCAGACTGTGCGGACGTACAGGCTGATCTGGATATACACTGTCGTAAAACCCAAAATTTCTCCAGTCACAGCCACATTTCAATCCAGTGTTCGAAACAACTACCCCATAATATAAACTTAGAAATACTTGTCTGAGGACAGAGATCCAATCATAACGTAAACTTCACAGGGCCAGTAAAGCACAACCTCTGACAGTGTAAGACATCTGCCACTGGATGTGTTTTCAACTATACTATGATCCATCAACAGAGGTGGTCGGTCAAGTGTTCACAAATGTCATGTTACAAGGCGGCTACGATGTTCTTCATAGTCAGTAAACGTCTCAGGTGCGCAATCGTGGTGGGAGAGGGAGAAAAAAACCTCAAGCACTAGATTTACATCGTTGTGAAACAATAGCGCCGTTATGCTAGGGTTTTTTACTTCCAGTTGTGGGTAAATTAATCATAATGGAGGAGATTGTGTATCACACAGTATACCACTTGGCACCAACCACCAGCATATACACTGATTAAGCAGCAATTTACTTTAAACAATAGTTATCAAGTTACAAGGTTACAGTTAAATACAACTGCAGTTCAATAAATCGTGGGATTTGACCGAAAGCATCATTTGTTGTGGTCATCTCCCAAAAGCAGCATGATGACTATAATTAGTTTTGGACAAAGTAGGCAATGACAATTATGTGGATGTGAATGGAGAAATTGGGTTATAGAGAATAAGGAAAATAGATAGAGAATAGTAGGTTAGTGCCGTGAATGGGAAAAAATATCTGGCAACGCTCAGGAAACGGGATGGGTGAGGCTCTGCCGAGCACATCCCGTTTCCGTGCCGCGCCAGATATTTTTTTCCATTCACGGCACTAACCTACTATTCTATTTATCCCGTCAACACCTACAAATGGCTGTAAAATGCAAAAATTGTATTGACTGGATATCAAAAATGTTTCACGGCACCGTGTTTCACGGCACATACGCACTGTGTTGACGGGATAATATGAGTTTCGCTACCTGTGTAGATCCAGATCGCAATGTGCATCGGCACAGTCTGATCAGGATCTGCATTGTTCGCCAGTCCATCAACGAAACGTCCATCATGCTGATAACAAGCAATATATCGCTATCAAGCTACATAAGTGTGCTATTGGATCCGGAGATACACTGATCACACATCTCAGAATCCCCATTTCTGACAACAGTCAGTCCTGCTGTTTTAGCCACATTATATCTATCCAGGAGCAAGCATTAGCCAATGCTTGCTCCTGGGTAGATATAATGTGGCTAAAATGACTGTTTAACTGGATAAATACTGATCGACTCTACATTACCGTGACAAATGCTAGGATGTGCGTTCTCTCACAGGCCGACTTGATTGCATTGTCAGATAGAATAACATACTAAACCCCTCCTTGCACCTGTACGTAAAAATGGTTCGCCGCCGCTCGGAAAACGAATATCAAAACTTTGGATTCAGTACACTGCGCTTAAACAGACGCGATGAAAAAAAACGTACACAATTATACGTACAATGTTACCCAATGGTGATGCACTCCGCACCGGCGTAACATGTTTCACGTCGAATAATGCACCAGTTTCCTGACGAGATGTTACTCTGCTCTACTTGGAGCTATCGCATAAACGCAATTTTCGTCCAGTAACCGGCGCAAATTTCTTCAGCCGATTACGAGACGAAAGTGTCTTTATGCAATACTAGTATCTCTGCATGTAGCTGAATGTGATTTCGTCAGGAATCCGGCGCCTATTTCGACGTGAAACATTTTACGCCTGCGTGGAATGAAGCATCAGTGTTGATTAATATTATATGGAACAAAGCGTCTGTTTCAGTATATGCATGTCAGAACTTAACACATAGAGATGTTCATAGCGAAGTATTTCATTCATTTATATCCATCTTTAGCAGTTAAACGCATGCATAAAACCAAACAGTATTGCATAACACAGGCTGTCACACTTATAATAAATGGTAAAATGTATTAAAAATAATAAAACACGAACATAATAAATATGTGAGACCGCACCAGAAATGCGTGAGGTTAGCAGTACAGCTTCGATGCATTATTTTGCGCTTATGCAATATATATAGTCTAACAATTACATTGATTTAATATGATATTTATTAAACTCGTTGACATATTTAACAAGAAACTCGGCATAGCCTCGTTTCTTACGAAATCAGCAAACGAGTAATAATCATCATATTCATGCCGAGTTTCTTCTGAAACCAATATACGAGTTTAATAGACGTTATAGTAAATCACACGTCGTGAATGTGACACAGCCCCTTTAATAATCGTGTGTGGTATTCACATTGGTCTCGCCGTTTACTTAGCGTGATATTAAATACATATCATATTTTCAAAACAGATGCACACGTTGTGACATAAGAGACTCTGAATTTTTAAATGTTACAACATTGATTTGTACAGTCATTGAGCAGCCAATACGTCAGATCACTATGAGTTTGCGGGTTTGTAATTCAGATGTAACATTAACCTATATCAGCCCGGTTATGGTATTATCTCCCGTATCGCATCACAGAAATTCGCCGATATTGATTTCGAAAAAATACAATGTTTTCCAAAAATGACGTCGAAAATTGATAACAAATTCAGAGCTCATGCGGAATTTAATTCCACATGAGCTCGGAATTTCGACGTCAGCTACGGAAAATATGACTGATTTTCGAAACAATATCGGCGAGAAAACGCGATGCCACAAGGGAGGTTATTCCAGATCTCAGATTTATTATGCGCCTTGAAGACAAATGTTAATAAAGCTTTGCAACCTACTTAGTACCCGCTCATTCATTCGGCTTATATTTAAGGATGGAAATTGGCTCGAACACCTTCCGGTGTACCCGATCAATCTATACAATATTGTAAGTCAAATCAGGGTTTACACTGTTCGCCACCCAACCCGATGTGTGATACTCATTAACAATGGCATCCGTATACAAACAACTATGACACTGGCCAAATACCGAATAAGTATTGATCTGTCATATCGGGTCGCACAGCTGTCTTATTAAGATCTCATCAAAACATTATTCAGTAGAATAGATGACCAATAGACATGAAATGTCTTAATTAATTCTTGATTGATACCAACCTTTAACGGGTCGTTCCGATGCTATCTTGATAATATTGAAATAAATGGATCTCCGTGAACTGTATCTTATAATGGTCGCTCGTAAAACTGTGAAAGGAATTGCCACACAAGAACAAAACACAAACAGAAGATAGCTTACATTATGTTGGTTTAGTATGATATGCATTAACCCATTAGAGACGGGACACACTTGTAGTGGTATGAACATTTTGAGAAAAACATATATTTTCTTTAATTCATTTCGAAAGTATATGTTGTTACCACTCATTTGAACCGTCTCGACGAGACGGTTCAAATGAGTGGTAACAACATATACATTTATGGAGAAATAAACAAAACAATTAAATTTATTCAACAACAATTAGTGTATCCTTAGGCTGAAATGGGTTAAATGAGTTAAATAATTTCATAGGAAATGAATACACGTGGCTAAACCCGTTGAATCGTTGGCTTCATACGGCTACGAGGCTTCAGAATTAATGAGGTTACGGTACTAAATTCGTTACTGATTTCATAATGAACGCACAGGCACTTTGTGGTATGAACGAGAAAAAGCTTGGCATTACCTATGGGAAGCGTGTACAGTGACATAGGCTGTGCATCAGATTGGAAAGCTTACACGTTGACATTTATTTTGAGATTGATGGGAGAAATGCTCAGATATCTCGTCTATTGTAAAGTTTGCTGGCATAATATTTATAGCTTGTCGTTGTCATATCTGTCTATCATGTATTGCACCAAATTGTATTTGGTTTACTGTCATATTAGTTGCTGTATGTGTCAAACGCACGAAGTGGTGAAACTGTACGACGGCTTGTACATACTAAGATGGCGGAGATGGCAACTCAATGTTCCATATAGTATATAGTATAACAAGACAATATTCACATACGGTATATTCATATATCACTTCACCCTTATGAAGCAATTAGCATTGAAGTCAAGACAAGTGTATATATCTATTACCTAAGACCTTAAAGCAGTACAGGAGATATATATCGCCTTCCCTGGCATATATATGTAGTAATGTGCTTATAAATCTGTGTCATCTTTTTTTCAAATATCTTTTCTTTGTTCCCAGTTCACTCCGTCGTTTGTAGTGTAAATGAATGGTGTCTGCCACATTAAGGTTTCTTCACATGCGGTATGATGTTTTGATTAATGATCGTATATTATTCTAAACATGTCACAGTTCATGTTTATGTCGTTTTAATTGTTATATAACATTAACTTCATAATGACTCGACCGCTAACTGACACCCCTACATTTTTCACTACATTTTACAAGCTTTTGTGCGTAATATTCGGACGTTTTTTATGAATGAATCCTTTCAGTCATTCTAACGTAAACTAAATTATGTGTTTGTTTTTGTCCCATCAAGTGACATGACAGATGTGTGCTTACCACCATCTTTACAAATATCCAGCGACTGTATAATATATCTGTCTGTTTCACGAAACTTGCCCAAATGTAAGGCTATATAGACAATGCAAAAACAATATTTTGTTTCGATATTATTAAAATTTTATCAAAATTTAAGAATGAGCCTTCTCGTTAATTCAGCAATTGTAACACGCGAGAGAAGGCCGGTACCCTGTTGGTGGTCCCGGCCTACTCGCGAGTTACAATTGCTGAATTAACCAGTCGGGCCTAAGGTACACTAGTACCACTTTCGTTTGTTGAACAGATGGCGAGTATCCTACCCGGCCTTCTCGCGCGTTAAAATTGCTTAATTAACGAGTCGGACCCAAGGTACACTAGGTACCACTTCCGTTGGTTGAACAGATGGCGAGTGTCCTACCTTCTAGATACATGTACATGTATTTAATATCAGAATAAAATTGGGGTTTTTCAATGGCGCTACACCTATTAGTGTCTACCCCTCTCTCTATGTTAGTAGGTGTGGTGCTGTTTACTACCAGTATCATTCAAAAGCAATATAGACGTTTCTAAGTAAAGCAATATTGTATCATCCACTCCTCATTACAAATAATGACAACACCAATCTACCGGCGGCAGCGCTTAGTACTACAGCGACATAGACGTTACCTTACGTCAAAAATGCGTTTCAAAAGCAATATAGACTCAGCAGCATTGCATCATAAACGCCTCATTAACATAATGACGACCAGATATCTACCGGTGGCGAGTAGACATTACCTTACATAACAGGAAGACATAAACGCAGTTTAAACGCTTTCATATTCCAGAACAGTGCATCGTCAGCGCAACATTCTACCGGCGGTAGCGCATAGCAATACAGCAATATTACCTTACGTCAAAGATGGTTTCAAACGCTGTATGTACGCGCCCATTTTCAGCAGTATTGTATGTTCAGTGCCTCATTAAAAATAATGACAACATGTATCTGTAAGACCCAGATCTAATCGGGGGTCAATCACAGAACGGGGGCCAATCCCAGAACGGGAGCTAATCCCAGAACGGGGGCCGAAAACTTGACGTCAATGCCAGAACGGGAGGCCAATCTTACAATGGCCGGAAAAGGCAGGAAAAGTGCACAAATGGGACATTTGCAAGACACGACTGTCATGGAAACAATACAGCGACGTAAACGTTACATTACGTCACAGCCGTTATCAAAATAAGCATATATAGAGAAACCATTCTCAGCAACACTTATCTTCAGCGGCTCATTAAAAATAATGAACATCAATCAAGATAGTACCTTGCTTCATGCACGCGCTCCGATTATTGACGGGGCTTGACGAACATGCCCGGAGATGTAGCGGAGAAGCACGACTATATGCATGTCAGCTGTCAGACACAACATGGCATAAACGGTATATCACTTAAGTAGGAATACGTCAATAATAACGAGGGATAACGTGAAATGATTAGAGACGTTGACGTCAAACATGAAACCATAGCAAACAGTGTAAACACCGATCAGACTGCACGAACGTGCAGTCTGATCGGTGTTAACACTGTTTGCTAAATATTTGTTACTATGAATATACAAATGTCTTGACGTTTGCGGTTTTTGGTTCATACAGAGCTAGTTGTGTGGTTTCACGAATTACAAAAGACAGATAACACAATGCGGGTATTTGCGTAATGCCACAAGCTTAATTGCTAGAGAAGAAATATATGAAATCGATGAAGTATTTATGAATATTCGCCGTGCCGCAGTTACCCACAATTATGTCGTCTCTGGGTGATACAGTATTGCACGGTTGTAACATAAAACACGTGATATATTTTCTTAACGATATGTTAACACAATGCCAAGGACAGCCTAATCTAATTATGCTTCCGTAAAGTTACGACAATTTCGTGAACGTTGCCTTCGTAATTGACGGTAATAGCTGTAGTATGTGAATCAGATATACAGGATAAACTCACATTTAGAGTGTAATATATTGTTCGTCAGTTTAGAAAAGATCGCAAACCATCTGAGTGATTCTAGAAATTGTCACATATTAATCATATGCGCTATACGCGATATCATTTAGTATTACAGAACAGCACCGGCTCGTTTACGTTTATTGACAATACTAAACAACATTTAAGAGGGCAATATATCATGTATTTAGTGATCATGGATTTACGTCTTTTCGACAGCAAGGTCAAATACAAACATGGATGCACCTGTATGGGGGAACACTATACAATCAGCATTGGAATTACAATACAAACTTTCAACTGAAAGACATTGTCTTGATTCGGTGTCAGACATCCTAACCACACCGGATCACTTGGCCCCATGTTTGAATCCCAGTAACACTCGACGTTAAGGACGGATTCGTCGCTAAGATACGCATAACCTCACATCTACTAGTGATATAGTTGCGAACAGTAACTCTTGAAATCTACTCCCGTACCGTCAGTAGCAGCTACGGACGGTACGAGAGTAGATTTCAAGAGTTACGGATTCATCGCTAACATACGCATAACCTCCCATCTGCAAGAGATATAGTTGCGAACAGTAACTATTGCAATCTACGGGAGTAGATTGTAAGAGTTACGGACAGTACGAGAGTAGACTGTAAGAGTTACTGTTCGCAACTACCTAAATATTGCACGACGTGTTGTAGCGGACTACTTGGCCCCAGGTTTGAGTCCCAGTAAGAATTGTCGTTAAAGACGGATTCATCGCTAAGATACGCATAACCTTCCATCTGCCAGTAATATAGTTGCGAACAGTAACTCTTGAAATCTACTCCCGTACCGTCCGTAGCAGCAGCTACGGACGGTACGGGAGTAGATTTAAAGAGTTACTTACTGTTCGCAACTACCTAAATATTGCACGACGTGTTGTAGAGGTATACTCAAATTGGTTTGCATATTTCTAGTGAACATCTCTACAGACTACATACTAGCTAGAGTTTAACCAGCGTGTCGACAGAGGACCAATAAAGCCAGTATTTATTGCCCCATAAGTGCCCAACACCTGGTAAAAGCCCGCGCTAAGTGCATACTTGCTACATTAGTCGATTAGTCGGAATTCACTTCCCACAATAAATCTACGATTAAATACAACTTTATCTCTATGCGAATTTGCAATGCACATGCCGGCAGATTACAATGAAAATAATTGAGTTGCTAACAAAGTTAAGAAACGTACATAAATAAGGGCTATTATAAAACTCGTAAGTGCAAAATTCACATTAACAATGTTTCCTTGTTAACAATTATTGGATTTACATTTATGCAGCCTATGCTCAATCGGTGTAAATCCATCAATTGAAATTTCCCGACGATCCTAAATTTGCACTTACGAACATTTTAGTCGTACGAAGTTTAGTGGCTACATACTAGACCCTTAAAACGCACAACTAGTCGACCGAGTGTAGCGAGAGAGTTCGCTAGGGGATCCGGGCGTATGCACACCCTCCCCTAAATTTCCTGCATTCTAATGACAATGAGTTAATGAAAACTCGTTTGAGAGCTTGTAGACAAAGTATGCATGTGCTACGGCATAGTGTTGTTGCACCGCCGGATGATTTGTTGAGTGTTATATCGATTATCGTACAATATAAGAAGCATTTCACTATATCTGTACAATCTAACAACTTAAGAATTTTAAAGTCTAAACTGTTTTATTTTATATCTTGAGGAATGTCATACAAAGGGGTGTCCAACTCAATTCACACATAAACATGCTGTTTTATAGGTTATTAATGGCTGTTGGCTATTATTTGGCAAATAAGCACCCCACTGTGTGCAAACAGCCAATGTAAACGACATGGCGTATATATATGGGGTAATGTGTGTGAAACCGCAGTCATTAGGACCATCTGGGATAAAGCAAACATGCACGCGATTATTAGACATGCACGTGCAGCGATACATCTAGACTGGGTATACGTCTACAGGCCCGTACGCAGAGGGGGTGCGACGGGTGCGTACGCACCCCCCTTAACCCGTTCAACACCACAGGCCTGTATAGTGGTATTGGCAAAAAGTGTAGACCCAGATGAGCCGGCTCGTTACGAGCCGTCTATCAGGATCTGCACTTTTTGCATGCAATTTTCATAATTTTGAGAACAAAAACACCATAAATGGACTGTTCATAAATGGACTGGTCTGAAAAGCATTTTGTGATGATTGGAATGGGTTGCAAAATTAACATATCAAAATCCATTCCAGTTATTTAGGGGTGAAATGGTTAATCTGTCGAGGTCTGTCCGTGAATGTGCCAAAAAACAATGTTTAGCCCTTTGCGCCGTCGATAACGCACCCCCCTAAATGAATTCCTGCGTACGGGCCTGGTCTAGTACAGTGGAACGTCTCTAAATCGGAAATTCCGAATTTGCTATGAAAATATCGCACACTGTTGATATCATTTGTGGCTGTGGGATTTATGACCAGTGTAGCTCCTGATAAAATCGCACAATCATATATTCAATAACGAACTATACACATTTTTAGAAGCATGACGGGTGTGTCATTCACGGAATAGCGAACAGTGCAGATCCTGATCAGACCGTGCGGATGCACGGGCTGATCTGGATCTACACTGGTCGCAAAACCAATAAGCCCCATTTCTCCAGTATCAGCCACATTTACAGAAATTAGCACAGTTTCTGTAAATATTTTTCGTGAAAAGAAATCGCACATCTTCGTAGATACAAAATCACATGACTTGTCTCATATGTAGATGCTCCACGAGAAAACAATGCTTAAAGAAGCGAAGTCGGCACGGTACGTAATATCCACGGTAACTGTACACATCTTTACTTTAATAAACTAATAAGTGGGTAAGCCATGACGAAACTTGCCAGTTTGCGATTTTGAACAGTGTAGCTACTGATCACATAGCACACTCATGCAACCTGAGAAGGATCGGACCTTTTCATTAGAGACACTTTCGTTCAATAGCAAACAATGCGGCCAAGTGCATATATGTGGCTGTGACTGGAGAAATGGGGCTTATGGAATTTGTGACCAGTGTAGCTCATGATCAAATAGCACACTTCTATAGCCTGATAACGTACTATATTGCTTGTTAGAAGCATGAGGGGTGTTTCATTGATGGAAATGCGAACAGTGCAGATCCTGATCAGACTGTGCGGATGCACAGACTGATCTGGATCTGCATTGGTCGTAAAACCCATAAACCCCATTTCCGCAGTCACAGTCACATATATAAGCCAATTTGTCGTGTTGAATCACATACACATTGTGCTATTCAAGTGGTTAACAGTTTGCGAATAAAATTATCGGGAATTTATCGAAAGTGTTATTTGTATTTTACATTTTGTATTATATAGCAGAGAAGGTGGCCACTAATAGGCTCTCGAGACAGACCCTCGATAAACAAACGAAACCAGAGTATGGAGGTAAATACATGGTCGTGTTTGCATATCCCGTATCACCTTCTAAAGACTTACTTGAGATTCGCTTAGAAGTATTAAATGGGCGTAATTGTAGCACCCTGATCACTCGTAATTGGGGAACCCAATACAGAGGATATACCCCGGTACGCGGGAAAACGGCACCAAGCACATGGGTCCGAAGTTGTGGTGAGAAAGTTTACTGAGAGTCCGATTCGGTACAGAGGGACGTTTATATGTACCGAATTGGCCTTTCAGCACAACTGATTGGGAAACCCAATACATGGAACATACCCCGGTACAGGGGAAAACGGCACCAACCACATGGGTCCGAAGTTGTGCTGAGAACGTTTACTGAATGTCTGATTCGGTACAGAGGGACGTCGCTGTACCTTTTCGGACTTTCAGCACAGCCGATTGGTGAACCCAATACAGAGACCATACCCTGGTGCATGGGAAAACGGTACCGACCACATGGGACCGAAATTGTGCTGGGAAAGTTTACTGAAAGTCCGATGCGGTACAGACGCGTCCCTCTGTACCGAAGCGGACTTTCGGTAAACTTTCCTAGCACGACTTCAGCACCAGCAGACCATGATGCACACGCGTATCTTTGTAGTTTCCATCCTCTGTATGATCACGTGGTACTAACAACAGCAACAAGTACTGAAACTTCCAGAATCCATCTGATTCAAAGTACGTATTCTTTTATATTGTCATGATTACGTAACGGTTTTGATGAAATATGGCGTATCAAACGCGTCTTGTGATCTGCATTTGGTGATATTTGTATTTTCGCCCAAACTTATGTCGTTTTGCGAAGAATCGATTTCCGTGTCTTCCGTGTTCCGTGTCTACCGTGTCTTCCGTGTCTTCGCAAAAACGACATAAGTCTGTGCCGAACTCCCTTGGCCACCAATTGCAGCTCAGGAAGACGCGTTTGCTGCGCCATATCTCATCAAAATCCGTTGCATATTAAGGAAAATATCAAATAACACTTACTTTGTAGTGGGCGACGTTGTTGTTGTTGTAACCACGTGATCATGCACCTTGGTATTGGAAGCTAGGGATGTTGAAATGTATAATGATTAACACAAGTGTCAACCCTGCACTTCCAGATAAGACAGAACTCTGGATATTGGATGCTGTATGGGCTGAATCTTAGATATAGCTTAGCTTAGCTTAGGTAGACAATACATAAAGGATGACATTTCTACGGTATTTAGTATAGAGTTCCACGTAGTCAGGGATATATTTTACCTATTCACACCATAAACCATGTAAGCCATAGTAAAGCCTTCTGAAGTAAACTATAAAATCGTGAATGAAAACACAAGTATGCGTCCCTTAAGAACTTATAATTATGTATACAACCCGTCACGAAGAAACGTTAACAAAATGTTCGGGGTACATATAGTCGCCGCCCTGTCTGTATGTCTGTCTGTTCGTCTGTCCGTCTGTCCATCTGTGCCTGCCCGTCAGTCGGATTGCCTTGACACTTCATATGCTTATTAGTCATCATCTATATTTTCATTCTGTGGCTCACTCATGCGGCCTCTGTGCCCATGCACAAGGTCAAATGACTTAGAAGTTTACGCTAAAGTTTTTGAGAGGTAAATCTCCCATCAGTGTTGTTCTCTGCATATGCTAGCCGACAGATAGCGCCACAGGCTGATGTACCAAGTTATAGAGAATAGTAGGTTAGTGCCGTGAATGGGAAAAAATATCTGGCAAGGCTCAGGAAACGGGATGGGCGAGGCTCTGCCGAGCACATCCCGTTTCCGTGCCGCGCCAGATATTTTTTCCCATTCACGGCACTAACCTACTATTCTATTTATCCCGTCAACACCTACAAACGGCTGTAAAATGCAAAAATAGTATTGACTGGATATCAAAAATGTTTCACGGCACCGTGTTTCACGGCACATACGCACTGTGTTGACGGGATAAATATGTTAAATCAGGTTTATAGGTTTGCACTGGCAAATGTACCCCACTTACTGCGGATGTTGGTCCGGGATACCAGCCAGCTCAGTCAGTCGGGTACTTATGTCAGTCATACAACGTACGGACATTATTCCCAGGCCATTTTAGAGACAAGCAATGCGATTTTGTATCTATGAATATGCGTGATTTTGTTAATAACGTCGAAAATTGACGAATTAAGCACATGTTAGATTGTATTTATTGCATAAGCACAACACCATGCATTCATACAATACACACATATGCAATTAATTCGGTATAGTGCAAACACACCGTATTTAATACAGTAAAGGGGCCGTTCGTAAGTGCAACATTATGATAGTCTGTACATTTCACATTAACAATGTTTTCTTGTAAACGGTTATTGGATTTATTGCAGCTTATGCTCAATAAATGTAAATCCATCAATTAAAATTTACAGACGATTCTAAATTTGCACTTACAAACATTTTAGTCGTACGAAGTTTAGTAAAACTGGCCCCTGCTATACAAACAACTAAGCACGTTCGCATACACGATTACACGTATTATACCATAATACATTTATATTCATAATTCAGTATTCAACAGTCAGTTTGGTTTTTTAAATAAAATCGTAAACTTTTATAATAGACAGATACACAAATAGTTGAAAATTAATGCCATTTTAATAGCAATAAAACAGCTATAAACACAGCACGGGTCCCTGCCGTCGACCTATAGGTTTACGCCACCAGGTAAGTATTATGTATACTGTGACAACATTTAGGTTTTACTCATCAAATACATGTACAAGGTGCATGGTCGCGTGATTACAACAACAACGTAGCCTACCCCAAAGTAAGTATTATTTCATATTTTCCTTAATATCCAACGGATTTTGATGAAATATGGCGCAGCAAATGCGTCTTCATGATCTACATTTGGTGGTCCAGTGTCGCTTTTGCGAAGAATCGATTTCCGTGTCGGCAGACACGGAAATCGATTCTTCGCAAAAAACGACAGAAGTTTGGGCGAAAATACAGAGACCACCAAATGCAGCTTAACAAGACGCATTTGATGCGTCATATTTCATCAAAATCCGTTACGTAATAAGGACACTATACAAGAATACGTACTTGGAATCAGATGGATTCTGGAAGTTTCAGTACTTGTTGTTGTTGTTAGTACCACGTGATCATACACCTTGATGTAGCACATGTACATACGTTGAACGTTTTTATCGAATCGTTGAGACGATGGTAAAGATGTCAATTCGTATGAGTTTGGAAGTGAAGCCAACTTCTCCAAAAGTTGTCTTAAATGTGGTTATGACTGGAGAAATGGGTCTTATGGGTTTTGTGACCGCTGTAGGTCATGATCAAACATATGTAGCCTGATAACGAACTTCGTTGCTTGTTCGAAGCGTGATGGGTGTTTAATTGATAGAATGACGAAAACTGCAGATCCTGATCAGACTGTGCGGATACACATGCTGATCTGGATCTACACTGGTCGCAAAACCCATAAGACCGATTTATTCAGTCACAGCCACAAACCTGTTTCTTATCTGTATAGGCAGTCCAGCTTCACCTTATATTACGGCTATATATCTCAATGTACATATATATGGCTTATGCTATATTCGCAGTCATAAAGTCATAAAAGAAACCCGGGGTATGGTGAGATGAATTAAACATAATATAAATAAGTAGACCAATGATAAAAGGAACACAAAATAGATCGATGCGTAACTTAAGGACTGACTATATAGAATATTGTTTCAAATGTAGTGGAATCATACATGTGACTGAATATCTATAAAAAGTATATCTAACTCTGTTCTTCTTAGAGTACATTATACAGAACATTGTGTTGCCATCTCCGCCATTTTAGTTTGTACATGTTATCGGACAGTTTCACCACTTGGAGGGTTTGAAACCTACAGTAAATAGTTGGCAGAAAATCTAACAAAAGCTTGTGCAATACGTCCCACATATATAGGACGACATTGTACTATAAATATTATTCAAGCAGACTACACAAAAAGCTAGATATCTGAGCATTTCTACCATCACTCACAAAATAATACAATGGACACGTTTTCAATGTGTAACTGATGCACTGTATATTATTAGACGAGCATCTGCCACAGGTAAAAACCGTATTTACTCGCATAGCAGGCAAGTAGACAGTAGTGACAATACACTCAGATAACTGCTTGCAAGTCACTGGATCCGATACAGTATTTATGGTAATACATGTATATATCTGTGTATTGTTCTTACTGTTACACAGTCTTTACTGAATTCTCAAACATGTTAACAAAGGGTCAACAAACCCTTCAGATATCAGATTGTGTATATAAATTTGATGAAAACAAGGCATATATAGCTTGCTATAGTCAGATGTCTACCCATCATGTTGCATCAAATGTTATGCATGTGTTTGTCATATTATTAGTGGTATGTGTCAAACGCAATAAGCGGTAAAGCTGGCTGATGACTTGTACACACTAAGATGGTCGACATGGCAACTCCATGCACTGTGTAGGATATAGTAAGCAGAGAATGTTCACATGTATGTTATGCGTATATCCCTTCACATTTACGAAGCAATTATGCATGACTCATTAGATGATCAGGGGCCCCATAGGTCCTGAAAGTTCATGCCAATGTGTCTTAAATGTGTGTGTGACTGCAACAATGGGAATTATGACATTTGCCCAGTCTAGCTTCTAATCTGCGATCGCTCTCCTGTCGCCGGATAAGGCTGTATCGTGTACTAGGAGCTTTATACAATTTTTGGCGGGAGACATACTGTCTCCACGCTATTGGGATCGTGATTCTGGCCGTTTGCACGGGTCTACTTTCGGAAGTGGCTCTCTGTTCATCGGGGGACGTCTCAATATGCTCAATTTGCGTTCGCAATTAACAACAGTCAGGTGACATTTAAAGTCAGCGAGTGAACTGAAAGCAAGTTATTAATAGCAACGGCAATGCTCAACATTATATGTAAAATAGTTGGCATGCCCAACTTTACTTTTGAAGAGAACAAATTGCTGTTATTGAGACGCCCCCCGCCCAGTCATAATTTTGAAAAGATTCCACATAATATTATGTCACACCTCCAGAGTTCCTGTTGGGTATGCAATTTGGATTACTCGGTTTGTATCCCTATTCTGCAAAGTGCCGATTGATATTGGCCAAATAAACATACTAAAAATATGAAAATTTCCCCGTTTTTTTTCTTCAAATTACGAAAAACGTATGCTGCCAAAAATATTTTTTGAACAAAATCGATCAAATATTGATTTTATGGGCATCAATCAACATCGAATATATTTCTAACAAGGAATTTCTGAGTATGCAAATTCACAAGTGGCTACTTGTCTCCCGCCAGTCAGTACTTTCAGTACTTTGATTATTCTCGCATTCTATACTCAGGGTATGAGATCACGTGGTCTATTGTTTACACTGGCGGCGCCCATGAGGTCTCAGACATTCCATATTTTTCATCAATACGACTGCGTTTTTTTTAATGGTGACCATGTTCCAGCTGTTAACACCACACATCCGCCAATACCAGATTTATCAGCATTACTTAATATGTAGTTAGTCTGAACATTCTGCAGAGAAATTTGAATCGGACGGAATCGAAAGTTGTTTAAACTTGGTCCGAATCAAATTTCTCTGCAGAATGTTCAGACTAACTACAAGTAATGATGCTAAATTTGGTATTGGCGGACTCGTAGTGTTAACTGCTGGAACATGGCCACCATTACAAGAAAGAAACCGCAGATTGAGGAAACATAAGATTTACCTGAGATCCCACGGGCGCCGCCATTAATCCAGTGTAAGCAATAGACTACGTGATCATGCCCTGATACTTATGCACGAGATTGCGAAATTGCGAAAAACTCACGATCTCGAGTATAAATCGATAAACCGAGAATTCGAACATGGAAAGAGGCCATAACATGACACTGTGTGTATATCTTACAAAATGGTATATCATGAAATGTTGTTATTATGTAAATAACATTCTATGAACGACACCAGCTAAGCGACTAAAGTTGCGTGTACTTGTGACGAACATATATTCGTTGGAAATTGCGTAATAAAATATGGTGACAAAAGTATTACAATGTCGTTCACTTTACTCATCCAAAACAGCTACAGAGAATAATAAAACAGTAACGCGATCACTGGTCTATTAAAATGTAAAGAATGTGCATAACCGTACATGAACTGCGTCAAACAGTAAGAAGTAAAATTAACAACATTCTAATATTTCCATAGCATAGTTGATACCCATGTTTGACTTTTAGTACAAGACCAAAGAAAGAATGTCACGGGTGTCGGCAAATGTATATAAAATACAAATCATGAATTTAGGGGGTATGACACATGTCTCGGTTGATGGTATGACGTTATGTCCCATACATAGTACGATTGGAAAGTAAAGTGGACTGTTATTGACAAATCCAGTACATGTCATATCAGGAAGGTTTGTGAGACCATACACCGCTCCTTTGCCCTCTTATATGTAGCTATGACTGGAGAAATTGAGGGTGTGGGTTTTGCGACCAGTGTAGATCCTGATCAGCCTGCGCGTCCGCGCAGTCTGATCAGGGTCTGCACTGTTCGACATTCGGTCAGCGAGAACACCAGCCGTGCTTCAAATAGCACCGTTTACTGTCCCCTTAATCTTATATCTGGCATTAATACGTGTACATTGTCAACCATGTCTACCCACCTACATAGCTTACTGATTACAGAAATGTTCTCCAACCTTTGTGCCATTAGACCTGGCGTAATAACTATATCGTATAGAAACGTCCAGGTGCCAATTCTAAAATATGGTTATCTCCTAATTAGGAGATAACATATTTTAGCATTGGCACCAGGACGCTTCCATAATATTGCCTATTCCTGATATAGTTGCAGTAATCCAACATTGAGACAGGCTAAAGTATCAATTGCATCCAATCAACACCATGTCTCAACTGGCGGCAACATGACCTTAACAAGGTCAGTGAAAACGGAAATTGGAAACAAAAAATCTGCGTCGTGGAGTTGCTTGGAAATCCTTCGTAAATAGAGCTCTTATAATAAGACATAGGAAAGCGAACCGAATAGTAAATACAGTCCATGTTGACCAGCGTAAATAAGATAGTTGCTACAAGTATATATTATGCTGTTTGTTTTGTATACGGAACTGAAATGATAACTACGGGAACGGCATTGGGTCCAACATGTTTGAATGAATATGTGTCTGTATTTACGAGAGATCACTGTATTGGTATACAGATTTTGTAAACACAACAAAGTGCAAGTTCTCGTTGTTTGTGAAAATCTCATTATGAGCGTGATAGAGGATGAGTTAGGATCATTTGTGCTGTTGATTGATGGTTTCGGGCACAAACGCTTCCACGTTTGTAAACACGGCCACTTAGACTTTCAATGTCAGTGTACGCCCATCTTAATATTGGTACCAAAAAAGACCCTGGTATACAGTCATGAGTTGCAAATAAAACGGAGCAAGAATTGCTCCGTTTTATTTGCAACCCATGACTGTATTTCTCCGTTTTCTTTTCAAAACTGTAGTACATCACTAATGTTTGTGATTTGCTATCAGAGAAAGACTTTAGCAGACAGACTGTGTGAAGTGGATTGGTTTCTCATGGGCTGTAGCAATTAGGGATCGTTATCTCGTCTCCAGTTCTAGACGCCCCTTTCTGCGGCTTCCAAGCATTTTCAAATTAACAGGAATCCGTTGCAGCATCTGGTCGTATCTTGTCTATCTGTCGACATACGGTGTGGTGCTTCAGATGTATGTATCAGTATAGAAGGTTTAGATTATAATGAGTACGATTGGCACGTCATGCATGGTCTATATTGCAACGAATAAGTTAAGAAATGGTATGTAGCTCGCATTGGAGCGGACAGTAACCATAGGTGACTGTGACTGGAGAAATGGGGCTTATCGGTTTTGATCCTGCGTAGATCCTGATCAACCTGTGCATCTGTACAGTCTGTGCATGATCTGCACTGTTCGCTATTCAGTCGATTAAGCGCTCGGCATGCTTCTGACATGGAATGTAGATCGTTATCAGGTTACATGATGCTATTTGATCAAGAGCTACACTGGTCACAAATCCCATAAGCCCCATTTCTCCAGTCACAGCCACATATAATGCAGTTAATGCCGATCAAGGAATTACATGGTGTGCGTGATTAATAAAGCATTTAGATACCATTTCCGTGGTCCAATATATAAATGGGGTCAACACAAATGTTAGAATTGTAGATTACATAAGCACACCATCATACACTGAAACTGTATTGATACCTTACAGGGTTTTGGTAGCAATTTCAGTTCAAAGACGCGTTTGTGTCATATTTGTGACAAGACATTTACTCGCATTATATATGTGGTTGTTACTGTAGAAATGGGCATCCGCACAGTCTGATCAGGATCTGCATTGTTAGCCATTTCACCAATGATACACCGTCGCACTTCTGAAAAGCAATGTGGATCGTTATCAGGCTACAGTGGGGTCAGCGTGTAAGTTGGTTCCAACCTGTCGTGTTCGTTCGTGTGTGCACTTACACGCTGACCCCACTGTACATGAGTGTGCTATTTGATCAGGAACTACACTGGTCAAAAATGTCATAAGCCTCATTTCTCTAGTCAAAGCCACATATTTCAGTGCACAAAATGAGTCAAACTAAACTCATATGTGAATTTTCTCTCATGTCGTGTTTGGTCGTATCACCAATTCAGGCCGTTTTCCGTTCAATGTTCAATATAATGTCTGAACAGAATGTCGACGACAAACCCGTATATTGAATTCATAATAAACGAGACTATGCCGAGTTTTGTTATGAAATCAGTCAACTATTGTAATACATATACGTTATAAATCAACATAGATGCTTGTTTCCGTATTGCATAAGCACAGTATCACACATGGAAGATGTACTGATCACGTGACATGTATTATGTACATTCTCATTTATAATACTTATAACTAGCGCATTATGATAAAACACCCTGTTATTATGCTAGCGCATTTTAACCCGAAAGTTCTGTCTGTATCGCAGGGCGCCTTGCGTTACAGACAGAAAGTTCGGTTTAGCGCACTTTATGCCACAACGTGGAATTTAAAAACCACCAGATGCAGGTGTAAGCGATAGGCGTATGGTGAAGCAGATGTGCGTGTGTTGTTGCAACAACAGACAGCCGTGAAGATTCCACGAAGTAAGACGAGCATCTGCAGTGGTGTTGTGTTCCCGTGTAACATATCTCATTTACGCAACAGAATCAAGTGATGGACTGACATGCAATGAACAACCGATATATGGCTGTGACTGGAGAAATGGCGTTTATGGGTTTTGCTACCAGTGTAGATCCAGATCAGCCTGTGCATCCACACAGGCTGATCAGAATCTGCACTGTTCGCAATTTCATCAATGAAATTTGTGCTTCTAACGAGCGATATTTTGATCGTTATCAGGCTGCGGGAGTGTGCTATTTGATTAGGAGCTACACTGGTCACAAAACCCATAAGTCACGTCATTTCAGTCACAGCCACACATAATAACCGTTTAAGCAGAGTGTGCATACCGTATCGTCTTGGTTACACTGTTCATAATAACAATTGGCGTGTATTGATGTGATATAAACAAATGTAGCAAAACATTCCATTTCTTTTAGATGTGTAATCACATTTTATGTTCTGTTTTCACATACTCCCACTTCGTACGTACTCCCGTATCTGGTGATCGGGAGTTTTTAAAGTGTTATATGCGTTTTGCAACTACACGTTTGTATGCCGGTTCAAATGATCGTCTAGGCTGTAATAGAATGCATACGTATTTTACACAATGGCTAGTCAGTAAAGACCGAGCTGTATGCATATTATATATTCACTATGTTAATCAATGCATGTAATTACCACGTTAATTACCACAACTGCAGTATGGCGGGAATGCAGCTGCACGTTCAGCAATCATCATCAAAGGTACATTTTTCATTATTGCAATTCAGCGGCACATTTTATTGACGGTGCGTGTGGTTTGTTTATTAAAATTTCATCAATTTACAAATAATAAGCTGCTTAGTTAAAGGTACATGCCCACTCGGTAGGCACAAAATGTTCTTTATATCAAAGACATCATCCGACATATTTTATGGCAAAATACACATTCATTCACCATTACCCCACGTTTTGATTGGCATTATTATACATTTTATATCAGCCGCAAGTTTCCACACTGATATCAGGGGCGATAACCGTGTTTTCTTAAAATGTAAACTGACATTACTATTTATTCTCTGTATTTATTTTCAATGTGCAATGATCATACTGTATAACATGTGGAAAATATTATTTTTAGGTGACGCATTTGTTTAGTATAAATAATTAAAAAATATCATGTCTCATTTGCATATGAAAATAGCCTGATACCACCGCGAGTCACTATCAGTAAAATAAATATTATTAATTGACTGTATCTGTATAGCGGGCACTCGTAAATTTTAGAACTGGTGGAATAGTGACACAATTATACACGTATTTAATTCCTATAAAGAACATTTTGTGCCTACTGAGTGGGAATGTAACTTTAACCCTTTCAATTATACTGTCCTAAATAGCGGTGTTTGCAAACAGTGTAGATCCTGATGAGACGGCTCGTGACGAGCCGTCTTATCAGGATCTGCACTTTTTGCGAGTAAAACTGATTTAATATACATGTATATACGAAACAAGAGAAAACATAATCGAGTGAATTCCACTCTATTTCATTGAAATATGTGTACAACATACACAAAGTCACTTAAATGCAACATAACTGCCACTAAACGCTACTCATTGTCCTGATATGTGGCTGTGACTGGGGAAATGGGGCTTATGGGATTTGTGACGAATGCAACTCCTGATGAAACAACACACGCCTGATAACGATTTCATTGATCAAATGTTGAACAGTGCATATCCTGATCAGACAGTGCGAATGCACATGCTGATCTGGATATACACTGGTCACAAAACCCAATAAGCCCCCAATTATCCAGACTCCAATCCCCATAAAACAAATACGACAGATGGTCTTAGATATGCAGAGAGCGTGATGAAACAGATTAGCAAAAACATAATTTAATTATAGATTGGAGTTGTATTTCTGAACACAATTCTATCTATGAGTAGCCTGAAAAAAATCTGGGATTGGTGAAAAAAAAGAGATACTACTGAAAAAATAACTAACGACTAACGTTGCGAAGGCTCGGTTTTCTGCAATCGATGGTAAGTAACTTAATTTTAAAGTAATTAAAGTAATGAAAACTGATTTCTAAATGTGGTAGAGTATTATTATTTCACAACAAAAACAATTATATTTCACACGTTTTCCTCACTTTTATCTGTATGGCCGAAATTCATAGCCGAATTATCTCCGCTGTTTATCATAGTTTCCGAAATATATACCATGCACTTAACATATAACGTAAATAATTTAGAATTTGATGAAATGAAATGGTGCGATTGGCTGATATAGACACATTTGCAGTGCATGAAGCAACAAAGTATATATCTGTAATATAATTGATAGGAGTGTGTTGTCCTGACCTTTCTACATATGATTAGCTACATTATATCATAAATATGTCCTATTTTGCATTTTCCGTTCATTGTCAAACACAACACGCCACAAGATGTGAAACTGGCTGATGGTTGGAACACACGAATATGGCCGACTTGGACACTCCATGCGCCGTATAGTATACAGTAACGAAGCAAAATGTTCACATATATATATGCTATACATATATCACATCACATTTAGGAAGCAATTATGTTTAACTCATATGATGATCATGTGTCCAACAGGTCCTTAAGTGACACCCAGAAAGGCAGTACATGATTAGCTCCTTAGTACCAGAGAAGAGATGGGGTGTATGGGAGAGGAAGACTGTATCAGAAACGCTATTTCCTCAGGCTATATCGTATTTATAATGTATCAGTGGTTGCCTGACGAGAGACGCTTCTAAATTGTGGATAAACTGTCAGTGAGTATAATCTATGACATCAAGAAACAGTCAGTATAAACATCCAGGCTACTGATTAGCTGATAGATTCATTGCCAGATCGCCCGGATGAGAAAACTTGCCTTACAGCATTTTCGATCAGCGGTCCGCGCAGTCTGATCAGGGACTATGCTGATCGCCATTAAGCATATGAAGTTACATTTCTGCTTTCAGCAACATGCAAAAGAGTCGAATTTCCATGACCGGTTACCTCTCTTAAACAGCCTCCTCTGTGTATCAGCCACTGTTTTGGTTCCAAATCGGATAAACGGTAACCTCCCTACAACACGAGCCTCTATAAAACAACACATTTTGTGTCTTCTCGTGGGTGGCAGAAACGTTGCACTATAATTCAAACCATACTGTGTAAATCGATCCTGATCTACAATGGTTGTCAACATCGTAAGGTCCATTTTTTTCTTCAGACAGCTGCACGGATGTAAAACCAGACGCCTGGCATTTGTAACCAGGTTAGAAGACCTGAACCAACAGTGGACGGTGGGTCAAACTTATCCGCCGCACGGGCTGCATCATCATACACTCACTGTTTAATCACGGCAACTATGACGACAAGAGCAAACCATGATCCGTGCAGGTTAGTACTATATACTGCGATTCCATGTGATGGTCGCTAATTTGCTTCTCGTCTCATCTCAACCGTTGGTAATATGTTCATATGCTTCCCCGATCTAAATTAATCAAATGATTATGATCCCGCCACTTCTATCTGACTTCAGAGAGGTTTTGTATTGGCTTGAAGGAGATGGAAACTTACTTGATATACAAGAAGATAAAACTGACATATATTGTATGTTTTATGGCATACACGCGCCAATTGGTTCCGGGGAATGGATTATATTTCTCAAATGATCGAACTTTCACTATCGTCAACGGGGTGAGTGGGTACAATAGTGTACTATACTATTCTTTGAATCGTCACTCACATAAATGGTACAATGGCGTTGTTAAGAATCGTTAACTAGGTGCATATGCGGCTGTGACTGGAGACATGGGAATTATGTGTTTTACGACCGTTGTAGATCCAGATCAGCCTGTGCATCCGCACAGTCTGATCAGGATCTGCACGGTTCGTCATTCCATCAATGAAACATCCGAAATGCTTTTGACAAGCAATATACGTGTATATCGCTATCAGGCTACATGTGTGTTCTGTTTGATCCGAAGCTACACTGGTCACACAGCCCATAAGCCTCATTTCTCCAGTCCCAGCCATATATGATGACTGCTACCCGCTGTTTCGAACAAACTTCGTTGAACTTAACCCTTTCAAAACTACAGGCCTGTATTGTGGTATTGGCAAAAAGTGTAGATCCAGATGAGCCGGCTCGTGACGAGCCGTCTCATCAGGATCTGCACTTTTTGAAAGTAATTTTCTTATTTATGAGAACAAAAAACACCCCACTTTTCATAAATAGACTAGTCTGAAAATCATTTTGTGTCGATTGGATTGGTTGCAAAATTGACATATCAAAATCCATTCCAGTTACTTAGGGGTGAAAGGGTTAAGCTAGGATTTGTGATAATAGGTGGTCAATGCGCATTTAAAACACAACAGAAACACTAATTAGCCGCCGGAAACCTTTCGTGGCCCGAGAATAATGTTTACGTGATCGAAATATTAGCCAGGATAGCATAAACACGACTTACTCCAAAAATCGGACAATCATGTATCAAAATCACTCAGTGAATGGAAGTGAATAAATGGTCAAAGTAAATAAAATACAAAATCCGCATATTTTTTATTTACTCACAGCGGCTTGATATCTTCAATATGCCATTGATAACCCCCAAACAGATGTAAAGTCAATATGGACTGTGATATATAATATCGTAGTGTTTATTTACGAGCACTCTAATGTGGTCAAAAAGAAAACTAAATTAAAGTGTTAGACGATTTGATATCTAACGTCATCTTGTTATTTTATCAGAACGAAACGGGCACAAACGGAGTATATCTGGTTGATTAAAACGAAATAAATGTATCTTTGAATACGACTATCATTTATTTTAGTAAGTGCAAATATACGGTACTTAAAAGCGACAGGCACACTTTGTTTTCCATCTCGTTCCCATGACATAGGATCTCGTTACCACTATATAGGATTTGGTTACCATGCTAAGGTTCTCGTTCCCACGAGTTAGCTATCTCGTTTCCACAACATAGCATCTCGTTCCCAGGAGATAGGATCTCGTTGGAACCAGTTAGCTATCTCCTTCAAACGACTTAGCCAGCCAATAAAAAGGTATCATCAATGTCATTCAATATTGTGGAGTAATATCATCTTCTATTTGCTGATTATAAATTATCATGTCATGGGAACGAGATGTCCATTTTAGGCTGCCGTATAAAAGGGTCTCACAACTGTGTGTTTTTGACCTAGGCTGGTATTGCCGGTAAATCCAGAGAAGCCGACCAATTGTGCCACCGACAGTCGCAACACCACTTGCCATAGCTGCACTCACGGTTTCCCGCCAAACTTTGAGCGGCTATCCTATGCTGAGCCTGGGTCCTAACAACAAACTTATGTATTCTCAGGACACAGTCTAATAAGAAAATAGTACAATTATGTCCTATGCTCGGCACAGGTTAGATTTTATCAAGATGGGATTTACCTAATTGCCTGCCGTTTCGAACAAATTAGTTGAACTTATGCTGCGTGTATTGATAAGGGTAGTCATTGCACATTTAACACATAATAGAAATAGCCGTATATACTGCTTTTGTTGTCCGAGAATAACGTTCACGTGCTCCCACGTAAAATGAGGACAGCACAAATACGATGCACTCGAAAACAATGGGCAATACAGATGCATGCATTAAATTGTTTAACTATGGTTAAAATAATATGTGTATTTTCTCGGATCTTAATATGTGTCTGTGACTGGATAAATGGGCTGATGAGCTACGCAACCAGTGTAGATCCAGATCAGACTGTGCGTCCGCACAGTCTGATCAGGAACTGCACTGTTCGCCATTCCATCAATGAAACATCCGCCATAATAATAACAAGCAATAACAGATCGCTACCAGGCCACAGAGATGTGCCCATTGATCAAAAGCTCAATTAATCACAAACCCATTAAGCTCCATTACTCCAGTCACAACCACATTATGATTTAACTGCATAAATGACCCTTTACACGTGTAGGGAATAATGCGACATATGTTATCAGGCATCATGAGCCTGGTCGTTGATTACAATCTACGTATGCCAAAAAATAAATTAGCCTTGAATTTTTCATTAATGTTTAAATATTATCTAGCTTAGTGTTTATGAAGTTATGTACGAACAATTATTTGCGGATTTATTTTCAAGTCATTTGATAATCATTACCTTATGACACTTAATGCCATTATAATCTCATAATATCCCAGTATTCAGAATGGAAAGCAAATTCCCAAGTTTTAAAGCGGCATTGTATATCTGTGATAATACCCTGTATGTTTACGACAAATGACTGCTGGAGAATAATACATGCGAATTGTGGTTGGTCGTCTTGTATGGAGCCCCGCAGGGGACGTAGAATTATTTTTTTTATTAATTCGTTCCCACGCAATAACAATTCGTTCCCTCAATTTAACAATTCGTTCCCAAGAATTAACAATTCGTTCCCTCAATTTAACAGTTCGTTCCCACGAAATGACAATTCGTTCCCTCAAATTAACAATTGGTTCCCACGATATAACAATTCGTTCCCACGAATAACAATTCGTTCACTAAATTTATCAGTTCGTTCCCACGAATTAACAATTCGTTCCCTCAATTTAACAATTCGTTTCCATGAAATAAAAATTCGTTTGTTAACGAATTGTTAATTAGAGGGAACGAATTGTTAAATTGAGGGAACGAATCGTCATTTCGTAGGAACGAATTTTAATATCGTGGGAACGAATTATTAATTCGAGGGAACAATTGTTAAATTGAAGGAACGAATTCTTATTTCGTGGGAACGAATTAATAAAAAAATCCATGTCCGCTGCGGGGCTCCGTAGTGTCGAATATCGACTGTCAATAAAATATGTACATGTACATGCACAACGTTTGATATTCTTCACAACTAGAATTAATACTCACATACTTTTATTTGTGTTTAGTAAATGTCAAAGCTGCAATATACTGTAAATTTACACTACTCTATATATGAAATTTTACCCTTTCAACACCACACACCTGTATAGTGGTATTGGCAAAAAGTGTAGATCCAGATGAGACGGCTCGTGACGAGCCGTCTCATCAGGATCTGCACGTTTTGCAACTCATTTTCATAATTTTAAGAACAAAAACACCCCGATTTCATAAATGGACTAGTCTGGAAAATCATTTTGTGACGATCAGATTGGTTGAAAATTAACATATCAAAATACATTCCAGTTACATAGAGGTGAACGGGTTAAGGGGTCAGTGAAAAACGAGGGCTAACTCCATTATGTCCTTAACTTTCACACACCCCGTCCGTTAGTTCAATGTATTGCAGAGAAGAAGTGGATATTAATGGCATATATATATATATTACCCGAAATCGTCAACGATGCATAATTTTGTAGTTCAATAGTTAACTGAATTTGCTTCATTACCCATGTTTACTGGCATAATCATCATGTGTCATTAATCTGCTTAATGGTGTAAACCAAGTCCTAGAAAATAGACATGCTTAGCTACACTTAATACAGAGGTACATATGGGATACGCCGTGTGATATTGTCCCGAAGAACATGTGCGACATCTCATGAAAAATATTTACAAAATGTACGATATTTTCCGTAAATTACATCGAAAGATGACGAAATGTTCATAGCAAATGCGGAATTCTATTCCGCATTTGCTATGAACATTTCGTCATCTTTCGACGTGATTGACAGGAAAATCACAGTTTCTGTAAATATATTTAATGAACAATCGCGCACGTTCTCAGGTACAAAATCACACGGTTTGTCTCATGTAAACATAGGAAACACTGGCGTACGTGCGTTTTCGGTTTGAGATGCCCCGCCGTCACAGGTGTGTCACTTGTGCATACTAACTAGTGACTATTTACATAACGATGAATACATCGTTTGGCTAGTATAACATAATATTGAGTCAATATACTGTAAGGTGCCCGTACCACACCAAAACCAGTATAACCGCTGCTTTCTCGGTTACGACGAAGTCTATGGGAATGAAATGGCTGAGAAAATGAACCTTGCGATATGTGTGACCAGCATAGCGCACGCTGATCAGGCCATACGCTCTTCGCCATTCTATCATTCGAATATGGTTTATATGCATATGAATAAAATAAGTATTTTTTCATCTCCAATTGTACATGTATGAGTACACATGGTGATCGGAATCTACACTGGTCACAGACTGTTGTACGGTTGGCTCAGCCGACTGATGGAATATAAATACATGTATTATAAAATGAAAAAGCAACGACGAAAGAGTGGAATTGCAGCCGAGAGGGTAGGACCCCCGACTGTCATTTCGACGGCACGGGTTCGAACCACGATCTCGGCTCTGGAGTTTGTGAAATACAATTGTATTCCCGCTCTACCAGCTGGTTCTATCCAGGCGCGCCATAAGGCGGCTTGGTCCGCGGGTATTCAAGGACTGAGAGCCAATTGCAATAATTGGGACCCTTAAATCAAGCAAAACGCAAAGAAGAAACAATGGTGGCATACTTCTGTCATCTGCTTAACGTGATAGCTAAGTCGTTTTAATATGCCTTATGAGTCGTCTTAACCTGATAATTATCACGTCAGGACGAGATAAATGGGACGAGATGAATAAGACGAAATGTCGTAAAAAACGTGATACTTCCCAGTAGTGACATCAGTTTTATTACATTGTATCTGTAGCCGATTTCAACAACATTGCAAAGTATACTTTTCTAGCAAAGTATACTTTGAGGGAGAAATTTTCAATTGAAGGATAAATTTATTAATTTTTATTATACTGAATTTATTACATTATCACAGCCAAAATGGCTGTGATAATGTAATACAATCAGTATAATAATTATGCATACTTTTAATCATCAAATATATGCAGTCGTTAGTTCTGTATGAAATAATGCATTTCGGGAAAAATAAATGATTACTCCCTCAAGGTATACTTTGCTAGAAAAGCCTAATTTGCAATTTTGGTGAAATAGGCTACTGGTCTTGATCGGTTAGTATATCGTCTTGACGAGATATTTATCGCGTCCGGACGTCTTACTAACTGGTCACGACGGGAGAAACTGTATTAAGTCGTTTTATTGTCTTTGTGAAGAAAATAAAAATCGACAATAAAAAGCGATGTCACTATAGTGGGCAGCATCACGTTTTTGACAAGATTTCGTCTTGACCAGTTAGTAAGACGTCTTGACGCGATAATTATGCTGTTAAGACGTCTTATAAATTGTAGTATGACGACTTAGCTATCACGTTATCACGTTATGTGGATGGCAGAAATCTGCCACCATTAGAAACAATAGCGACGAGCAAAGAAACCAACTGTGCATTGCCGTAATGTAATTTACATGTATATATAGAGTTCGCGGGTTCTGTCAGACTGGAATGTGGCGGGCATGTAGCAGACATTGTTGGTACATGTCGGTAACTAGCGTCAATTACTATTAGCAGGTGTTACCAAGACATACCCGACACCAGACAAACAGGTACTTGGAGCACACTATAGGTCCATACCCTCGTAGCAACAAAGGGGTATCCATGGTGCCCGGTTTAGGGAGGGTTTACTGTACTTTGGATATACATGCCTGACAGTATTTATGAACACTCCAAGACATGTTTATCGTGTTTTGAAATTATGAACATCCTTTAATAATTAAAGTAACAACAATGAAAGGTATCAGACCACAAACCGCTAATGCTGAGTATTGACTGTTCCATGGAGTACGTGTACAGTAGCACCTCTCTAAACCGGACACCCTGGGAGGTTCCCAGGGTGTCTGGTTTAGAGAGGTGCTACAGTAAAACAGACAGACAACTACTCCAAGACACGCTAAGGTGCTTTCCGACCACAAACAGATATGCTCAGCGGAGATGAATGGCAATGAATCAGATAATATTAAGTAGAACTATATTTTATTTGTGTGCGGTTTAGAGGGGTTCGACTGTATATAAGTACATATAAATGGTAGTGGAACCTCCCTAAACCGGACACTAAGAAACCATCTGTTAACTTATTTTGATCGGTTGTTTTGTCATTTATCACATATTGTAATGCATGTTCATGATTGCACAGCTTACAAAAATGCCGCAGAATGGTCATATGCCCGGTTTACAGTGAGACATCTCTAATCGGACACCCTATTGCCCTCCCAGAGTGTCTGGTTTAGAGAAGTTTCACTCAAAATAACGACGCCAAGGACTCCAATAGAACAACAGTATTATGTATGCACGTAACGTCTTGTGTTCTGAACTCTCTACCGGGAGAGAAGCCTTAACAATGTCAAGACTTTTTTGTCTGTTTCATCCCGAAGGATTGTTAATTAAGGACGCGGAATGTCTTCGCTGATTATATCGCAGATCCACGCAAGTCAAAGTTCGAATAGAGTGAAAACAATCTGGCAACGCGGGTGAAATGAGCCAAATGGAAACGTTCCAGAAAATGATCTCAAAGACGCGTCGATGTGTTGACACATAAAACACTACAATTGGCCTGGGATTTGTTTGCAGTGTGCTGAGAGAATACCTTGGTTAATACGGCTACATCAGTTTCTCTCACAAAACCTTTATCAGTGAAACCTCAGTAAACCGTACACCCCTTGCGTGTGAATGATATTAATACAACATTACACTGGCATTTGAAAGCGGTTTTGAAATGACTTCATTGGCTGTATCACCGCATCCCGTCGATACTTATGTGTTAAAACCAGGAATCCACTTTATACTGGTTGTTCACACTGGTTTGCACACTGTTTATTTGGCAGAATTGTTGAACATATTGTATTATTGCGGAAAGATTGATAATTATGTGGAAAATTCATCTTATTTTCCATAAATGGTTTTGAAAATTGGCAAATAATTCAGAGCTCATGCGGAATCCGCATGAGCTCTGTATTGTTTGCCAATTTTCAACATGATGCGTGGACAATATGCGTTATAATAATGTCGAAAATGGCGACGCAATAAAGGGAGGTAATACCAGAGCCGATGTTAGTCTATCTCACTCTCTCCATAATGGCCAACGGTGCAGTCCGACATTATACTGATTGCATGGTACTTACTGAACACTAGAGTCACAATGCACAGCTATTGCTAACATTGATTGACATTATGATCTATGAGCTGGGTTACTATTATTTGCAATTTTGAGCCGGAAATATTTCATGTCCGCTTCCTATGCGCAAGTTTATGCCGTATCAGAAAATCTATTTCGCTGGTACATTGGAAGGTGTCTAGTGAGTACGAATAACTAACGAACCCCAAGACAATGAAATTTCCCATGAACTGACTCTAATGTGGTACATGCACAACCACTTTGCACAGTAATGTACACAAGAAGCTGATAGCGCGCATGTCGGTGGTTGTTGATGGGAGTTTGGCCACGTGTATGTGTTGATATGTCTCATAATAAATACACGGAAACCGAAAGTACGTACTGACAGATGGTAATTGTTCCATTCCGTGGAGCGAGAAAACCTACAACTGGCGATGTTTACTTTAATACAATACCAGCATACCAGACATTAAGACCATGTTACACCGATGCTTCTGTTTCAAATAGTTGTGTTTTAGTTTTAAACTTAAAATACAACTATTTTAATTAGTAGCAATACAACTACGATACCACTGCTTTAATCAGATTCACAAAAACTTAAATATAGATTTTTTATCAGAAATACTAAAAGTAAGATAAAACTGTGCAATAAAACTAATATACAACTATTTTAATCAACACATATACAACAATTTTAATAAGTAACATAAATTCCAACCGTATAAAATGTCATCTACCAACCAGTTTAGAGTCAGATCAACCATTTCGTCGGCTGTCGTCGTAATCAGGCTCTATGCTGGTTTCAAATGCCGACGGACGCCTATTTAATAATTTTATGAAAGATGGTAATTGTACAAATGGTCAGAAATGTAGGCGCATCTGTCGCGATGATGGATGGAAATGTTTGACAGCGACTGGAGAAATTGGGCTTAATGCCCAATGACCAATATAGCTCCTGGTCTGCTATTGAAATCCTGATGCCTGACAAGAATCCAAAATACTTGTCAAACACACGACGGGTATTTCCCTGACTGAATATCGAACAGTGCATACCCTGATCAGACTGCGCAGTCTGATCTGGGTCTACACTGGTCGTAAATACCATAATCCCTGTTTTCTCCCATCAACTCCACATATTTGTAGACCTGGGAAAATTCTAACACCGGGAAAGGCCATATACACTATTTATGAACTCTGTCAAAATAATGTTTCATTGACATACAGATTCGGGGTGCTTGTTGTAGTAAAGAGTGCGACAGGTTGAGAAGGAAATTATACTGGCGAGTGCAATTGTTTAAACATTTCAGCTCTTCACATCATTCAGTAAATACTGCAGAATGATATACGTGCATAATATAATGGAAAGCTCGATCGTATTGGAATACAAGTCCATTAATTATGCCGCGTTTTGACGATAAAAGCTTCGAATATAAAACGAAATCGTGGAATAGACGGTTCTTCAAAATATGACGTACGTTTTTAGATGTGATATTTTTTCTTCTTCACTTTAGAGTATTCCAAGTGTCAAGCAATGGTGACCGATATACAATTTGAATACAATCCCTTGAGTGGGTTGTCAATGTAATGTTATGTGCATCCATAGTCATGTATCAACTAGCTATAATACAGTCGGCCAGGGTGAAGAATTACACAACCGCTTGCGTTAATCTTGCCCAGATGTCAACGTTTCTGATCATCTATTGGCAATCTCAACTCGCAATGCAATCAAGCATTTGCTTGGCTGAGCCGGAGCTGTAGCACAGTTTAGGCACAACCAATCAATCTGTTTTGATTTCAAGCACAATATTCAAGTATTTTGAAATAAAAACATGACAAATGTTTGCACGATTAGCGCAGGTGGTGGTGTAGATTTGTATAACTGATGAAATTCATGAAAGGACAGGAAGACAGAATAAGCATGGATGCGAGAAAGAGCAAATACAGTGGGGTCAGCGTGTAAGTGCACACACGAACGAACACGACAGGTTGGAACCAACCTGTCGTGTTCGTTCGTGTGTGCACTTACACGCTGACCCCACTGTAAGACACAAAACGAGGGTCCCTGTCAACCATACTGCAGAATTGTTGAACATATTGTATTATTGCGGAAAGATTGATAATTTTTTGTCTTATTTTCCGTAAATGATGTTGAAAATTGGTAAATAATTCAGAGCTCATGCGGAAAGCCAATAGTTGCAAATACTGAAGAGCCTGTAGCCCATTTCACCAACATTGCAAAGTATACGTTTCTAGCAAAGTATACTTTGAGGGGAAAAAAATCAATTTAAGGATAAATTTATTAATTTTTATTATACTGAATTTATGACATTATCACAGCCATTTTGGCTGTGATAATGTAATAAATTCAGTATAATAATTATGCATACTTTTAATCATCACATATATGCAGTCGTTTGTTCTATATGACATAATGCATTTCGGGAAAAATAAATGATTACTCCCTCAACGTATACTTTGCTAGATAAGTATACTTTGCAATTTTGATGAAATCGGCTACAGATGACCCGGCTTATCAGGATATGAAGTGTTTGTCAGAATTCTTATTTCACATTTTGAAACAATTCCAGTTTTTTTATTAATAGAATAGTCCAAAATGAACATTGAATCAACTGTGTTATATATTTTGGTATGAAAGGGTTAAGAATAATTTCAGAAGAAGAAAGCAACAAATAAACAATTTCTCACCTCTGGCTCCAATTTTCCCACTCGCTGTGTGATGGGGTCATTTTGTACGACCTCCACTCGGCATCCCTCGTCCCCTTTCTTCGGCTTCCGGAACACGAGATCGTCCGAATTCAGGTACACTGTCCGTCCGACCTTCACCGTCAGATCATTTTGGCGCAATAATATATTTCCCGCCAAAGCAGGAATAAAGATCAAAACAAAAAGGAGGTATACACTAGTGTAGCACTTTCCTAAATGCATGATTTATCCGTTAAACAGAAGGATGTATAGTTTCCAAGGAAATAACATAATTCCAGAAATATGTAATTCCGATTGTTTAACATGTGTTGAACACACTTTCATTCACATTTTTACGCACTAACTACATTTTTTAAATCACATTTTGTTAAATCCGCATCTGGTTACGAAACACGTATAAATCCGGGTTCGATTTTAAGGTTGAGAAAACTAATCCGCACCACACATGGCGATTAAACTCGGATAACCTCGGTCATCTTGTCCGGAGTTCAGCCTGTCCGAAAGTGGATCTGCGTCGTTAGATCTGAAATAGACAAGAAATAAACAAAATGTTTAAATATTGCCACAACTATCTGCTAAGACGAGATTCGCCACGACAACAATAAGTTTACTTTGTCGTTGACCAGTTTTACCATTGATTAGTTCCTATGTATCGTAAATAATCATAAAATGATCCCAAATATTCGGACACCATTTGTTTTGGAAAACCCTATACATAGGGTTTTTCCGAAACAAATTGTATCCAAATACATTGTTATTGTGATAAACCAGTACTGCCATACTAACCCTAAATATTTGGTCACTCGCTTTCGTGCAAAAGCATATATTTATATGTGTTTGACAGAATAAAGTCAGAATATGTAAGGTTATTATAGGAATGAATGGCCTTTTTGTGGAATTTATCGGGGTATAAACTTGGAAAAGTCGCGGGAATACTGGACGAAGGCCGGAAGGCCTCGTCCAGTATTCCCGCGACTTTTCCAAGTTTATATCCCCGATAAATTCCACAAAAAGGCCATTCATTCCTTATAATTCCAGCATTTGAAATAAATTCATCAAGAAAATGTGTTTATTTTCCGTTTTCTTAAGAATTATTTTAACTGCACCTGACGGTTACGGAAAGTAGTTCGGCATGGAGTTTACTGGAATATAAATTTTGGACGGAGACTTGCAACGGACCAATCAAATGTTAGGGAATTGTGTAAATATTTTTGTGCTGGAATTATTACGGCAATGATGGTCAGAAATATATGCCGACTGCGTTTGACAATCCATAAGATAGAGTGAAATCCAGGGTGTCCAGCTTAGGGAGGTGTCACTGTAAATCAGACATTTTATTATCTTAAGCCATAGTTGTTTGCTATGCGGTCACGAACAGATATTATCACCTGATATAAATGACCAAGAACCTGATCAAAAATAAAATCACATGTGTTTTCTTGGTGTCCGGTTTAGAGAGGTTCCACTGCAGTTGGATATTGTTTGCAGATTTAACATGTGATGATAGAACCAGTTGCTATCGTCGAAACAGAAAATACAACATTTGAAACATTGTACTCGTTGTAATCAATGCGTCACATTTGAGTTAGTTAGTTATCTTATAGTTAAGGTGGGTATTTGCTCAAAGAAGCTTCCATACCCGGAATTGAGTAACATGTCCATCTATAACCATCCTAATTGAACCTGAATCGGGAATTGTCTCTCGTCATATCGCCGGTTTGGTTGGTATTGATTTTGAAAATCAGCTAAATTTTCCGCAATGACGTAAAAACATCACGTAACATTCACAGCTCATACGCTCTGAATTTTATGTCATTTTACGACTTCATTTACGACAAATATTGCATTTATTTCTAAATCTATTTCTACGAAAAACGACGATGAGACATGGGATGCAATTCCGGAGCCTTTCCAATTACACAACCGCCTGCGTTAATATTGCCTAGCTTATTAACGTTTCTGAACACCTATTGGCAATGACAACTCGCAATCAAGCAATTTGATTGTCTGAGCCGGAGCTGTAGCACATCTCAAGCTCAGCCAATCAAACTGCTTGATATCAAAATCACAATATTCAAGTATTTTGAAATAAATAAATTTACAAATATTGGCAAGATTAGCGCAGACCGTAGTGTTTTCTGTTAAATCCGTATTCCTGAAACACAGAACACATTCCGCCATCCTGTCTTAATTTCACGTCATAATAACATGTAATGCATCACTAATTTATTAAAACAAGAACAGCACATCCGCAATAATTTCTCTAATTAAAATAAAATGTCACATTCCTTGAAAAATAAGCAAAATTGAATTTAAAAAATGCACAAATAAAACAACACATTCGCTCGCCTTGTTATAACTACACGCACCGGTAAATAATTCCGAGTTGGTCAGCGGCGGTTTCCCTCGAGAATGGTTTATGTTGAAGCTCTACCAGTGTAACTAAATACCAAGATAAGACATAATCCGATTTGTCTGAATACACAAATATCTCACAGTAGACAGCTTTTTCTAATAGACCATCAATGCTGTAGACATCTTGTAATATACTGCCAGAGCTAAGCAGGCTTTGGTGGTGGCGAAATTTCACACCTACTAATTTGCTTTCTGTCGAACAGTTGTGAAAATATCCGGTAGCGAGATATATCGATATGAGGCCACGAGAAGAAAATTAGTCGGTTTCCGCTAAGAGACACTTTCAAAACAGTACGCATTTGTATTCAATGTTACTAAAACGGGTGACGTTTTAGTTACCGTTCTTTGATGGACATAATTCAATATACAGTTGCATGCAGAACACACTGTGTAGCTATGACTGAAGAAATGTGACTTATGACATTTGTGGACCGCCTGCTAGTACATTTCAGTATCCTGTGGCCCGTTTCACTAAACTTCGTACGACTAAAATGTTCGTAAGTGCAGATTTAGAATAGTCTGTAAATTCCAATTGATGGATTTACATTTATTGAGCATAGGCTGCATTTGCAGCCTATGCTCAATAACTGTAAATCCATAAATTATTTACAAGAACACATTGTTAATGTGAAATTTAGAGACTATCATCATTTTGCACTTACGAACATTTTAGTCGTAAGAAGTTTAGTGAAACGGCCCCCTGATGTAGACATATACTGTTTGGTATCAGCATGACGGTCGATTGAACTGTGAACTTTGCAGACCCAGATTCACATGTGTCTACACTGGTCGTACATGCCATACGCACCATTTCTAACGTCACAATCACATACATTTATTATTCACAGATACTTGATCGAGCCATCAAAACACAACAGTTATTACGGGAACCAAATATGTGGCTGAGACTGGAGAAATGGGACACAGCCACATAATAACAGCTCTCTGCAAGAATAATTTAAAATTCAACCGTTAACCCGTTGAACCCGAAAGCCCGCTATAGCGGTTTACGCAAACAGTGCAGATCCAGATGAGCCGTCTCATCAGGATCTACACTTGTTGCAAGTAGTTTTCATATTTTTGAGAACGAAACCATAATTGGACTAGTCTGAAAATTATTTTAGGATGCTTGGATTGGTCGGAAATTAACATATCACAATTCATTCCAGTTACTTAGGGGTGAAATGGTTAACAAGGGAACCATATATATGAACTACCACTGCCTCAACGTTGGCACGAACGTCCCGTAACATTTCCCAAGTCACAGCCACAATTCCACAGTTCTCAAACCGAACAATTCAAAATCCAACCGGTATCAAGATAATCAAACACGGGAACCGAATATACAAATTACTACCGCCTCAACAATAGTGCGAACGTCTCGTAACAGTTCCCAAGTCCAGCGACTTGACAGGGGCCCGAAGAATGTCCAAAGTCCCATAAATCTTTTAAGCTAACAGCCGAGTAGAGCCAGGGGCGAAACGTGATGGCGTAAACATTTCTATGGGAACACACGGCGAGATTTCTGCCAGCTGACCGCATAGACAAACACGCATTGCCGCCTTCTTGACCAGCACTTATTTACATTGACCATCGTAGCATTTTCATGGCTGGAACCGATTTACAACGGTATTCTGAGATTGGATAACACTACAATGCGAAAACATGTTTTTTTTCTATATCAATACAAGCAAAAAGTGTGTATGCCAACTTACAGTGGGGTCAGCGTGTAAGTGCACACACGAACGAACACGACAGGTTGGTTCCAACCTGTCGTGTTCGTTCGTGTGTGCAATTACACGCTGACCCCTCTGTATACAAGTTTATTGCATAGCATGGGCTTTCACATAGTGTAATAAAATGCATAATACACTAGTGCAATAAATATGCAAATGAGCCCGCTTTAGGAAACATGTTAGGTAATCATGACAGCTTCAAAATATGATGATGCGCTTATGCAATACATACAATCTAACATTTATGTTGATTTAACATGATAGTCATTACACTTGTTGACTGATTTCATAAGAGGAAACCATCACTCTATATATGTTTATGTGTGTTTTACTGAAAACATTTTAACCCATTTCACGTCGGTCTTGCTTCTTATGAAATCAGAAATCTCGTTTAATAAATAGCATGCATGTATTAAGTCGACACTCAGTCATGTAAGACCCTCCATGTTAATGTGACGAAATTTTTACAATGGTTCTATAATAGAGGCGATAATCATGTTAATTGGAAAATATTCCACGAATGTATGCACATCTGCATTATTGGAGGCTTTCATAGAATGTGTATGCGACACGCCGCGACATCGTTGGGCTTATTCAGTGTGTGACTAGTGTAGCCCCAGATCAGTCGGCGTTCAACCTGATCAGTGGCCATGATGTTCGCAATTGCGTTGGGGGTATCATTCCTAATGCGTCATTCTAAAATGCATGACGCATATCATGCTGTACTGACGAGCGTGCTAGATGATCAGGAGATTCACTGGTCACTATATCAAGAAGCCTAGTATGTTTTTGTGTTATGGAATGTCACATGCATGCTCCATTTTGAGATCCTGGGGGTTGTCTCACTAAACTTCGTACGACTAAAATGTTCGTAAGTGCAAAATTATGATTTCACATTAGCAATGTTTTCTTGAAAACAATTAATGGATTTACATTCATTGAGCATAGGCTGCATATGCAGCCTATGCTCAATAAATGTAAATCCATCAATTGAAATTTTCAGACGATCCTATATTTGCACTTACGAACATGTTAGTCGTACGGAGATTAGTGAAACGGGCCCCTGATCATATAGAACCGTCCTTTGCCATTAATCATTTCGAAATTAAGCCATATTTCTTTAAATGACACTTTGAAATAACTTTCGCATATCCTTTGAATCGTCATTTAGTTTGGAGAGGCTCGACTGTATACTTCAAATACACGGTATATTTTTCTCATGAATGATATGAGGTGGTCATTAATTTGATGGCGAGATAGTTGAACGTCGCCATTGATAATCGTTGTTTATGACTTGATAATACGCTGAACAACATTATCACAGGGCATCTGAAATATTACAGACTGATTGCATAAATTACGTATATATAATTTCCAACGATAATAGCTTCAAGCGTTTGGTCATCGCCTGTTTGATTAGTGAAACCAGGCATAGAGAGTCATCTAGTGTGTTGCTTGTATGATCACTGGACAGTGTAATAACGTCGAGTATAGACCTATTCGGAATTGTGGCCGCATCTGGAGAAATGGGGAATATTGGTTTTGCGATCAGTGTAGATCCAGATCAGACTGTGCATCCACACAGTCTGATCAGGATCTGCACTGTTCGCGATATATGTTCAATCAATGAAACACCCGTCATGCTTCTATCAAGAAATACAAATCGTTACCAGGCTACATGACCGTGCTATTTGATCAAGAGCTACATTGGTCACAAATCCCATAAGCCCCGTTTCTCCAGTCGCAGCCACAAATAACAACCATATATATTATGTACTTCATATGTATACTCGAGAATGACATTATTTTTCTTATTTCATATAGTCCATATATACCTGTAGTTCGTATATATGGATCACACACACTACTACGATTTCCGAAATTGAATCAAAAGTTCAAGTTGAGCAAATTAACATAGAACACGCATAATTAAAGTCCACATAGAGTCGGGTCAGCGTGTAAGTGCACACACGAACGAACACGACAGGTTGGAACGCTCACCCCACTGTATTTCATGTATAAAAAAAATGTAAATATTTTTCTGCATTTTTTTTCATTCGCATCAAAAGTGTATGTTGTTACCATTCAGTTAAACCGTCTCGGCGAGACGGTTCAACTGAGTGGTAACAACATACACTTTGGGTGGGTAGTGAACCAACCTGTCGTGTTCGTTCGTGTGTGCACTTACACGCTGACCCCACTGTATGTATTGATTTGTTTGTCAACCTTTGCATCACATAAGATATGTCTGAAGTATTTCAAATCAATTTCCAAAACATTTCAAATAGTTATATATCAACAAAAGTCAATACGAAAATAAAATAACCAGCGGAATTCAATTCTGCGAGTGGTCGGATTTCTTTTGTAAACTTTCTACGTCATTTACATAAGAATCGCAAAAACAATTATTTTCATTATAATAAAAATATATAGTAATTTCCAATAACCTCCGAAGGGAAGCACATTTAATACACATTGTTTTAAAGTCACTCTTTTTGCGTAATTGTTTGCGGTTTGTAAAACTCGGTCTCCTTCAAGTTTTATTTGCCAAAATAATCCATTTATTATCGATGTATATTTGTAAATATTATGATATACAAGCTACCGGTCAAACAAGTGTACATGGCATTTATCATTTATGAATACACCCTTCCAATGTTTAGTCTATTTATCATGGATTGATATCTGATTAAGCAACACATATGTAGTAACTACTGTCATGAAAGTCAATCTTCTAAATGTCTTATTTGTGTTTCCCTGTTTTATTGGGCAGTTTCAAGAGTATAATTCTGCGATAAATCAGGTATAATATCGAGGTTAAACCTAATTAACAGCGGGGGCCCCACGAGAGATATACGTTTTATTGTAAAAATATTTCACCACAGTGTGAATCCTAGTTCAGATTATCTGACATCGTAATGTATCGAGGGATCGTAGGCAGTTATTTCCCTGTGGAAATCTATTTATAGAGATCCGGTCCTATGCTGTATTTCGGCGGTTATTGCTTACTGAATAACACACAAAATTAGTTTTGCGAACAGAGTAGACCCAGATCAGACTGCACATATGTGCAGTCTGATCTGAGTCTGCACTGTTTGCAATAACATTAATACGTGTGAAAATGTGAATCTGGCAAATACTGTAGTCCCGGATCAGATTGTGCAGATATATAGGATGACTTGGATCCACACTAGTCGAAAACACTATAATGGCTCATTTACGGAACAAACCATGCGACAGTAGTCCTTTTTACAAGCAATTAGGCACGAAAATATACAATTTGGACCGGATTTCTATAAATAAATTCAAAGGGAAATAACTAGCTACGATCCCTCATTGATAGGTCTATAGCTACGATAGCCATATTTATACACAACCAACTGCATTAATCTTGCCCAGATTTCAACGTTCCTGAATACATAATGGCCATCTCAACTCACGATCAGGTAATTTGAGTGACTGAGCCTGAGCTGTAGCACAGCTCAGGCTCAGTCAACCAATATACTATATTTCAAGCATAATTTTCAAGTATTTTTAAATAGAAACAAAACAAATATTGGCAAGCTAAGCGCAGGAGGTGATGTAAGTAAGCACAAACTCAGTAGAATAGAGCAGATCAAAGCAGAGAAACAAACAATCTCGAGCCATATAAATGCAACATTTATTATATGAGACACGCCATGCAATTTTGTACATTCGGACATCTGCGTAATTTCATTAAATACGTTTCAAAATTTACAATATTTTTCATAAATTAAGTAAAAACTTTACAAAATTTTCATAGTACATGTGGAATATAATTCAGCTTGTACCCTGACAATGTTGTCAATTTTTGACGCCATTTACGGAAAATATTGAACAATTTGTAAACGTATTTCATGAAATTACGCAGATGTTCGAATGTACAAAATTGCATGGCGTGTCTCATATACATGTAAATGTAGAATTATATGTTGGTTCTGCTTTATACTGGCTGATTTCAAGTTAATTACTGTGGGTTAAATATTGTGTGTTCCATTTACGTTCGGTATGATTATTTGTATCGTATTTGTCAGTTATACGCATACCATTCATATTCATCGTCTTGGTGGGCCTATTGGCCAATGTATGTAATGTATGTCTTAATTAATTTCTTCCAACTTTAGGAGAGTCAAAATGTAGGAATTACGTGGCAACAAGCGAAACCACAAATACAAAATACACGCAAACAACGAGTTTACAAACGCCATTTAAATATGTTAAAAGCAATGGGTACCATGTCATTCTCTCGCTATATTTTATAATTATTTCATAAAAAATGTACTTATGTGACTAGGCTTATCTGATGTAATGCATCATTACTCGGATATTGAAGCACTTAATCGAATCTCTAGATATGCCTTCATATACATATTGTGCGTATTAAAATTCAATTGCGCAACTAATTTTCCAATCACTTTTAATAGCAGTATATTAAGTAGAGTTTTATGTAGTAATAATTCCAGCACAAAAATATTTACACAATTCCCTAACATTTGATTGGCCCATAGCAAATTTCTGTCAAAAATTTATATCCCAGTAAACTCCCACGCTGAACTACTTTCCGTAACCGTGAGGCGCAGTTAAAATAATTCTTAAGAAAACGGAAAATAAACACATTTTCTTGATGAATTTATTTCAAATGCTGGAATTATAAGGAATGAATGGCCTTTTTGTGGAATTTATCGGGGATATAAACTTGGAAAAGTCGCGGGAATACTGGACGAGGCCTTCCGGCCTTCGTCCAGTATTCCCGCGACTTTTCCAAGTTTGTACCCCGATAAACTCCACAAAAAGGCCATTCATTCCCATAGTGTTTAACACAATTATCACGGTACATGTACTATCTTCCAGATATCACACTTTGCAGGTTCAACGAATGCCCGGCTGATCAGGAGTTAAACTGTTTGGAAAGACAGCAAGCACTATTTCAAGTTCATCGCTAGACACTTGAGTTTTGGAATGCTCACTGGGTCCGCAATTTGTCAGTGTTTCCACCGACGAGCTTTCTCAACTGGGCCCCGAATATTTAACTAGATTCTGTCAAATATGAGCTTGTGCCATTTATGATTCTGATCTTCTACTCATACAGTCAGACAATGCTATACATGTGCAATGTTTGATAGAAATCCGATACGCGTTACACTGAACAAATAGCGAACAATGCAGACCCAGATCAGACTGATCTGGGTCTTCACTGGTCGCAAATGACAGAAGTCTCATTTAAACCGCCACAGTCATATACCATCGACGAACCTATGCAAGTGCTTATTTGCATTTTAATATGGCATGCTTATTATACGTGAATACTAATGACCATGTTGCTCCATCGAGCATATAAGTCGTCCTGAATAGCGTTTATTCTCGCCTTTCTTGAATCGAATATTGCGATAAGCCATGCGAATTTGTACCCAAGAAGATGTACGATTTTTTCGCGAAAAATATTTACAGAAACTGCGATATTTTATGTAAATGATGTCGAAATTTGACGAAATTTTCATAGCAAATGCGGAATTCTATTCCGCATTTGCTGTGAACATTTCATCAACTGCCGACGTCATTTACGGAATTTATCGTAAATTTGTAAATAGTTTTCATGAATTATCGCACATCTTCTTAGGTACTGAATCCCATGACTTAATTGTCTTTGTTAAAACCCACAGTCACATGCAAAATTTACAATACAGTCGTATCAAATGGTATTTTATACAGATATTATGAAAGTAATTTCAGTATTCAAACACAGGAAATGAATATACAGAAACCATTTCCGATTGCTATAGTCACTTATAATGTGCATTTGTACACGTTTGTGGTTTGTCTGTCCAGTGTGTGACTATAGACTGTCTTTGAAATTATTTCCGATTTTAAATCGTATCGAGTTTGCACCATTAAAGTCAGGTTTTGATAGGTTTGTAACACATTTAGATGCGAATTGTTGGACGCGAATACGTACAGAACATTTGCTAGACGCCAATTTGAAGACAAACCCTAATTTATTGTCACGTGGTTACAACAACAACATCAATGGCTGAAAGTGTTGAAAGCGCGCACACTCCAAAGTAAGTTCTATTTGATATTTTCCTTAATAGGAAACGGATTTTGATGAAATATAGCGCAGCAAACGGGTCTTCACGAGCTGCATTTGGTGGTCCCGGGAATGCGGCATATACTTATGTAATTTTTGCGAAGAATCGATTTCCGTGTCAGTAGACACGGAAATCGATTCTTCGCAAAAACGACAGAAGTTTGGACTACAGTACAGAGACCACCAAATGCAGCTTAACAATACGCGTTTGATGCGCCATATTTCATCAAATTCCGTTACATAATAAGGACAAAATAAAATAATACGTACTTTGAAGCGGAGGGCTGCTGAAAGTGTCAATACTTGTTTTTGTCGTTGTAACTACGTGATCATACATCTTGTAGTAGGCCAGCGGCAAACTGACAGGTTGAATCGCTGGGAATCCTTCAGTAGCGATTCGTCGTTTAGATACGCATACCTTCCATACCCATACCACATTCGGAGCCGAGAAATAGAATACCAACACAAGGGACAACGACCTGCCAGGGAGGCCCGCGGTAAACAGACAGGACAAACACAGTGTGTTTAGGTAATCCACCTCCCGCGACGTTTTTGTTACTTTGTATATGGTCATCCATGGCAAAGTAGACTTTAATATACATGTAGACAATTGCTGCACACCGCGCCGACGTAAAATGTTTCACGTCGACAAATATACTGGTTTTCTTGACGAGATGCAACTCAGCTCTACCTAGAGTTGACGCACAAACGCATTTTCCGTCCATTAACACATGCAATATTTCTTGCGCCGGTTACTAGACGAAAATGTGTTTAAATACGTTTCCTGCAGGGATTGATTTTGGTAGATATGAATTGTATACAGTACTATTAGTTAGTGTAGGTTAGAGAATACCAAATGGAGCGAAATCGCCCAGGGAGTATGCAGAAGTAATCCGGTATAAAAATAGTGCGGTCATTTTTAGGTCACATACCTAGTTTGCTTGCAAATCTTGATCTATTACTACCCAGTTTCATTTGCGGAACATCTTGGGGTGCTTTTAACACCAGTTTTCAGCATATTTGTAGCATTTAAAAGCAAACCTGTTGGTCACGTGATGTAAACAGAGTTTATGTGGCCAAAGAATGTAAGCAATATTGGGAGATATGACGAGGTTGGATTTTTCTTTCTTAGGAGTGAACCTAGTGTTTAATATAGGCATGAATGGCCTTTTTGTGGAGTTTATCAGGGTATAAACTTGGAAAAGTCGCGGGAATACTGGACGAAGGCCGGAAGGCCTCGTCCAGTATTCCCGCGACTTTTCAAAGTTTATATCCCCGATAAATTAAAAAAAAGGCCATTAATTCCTTATAATTCCATCATTTGAAATAAATTCATCAAGAAAATGTGTTTATTTTCCGTTTTCTTAAGAATTATTTTAACTGCGCCTTACGGTTACGGAAAGTAGTTCGGCATGGGATATACATTTTGGAAAGAGACTTGCTACGGACCAATCAAATGTTAGGGAATTGTGTAAATATGTTTGTGCTGGAATTATTGTACAAGTAGGTCCCACAGCATCCATACGAATAGTGAAAGTAGGAGAGACTGGCCTTATTGGATGGGGTTAAATTATATAGCAAAACTATTTGGTGTGTTCTAACCTGTAATAACTATACAAATGTGACCGCTACAGACACACATTACGTGATCTGTATCGTTTAAGTACATGACACTGTGCTTATGCAATAACATATCTAACATTTGGCATACTAAACATCGTGTCTTATGAAATCAGTAACTCGGGTAATAAATATCATATTAAACCATCACTCATGTAAGACCCAGTGATATAAGTTGGCATCGTGGTCGGTAACGGCTGAAACACACGTAGAATGTGCATTATGTTTATTGCATGTTGTGAAATGAAGTTACTTCAAGCCTTCCAGTAGGATTATGTTCGCATGTGGAGATCACGTGTTATTTCTTTTCTGTAATATTCTTTCTTTGATGATACAAAGTACAGACTTATGTCGTTTTTGCAAAGAATCGATTTCCGTGTCGGAGACACGGAAATCGATTCTTCGCAAAAAACGACAGAAATTTGGGCCATGTCATGTATTCTAGTATATAACTTTCGTAACATGTTGCGTCAAGGATGTTTTGTCTGATAAAATGGAAACTGAGAAATAAATGCATTTTGAAGCCATCAATAAGTATAATCTGATCTGACCCAGGAATTATTCCTTAAATTTTCGAACCGCCACATATCGCCGATATTGATTTCGAAAAACTGCAATATTTTCCGTAAATGAAGTTTAAATTTGACACAAAATTCAGAGCTCTGAAATTTGCGACAATTTTCGACGTCATTTGCGGAAATTATTGCAGTTTTTTCGAAATCAATATCGGCGATATATGGCGACAAGACACGGGATGTAATTCCGGACACACAGGACACATATTCCATTGACCAGTGAACACACTTGTGGTCAATTGATTATGTGCAGAATGGGAATCCGAACGGTTTCGATATCATTAGTTGAAAAAATACTACAAGACCAGTCAGGAGTTCCATAACAATCGCCGAACACGACAACCAGACAACTATACATTGCATTGTTTTATTGCATTTGTTCATAGGTGTCGCGAATAGCAAATATAATTGTATATAACAGTTTCGAACAGTATACACGCTTGCGAGAATAGCCCGACGGAGACAGCAAGCTGATAGTTTTGCCTCCCACGATGAGGTGTGAGGTTGATTAATGCACGTGCATCTAGATAAGAAAAGGAACACACTTCCCGTTTCACACCAGCTTATAAAAATACTGCTCGTATGCGCATACTGATCATGGGTCAACACTCAGATCAGTATGCGCCTAGAGCAGCCACGATATGAACCTTAATTGGTCGCTATTTACATACATGTATTATACCACCGCACAGGTATCTGTATGTTTACACTGGCTTCAATGAAACACCGCAATGACCATTTCCTAATGAACAGTGTTCGTCACCTGAGAAATGAGGGTGTCACTCAAACGTACCCTTGTCAAAATAATGGCCTTCTGGGTACAATGTGTTTATTTCATTTTATCCCGATTCCGCGGGGTATTAAAACAGCATTATCAGTGGACTGTCGGTTCATTGACTTGACATTTGAAAACACGTTAACTAAAAATAACTACAATGGAAACGGAATATAATATGCAGCGACCTGTGACATATAGTTTGATTATTTGCATGCATGAATGTCGAGGATTCAACGAGTGAAATTACAAAAGATACAATACCATAATGCTTTGGCTGAGAGAAAACTATATTATTAGAAAATGGTTTACAAGACTAAAGCGTCACAATTCGCAAGCAATCCTGACGATTACCAACATTTCAGATATCAAATGAAATTGCTAATTGTACAACGACATAGGGCTTATGGGTTTTTGCGATCAGTGTGGATCCAGACCAGTCTGTGCATCAGAATCTGCACTGTTCGCCATTCCATCAATGAAACTCCAGTTATGCTTATATCAAACAATACATGTCGTTTTCAGGCTACAGGAATGTGCTATTTTATCAGGAGCTACACTGGTCACAAATACCATAAACCCCATTTCTCCAGTCACAGCCACCAATAAACAAGTTGTCCATGAAAATGGCATACATTTTGAATTGCAAATTAATATCCCACTTCAAACACGATACAATACTGATGATAGTACGTCCGTGCCATATCGCCTGTCATCTGGCCCCTGTGATCTACGGACACAACAGATAGTTAAATCAGCGCTGCCGTGACATTGGTCTGTGACATTCTGAATCTCCCATTAATACACATGTCTTCATCTAATCATACTCACCAATCCTTGAGTTTGTATTGCTTGTACATTGGAACCTGTCTAAACCGCAAGAATATGTCATTTTGTTTGTGATTTTTTTTCAAATATTTCCTTTATATGTGCTTAGAAGTATATGTCGTGACCACCATTTGAACCGTCTCGTCGAGACGGTTCAAATGAGTGATCACAACATATACTTTCATTGAGAAATAGTAAAAGTAGTGTATCATCCATTTAGTGATTTTGTTTAAACTACAAGTGTGTCTTTGCGTACCTTTCGTCGTTGAAAAATCTCTAGTTCCCGCTCTATACGTATCATGTTATTGTGCATGGTCATTGGATAATTGCCATTTTCAGCCATGGCTCTACGTTCTCTGTGGTACATCGAGAATGCCAGGCTACTGTAGATATCAATTGTATCAGGCAATGCTAAGAAACGCGTAGGAATTCCGAGGATCGCCTCGGAATTCCTACGCGTTTCCAAGCTAAGCCAGGTGAACTTGGTATCAACAGACACTAGCCTGATAATCTATTTATCAACGTGTTATGCTCTGTATAACGCTGTCTTTTTAAAAACTTATTACGTTGCGTCATCATACAGACGAAGTTCGGTAAAGTCACATGACGCCATTCGACCTATGAACTATCAGCGAATGTAGTCTTCGATACGGATTGACATAGATACATTGCATCAGCGTCAATGTACGATACATTGTTGTTAGTCAGCGTGTATTCTGTTAATGCATAGATTGATAAAATGTTTTCTAATGTGCTATATGTGATATCGAAATGGTAGGCTACTAGGAAATCACAAAACTCTTGTTTACATTTAGAGGCAATAATTCCAGCACAAAAATATTTACACAATTCCCTAACATTTGATTGGCCCGTAACAAGTTTCTGTCCAAAATTTATATCCCAGTAAACTCCCATACCGATCTACTTTCTGTAACCGTGAGGCGCAGTTAAAATAATTCTTAAGAAAACGGAAAATAAACACATTTTCGTGATGAATTTATTTAAAATGCTGGAATTATAAGGAATGAATGGCCTTTTTGTGGAATTTATCGGGGATATAAACTTTGAAAAGTCGCGGGAATACTGGACGAGGCCTTCCGGCCTTCGTCCAGTATTCCCGCGACTTTTCCAAGTTTATACCCCGATAAATTCCACAAAAAGGCCATTCATTCCTATAATATCATGCACCATCCGACACAAGAAACAAAGTTTCTCCAGAGATAGAGGTTACTATATGTACTACTGTCTATTTCACGAAACCTGCAGAAATTTTACGGCTAAAAAAACAACATTCTTTCAAAATTTAAGAATGAGCCTCTTTTAATTTCGTAAAATTTGGTCAAATATTGATTTTATTGCGAAAAATGATTTCTCTATGGGAATTTAACATGGGGGAAAAGATGTGGAGAACCTGGAGGAGGAGTCGAAAAACAAACACGAAGAAGTTTGGCAATTGACCCTGAATCCTGGCTAGATAGCTTGCAAATGATATAATTAAGAAATGAAAAGTTAAATTTTGAAAATCGGTGGACTATTTCTGAAATTAGAAAAAAAAATCCCTTGCTAAATCCCCATAGATATCTTGAAGATGTCTATGGGGATTTAACATGGGGGAATTGTTTTTCGCAATAAAATCAATATTAGACCAAACGTTTATGAAATAACAAGAAGGCTCATTCGAAACAATTATTATTGTTTCTGTATCGTTTATATCGCCGTAACATTTGGGCAGGTTTTGTGAAACAGACAGTAGTATAGTTTTGTTGACCGTCGTCCGTGCTACAGCTGTTGCCATGGTGATATTTCAAATATTATACGAGAACACAAGTTTATAGCGTTGACACACGCATGTGAAATATAAGTTTTCACAGAAGATAGAGATATTTGTCCGAAATGTTCTCCATGATGTATATACCTATTTTACTAATGGCGCAGTTAACACTCGGTTGACCTCGCGAAGGTGCGAATTAGCGAGGACAGATTACAGCTACGGACACCTGGTCGGCGATATCAAACACGACAGCCGAGTTGCCGGCCGATTCCTGTCATTTTTGATGCGCCCCGACAAAAGGAGCTTAATACTTCCGCGACCAATGTAGCCCCAGATCAGCCTGCGCACGGGCGCAGTCTGATCTGGGGTTACACTGTTCGCTATTGCGTTGGGAAGCATAATTGTGCCTGTAGTGAAACAAGTAAATACAATTGCTACATGTATCACGGTCAATTTAAGTTCAAAACAACTTTCGCAGACATTTATTTTGTCCTGTGACGTCACATGACGTTACCGAATGACGTCAGAGTAATGGCGAAGCGTAAACAGGTCCGCGTTCCTGTCAAGGGAAACAGAACACTTGTCCATTTCAACTGATAAATAGATAGAATACAATGCTAATGTATTTTGTTATCACGTTAATCAGACCCGGCTTGGAAATGGAAATTTATAAAAGAGACACATGTTTGATATTCTCTATACCTATTCAATTGCTAAACGTAACCCCGTTAGTGTAGCCCGATACATTGAGAATACCAGGCGAGTGATCTCGTGTCTTGCACGGATAGGAAACGCGTACCGTTTCCGAGCCGAACCAGATAAACTTGATACCAAAAGAAACGAGTCAGGTAACGTATTTTGCTAAAAATTGAGCACTTATAACATTGTTTTTATAAAGAAAAGCGGCGGACTTGTTTACATTGCGTCTTTATAGTAACGTCATTCGGCACCGTCACGTAGTCATTACACCACTGTAAGCAAGTAGTTTTCAACCTTGTGTGACCCGGATATGTGTATCTCGTCAATGTAGAATACGACAGTTTGTCATCAGACGCTATATATGAGACCACTGCATGCAAAGCTCGTTACCAGTAGCCTATTTCATCAACATTGCAAAGTATACTTTAGTAGCAAAGTATACTTTGAGGGAGAAATTTTCAATTTTATGATAAATTTATTAATTTTTATTATACTGAATTTATTACATTATCACAGCCAATTTGGCTGTGATAATGTAATAAATTCAGAATAATAATTCTGCATACTTTTAATCATGAACTATATGCATTTGTTAGTTCTATATGAAATAATGCATTTCAGGAAAAATAAATGATTACTCCCTCAAAGTATACTTTGCTAGTAAAGTATACTTTGAAATGTTGATGAAATAGGCTACTGATAAGTGTGACAGACAGAAGCGAAACTTTATATATATATATATATCGGATACTGATCACACAGGCATTTTGTTTATTTACTCCGGACCTGGTTATATAATACGACTCGTATTGACCAGTATTGCGTATGTTTAAAATTCGTTGTTTTTCATCCGGTACATGACTGAGAAAATTCCCGGAATTCGTGTTGCAATGTGTCATTGTTTCAAATAGTTTTTGTATACACCGATTCGCCACATTTCTTTTCACTTCTGCATTCCATAGTGTTCATTTTAACAACTGGGTATATTCATCATGTGGATGTTTTCATATTCCCTACATGCCATAACATTCTCAACATCGAGACCAACATCTGAGAAAGATGGCATAACGCCGTTTGCGACCGACGTAGTCACATGTGATCCCGTGCTATCTTGCAATATATTTTGCACGTGATATATATATTAAACTGACGGGGTCTCAGATTTGCTTAGGAAGTGATGCGAATGATGAATGGATTTGTAAAAGAAAATATTTTATTCTGAATAAATATAAATAGCGTTACGAACGCTAGTTTTCTGCTATTTTTTTTCTACAATCGATGGTTAATGGTTACTTTTATTTAAATTCACGAAACTAGGATTATATAACGGACCATTCTAAATGTCTGAAGTATGATTAGTTTACAACAAAAACATAGTTATGGTTCACAAATTTGCCGAGCTTCATATGCAATCAGTAAACGAGACATAAACTTGGATATAAACTTTGGACAGAGACTTGCTACGGGCCAATCAAATGTTAGGGAATTGTGTAAATATTTTTGTGCTGGAATTATTAAGAAATAAACCCACATGCTAGATTCTATATATTGCATAAGCACACTATCATACATTGAATATGTACAGATCACATCTAATAACGTGTTTTCTGTTGCGGTCTCATTTGCATATTTATTACAATAGTGTGTTATTAGCTACAATAATTCGCCTCCAATAGGTCGCGAGGTAGCAATTTTGTTTCTATTGCGTTATGATCTTTAATAAACTGCGGTGTCTGCACTGAAAAAGCCAATCTTATACAATAAACATGAAAATAACACGCCCGATTCCTAGTGAAATCAGTCTTTTCTATGAGATGATCAGCATTTACACTAGTCGCTCTGTGAGCGACTAGTGTAAATGCTGATCATCTCATAGAGAGACACAGTACACTCATGTCGGTTCAGTGGCCGACTAGTTTAAATGCTGATCATCTCATAGACGCTGATCATCTCATAGAGAGACACAGTACACTCATGTCGGTTCAGTGGCCGACTAGTTTAAATGCTGATCATCTTATAGACAAACACAGTAAGGTCGGTGATGTCGGGTAGCGGTCCGCACACACTGTCTCCGATTTCTGGTGAAATGAATATGTTCTATGATATGATCAGTATTTACACTAATGAAAAATGTAAGTGCTGACCATCTCATAGACAAACACACTAAGGTCGGTGATGTCGGGGAGCGGTCCACACGTATTATGTCTCCGGTCTGACAGAACCACAGACTCTTCTCTCTTAGTTCCGCATTAACACGTCAACTGGCAGCAGCAGAGGATTACATCTTGATTAAATGAGCATTAGCCGCGCCCATAAAGTATTAGCCAAGACAGAACGTCGTGATAGACTCATTCGGAAATGTGAAACGGGTTTGTTAGTGTATGACGAGTGTAGTGTCTGAGGACCGTTTCACTAAATTTCATACGACTAAAATGTTTGTAAGTGCAAATTTAGGATCATCTGTCAATTTCAATTGATGGATTTACATGTATTGAGCATAGACTATGTTCAATGCATGTAAATCCAAAAAATATTTGCAAGAAAACATTGTTCATGTTAAGTTTACAGACTATTATAATTGTGCACTTACGAACATTTTATCCGTATGAAGTTTAGTGAAACGGGCCCCTGAACTGTTCGTAAGTGCAAAATTATGATAGTCTTGTAAATTTCACATTAACAATGTTTTCTTGTAAACAATTATTGGATTTACATTTATTGAGCATAGTCCTCTTTACGTAGATTTTCACTCGGTTTGGAAAATAATCTACGGTTGTACTCATGCGGAATCACACACTGCATTGACATTTATGGCGAAGTTATTGTAGGAATGAATGGCCTTTTTGTGGAATTTATCGGGGTATAAACTTGGAAAAGTCGCGGGAATACTGGACGAAGGCCAGAAGTCCTCGTCCAGTATTCCCGCGACTTTTCCAAGTTTATATCCCCGATAAATTCCACAAAAATGCCATTCATTCCTTATAATTCCAGCATTTGAAACAAATTCATCAAGAAAATGTGTTTATTTTCCGTTTTCTTAAGAATTATTTTAACTGCGCCTCACGGTTACGGAAAGTAGTTCGGCATGGGAGTTTACTGGGATATAAACTTTGGACAAAGACTTGCTACGGGCCAATCAAATGTTAGAGAATTGTGTAAATATTTTTGTGCTGGAATTATAGGTTCATATCTAGGTCCTGATCAAATAGCCCAGTCCTGTAGCCTGATAATGATCTATATGGCTTGTTAGAAGCGTGACTGTTGTTGCATTGATGGAATGGCGAACAGACTGTGCAGATGTGGATCTGGTTCTACACTGCTCGCAAAACCAATAAGCACCATTCTTCCGGTCACAACAACACATAAAACATGTGAACACATATGCTACTTTATCTCATTTATTTTTTTAGTTTTAACTACGGGAAAAAACAACAATTTTAAAACCGTAACTTCACTGTACGCACCGTCACCCCGATAATCTAAACAAAAGTCTGTGAGTCACGGCATTGACGCTCAGATAAAGTACGGAGATGCAAAACCTAGGACAGAATTAGACCTAGGACAGAATTAGATTCTTTTGTCAGACTATGCCGGAAACCGTTATATCGAGATGCATTATTTCTCATGGCAGGCGAGCGACATGTCTGAAACGAAATTCCACGTAATTTGTTTTTAAAGACACAGCATTCTCACGTTATCTTCAAGTGTGAAGAAGCAGACATAGGCGAGAACATTATTGTAAAGCGCTCACTGTACGATTGCTTTAGCGGGACATCAGCATAATCCAACGTTCATGAATGAAACATGTATGTTCTACAAAACATAACCATCACCGAAAATCAAACGAAGCGAGGTCTCGGTGAATAAGCCCATAAAACTGCAATGCAGAATGCTGCAAAGGGAACCGACTTGGAACGGTTATTAATTAAACTCTGAAACCGCCGCGTTAAAACTTATTACGACGTGGCACCATAAATAGTTTACATACTTCATAACAAATCATCGGAACTCAAACATAATTATCACTTTCAACCCTACAAATCATTAACCCTTTCAACCCTAAGGAACTGGAATGGACTGTGATATGCTAATGTTCCGACCAATCCAATGGTCACAAAATGATTTTCAGATTCGTCCATTTATGAAAAGGGGGTGTTTTTGTTCTAAGAAATATGAAAATTACTTGCAAAAAGTGCAGATCCTGACGAGACGGCTCGTTACGAGCCGGCTCATCTGGATCTGCACTGTTTGCATAAACCGCTATAGCGGGCTTTCGGGTTGAAAGGGTTGAACAACATTTGCAAACACTGAAGATCCAGATGAGACGGCTCTTAAAGAGAGCCGTCTCATCAGGATCTGCAGTGTTTGCCATGATATTCAAGATCTCGAAACAAATGGATTTATGATTATAACATAAATCACGTTATTATATGGAGGTGCAATGCTCCGCCCCCTAAGCGTAACTCTGTGAGTCACGGCGCAATAGCCAACGGGAATAGATCAGCGAGCATAAAATAGAAATTATTACAGCATTCGCCCTGTTCTGCTAGCGAAAGCTAAATAAGCAATTTTAATAAACAGGAATTAAATTAATACCCACGATATGATTAATGGATTAGTCGAATATCAACAATGAACTGTCCATGTAATATACTTATGGGTAAACATGTTAAATGTGTAATCTAGTATAGAGTAGGAGGCTATATAACTGCCGATACCTCAATACAATTATTACAAAACAGCTACACCACCGCCCGCGTTAATCTCTCCCAGATGTCAACGTTTCTTAACATGTATTGGCAATATCAAACACGCAACAGTTTGATTGACTGAGCCTGAGCTGTAGCACAGCTCAGGCTCAGCCAATCAATCCGCGTGCTTTCAAGCACAACGATCAAGTATTTTGTTTCTTAACATTCATTGGCAATATCAACGCGCAACACGCAGTTTGATTGGACGAGCCTGAACTGTAGCACAGCTCAGGCTCAGCCAATCAATCCGCGTGCTTTCAAGCACAACGATCAAGTGTTTTGTAATAAAAGAAATGTACACATATTGGCAGGATTAGCGCAGGCGGTGGTGTACTGTCATGGTTTATGTGACTTATGTAACGGGTTGAACTATGTAATTACCCATACCCATTAGTAGACGATCGACATGCCAGGAGTCGTGGTTTACGGCCCAAATCGTTGACTTACAATTACCAGGAATCGATACGGATAACATATCGTCTATGATTGATATCGACGTTTATCGTGGATAAACAGGCGAGTAATCGTTTTGTCGTTCCCGACTAATTGCCCGTCGGTACCACCTGAAAATTGGCGGCAACGTTGCAGTATATAATGTTAGCTGGAAATGGACATACAGTGAAACCTCTACCAACCGGACGTGGAAACTCTTATGTGGTTAATTTTAATTAGTTTCGTTTTCATTTTTAACCCGTTCAACACTACCGGCCTGTATAGTGGTACATGTATTTGCAAACAGTGTAGATTCAGATGAGCCGGCTCGTGACGAGCCGTCTCATCAGTATCTGCACTTTTTGCAAGTAATTTTCATAGTTTTGAGAACATAAATGGACTAGTCTGAAAATCAGTTTGTGAGAGTTGGATTGGTTGCAAAATCCATTCCAGGTGAAAGGATTAACGTTAATGTACATGTGTGTATATATGAAGTCGATCGCAACACCTAAAGACTGTCTTGCAGGGCCATTATGCATGAATTATAAGATAACATCCACGCATATATTGTACATGTCTGAAATCATACTACTCAAAATAATCGTTCACCAACCGCTGTATGTGACATTACCTTGATTGTCTTGTCGCTCTATATCGGTAGATACTATCAGTTGTAATTGTCATTATTGTTGATTGCTGATATCGGTCTCCATACACTTTTACCTTGAACTATGCATGTACGCGTTCATGTACATACACAGGACCAGCAACTGTTTAATTACGATAATGACCGGCTGACAAGAGGGATCATCTGCTCTTTGCAACACTATACAATTATTGCCTTTTGAGGAGGTGTACACGAGATTTACGGTCCGAGACTGATATCTAGGTGAATATCATATGTGCCCACACTCATGTGACCCGACATTGAATATCTCATTGGTTGAAATTATCAGTCATATAATAAATGTAGATGTTGACTCTTACAAAGATTCACACAATTGGGTATGGTCTAAACGTCTAACTGACACCAGTAGTAAAGCTTACTTCTGTGACTTAATCATATGGGCTAAGCTGTTCGTAACAGTCCTAAGAGTAATGTCAATTTCATCAGCCTGACAAAATTATGCAACCATATTTTCTTTCATTCAGCTGTACAACTTGACATACCTACATGCATTTATATATACATCGCATACCACGCACTACAGAAGGTTGTTAAAACTGTGACATATTACATTTAAGCTTTCAAATTGCTTTATCACACAAAGACCCCCTCTATCAAATACAAAATTCAAATCCCCGTTATCGCTGGCTTGACTATTTGTAACCCACATAGTATATCCATAGTACACTGCGGGCGTATTTCCTCACACGAATCAGAGAATATTGAAGTGGCCTGTGGAAGACCCTTTTAAATGAAGACCATATTATCTTAATAGAGCGTTAGCATGCGGTTAACCCGAATTCGTGGTATTTAGAATGCGGTGTGAATCTGTCAACCGGTGCTTTTCTAAACAATGAAATAGCGAATATCATTTTCCAATTTCGGAACAGAAGTTGTATCAACAAGTAGTTATATATTCTATATTCGTCATCAATGACTTATCGAGCATGGATCACGTATTAGATGTGTGGTCAATGCTTATGTAATAACAGTGTGTGTCATGGTATCATTACGCTAGCAACACATACCTCATGTATTTATTTACACAACATGTGAATTCAATGAAATCAGAAACCTGTTCGTGTTGACAAATCGAGCCTATAGGTTGAAAACGTGTGGGGTCACACACTTATGCAATAATAGGCTTCGTGAAATACAAGCAAACAAAGGTAATGTAAATAGTGTGATGGTGAATCATAGAACTTCATAGTTGATTGTTTGTCTACAGATTTCATTAAATTGCTTAATACAGACATAGGTACAAACAGACATGGTACAACAAAATAGGGTTTAAAAATTCATCAGTCATAATATACGCATATTAACATACCTAACGACAAAGCAAGTTTTTATTCATGTTTAACCCTTTGAACCGGAAAGCCCGCTATAGCGGTTTATGCGAACAGTGCAGATCCAGATGAACCGGCTCGTAACGAGCCGTCTCATCAGGATCTGCACTTTTTGAAAGTAATTTTCATATTTTTGAGAATAACACCCATTTTCATAAATGGACTAGTCTGAAAATTATTTTTTGATGATTGGATTGGCTGCAAAATTAACATATCAAAATCCATTCCAATTACTTAGGGGTGAAAGGGTTAATGCGTTTACCTGCTTGTAATGTGATGTGTGCACATACATTCAAATTGTTCTAATGGCTTCATGGTTAAAACATCAGTTATTGAGGACGTATTGCTGTGTGTTTATATAAGAAAAAGTTTGATGTTGACATCTGTGTCACTTAATAGCACACTGTTTGAAAATAAATATTGATGACACTTTTTTATAATTGTACAAATGAATTAAGCCTTAGTACATTCCACTTGACTGTGTGAGATATAGTAAAAGATAGACACCGGGTTATATTATTATCAGGATAGGACCCAGCATGCCTTTCGAGACACAGTGTAATCACAAATGTGTATATTATGATTTTAAAGTAAAGTGTTCTGTTTTTTGTGTCAACCCTACGGAGCCCGGCAGTGGACGTAGAATTTTTATTTTTATTAATTCGTTTCCACGAAATAACAATTCGTTCCCACGAAATAACAATTCGTTCCCTCAATTTAACAATTCGTTCCCACGAATTAGCAATTCGTTCCAACGATTTAACAATTCGTTCCCTCAATTTAGCAATTCGTTGCCACGAAATAACAATTCGTTCCCGTGGGAACGAATTGTTATTTCGTGGGAACGAATTAGCAAAAAAAATCAATGTCCCCTGCGGGGCTCCGTACAACCCTATTGAAAGGGTCAGCTATGTGTATGAGAGAGACTCTATCTAGTCTTGTAAGCCATCTTGTATTTGAAGGGAATCCAACATCGCGAACATCACTGAGTTCCATTTGACCATTGGAAAGGACAGAACACATCTGATTTTCATTGAGAAACTATGCATAATAATTGTGACTGAGGCCACAAGTAAACAAGTGAAACTAAAGGATTCGTGCGCCTCGAAAATACGACAGTAGATCCGACACAGACACATGTTTCATAACATGGCTCAATGAATGTAGATAATGTTTGTAACTTGAATGAACAAATAATCAATCTTATCAATCGCGATTACTTCCCCAGATCATTCGGATACGGTACTGTGTAATTGAAGATCGTGATCTTGTTGATTTTCCTGTTTGTGGCCGTGACTGGATAAATGGGGCTTATGGGGTTTGTGGTGGAGCTCCTGATAAAAATAGCGCACTCTTATAGCATGATAGCGATCTTTATCGCTTGTTAGAACCATGGCATGACGGGTGTTTTGCTGATGAAACGGCGAGCAATGCAGATCCTGATCAGCATGCACTGATCTGGATCTACACTGCTCGCACAATTTCTTAGTCACATTTGAGTAAAGGAAAACGTTGAATGTTCAAACCAAACTTCACACAACCAATTCGTCTATTCGCTGAAGTAATCCATGTCAAAGTACTACTATAAAAGAAACACACACACATATTACTAATACAGTGAAACCTCTCTAAGCCGGACACCCTGTGAGGTCCCCAGAGTGTCCGGCTTAGAGATGTTCCACTATAAATCAGACTGGTCTGGATCTAAACTGCTCGCAAAACCCATAAACCCAATTTCTTAGCCACAGTTGAGTACAACAACGTTGAATATTCAAACCAAACTTCACACAACTTATTCGTCCATTCGCTGAATTAATCCATGTCAAAGTACTACTATAAAGAAATTAACAGTACAAACATACCGCAAAATCAACGCTGAACTACATAAAAGTATACTACATACTGTCCCAGGTTTCTCTTATTAGGTATTGAATTATTCAGAAATACCAGACTTGTATCGCATCTTAAAGATAACTTTGATCATTCGTGCACGGTAATTGCACATAAAAAGGCTTTATGCAACGAAAATGAAGTTCAAAATGTTACTCAATTACATATAAAATGATGAGTGTTAAAGTAAACATGTGTCATCAGCTGGAAAAAGGACAACTACGACGTTTATCAACGGTATAGTCTCAAACAAACCTTTAACTCTACCCAGTCGGATCATACCTGCGCTATTTGAAATTGTCGAATCTGAAGCCCCTCTTAATCAATTCACCGCTAATTTTTGTTAACATTGTTTTGTTTTCAATGCTAATCCTTTGACAATTACATTAATGAGACAATGTTGATTCGATTTAGAGTTGAACAATATATACTGGCAAATGCTGATGATCCTGATGAGACGGCTCGTTACGAGCCGTCTCATCTGGATCTACAGCGTTTGCACCTGTTAGCTTTATGACCTGTTGAACGGGTTGAAGACAAGTTAAAAAGCTGTGCGACAGCCAGAGGGCCATATGCAACTGACAAGGATTTAGATTGGTCGCAATCCTTCTAATTCCCCGATGTCTGATGGTCGCCAATATGGAAATTGTAGAGAGCACTCCGATCTGTATCTCGATATGTAATGATTGGGTGGTGATATATCGCCGTGGCTATTCATGAAATTTGAGAAGGCAAGGATGCTTCAATATTATATTCAGTATTCTGACAGATACGTAATAAAGGTAGACATAATAAATCATTTCATTTGTAAATATATACACGATGATTGCTAGTTTGTGATTGCCATGACTTTCTGCTGACTGTAAATGATGCCATTAATATTTGCCATGCATGGATACACCATACATAGTCATGTCAACGTGATGAGTTAACATGGAAGATGTACTGTTGCACGCAGTAACATTTCTATCGCTCAGGCAATATATCTTAATTTTAATATCCTCAGCAGTTTGCTATATTTATCAGGTAACCTGCCCTGTATTGACCGAATACGTACTGACTGATAACATATTGTTGCATCAGGCATTGATCTGATACAAACATCCGGGTTACGAAGTGAAAACGGGCGTTGCATTGGTCGGATGATGTCACGTGACGTTACCGAATTACGCAGTGTAATGGCGCAACGTAAACGAGTCCGCGTTCTATCCATAGGTAACGACGTCATTTGTGGTCATTTTCGAGAATAAAACGTTACCTGATAAATAGAATACCAGGTTAGTGTCTTTTGATATCAAGTTTATCAGGCTCGGCTCGGAAACGGTAGGAATTCATCGGCAAGTCTCGGAATTCCTACGCGTTTCCTATCCTTACCTGTTAAACTTGGTATTCTCTATTTATCACATTGGTGTATGCACCTTATGTAACCCGATACTAGAAACACGAATATTCGTGTTCTAGTATCGGTTGCATAGGGTGCTATGTTTACATTGAATGATGAACGGAGGTGACTGAGGTAAGTGGTATGTTCATTGTGGCGAGAGGGTCTATAGCATACATAGGAATGTATCAGATTCAATACTACGGAGCTTGGATTTTTTTATTAATTCGTTCCCACGAAATAACAATTCGTTCCATCAATTTAACAATTCGTTCCCACGATAGAACAATTCGTGCCCGTGGGAACGAATGTTTATTTCGTGGGAACGAATTGTATTATTTCTCAAATTAACAATTCATTCTCACGAAATGACAATTCATTCCCTCAATTTAACAATTCGTTCCCTCGAATTAACAATTCGTTCCCACAATATAGCAATTCGTTCCCACGAATTAACAATTCGTTCCCGTGGCTCCTACCTTCTACCATCGTTGCAGGTATGCGCTGAGATACCATCAGCAAGTAGTACGTGTAATTGCTACCTGTATGTAAATTAATTACAATAGGGTGTGCTTATTCACAAATCGTATGCACCTAATAGACTGTGTAATGTAATAAAATTATGTACACCACTTTGCAAGTTTCACTCTTATCGCATTTGATTTTGTTTCTAATGATAGCAAAGGAAACACAACATGGTTCTTGCGATATATCCCGTACCTGTCAGTGAAAGTGACTTACATGCCACAGGTAGTAATTGTGTTATCATATTTTTGTCGATTCTAGCAAAACACTTACTAGTGCTAAGAAATCATTCCGCACTAAAACGACAAAAAGAAAACGCCTAGCCAACATATTGCCCATTATATACTGAGGTTACGCAAAAGCTCGCAGGAAAAAAATAAAATAATTATTTTAATTATGCCCATAAGTATACGTTGATACCATTCATTGGAACCGTCGTGCAAATGAGTGGTCACAACATACACTTGTCAGAAGAAGTGAGAAAAAATAGCAAAACTTATTTCAATTTGTTTATTTGTTACATTGGAACCTCTCCAAACCGGACACCAATACAACACATGTGATCTTATTTTTGATGAGTTTCTTGGTCATTTATCTCAGGTGATAATGTATATACGCGATCTCATAGCACACAACTATGGCTCAGAATGATCAAATGCCTGATTTGCAGTGAAACCTCTCTAAACCGGACACCCTGGGGACCTCCCAGGGTGTCCGGTTTAGAGAAGTTTCACTGTATTTGTTAATACCCCGTATAATAGTATGTGCAGTCAACATGACATTGGTGAAATAAAACAGAGCAAGTAGGATTCTGGGGCCCGTTTCACTAAACTTCTTACGACTAAAATGTTCGTAAGTGCAAATTTAAGATCGTCTGTAAATTTAAATTGATGGATTTACATTTATTGAGCACAGGCTGCATATGCACATGTAAATCCAATATTTGTTTACAAGAAAACATCGTTAATGTGAAATTTACAGACTATCATAATTGTGCACTTACGAACATTTTAGTCGTACGAAGTTTAGTGAAACGGCCCCCTGGTTGTCTGTCGTGTGCTTCTAGCGGTGAACGTTTCTCTTTCAAGTAATGACCTGCCATTAGCAGCATATTGTGATCACATGGTAATATAAACACTCCATTTCCCATATTTTCCCATCTTTCTCGTCTGTCAACAACCCTTCAATACACATCTATGTAGCTTTTCGTAAGGTCTCAACAAGTCATTGGTGAAATTACGTATACATGTATAATAAGAGCAGTATTACTTATATATGTATAATCAATCCAGGATACCAAAATTTGTTTTAAGTCTTTTGCGTTAGACATAGCTCATTACCTGATAAATGTAACAGCTCTGATATGGTTACAAGTGGAACGCTACACTTGTTGGTATTATTTATTTATGAGACGATAACGATTTTTAAGAGTGGCTTTTAAAAGACGAAATTTACGAAAAATCGAAATCAAATTCGGTATCTGCGGATTCATCACCAGGCTAGCGTCATATGAAAACACATCTTGGAGACAATTCTAATGAAATACCAAGATATGTTTTGTTATTTATCCACACAATTAGAAGTGGCAACTGTTATGCTGAACTCTGTGGTATCTACCTGTTGTTGGCACCACGTGGAAGGCATTACTCGGTGGTTGTACGTGTACATGTACTATATAACATTCCGATTCTACAGTATTATCTACAGAGTATGTTAGGAAAACATATTCCATGTACATGTATTGTCCTATGATACATGTGGCTGTGTTTGGCGCTTATGGGTGTTGCGAACAGTGTGGGTTCAGATCAGCCTGTGCATCCGATGATAGTGAAGGCGTGTCACGAGGCAGACTGTCACTGGAATTACCGGAATTTTTTTTTTACCGAAAACCACCGAAATACCGGAAACCTCTGTAAATCACTATATAATAACATAAATGTATGTTTGTTGTGTGATAACAGGTTTGTTTACTAATCAAAACATAATGATAACAGTCAATACAATTGACCAATAAGAGTTAACACCAGATATTTTGTAAAAATGACACTGAACAAAATGTCAATACCAGTTTTCACCCACCTCAGTTATAGAGCATGGTAAATAAATACAAGTTCGCCATGGAAGTGCAGTATGTGTCAGACCTACTTCCGCTCTGTTTGTGCTGGCGGAGTGCCAGCAGCTGTCACGTGCGATATACCGATGTCACGTGACACCGTGGAATCCATGACATGACAGGCTGTGGCACAGAAAAGACACCATTCTACAAGGCATAGCGACAGGCTGCCTGCTAGCAGACACGTGGCACATATAGCGGTTTTATGTGCCAAGCCACGACCGCAGCGGCAGTGCGAGAGACATGTTACATAGCCGCCTGCGTTAATATTGACAAACTCATCAACGTTTCTGTACATCTATTGGCAATGCCAACTCGCAATCAAGCAGCTTGATTGTCTGAGCCTGAGCTGTGGCACAGCTCAGGCTCAGTCAATCAAGCTGCTTGACTTCAAGCACAATATTCAAGCTGTCGAAAATAACGTTTGGCTATTAAACACATTACATCTAAAACTATTTAAATGTAGTATTTTTTCATTAATAACAAAAAGTCACCCTCCCAAAAAACATATATTTTATGAAATTCCATCAAATATTGATTTCATAGGGAAAATAATTTGTTTCTATGTTTTCTATGGCTTATCTGGATCACACTATGTACAGAACACATTGCGCCGACAGTGTCTCGCCAGAGGAACGCCGTGCATGTCAAATCAACATCCGCTTGTGATTGGTTGGTTGTGACGTTCTTTCTCATTCGGTGCCAACTGACGTAACGTGGGAGACGAACTATTCGCAGAAAAAAAATATATCTCTTAATTACCTTGTTATTGAGCAAACGTTGTGGGTTGTTTTGAGATCCAAGCATAATTTGTCTGACCCGGTGATTTGAAGAGGTCAGTGGAAGAAGGAGGCTAAGTCCATGAGGGACTTAGCCCCCTTCTTCCACTGACCCCTTCATGGACCCCTGCACTACAAATGTTAACTTATCTATACGATGCAGTAAGGATACCATATATACATGAGAAAAGCCATGTGACTTCGTACGTAAGATGTGTTATATCAAAATTTAAGATATATTTCGTCAATGTCTTCGAGAGTTGACGAAATATTCAGAGCATGGTGACCACCGAACACGACAAAAGCTGTATATTGCAATACGACTTTATTGCAGTTGTACTTGTTCAATTGTGTCAACGTCAGGGGCCAGTTTCACTAAACTTCGTACGACTAAAATGTTCGTAAGTGCACAATTATGTCTAATTTCACATTAACAACGTTTTCTTGTAAACGATTATTTGATTTACATTTATTGAACATAGGCAGCCTATGTTCAATAAATGTAAACCCATCAGTTGAAATTTCCAGACTATCCTAAATGTGCGCTTACTAACATGGTAGTCGTACGAAGTTTAGTGAAACGGCCCACAGGTTCACAATTTCACATGGGTGAGAAAACGTTGATACTGTTCTCACCAGCGTTCTCATAATTTGATACCCTCATGTCATAAATTATATAGTAAATTACGAGACTGTTACAAAAATTAATTAATATGCAAGTATACGTAATAAATATGCAGCCGTCTGAACGGGGGTATGCAAGAACAATGGTCTAGTTAATATGTAGAGCCGAAGGTAAGAATACACCGACGCACTCACATAAATTACATATATATTCTTTTGAGAGAAGCCGCGTAGTTGTTGTGTCGTCTTGGTGTACAATAGAGGCTCTCCCTAAACCGGACACCCTGGGGACCTACTACGTACGTGTTGCATCGTTTTATTGTACATTAGAGCCTCTCTAACTTGTGCACCCTGGGGACCTCATACGTATTTTGTGCTTCGTTTTGATGTACTGTAGAACGTTCCTAAACCGGACACACTTACGTACGTGTTGCTTCGTTTTGATGTACAGAAGAGCCTCTCTAAATTGGGCACCCTGGGGACCTCATACGTATTTGTTGCTTCGGTCTGATGTACTGTAGAATCTTCCTAAACCGGACACCCTGGGGACTTCCTATGTACTTGTTGCTTCGCTTCGATGTACAGTAGAACCTCTCTAAACCGGACACCCTGTGAGGTCCCCAGGGTGTCCGGTTTAGAGGGGTTCCACTGTACTTCATGTATATGAGAATTCCAAGAAACGTGTGTGTGATTTGTCATCATGAACAGACATTATCCCCAAAGAAAACTGACAATCATCGGTGCTGCTTTATGTGGGTCCGCTTCAGAGATGTGCAACTGTGCTTGAACATATTGCTATCAGGCTTGTACATTACTGATCTAAGTGAACAGGCACAAACGAAATGGTATGTAATACTGTGAGAGTCGCACCGCACAAATATATCATGATAATGTTCGAGAAATTTGAGAAAAAAACCCACGTATTTCCATCAGTGAAAACATGATTCGATGGCTTTGCAAACAAGACACAAATACAGGTTCAGGGGCCCGTTTCACTAAACTTCGTACGACTAAAATGTTCGTAAGTGTAAAATTATGATAGTCTGTAAATTTCACATTAACAATGTTTTCTTGTAAACAATTATTGGATTTACATTTATTGAGCATAGGCTGCATATGCAGCCTATGCTCAATAAATGTAAATCCATCAATTGAAATTTCCAGACGATCTTAAATTTGCACTTACGAACATTTTTGTCGCACGAAGTTCAGTGAAACGGCCCCCAGATGTTTAAATACATTGTGGCATTTCACGAATGCTACCAGAGAAGACTAACACCGTAACCATCCTCCGCCGCTATTCTCGCGGTCTTTAATAAAACCTTGGTGTCGTGGCGCTGCTATATGGTCGTCCTTGACACGATGTCTGCATCATTAATGCTTGTGGTGCAACCCATTAATATTAATATTCCACCGATTACGCAGATTAAACTGCATGCGGTGAAGGGAACCGTAACGGGTTTTAAGACCAGCGTACGTATAGAACAGTGGCATAATTACCGAGACTGTACACATTTCGCCTCGAAATGATTGACCATGCAATGAATGGCTTAAATATACGGTCTTCCTGGTGACAAATGTGATGTTAATCAAACTGTGTCTATACCACTTGCAAGTGTAAAGTTCCACATTCGGGCAAGTTTTCTCGCGCAGAAAGGCAATACAATTTACAATATAATTTAATAACGCAATAACTCAGTTAGTTCGTCTATGTAGGTACACAATCCGACGGTTTATCATTCTACGTCAAAAGGAACAAAACACAACATTCTCTGTCTCAAAGATTTATACTTCTTTGAGAAGAATAGTGAAATATGCTGTTGGCGATAAACATTATTTTATTATGAAGGGAGATCGTTTAGTCTCCCGAGTCATATTATGTACGGGCCACCGGCTGACGAAAGGTACCCTATGACAGATGGGGCTGTGACTGGATAACTGGGGCTTATGACCTTTGCGACCTCGATATTCCAAGATCAGTATGTACGCACATACATAGAACGCTACTGGGTCTAAACAACAGCCTGCGTTAATCTTGCCCAGATGTCAACGTTTGTGAACGTCTATTGACAATCTCAGCTCGCAATCAAGCAGTTTAATTGGCTGAGCCTGAGCTGCAGCACAGCTCATGCTCATGCTCATGCTCATGCTCATGCTCATGCTCATGCTCATGCTCAGGCTCAGACTCAGGCTCAGGCTCAGGCTCAGGCTCAGGCTCAGGCTCAGGCTTCAGGTCAGGCTCAGGCTCAGGCTCAGGCTCAGGCTCAGGCTCAGGCTGTCAGGCTCAGGCTCAGGCTCAGGCTCAGGCTCAGGCTCAGGCTCAGGCTCAGGCTCAGGCAATCAATCTGCTTGATTTCAAGCACATTGTTCAAGCATTTTGAATGAAAACTATTGGTAAGATTGGCGCAGGCGGTGGTGTAACATAGAACATACAGAATATGCGTTTTTGTTAGCTCTTACATTTATTTACTTCGCAAATCCTCTTAGACATTTACACGATAAGAGTATGATGAAATCAATTTGCACGGCAGTGATGATGCTTCTGATACCGAATGGCGAGCAGCGTATGCCCTGATCAGACTACGCCGCTCGCAAACGCCGTAAGGGTCCATTTTCTCTAGCGGGTGGTAGGCTACATAGATCAGTTACCCAATACATAAAAATAGAAAGCAACAATAACGTGCTTACCACCTAACAGAAGAAGACACAACAAATGTGCATTGTTTGCGAGTAAATAGTTTTATTAGGGTCAAATATCATGTGGTGCCAAATGATTTAGACTAAAGATGAGAAAACCTGTGACTCGCCGTGATAAAGAGTGTCTTATTTGGATTTATGACGGGTATGGAAGGTGTTCGAGTCAATTCCCACCCTTAAATATAAGCCAAATGAATGAATGAATGAGGATTTGTGACCAGTTGAAGCTTCTTAACTGGTACACGTAGTACTTTTAATTTAACATATTGGTATCAGAAACATTTCCCTATCAAAACAACGACCAGTGTAAGCACGAATTATATGAATAAGTGGCGGGGATGGGAGAATGCGAGCGATGTCGCGGGGATGTGAAGTCTGGAGGAGTATAAGTGGCGGTGTGACTGAAAAAAGAGAAGTCGGGGGGGGGGTGGGGGGGGGGGGGGGGTGAGTGTTGGTGATATTGCGGGGATGTGATCTGGAGGAGTGTAAGCTGCGGTGTTACTGAGAAAAGAAAAGTCGCGGTCGGCCAGGGCGGGAGGGGTGTGGGAGGGTGGAGTGTTAGCGATGTCGCGGCGATGTGAAGCCGTGAGGAGTATACATCCCGGTAGTGGAGCGACGTAGCAGGGTATACCTGGCGGAATTCGGCGATACGAATGCCGCCGCCAGCACAGCAATCAGATAAATTCCCAACTCCACGGGCATGATGGTTTTATTGTACTTTAACATAATAACCCGACAGCTATTGGTAGTTAATGTCAAAATGCATTTTGATAAGAAATTATTCACCAGCCATATCGTCGAGGTTTACATGTTTTTTTCAGGTGCGTTTTGGTTTACGTGCATTAATAATAATAATACGTCGAGCATGAGTAATTAGTATCGCTACATTTACCCAACCTCCGTCAGTATGTTCGGATCGCTATACCGCCCGTAACATGGAAACTGCAGTCGAACCTCTCTAAATCGGACACAGAGTAAGGTTAGTTGTGCTTAATTGTGATATACAGTGATAAACCGGACACCCTGGGGGTCATCATACAAGGGTCCCCAGGGTGTCCGGCTTAGAGAGGTTTCACTGTAAATCAGGCATTTGATCATTCTGAGCCATAGTTGTGTGCTATGAGATCGCGAACAGACATTATCACCTGAGATAAATGACCAAGAAACTTATCAAAAATATGATCACATGTGTGTGCTTGGTGTCCGGTTTAGAGAGGTTCTACTGTATTTCATTCGGCTAGTTACCTTCAATGATAAAATATGTTCATAACCTCAAAGCAACAACGCGTGTCTTGAAGTGGTCATCCGTCTGTTTTACAGTGGAACCTATCTAAACCGGACACCCTGGGGACCTCCCAGGGTGTCCGGTTTAGAGAGGTTCCACTGTACTGTCGTATTTTGCTGTGACTGGAGAAATGGGGATTACAGGATTTGATACCAGTGTAGCTCCTGATCAAATAGCACACTACTGTAGCCTGATAATGATCTATATTCCTTATTAGAAGCATGACGGGTATTTCATTGATGGAATGGCGAACAGTGCATATCCTGATCAGAATGGATTGAATCCGGTTTTACCCATCATAAAATAAATAAGATTAGTACTAATCATATTACTTTTGGAGAATGAGACTCAGTGACTCTGGTGTGGTGAGGACCTAGCACCATGTCAGGTTGTTTTAATTAAAAGACTGAATATATTGTTTTCTCATATTTAGGACCATGTACATAATTATGTTCCTTGTTTTATTCCGTGAGTCAGAGTTATTACATTACACTTCTGCAAATACTCCGTAACGGGACACGTAGCTCTGCAAATATTACCGTAACGGGAGTATTTGCAGAGTTATATGTCCGCTCCTCGGCGTTGTCAGTGTAGCTCCAGGGGGCCGTTTCACTAAACTTGGTACGACTAAAACGTTCGTAAGTGCAACATTATGATAGTCTGCAAATTTCACATTAACATTGTTTTCTTGTAAACAATTATTAGCATATGCATCCTGTGCTCAATAAATGTAAATCAATCAATAGAAATTTTCAGACGATCCTAAATTTGCACTTACGAACATCTTAGTCGTACGAAGTTTAGTGAAACGGCCCCAGGTCTAACGCCCTACCGCGGCCTCATGATAACATATAACGTTGTTGTTTTTAAGAAAATGACACATGTTTCGCTGAATGAATGGCGAACAGTGCAGACCCTGATCTAATCAGATTGTGCATTTTGTTTTACTGAATGTCTACATGAAAAGAGTGTACAAATGTGCAGACTGATCAGTAGCCTATTTCATCAACATTTCAAAGTATACTTTTCTAGCAAAGTATACTTTGAGGGAGTAATCATTTATTTTTCCTGAAATGCATTTTTCCATATAGAACTATAACGACTGCATATATTTGATGATTAAAAGTATGTAGAATTATTATACTGAATTTATTACATTATCACAGCCAAAATGGCTGTGATAATGTAATAAATTCAGTATAATAAAACTTAATAAATTTATCCTAAAATTGCAAATTTATCCCTCAAAGTATACTTTGCTAGAAAAGTATACTTTGCAATGTTGGTGATATATGCTACTGGGGCTACGCGTCGCAAGGTGAATAATCACATTTTTGTCGTGGCGGGACAGTATCTATAATATCTACTCCGTACACTTATATATAAAGGCATTGTCGCATGATATGGATATAATATGTCGTACATTTATATATAAAGACATTGTCGCATGACATGAGTATACTATGTTATATGTTGGGCGGTGTTAATTTGCTTCGGAACCTGATACAATGTCATTAGGAGCGGCGACTGAACTTGAGAAATCGACAGCTTACTGATCAGATAACGTTGTAACGACATTTCAAAATGAGACAAGACATGGTGAAGTGTAACATTCGCCAAAACCACTAACATTTGCACCTTCCTAGAAACTCAAGGTGCATGATCACGTAGCAACAACAAAGTCGCCCACTCCAAAGTAAGTATTATTTGATATTTTCCTTCATATGCAACGGATTTTCATGAAATACGGCGCAGCAAACGCGTATTCATGAGCTGCATTTGGTGGTCTAGGGAGTTTGGCACAGACTTATGTCGTTTTTGCGAAGAATCGATTTCCGTGTGAGACACGGAAATCGATTCTTCGCAAAGACGACAGAAGTTTGGGCGAAAATAAAGAGACCACCAAATGAAGCTTATGAAGACGCGTTTGCTGCGCCATATTTCATCAAAATCCATTGCATATTAAGGAAAATATCAAATAATACTTACTTTGGAGTGGGCGACGTTGTTGTTGTTAGTACCACGTGATCATACACCTTCAAACTGATATCAGTACTAGGTGAAGATAGGCATTTGGCGTAAGTTGAACGCTACTTGTTCGCTATCTTACGAGATATTCGAATAAGTTCGACGATATGAAGTTAGTATTTTCGACTAGTTACTTATCTATGGCATGAGTAGAAAATGCAATGTTTAACCATATGTTATTCCATTCCATTCCATTCGAATGCTAAAATGTTAAATTCCCATAGGAAAATCGTTTTTTCGCAATCAAATCAATATTTGATGGAATTTCATCAAATAAATTGTTTTGGAGAGGGTGAATTTTTTGTTATTGATAAAAAAAGTACTTACTTTTAAATATATTTTAGATGTAATGTGTTTAATAGCCAAAAGTTCGTCGGCGGCAAAACGTGGAACAGACAGTAGGTTGTCTGTATGGCACGCCAAATCTACATAAACTCAAATAATTAATGCTAGCTCTAAATAATTAGAGCTGTCATTACATATTTAGAGCTAGCATTAAATGTTTAGAGCTAGCATTAATTATTTAAGTTTATGTAGATTTGGCGTTTTTAGAGAGCTCTTCAAATGATTTGGAGCTAGCTCTAAATAATTAGAGCCATCATTATATATTTAGAGCTAGGTCCAATTGATTTAGAGAGATCTTCAATTGATTCGGAGCTAGCTCTAAATAGTTATGAAGCATGACGGAGTGATTCACTGACTGAATTGCGAACAGTGCAGACACTGGTCAGACTGCGCAGATCATCTTCTCTGACAGCAAATACTTTAAGCCCCATTTCGCCAATCACAGCCACATATGTGTACGCATCTGGTGATGATATACTTTCCATTCTGAATGAATACGTTACGCACATGGTTGCATAATGTTATCTTTAGTTGATAGAACTGCCAGGAAATTATCCCACGTGCACCATACGCGCACTATGACAAACAAGCAATACAGTATACACTACCCGGTTGGAAAAGTCGCGGGAATACTGGACGAGGCCTTCCGGCCTTCGTCCAATATTCCCGCGACTTTTGCCCATGTGAGCGGTTGGGAGGGTGTACATACCATAACAAATGAATCCATCCTCGCCTGTGTCTTCCGACATACAGTATAATCTCTCTAAACCCGACACACAGGCAGTCTGTGTATCCTTAGTTTTATGGGTTTTATTGGTGTATATTTATGATGATAATGGCTGTTCATGTTCGCATAGCACAGCCGCATATCTTGGCATAGTCATACATCTGATTTACAGTGGAACATCTCTAAACAGGATACCCTGGGGACCTCCCAGGGTGTCCGGTTTAGAGATGTTCCACTGTACTACCAATGTGTCCAATGTACATAAATTGTATCATTGGCTTGTTTACAAAACTTGACACCATAGATCATGTAATTTTGTGGATTGAGAAGATTCTAATAAACTTCGAAGTTTCTGTCACGTTATAACTGTATAGATACGATTCCTATCATAAACTTTTCAAACAATACTACAAGTGTTTCAATAAGAAACACATGGCTCTAATATCAACATATGATTGATTGCTGCGCACGTTATCATTCACAAAGTAAACGGTTAACTGACCACAGTGAAAAACAGCACAGCAAAAAGTCCATACCATGAACTATAAAACGCATACGTGTCTAGATTAACAAAACAAAAACTTCCAACAGTCGTGACTTCTATTTTAAAGGTACATTCCCACTCAGTAGGCACAAACTGTTCTTTATAGGAATTAAATAAGTGTATATTTGTGTCACTATTCTACCAGTTCTAAACATTACGAGTGCCCGCTATACAGATATAATCATTTAGTAATATTTATTTTATTGATAGTGACGCGCGTTGGTATCAGGCCATTTTCATATGCAAATGAGGCATGCGATTTTTTAATTATTTATACCAATTAATTGCGTCACCAGATAAAATATTGTTTTAGACAAATTATTATAAAGTATGATCATTCCACGTCAAAAACTAAATACAGAGAATAAATAGTAATGTCAGTTAACATTTTAAGCAAACACGGTTATCGCCCCTGATATGAGTGTGATAATTTACTTCGGATATAAAATGTATAATAATGCCAATCAATACGTGTGATAATGGTGAATGAATGTTTATTTTGCCAGAAAATGTCTCAGATGATGTCTCTGATATAAACAATAGTTTATGACTACTGAGTGGGCATGTACCTTTAACGCAGATAACCGATTACGTGTATGTATTTGCTCTCCTAATACAAGCATATAAGAAACCAATTACAGTTTGAACTGTTCATTGAAGATGGTATAACGTTGGTTCTTAAAGGTACATACCCACTCAGTAGGCACAACATGTTCTTTATATCAGAGACATCAACTGATACATTTTCTGGCAAAATAAGCATTCACCATTACCCCACGTATTGATTGGCATTATTGTACATTTTATATCCGACGTAAATTTCCACACTGATATCAGGGGCGATAACCGTGTTCCTTAAAATGTTAAAGTACATTACTATTTAGTCTCTGTATTTATTGTTTGATGTGCAATGATCATACCTTATAATCTGTCGAAAATATTACCTTTTCTGGTGACGCATTTAATTGGTATAAATAATTATAAAATATCATGCCAAATTTGCATATGAAAATAGCCTGATATCACCACCGCGAGTCGCTATCAGTAAAATACATATTACAAAATGATTATATCTGTATAGCGGCCACTTGTAATTTTTAGAACGGGTGGAATAGTGACACAATGATACACTTATTTAATTCCTATAAATAACATGTTGTGCCTACTGAGTGGGCATGTACCTTTAACCAAGTGACGTAGTGTTTGACGTCATTTTTAACCCTTTCAACACCACAGGCCTGAATAGTGGTATTGGCAAAAACTGTAGATCCAGATGAGCCGGCTCGTGACGAGCCGTCTCATCAGGATCTGCACTTTTTGCAAGTAATTTTCTTATTTTCGAGAACAAAAACCCCCTTTTCATAAATGGACTAATCTGATAATCATTTTGTGACGACGGGATTGGTAGGAAATTTAACATATCACAGTCCATTCCAGTTACTTAGGGGTGAAAAGGTTAAAGAATGCTAACAAACAGACGGAGTTTGACGATGTATGCCACACCGACTGCGATAATTAAGTTTTACATGGTCTGGTTCGTTTTTATAAGCCTTATAACTTCCATGAATAATCACCTACCGTTTATTTGGATGATGCACGTGCTCGAGAATAGTGCAGTTTCTAGAACGGTAAATGAGATACACAGGGGAATCTCTCCTCTGTGCATCCTTAGTTTTATTTGTGCATTTTTATGATGATAATTGCTGTTCAAGTTCGTAAAGCAACAGCCGCATATTTTGGCATAGTCATATGTCTGATTTACAGTGGAACATCACTAAACCGGACACCCTGGAGACCAGGGTGTCCGGTTTAGAGAGGTTCCACTGCATCATATTAATTACAACATATATGGCTGCCTATATGACTAACGGCAGCAGTCTTTTGTAGTTCTTCGCAGGGTGCATGCTATACAATCCCTTACCAACGGAATATTTAGATTTGAACAAAAATATAATAGGATAAATAATATTACCTGTAATTAGTTTCACATCTGACTTGACATTCGATTATTGAAAACTAAGCAAACACACGACAATCTATAACGTACAACAGGCGTATCTGTGGTTGTGAAATCGGGCTTATGGGATTCATGACCAGTGTAGCTCCTGATCAGGTAGCACAATCTTGTAGCTTGATAACGATTTGTATTTCTTGTCAGAAGGATGGCGAGTGATTCCTTGATGAAACAGCGAACAGTGCAGATCCCGATCAGACTGTGCGGATGCACAGGCTGATCGGGATCTACACTGGTCGCACAAGCCCATACGCACCGTTTCTTCAGTCACAGCCACAAATGACGCAATGATAGAGATTGGTTTATTGAGTACCTGTGAATGGGTTTCCCTGGGTGGGAAAGCCAACATAGTATTTACATGGTACATATAATTTGTCGAGATATATGGTGTGCAGGTGTTAATGCCAGGATGATGTGTCACTGTGGAACCTCTCTAAACTGGACACCCTAGGGGACCTCCCAGGATGTTACATGTGGCGTGGTCCGCTGTAATATATCTCCATTGAATATGTGCGTTCATGATTGCAAATCACACATCTTGTCTTGGAGTGGTCATACGCAGGAATTATAGTGGAACCTATCTAAACCGGACAGCCTGGGGATCTCCAAGGGTGTTCAATTTTTGTGTGGTCAACTGTAATTTATCTCCATTGAGCATGCGTGTCCATAATTGCATATCAAACACCCCTTGGAGATGTGATAGGCCGGAATAACAGTGCAACATCTCGAAACCGGACACACTGGGGAGCTCACAGGGTGTCAGGTTTAGAGAGGTTCCACTGTATTACACGCAATGAAATGCTAACCACAGACCATGATGAGAAAATCAAACATTGAGCAATTAAATGTCACTGTGTCCTTTATCTAGGTATACGGATGTGAAAACTGCATTATGATGTTTGCAACAAGTGTATATATTGTCCTTATTGTCATCGGTAGGATTTACAAAGCAGGGCCCGGTTGTTCAAAACATCTGTTAGCTTAACGGACTGTTACATCCTTAACTGAATGGTTAAAATCTCTGTTTTAACAGAGATTTTAACCATTCAGTTAAGGATTTAACAGTCCGTTAAGGATTTAACAGTCCGTTAAGCTAACTGGTGTTTTGAACAACCGGGTCCTGAAGAGTAATCTGATCTGTGACTACCCTACTGTCTGTTCCACTTGTTTTGCATGCAAAATGTTGGCTATTAAACACATTCAATCTAAAAAATATTTAAATGTAAGTACGTTTTCAATAACAAAAATGTCACCTTCCCCTAAAAACCATATTTAAGAAATTCGATCAAATATTGATTTTATTGCGAATATGGGAATTTAACATGGAGCCTAAAAATAGATTTTTAAAAACAGTTTCTAATTTGTGAACCGATTTTCGAAATCTAACTTTTGTTTTCTTAGTTACATCATTTCCAAGCTATCTAACCAGGTTTGTTTCAATCCACCCCCAGCTCCTCTACCTCCTTTTCCCCCATGTTAAATTGCCATAGGAAAATCATTTTTCGCAATAAAATCAATATTTGATGGAATTTCATAAAATAAAAAAAATTGTGAGGGTGTCATTTTTGTTATTGATGAAAAAGTACTTACATTTCGTCGGCAGAAAATGTGGAACAGACAGTAGCAAATGATGCAAGGTCGCTCTTGTCTTTAATCCCCCTTTAAAAGACCAATATGTTTGTATCAATTTGTTTTAAAGTTTGTCAATGCTTTTCCTTTTGCAGAAAACTCATCTTTTTATGAAGACCTAAGAATATATATATTTGTAACGAAAAAACAATGATAGAAACATATTTCACATTGGGGCAAAAAACCGAACACTCATACATGTAAGAGACTAGTGTTTAAATAATATTTACAAAACATAGTTTAATAATTATTCTTGAATAATGTATGCATTTTATTCATAGTATTCAAGCATTTAAGACTAGCAATAAAAGCAGATAGATCAATTGCAACAACATGTCACTCAATGCAAAATAAAATTATGACATGATTGTAAAATGAATGTATCTGCACGTTTCATGTGCAAGTGTCAGACCATGTGTCCGTCATATTGAGGAATGTGTAGAATCATTTGACAGGTAAGACCAAACCATAAGTAATTGAAATATACGGTGTCTGTATTATGGCCAATTAATATTCATTATATCTAATATACGATCTCCGTTCAGTGCAGTCTATACGATGGCTTGGTTGTTTTCCTGACATATGCGATCATGTATCACTTTGTGAGATAACAATACATTATGTCATATGAAGGGTCAGGAGAAGAAGAGGGCTAACTTAGCCCCCTTCTTCTACTGATCCCTTCATATATGTGCCCGGCTCTAGAACAACGCCCTTTATCGCATTGCCGTTTTCCACCGATATTGATTTAGAAATTCAGTCATGTTGTCCGTAAATGGCGTTGAAATTTGAAACAAAATTCAAAGCTCGGGCGGAATTTGTTTCCGCAAGAGCACTGACAGTTGTATCAAATTACGACATGATTATAGAGAATAGTAGGTTTAGTGCCGTGAATGGGAAACAATATCTGTCAAGGCTTAGAAAACGGGATGGGCGAGGCTCTGCCGAGCACATCCCGTTTCCGTGCCGCGCCAGATATTTTTCCCATTCACGGCACTAACCTACTATTCTATTTATCCCGTCAACATTAAAAACATTTAAAATAATGCAAAACAATAACCCCAGCCGCATCTCCAAATCGTATTGACAGGATATCAAAAATGTTTCACAGCACCGTGTTTCACGGCACATACGTGCGGTGTTGACGGGATAATACGGTTTATATTGCATTTTTTCCGAAATCAATATCGTCGAAATACGGCGATGCGATAACGTATCTTTACCCGAGGTCACACTGTGTGTACGGTGTAGATCGTTTCAACTGTAATACATTTCCGGATAGTTTATTGGGACTAACCCCCAATTACGATGTGCATTCAACTATACGAGTGTCTCGATCTTGGCAGGTTGATATGACTTTTAAAACAAGAATTGTGCAGCAACCACCATGTTTGTCATAGCAATGCCACCGCACCGGTGTACACAATGCATGTTTTCATTTGAATTCGAAGTGTTCCAGTCGCATAGCTATTGGGTAGACACTAAATTGACCCAATGTCATCGATTGAGATAAGTCCTCTACTGGGCGGGTAGATTTCACCCGACATTTGTGTAGCGCATATAGAGATCTTTTGTTTCATTTCACGGTCTTGATTAAATTAATTGATTAGCTTATCTAATTAATTATGGCAGTTTACAGTTCAGATAGGCTATTGAGGTCTAATCGATCGAAAATAAATTCACAATAGGTTTAAGACAAAAGGTCAACGGCTAAGAATAAGTTGTATAAGTAGACCATGCGGAAGAAATGATCAAATTATGCATGCTCGTGTCAGACATTTTTTTTTATAGCAAAAAGTCTACTAACTACAAGTTGTAACAATGCACATTAACACGATAGCGTTCAGCGCAGACCCAGATCAGCGCATCCGCGCAGTCTGATCAGGGTATACGCTGCTCGAAAAATATGAGGTCAAAACTGTATATGCTGCAAATCTATAGAACTGTCAGTTGCAAAAATGGACCTGACCACGTTTATGCCCAGCGCAGACCCAGATCAGGGCCTACGCTGTTAGCAAACAAACTTAGATAGAACGTGTACAGGCTACACGCGTACACAAGTACATTGGCTACCAGCGGGGAAAAGGCACATTACACCATTTGCCCATCCACCAGGCTGATCAGGGCCTACGCTGTTCACCATAGTCATAGAAGAAGACGTGCTGTCTCCAAAAAAACAAGTAGACCATACTCATACTGTGTGGTCATACAAGATGACGAAGATATGCACTTCTTGCAAATAACACAAGGTACCTTTTCGCAATGACCGCTCAAATGCAAATAACGTCACGAATCAGTTTTCAAGACCACGGAACACAAAGTCTGCGATTTTCTGATACCTCCGGAATTATTGTAAAAATAATTTAGACAAGGCACATGAAAATCGTTTCTAACGCATGATTGTATTCTTTAGTCAAACTTGACAATATCATATTTTCCGTAAATGACGTCATCGTGAATGTATTGTATTGAGGAAATAATTAATGTAACTTACGATGTCATTAATTTAAAAAAAATAGAATCGTCGGCTATTTACGGAATCGACCGACGGCAAGTCGGGCATTCTCCGATGCCGATAGAAATGTAATTGAATTGCTATCTTGTCCTTTTGTGTTCGAGCCGTGACGTGGAAGTGACATCTCTAATTGGACTTTGTGACATTTACGGCCAAACATTTTCAACACGGTGCCGATACATTGATCAAACTAAACCTGATTGGGTTTAGTCTGATAATTTGTATAACTGACGATACCTGTATGGCTGTCATGTGATCAGTGTCTTGATAAGAGTGCCCGGATGTGCATGCTAATATAGTCTACACTGATTGCAAATTTCGTCAAATCCATTTTTATCAACTGACGGCCATATTGGAGATTTTGTCGCGCATGCGCGTGCAGCCTTGACAGAGTTTGAAATACAAACCACAGTCTGGTCAAAGTAGCTTTTGTAATACTCATTATGGCACAGAACAAAAACAATGGACACATTTGATTGGTATCGAAGAATACATAGCGTTCGATATCAGATATCGACTGGTCATGCCTGGTATTAGATTGTATATCTCTACTCCAAATGGGTGATTGTAAGGTCGCGCAGGTTAGATTACAATCGTTATAATTCAATTAACTATACATGAACTACCGCCATGTCATTCTTCTGCTGGACAGGTTTGGGCATCATATTGTCTTATGGCGTACACAGCCGCCTGCGTTAAACTTGTCGGTATGTCAACGTCTGTGAACACACTCACAATAAAGATTACTATTGCTTGTTAGAAGCATGAAACGTGTTTCATTAGTTGAATAACGAACAGTGCAGATCCTGATCAGCCTGTGCGGATGCACAGGCTGATCTGGATCTACACTGTTCGCAAACCTCATAAGTCATATGTGTCCAGGCATAGGTATGTCAACGTTTGTGAACATCTACTGGCAATATCAAGTCACAAGCAAGCAGTTTGATTGGCTGAGCATGAGCTGCTTGATTTCAAGCACAAATTCAAGCATTTTGAAAGAAAACCATTTACAACTACTGGCAAGATTAGCGCAGGCGGAGGTGTACACGTAGATCAAATGGTGGAGAATATTCTCACCACATTAGGTTGAATCGATAGGTCCACAATGTTGTACTTGGACATAAATAAATAGAATGTGGACTGAATGATGAGAACGTAGATCTTAAACAATGTTTGAATACATTGTAGACTATGACTAGCGAAACAGCACACGCGCTGTGTTGTTTGCTATTTAATTTAGTTAGGCCAGTTTTTTTTTATTTGTTGGTTTACGGATTTTTTTTCCGCGAGATCGGGTCGGTCGGTCGGAAAAAAATAAAAATAAAAAAAATTTTTTTCAATTTTTTTATTCTTTTTGGCACAGGGTTGGGGCGGTCGGGGAAATAAAAAAAAAAAAAAAAAAAAAAAGTGTCGAACGCGGATGCCACCGGCGGCATATTGAAGAAACTGACAAACGGGTGAACCAAAAGTGTTAAGTCAAAGGGTGAAGGTTATATGTAGTATGGCAAGGCAGGTGTAGCATACATGCAAATGAATGAAGTATGGAAATATTGAAGCAGTTAAGCAACTTATGTAGATGCTATGGCCAGTTTGAGAAACTGTGACAAACTGGTTAACCGAAATTGCTAAGTCCTTTCAGCAGCCCTGTGAAGGTCAAAAGGTCAAGGTAATATAAAGTATGACAAGGCAGGTATAGCACACATACCAATGAATGATGTGTTGAAATATTGAAGAACTTGAGCAACTTATGTAGAATATATGGCCGGTTTGAGAAACTGTTACGAAGTGGTTAACCGAACGTGTGACAGACAGACGGACGGTCCGAACACCATAACAAGAGCTGTAGGAGAACAGCATAGCTCGACTACGAGGGTTGTCGATGTACACATAGCTTGACAAAGAAGGTGGCTGCGGCCTGCATAAAAACCTTAACCAAGGTTGACTAAAAACATTAACCAAGGGAAATTAAGTAAGTAATTCAAGGTTAAATGTAGGTGAATGTCAGATATAGGTCAGGGGTTATTGATGTACATCACTAGGAGATAAAGTTTTCCAAGTACATGTATGGTTGCTGTAGGCCCAGGAGTATTCCATATACAAGCCAAGCTTGAGTAAAAACCCTAACCAAGGGGAGATAACTAAGTAATCCAAGGATAAAAGTAGGTCAATGTCAAATATAGGTCAGGGATTATTGATGTACATCACTAGGAGATGAAGTTGTCCAAGTATGGTTGATGTAGGCCCAGAAGTATTCCATATACAAGCTTGACTATAAACATTAAGCAATTGATTGAAGGTTAAATGTAGGTGAAGGTAAAATAAAGGTCAGGGGTTACTGATGTACATCCCTATGAGAAAAAGTTATCCAAGTATGGTGTCTGTATGCACAATAGTATTCCATCTACAAGCTTGACTAAAAACCTTAATCAAGGTTGAGTAAAAACCTTAACCAAGGGGAATTAAGTAAGTAATTTAAGGTTAAATGTAGGTCAAGGTCAAATATAGGTCAGGGGTTGTTGATGTACATCACTAGGAAATGAAGTTGTCCAAGTATGGTTGGTGTAGGGCCATGAGTATTCCATCTACACGCTTGACTAAAAACCTTAACCAAAGAGAATTTATTAAGTAATTCAAGAGGAAATGTAGGTCAAGGTCAAATATAGATCAGGGGTTATTGATGTACATCACTATGAGAAAAGGTTGTCCAAGTATGGTGTCTGTATGCACAATAGTATTCCATGTACAAGCTTGAGTAAAAAGCCTAACCAAGGTCGAGTAAAAACCTTAACCAAGGGGAATTAAGTAAGTAATTCAAGATTAAATATAGGTCCGGGGTTGTTGATGTACATCACTAGGAGATGAAGTTGTCCAAGTATGGTTGGTGTAGGGCCAGGAGTATTCCATCTACAAGCTTGACTAAAAACGTTAAAAGTGGAATTAATTAAGTAATTCAAGTTGTCCAAGTATGGTGGGTGTAGGGCCAGTAGTATTCCATATAGAAGGTTGACTAAAAGCCTTAACCAAAAGGAATTAAGTAAGTAATTGAAGACGAAATGTAGGTCAAGGTCAAATATAGATCAGGGGTTATTGATGTACATACCTATGAGAAAAGGTTGTCGAAGTATGGTGTCTGGATGCACAATAGTATTCAATGTACAAGCTTGAAAAAAAACCTTAACCAAGGTGGACTAAAAAGCTTAACCAAGGGGAATTAAGTAAGTAATTCAAGAGGAAATGTAGGTGAAGGTCAAATATAGATGAGGGGTTATTGATGTGCATCACTAGGAGATGAAGTTGTCCAAGTATGGTGGGTGTAGGGCCAGTAGTATTGCATATACAAGCTTGTCTAAAAACCTTAACCAAGGTTGACTAAAAACCTTAACCAAGGGGAATTAACCAAGTAATTCAAGAGGAAATGTAGGTCAAGGTCAAATATAGATCAGGGGTTATTGATGTACATCACTAGGAGATGAAGTTGTCCAAGTATGGTGGGTGTAGGGCCAATAGTATTACATATACAAACTTGACTAAAAACCTTAACCAAGGGGAATTAACCAAGTAATTCAAGAGGAAATGTAGGTCAAGGTCAAATATAGATCAGGGGTTATTGATGTACATCACTAGGAGATGAAGTTGTCCAAGTATGGTGGGTGTAGGGCCAGTAGTATTCCATATACAAACTTGACTAAAAACCTTAACCAAGGCGTGACGCCGACGCCGGGGTGACAACATAAGCTCTACTTATTCTTCGAATAGTCGAGCTAAAAATCACCTTTTTAAGGCACATGGTTGGGTCGGTTCACCTTTTTTTAAGGCTCATGGTTGGGTCGGTTTGTGGTCGGTAAAAAACAAAAAGGCCAGTGATTGTGATAGAGTGAAACTTGTGTTAACCGGCATCGTCTCGGACCAAGAGTTTGTCGGTTAACGTAGGGAGTCGGTTCAGCAAGTTTCTTTATATTCTACATAGCAACTCAGTTTCATATTCACATACTGTTGAATGTTGATCACTGTGAATGGGTTGCGTAATGCGTACATATTAATACCGTAATGCGTACATATTAATACCGTATCTGGTATAATTAAATACAAGACAACGAAGCGGCGATATAGTTGAAACGATATCAGTGGGGGTGGCACGAGTGTGGATTTGTGGCATGGCGGTAGAGGACCCTAGGAAGAACGCATACATGAAATATGAAGCACATCGGAGCAAGAAAACAGAAAATATAGGCCATTTACCCGAGCGTTAAGGTTTTGAATTTTTGCTGAAAGGGAGATATATAAAATCATATCGAATCGTGTCCATTCACAGGTTGTTGTTGTTGTCGCTGCTGCTAAGATCCGGTTTCCGCCACTAACTTTTCTCGGCACAGCAAAAAAAAAAAATAATATTTTTTTTTTTTTTTTTGGATCGGAGGTAAAAAAATCTAAAAAAAAATCGGAAATTAAATTTTTTATTTTTTTCCACATTGTCAAAAAATCGGGTCGGCGGATCTGTAAACCAAATAATAAAAAAAAACTGGCCTTAGTGAAGTACATTATATCGCCCTGAGCTCATAGCTACGGAGTCTAATTCTTGCATGTGGCTGTGCCTGGTGAAATGGGAATTATACGATTTGTGACAAGTGTAGCTCCCGATCAAATAACACACTCATGATAACGATTAATATTGCTTGTTAGAAGCATGACACGTGTTTCATTGGTTGAATAACGAACAGTGCAGATCCTGATCAGCCTGTGCAGATGCACAGGCTGATCTGGACCTACACTGTTCGCAAACCCCATAAGTCCCACGTGTCCATGCATAGCCACATATGTGAATGAGCAAAATGATACACCGAATGTAGAAATGCTGCAAACTACTTCGTGCAGGTCCATAGAGAAACTATACTGTTGTTTACTATCGTGCCAGACACGACTACGAAACGCGTAGGACTCCGAGGCTCGTTTCCGTTGACAGGAATTCTACGGTATACAGCAACGTTAACGAGGTTAAGTAGTTTGTGAATCCGGACCCAGTGTGATACATTGCGCCAGCGTCATTGCCTGGTACAGAATTTTGGTTACATCTCAAGGTGTATTTGGTGTCTCAGTTCTGTACATATAATTGGTCATTGCAAATACAGTGCGGCATCTTACAACATCCACTTGGTGGGTGATATTTTCACACTACTTGTACTCCTGTAGTGTCAGTTTTCCATTGACCAAACACGACTGAATTCATCTTTCTCACTTTTGGCACTTTCAACAATGGAGCGGGTTGTGGGAAATGCCAATCTATTTGCACCATGGACAGTGAAGGTATTATAACCGACGGAAACCCAGCGATATTATAGGAATGAATGGCCTTTTTGTTGAATTTATCGGGGTATAAACTTGGAAAAGTCGCGGGAATACTGGACGAAGGCCGGAAGGCCTCGTTCAGTATTCCTGCGACTTTTCCAAGTTTATATCCCCGATAAATTCAACAAAAAGGCCATTCATACCTTATAATTCCAGCATTTGAAATAAATTCATCAAGAAAATGTGTTTATTTTCCGTTTTCTTAAGAATTATTTTAGCTGCGCCTCACGGTTACGGAAAGTAGTTCGACGTGGGAGTTTACTGGGATATAAATTTTGGACAGAGACTTGCTACGGGCCAATCAAATGTTAGGGAATTGTGTAAATATGTTTGTGCTGGAATTATAGACAAATATTTGCCTGATCGGGTCTGTCTAACTGCGTGATGTTAGACAACTGCATTCATGATAGCTGTTGCCTAATCAGCTTCTATACTGGTCGCGAAAGCCAGGTGGTCGGGTTTGGAATGTGTATCTAATAACAAGTATTGCCTTTTCGATTAGCTTAAGCACATATCCATGTCTACATTAGTGCAAACTGATCAGTGTCTACGCACGCAATATGTGCTATTTCTATATAACTGATACACAATCATTGTTAGATATGTATCTGCCAATAAATGCGCTATAAATGATTCAGCTACTCTGATAACGATGAACAATATTATATCGAATAAGTTACCTTTCGTCACGAAACGTTATTTAAAAGTTCAATTACAAGCCAATCTCTCAAGTTCAATCGAACAATTGTCGCTCTCAACTTGCAAGTTTCGATTTATTTGATTTTCTCATATGTTGTCTGGAGGATTGTGTGTGGCAAATGAGAATCTAAATAACCTGTGCAAAATGGGTTTTAAAGGATGGTTAACCATTTCAAATCTTCAGACTTTCACCCATTGAACCCGAAAGTCCTCTATAGCGGTGTTTGCAAACAGTGCATATCCAGATGAGATCTCATCAGGACCTGCACTTTTTCATATTTTTCAGAGCAAAAACACCCCACTTTTCATAAAAGAACTAATCTGAAAGCATCTTGTAACGATTGGAGAGGTTGCAAAATTAACATATTAAAATCCATTCCGGTTACTTAGGGGTGAAAGGGTTATTAAGGTTTAGAACCTATAAAACCCAGTTGACGGTTCAGACTGGGGTACAAGTCAAGGCAGAGTACCGAATGCAGATTATCTCGCTGGTATTGCTCGCCATATAGAACTGTGCTTAACCCTTTCAATCCTAATTAACTGTGATATGATAATTTTCCGACCAATCCAATCGTCACAAAATGATTTCAGATTAGTCCATTTACGAAAAGGGGGTGTTTTATTCTAAAACAAAATACGAATATTACTTGCACAAGTGCAGATCCTGATGAGACGGCTCGCTACGATATAGCTGGCTTTCGGGTTCAAAGGGTTAATTGGTTGGATACAGTAGTTTTAGCGATTGAACAGTATATACTGTGTCCTTAACCCTTACTACACGGAATTAAATGTTGTCGTCTGCTGGAAATGTTTTATTTTCAATATTTCTCGACACAAACCTGATTTTGACAGCACATGAGAATCGTCTCCAGTGGAGACGATTCTCATGTGCTGTCAAAACTAGTTTTTTGTTAAGAATTAAAGCAAAACAATTAAAAACAGCAGACGGCAATTTCCGTCAACAGCGTAGGAATGGCTAATATCGTAACCGTGACCGTTTTAGCAGAAGCCTAAATGAGTAATAAGTAGCAAACAATGTGGGTCATGAGCAGACTACACGGATTCGTAGGCCGGTCCGTGACTACATTGATTACAAAAGCACAACAATGTGACCATACATGGACTTAACCCTTTCAACCCTAAGGAACTGAAATGGACTGTGATATGCTAATGTTCCGACCAATCCAATGGTCACAACATGATTTTCAGATTCGTCCATTTATGAAAAGGGGGTGTTTTTGCCCTAAGAAATATGAAAATTACTTGCAAAAAGTGCAGATCCTGATGAGACGGCTCGTTACGAGCCGGCTCATCTGGATCTGCACTTTTTGCATAAACCGATATAGCGGGAATTAAATTAGTGTATAATTATGTCACTCTTTCACCAGTTCTAAAAATTACGAGTGCCCGCTATACAGATATACTCAGTTTGTAATATTTATTTTACTGATAATGACGCGCGGTGGTATCGGGCTATTTTCATATGCAAATGAGGCATGATATTTTTTAATTATTTATACTAATTAAATGCGTCACCCGAAAAACTAATATTGTCGACAGATTATAAAGTATGATCATCGCACTTCAAAAAATAAATACAGATAATAAGTAGTAATGTCCGTTAACATGTTAAGGAAACACGGTTACCGTTCCTGATATGAGTGTGGAAACTTACGTCTGATATAAAATTTATCATAACGCCAATCAGTACGTGGGGTAATGGTGAATGAATATATAATTTGCCAGAAAATGTGTCAGATGAGGTCTGTGATATAAAGAACATGGTGTGCCTACTGAGTCGGCATGTACCTTTAAGATACCGGTAGGGCAAACGTCCTATCACAGCGATATGTTAATACAAATGCTATGTTTGCTACTCATTCGTAACAATTGGACTTCGAATGAAATTACAGATTTATATATATACAGTCGAACCTCCACGAACGGCCACCTCTCTACAACAGCCACCTCTCTACAACGGCCAAAATTTCAAAACGCAATGTGATGAATTGCGACCACAGTTAGTGTACGTAATTTGATAAACTTTGTGGGGGATTTTGTTAATTCTTCATCAGAACTGGCAAGTTGGGAGTGCTTTAGAATCGTCTCATTGAGACGATTCTAAAGCACTTCCAACTGCCAGTCTTGGCGAAGAAATGAAAAAATATGCACCTTAAATGTAGCTCTGATTTCTATATGATATACCTCTCTTCAACAGCCACCTCTATTCATCAGCCAGTTTTCAGTCTCCTCATGGCTGGCCGTTGTAGAGAGGTTCGACTGTACCATTTCATTTGTTGATGACATTTTACTAATTCGTGACTACTATAAGTGATACAGTTTGACATTAATTTTTCGATTGCAGATCAAAATTTATCGCCTCAGTAATCAAGTATACGTATCGAATTTGGTAGCGATCAATTTCAGGTGCGCGTTTTTGAATATGTGAACAGCAAAAACAACTGATTTCGGCTTGACTCGGGCATTATTCTTATTTATCCCTTCAACACAGTGCGTATGTGCCGTGAAACACGGTGCCGTGAAACATTTTTGATATCCAGTCAATACAATTTTTGCATTTTACAGCCATTTGTAGGTGTTGACGGGATAAATAGAATAGTAGGTTAGTGCCGTGAATGGGAAAAAATATCTGGCGCGGCACGGAAACGGGATGTGCTCGGCAGAGCCTCGCCCATCCCGTTTCCTGAGCCTTGCCAGATATTTTTTCCCATTCACGGCACTAACCTACTATTCTCTATCTATTTTCCTTATTTCTGAACCAAAGTATATGTTGTGACCACTCATTTGAACCGTCTCGGCGAGACGGTTCAAATGAGTGGTCACAACATATACTTCTGATGAGAAATAAAGAAATTCTTGAGCCTTGCCGGATATTTTTTCCCATTCACGGCACTAACCTACTATTCTCTATCCCAACCTTTTATTATTACAGAGATTTGTTGAAATAAAGCGCACGAACCGCGCAAACGTGTGTGCTGTGTGTTGCACGAAACCTGCACACATTTTACGGTCATATAAACAATGTAAAAACAATAATTTATTTCGATAATATTAAATTTTATCAAAATTTAAGTATGAGCATTCTTTTTATTTCGTGAAATTTGGTAAAATAGTAAAATATTACGAGCCGGCTCATCTGGATCTGCACTGTTTGCATAAACCGCTATAGCGGGCTTTCGGGTTCAAAGGGTTAAATGTTATAATAGGTATAAGGTTGGTTATGGTTTTAAGATGGACATATGAGTTTTGTCTGATCAAATTAGCTTCATTCGATACCAATGTTTCTGTCAAAAATCTTGTACTCACCAAAAATGGAAATTGCCTACAAATGATGGCAATAATTAGACAACACTTTGCGATAGTTACTGAGCTTGCGCTTTTCAATTTCGCTTTCCGGACAACACATAAGAGATGGCTAATGGTAATATTTATCAGATTCAAAAGTAAATATGACCAGTAAGTGTCGGATAGCAATTTAGATGAATCAAATCGTGCAATGAAGCATGTGGGATTTAGATTCGCTTGGTTAACGTTTTAACCATATCCACGACAAATGTCGACTTGTTGGAAACTGGGCTAACGATTGTCGTGGGATAGGTTAAGAAAGCATTTCTTTAACTAAAAAAACAAAAACAACAACACCAACTAAATATTTCTTCTGCGGATGAATTACTTGTAAGTAATACCAGTTTATGTTGGCACCTGATCGATTATCATGGTACATGAAAGCTGGTTTGCTTAAGATGGAGCTATTATATAGCTAGATTGTTTGGAGGATGTGCTAAATGTGGGTTTCAGTTTTGTTTGTGTGCAGTTATCGTGCATATCCGAGGAATTATATCCGCGTCTTGTTACTTTTTCACACGCTCCGTTATCGAGACTGTCACCAATTTACGGTAATAGGGGAACATCAGTCGAGAGTATAGTATAATTTATTTCATCAAAGTCTCACCAATATACGTACGGTGGAACCTCTCCAAACGGGACACCCTCCAGGGTGTCCGGTTTGGAGATGTTCAACTCTAAATCAGACATTTGAGCATTGCATGACACATTCCAATGTTTTGTAATCATGAAAACGTCATTATAATCAGAGGTACATAACATTACTCTTGCCCAGATGTGTCAACGTTTCTGAACATATATTGGCAAGCTCAACTAGCAATCAAGCAGTTTCATTGACTGAGCATGAGCTGTAACACAGCTCAGGCTCAGCCAATCAAGAATTTTATTCGGTAGCCTCATAACGATCTATATCGCCTGTTAGAATGAGCTTCATTGATGGAATGGCGAACAGTGCATATCCTGATCAAACTGTGCGGATGCACAGGCTGATCTGGATTGACACTGGTCACAAAAACCTATTTCTCACAGACACAATTGAGACAAGCAATATTAAGTTGGACTTTTCATTAAAAGTATTTACAGAAACTGTGATATTTTCTATATACATGTATGACGTCGAAAGTTGACGAAACTCCATAGCAAATGTGGAATTTTACTCTGCGAAAAATTCTGTTCCGCATTTGCTATGAACATTTCGTCAACATTCGACGTAATTTGCTGAAAATAACATATATTTTGTATATACATTCCTTGAGATATCGCACATCGACGTAGGTAGAAAATAACATGGGTTGTCTCAATTGCCGTCGATCAATTATAGCTACCAAGCAACAACGGCATGCAATTGTAGCATATATCAACGAATATATCAAACATACGTGGCTGTGACTAGAGAAATCGGGCTATTCATGCCATTGTGACAGTCAAACTCCTCATCCGAGTAACGGGTAGCATCATTTGGTTCTATGCTGTTTCTAAGAAGCCCGACGGTGTAGCAGTGACTCAATGTCTAACAGTGCAGATACAGATCAGACAGCGCGGATCAACTGGTGAATAACTGGTCGCAACTGTCATAAGTCCAATTACCCCAGTCACTGCAACACAATCACTTCAAAATGTAATCCCCTGTGGAATTGTTCGAGGAAATAGTATCAGCAAATTCAGTAGACAGTTTAATAATATCGCTGCGGAGTAAAATTGAAAAAAAAAGCAAGTTTTGCCATCATATTACATGTAGATTAACCCTTTCAACCCTAAGGAACTGGAATGGACTGTGATATGCTAATGTTCCGACCAATCCAATGGTCACAAAATGATTTTCAGATTCGCCCATTTATGAAAAGGGGGTGCTTTTGTTCGGAAAAATATTAAAATTACTTTCAAAAAGTGCAGATCCTGATGAGACGGCTCGTTACGAGCCGGCTCATCTGGATCTGCACTTTTTGCATAAACCGATATAGCGGGATTTCGGGTTCAAAGGGTTAACTATATGAATTTCTACCAGAGATATCCGATATGAGCTACGTATGATTCATTACCCGAATATAGAGGTAACATTCGTATAGCATACCCAGCAATTAATTACACTGACGTCATGGTTATCGCTTGAACCAAATAAGATTATGATACAAATGCATGTAATTGTTAATCAGTATGAACTTCTTTACATATAATATTGGAACACCGTAGCTGATGCATTCATGGAACTGAGAATTGTGCTACAGCGGAACTTCTCTCAATCGGACACCCTGGGGTCTGCCCAGGGTGTCTGGTTTAGGGAGTTTCCTCTGTAATTCGAGTATTTGAGCACTCCAATTACATGTTTGTGTGCTGTGCAATCATGAACTGACATTATCAGTTTATCTAAATGACAAGGAGGCCCATGTAAAGTAATCTTTCAGTAGCCTATTTCACCAACATTGCAAAGTATACTTTCCTAGCAAAGTATACTTTGAGGGAGAAATTTGAAATTTTAGGATAAATTTATTAATTTTTATTATACTGAATTTATTACATTATCACAGCCATTTTGGCTGTGATAACGTAATACATTCGGTATAACAATTCTGCATACTTTTAATCATCAAATATATGCACTGCAGTTGTTAGTTCTGTATGAAATATTGCATTTCAGGAAAAATAAATGATTACTCCCTCAAAGTATACTTTGCTAGATAAGTATGCTTTGCAATGTTGATGAAATTGGCTACTGGTGTTCCGGTATAGAGAGGTTCTCGTGTGAGTGTATGGGATAATAATTAAACGGTTTCTAATGCACAATTCTCCTTATTATAAATAACAGCGTGGGGTGGAGGTCGGCTAATCCGATAGCAGAACATGAAATTAACAAATAAAATAGCATAAACATAGTTAGCCAAACTAGCTAAACACAATTTAAATAGATATACATGTATTGTCAAATAACAGTTAATAAAACGACCAGTAACAGACTAACTGTTTTGAACCTTGAAAGTGTGAAATATATTTGAGAAAAGGGTCCCCCTATGCCCGATTTTTCGACCACATGAGTAGAATATATGCTATGCTTGTTGATAACGGGATATCTACCTTTAAAATACCAAAATATATAGTAATACAGTTTTGTGATCCGAGAATAAACTTCACTTATGAGGATAACACAAGTTCAACTCAGTGGAAAAATCGAGTCATAAGAAGAAAGTGAATATACAATGTACACGTATTGATGGTCACAGAGTTAAGAAGTTATCTCTTACCTTACCGTCCACAGCTTCGCGTGAAGACAGAACTATCTAAACCAAAGTCACTGGACACAACAACTGGCAGAATATCCAAAATCTAGTCAGCTGGTAATCCAGAAATATTGTAATAATCTCGCTACCCGATATCGCCCTGTATACCGTTCACTTGTCCGTAAAGAAACACCAAACACGGCAATGCGATACACGTATAGCGAAACAATCTGTTTTTAAACTGATAAAACCTGTTATTAAGTTCTCAAACTGTCAAACTAAAGTACAGATATCAGAAATTTACTAAATTCCGTAAACTCGCTTACGGGTCCGAGATAACCAAATACCCCGATAAGAGCAGATATAACGTCGATCGAACAACCTGATCACATTATGTGGATGTGATAGGAGAAATAGGGAGTATGGTATATGCGACCAGTGTAGACCCATACCAGCCTGCAGGCTGGTCTGGGTCTACAATGTTCGCCAGTCAGTCAGTAAAACACCACCCACAACATATATCCGTAAAAGGATACATAAGAGCGTTAGCATACCAATAGCTAGACTGGTCGTAATGCCATAAGCCCCTTTTCTCCGGTCACCGCCATATATACTGAGCCGTGATCTGACAAAACCGGGTGTAGTGTCTTTGTATGCACACAGACCAGCTAATGTAACATTACAACCAAGCATTAGGCATATATCGCATACTATACAGTGAAACCTCTCTAAACCGGACACCCTGGGGACCCCCAGGGTGTCCGGCTTAGAGAGGTTTCACTGTAAATCATGCATTTCATCATTCAGAGCCATACTTGTGTGATGTACGATCACGAACATACATTATCACCTGAGATAAATGACCAAGAAACTCATAAAAAATAAGATCACAGGTGTTTTCTTGGTGTCCGATTCAGAGAGGTTCCACTGTACTTTTATATAGATCTACATCAATCGTAAGTTGACCACGATCTATACCGGCCATAATTGCAATAATCCCGGTTTTATCAGATCAAGGCCCGAATGTTCAGGCTGCCGAATGACAAATATAACACATTGATTGTATTGTCTCCGAAACGGCGCCAAAAATGGACACCAATTTTCATTAAAAATAACATATAATTGACAGCACAAATGCAATTGTTTAATATTATGAATTTTGTTTTTGATGTCATCTTTGGATATATTCAAAGGCAATAAGCCCGGTTTTGTCAATGAACCGTTTTCAATATCAGCGAATTGATAACCAATATTTACTTGTGCATTCGGCAAACTAATTCCAATCATTCACACCAGAAGCACATTAAAATCCGAGCTATTCCAAACACCATCAATCACTCAAATGATTTGTTAAAAACCGATCCACTGAGCGCTATAGATGACTTTACATCGCTTCACGGTGAACTCCACAAACCGAATGACAGAGACTGCTCGCTGTCGTCTCCCATTGGTTTTCTCGACACCGACTCCTCCTACTTCTCGGCAGACTGACTTCGGAATTAAATTCCCATAAAAGAGGGATATTTTATCAATGGGTTTCACTTCCTCCCGCGGTAATGGTGTAGACATTACCACAGACAGTTGAGTTCATTTGAAAATTTAATTTTTCACCTACATTAAACTTTCAAATTTTCTATTCATTGCTCTTAACTTCAAATGGAAACGGTGCTGTTTTATTTATCCAACATTTGATTTTATCATATGCATCATATATGATCCGAACATACTGTCAATCAATAACGTTCAGCTTTCTTTATGAGATTTCCAGTTTATTTTCATTATTTCAGACGGTAAATTAAATACAGAAACATTAAATTAAAACGGCTTAATGAATCACGGTACACGTTGGTATATTTGAGGACTACATTTGCTGCGCCAACTAAATATCTCGCACGTACCTGACATTAATAAACACTCTAATACCACCACCGATTGGCGATACACTGGCAAGTATTGTAGCTTTTATTGAGCAGTTACTCTGGCAGCACATGCCGCTTGGCATAGAGGCTAACCATGGCATCCTTTTAATTCGGCTTATATTTAAGGGTGGGAATTGGCTCGAACACCTTCCATACCCTGGCATCCCTAAATGGCTGACATTTATAGTTACATGCTTATGTAGGTTAACCCTTTGACTGAGTCCCGAAAGCCCGTTACAGCGGCGTTTGCAAACAGCTCAGATCCAGATGAGACGGCTCGTAACGAGCCGTCTCATCAGGATCTGTACTTTTTGCAAGTAATTTTCATATTTTGAGAGCAAAAACACCCCATTTTCATAAATGGACTAGACTGCAAAGTGACTATTGGATTGGTTGCAAAATTAACATATCAAAATCCATTCAAGTTGCTTAGGGGTGAAATGGTTATGGTATCCGCCTCGCAACAGGGATGCTATGATATGACCGGTTCGAGAGCCATCAGCGAACTAAACAATGGTAGACATATAAAACATACCCATATATATTGTGTAGAAAACATAAAATGTATCCCACTCGAGTGTTTATTGTTCGCGTTATCAAACGAGTCTTGCCGAGTATTCTAACCACAAAACATACGATATACAAACGAGTGGGATAAATTTTATGTTTTCTACACACACTATGCTTATGTTTCCCTTATATGTACCACATTTAAGACCATTTGTATACTGGTTTATTTTCTTGGCGAATGATCATGTCGTCAAGGACTCACTGGCGCCAGCAGACGTAAATACACGTGACTTTATGACGTCATACCAACGGAAAAAGAAATGTTTTGCCGTTCTGAATAGAAATTCCAATGTTTTAAACCTAGGAAAATGTTTAACTTATTTATTCTCATCTGATATGTGACTTTTGGTTCAGTAAAATTCGTCCATGACTAAATTTAGACAGTTTTGATCTACTTCTGAGATTCTTACGCGGGTTAATCACAAAGTTTATGGTATCTTGTGAAATAAACACGTTTAAATGGTGACTGATGATTCCTTCGCAGGTTCGTCGGTTATAAAGCGTAAAGTTGCAACGCAAAGCAGGAACTTTTCGGATTGTTGAGACTTTATCGTGTTTTCGCGTTGACCTTTCAACTTTATAAATGAGTAACGCGGAAACGCGAATAACGGAATATGCTACCATTGTTTTCTATAACTCGGTATGCACATATAAGGCCAACGCAACAGTTCATCTTAGCTCTACTATATCAGCTATCAGCCGAGTTACCAACCGATTGTGTTGCATTGTAACGTACTGCCAGGTGTTCGCGTATTGTTCTCCTGTGGTTTTCTCTCACGTGCCGCAAAGCTCCGCCCCTTGACTTCTTACCTGAGATATTTGACCTCTAAAATCAACGGGGTCATGCGCAGCAATTAAACACACACAGCAATAACGATTTTAGTAGAAAACCATTAACCTCCATACATGTGAATTGTGTTTTATGTGGGTACGGGTGGTAGCTACCACACTGTGGGTTCAGTCGTTTTTAATTAACCCATTTCAGTCTAAGGATACGATACTTTTTGTAAAAAAATCTCGTTATTATTTTTTATTTCTCCATGAAGATATATGTTGTTACCACTCATTCGAACCGTCTCAAACGGTTCAAACGAGTGGTAACAACATATACTTTCGAGATGAAATAAAGAAAACACGGATTTTTTTCTCATAAAAGTTTCATACTACTATAATTGTATCCTGTTTTTAATAGGTCAAGCAATAGAAGGGGTCAGAAGAAGAAAGTAGCTTATGGGCTTAGCCCCCTTTTTCTACTTAACCCTTCAACTATGGTCATAGTATGGTTTCTCTAATGCCGATACATAGCGGGCTAGTTCATGTACCTAATATTGTTTAATAATTAATTATACACATAATAACAAACCGCCGGAGACGCAGTATCGTAATATTTACATTGAAACAGACAGGAATGCAGGGAGATAACATATTGCATATTTAGGAAGCGCATAGTTGCTCCTTTTATCTTTTTCTGCACCTCACACACCAGATTAATTATCTTTAAAACTTTCACCGCGCTGTCGAAACACTGGCATGTTAAAACATAGTGCAGTCAATTAAAACAGATGTGAAGTGCATTATGCACGATATAAATATACACTGATTATATAAACTACAGTATACCTCGTTAAACCGAACAACCTGGCGGCCCCATTTGTTTTAAAATTTAGACGTGTTCACTGTATTTTATTTCATTGTCGAGTCTGACCATGATTGCAAATGACAAAACAATATTCACGTAGTGCTTAATTACAGTGGAACATCTCTAAACCGGACACCCTGGGGACCCCCAGGGTGTCCGGTTTAGAGAGGTTCCACCATACTCCTATAGAAACAGAGGGCGGTTCATGGGAAACAGTGGTCACTGACACAGACATGGGATACTACAACCAACGTGGAATTCCGCTCTCTATACAGGCTGAATGAGTTGGAATCCAACATGGTGCATGTATGTGGTCTCTATTACAGTACTAGTAGGAACCTGGAGGTCGTTTCACTAAACTTCGTACGACTAAAATGTTGGTAAGTGCAAAAATTATGATAGTCTGTAAATTTCACATTAACCACGTTTTCTTGTAATTATTGGATTTACATTTATGTTCAATAAATGTAAATCCATCAATAAAAATTTCCAGACGATCCTAATTTTGCACTTACGAACATTTTAGTCGTATTAAGTTTAGTGACCCCCCCCCATGGTGCCGTTTCAATAGTCAAACTTCGTACGATTAAACTGTTCGTAAGTGCAAACTGATAGTCTGTAAATTTCACATTAACAATGTTTTCTTGTAAAATATAACTGGATTTACATTTATTGAGCATAGGCAGCATGTGCTCATTAAATGTAAACCCATCAAATGAAATTTCCAGACGATCCTAAATCTCCACTTACGAACATTTTATTTTTATGAAGTTTAGTGAAAAAGCCCCAGTCGATGAGACTGGCTATATAAGTTAAACATATTGAATTGTTCTCAATGTAAAATAGGTTTGTACCACTAGTTCTACCAACTTAGTTACGGCGCTCGCCTTAATAGAAAACAAATGCATGTATGTATGTCAGTGTCGGACTGTACGAAAGTCTTTCGAACAGTTACCTTTCCTCAACGTCAGTTTCAACAGCTTCTATATTAATGATAGGCTGGCAGAAAGGCATCCGATCTCTGGCTATCGACACATGAGCGATAGTTTAACCATTTCACACCTAGGTAACTGGAATCGATTTTGTTAATTTCCGGACCAATCCAATCATTCCAAAATGATTTTCATACCAGTCAATTTATGAAAAGGGGGGTGTTTTTGTTATAAAAAACATGAAAATTACATGCAAAAAGTGCAGATCCTGATGAGACGGCTCGTCACGAGCCGGCTCATCTGGATCTACACGTTTTACCAAAACCACTATATAGGCATGTGGCGTTGAAATAGTTAATGGTTGTATCCACTTCATGCATTGTCAATGACACCATACATGCACGCCTCTACTTGAGAGACGAGCTATGACCAGATGATTCGCATGTTGTGCAGTTTGATGGGTATTTGTAAATGATGCCTTCACAGATATATATTTCGGACGACCCTGTGGGTGAGTGAGCTTTGACCGATACTTCCATAAGGGTATGTAGTATCTGTTGTGGTCACCGTCATTGAACCGATGCTGGTGTTTCTTTTCAGAGAAACCTAGGTGACAAATAGGACCAAATTCATTAAATGGTATGTCAGTGTTCTCGACTTGTAGTTTTGGATATTCCATATTACATAAATATATTAAAATGATATTTAAAACTGCCTAGAAGTCCTACAATTATATATATAGTTTATTTACCTACCATTTTGAAATACCGGATGTATTAAAGAAACAAGTGCGGAGTAAATTACTCTCTTAACAAAATGTGAAATTTACTCTTAGACCAGCTCTTAACGTTGTTGACGTTAACGTATGAATTGTTATTTTTCGCCGGAAATGACTTCGTCTTCAAAATTATGTCCCTTTGAAAACTATTGCTGCGTTAAAGCGGCCCTCACATATCGGTCGCGGCGACCGCGCGACTCCTAAAACGGGCCAAAAAGGATATTTTCGCGAGGCGTCCGGCCGGACGCTGCCCGATTTCTACGGGCTCCGCTGGGATTTTCAGAGGTCGCACGAACGCCACGGGCGTGAAAACCTGACTCCCAAATCTGCGATTTTTCAAGCGCGATTTTAGGTCGTGGCAAGCCCGTAGACACGTCGCTAGGGCCCCGCCCGGCGGCCTGCCGGAAACCGACCAGTGATCTGGCGGCCGCATGAAGATTTTTACGTAAATTATTGGATTTTCACGGGCGCCTCACGACCACCCTACGATAGCCTCACGACCACCTCACGGATCCCTCACGGATCCAGGACGCCTACCGATCTGTTCTTTGATCAGCCAGATTATCTAGCGGCGTCCGGCCGACGCCCTAGCGGTCGCACTGTCTCCACTGCGATACAATGTTCAAAGGGCACCGCCCGGGGCCCTTCTAATATGTGAGGGCACACGTCGCATACATGAAATTCGCCCGATTCATCCACGGGCTCTAAATCTCCCGGCAAATAGAACAATCGCGCGGACGCCGGCTGATATGTGAGGGCCGCTTAATCACATATTTCTAGGCTCACACATGCACGATTTTACAGCAAATAGAATATCAACTAAACTATCATTGTTTCAAGGAAAAGTTAGTATCTGAAAGATAGTTGGGTATAATAAGCCCATGTATAGAAATTAGTACAGAGTATAACTAATTAAAAATATTATAAATCGGTAAGGAATATTGCCAAACAACTTAACTGTCTGATTAATATTTGTTTAGCAATTTCTTTGATACCAACGTGCATTAATCATGTTGAAAAACTATATAGAGGCACATCTGGAATTCTCATTCGTCTCGTTTACTTTCATGGGGTTTCATTTGCAGTGTTTATGTCTTGATTAATGAAGTTGTATAGATTGTGTTTACCAACACAGACACGCTAGACGAGGTTCAGCAAAATGCACAAAACGCCGGTATATCGCATATGTATTGAGCAGTGTGACCTTTCATACAATTGGAATTGGTTGTACAGTGGAACCTCTCTAAATCGGACACCCTGGGGTGTCCGATTTAGAGTGGTTCCACTGTAAAACAGGCATATTCCTACTTGAAGATACGCGTGTGTGCTTTGTGATCATGAACATACACTATCATCGAAGATAAAGGGCAGTGCAATGTATACAATTAAGCACGACTAACTGTTCTCTGTGCCCGGTTTAGAGAGGATCCACTGTCTTGTTTTATATATCTTTCTCCATATTTTCTCCATCCGAGAATGTTAACAGGATGTGCATTGCACTCATACATCAAGAGCGCTGTTTACAACTTACTAAGATTTTGGTGAACATTTTGGCGCGTGCTTATGAATATTTCTGAAATATTATAAACCCAACCTCGATCAATCAACGGTTCTGCTTTGGAGAATCAGAACGTAGTATATCTCAGAACTTAGTATATCTCAGAAGAACGTAGTATATCTCAGAACGTAGTATATCTCAGAACGTTTTGTAAACACGGACCTGGTAACCGACATGCTCTATTTCAAAATTGTTGTCACAAACACCGACACGTTGACCTTTATATAATCACTGAATGTCTCTGCTCAAATCAGCAGCTTTGCTCAAATCAGCAGCTTTAACCAATATCAGACATTCCCAATACGGGATCGTAGCTAGTTATGTCCCTTTGCACATCTATTTATAGCGATCCGGTCCTGTGCTGTATTTCAGCGTTTATTTCTTACTGAATAGAACAAAAACGAGTTCTGCGAACAGAGTAGACCCAGATCAGACTGCACATATATGCATTCTGATCTGAGTCTACACAGATTGCAATAACATTAATAACTGTGAACATATGAATATGCCAGATACGGTATTCCCAGATCAGATTGCGTAGATGTGTATGATCATCTGTTTCAACACTAGTCGATATCACTGTACTTGCTCCTTTCCTTTTACAAGCAATAACGCCCTAAACTACACACAAATAGGACCGGATTTCTATAAATAAATTTAACTGGAGATAACGATCCCTCATTTACTCGCATGTCAAATATCGACACTGGAGTAAACTTTTATCTTCAGGGGAGCACCGAAGGTCCACCGGTGGGGGAGATATTGCTACAGTGAAACCCCTCTAAACCGGACACTCTATGGATGTGTTTCGCTGTTATGTATCTCTGATTACAATAACTTTTCATGATTTCAAAACACTAGAATGGGTCATGTCTGATTTACAGTGGAACATCTCCAAACCGGACACCCTGGGTCCTCCCAGGGTGTCTGGTTTTGAGAGGTTCCACTGTATATTGGTATTACTACAATACACCATCCAATACTTTATCAATATTTTGAGCATAATGTGTCACGTTATACTACGGAGCCCCGTAAGGGACATGGATATATTTTATTAATTCGTTCCCACGAAATAACAATTCGTTCCCTCAATTTAACAATTCGTTTACTCGAATTAACAATTCGTTCCCACGATGTAACAATTCGTTCCCTCGCATTAACAATTCGTTCCCACGATATAACAATTCGTTCCCTCGAAATAACAATTCGTTCCCTCGAATTAACAATTAGTTCCCACGAAATGACAATTCGTTCCCTCAATGTAACAATTCGTTCCCTGGAACTAACAATTCGTTCCCACGATATAACAATTCGTTCCCACGAAGTGCACAGTTTGCCTTTGGCATTGCATGTACGTGGGACAGATGTTGTTTATAGATGCACTTCCTCCGGTGACCCATTACTAATGGAAACACGCTCGCATTTATACATCCAGTTTTGTTCAACGTGAATGTGTGTCACACTACGGTGGAATCTCTCTAACCCGGACATCCTGAGTGTCCGATTATATGGATTCCGCCGCTGAAATTCAACGATAAGAGCATTCCAATAAAATGTGTGTTTGCTTTATAAACACGTAGATATATATGTATTGAACAAGAAATGAATGACACATCAAATGTAATTACGCGGAAATGTTATGGGTGTCCGGTTTAGATGTGTTCCACTATATATGTTCATATACAGCTTTACTAATATTCGTGTTTAGAATAGTCAGCGGGCAACCACCGAGGGCATGCGCTAGTTGCGTACATCTAAAATGGATTATTCGACCGTCTAATGCCTACTAGCAAATAGGCGGTAACATAATATATTTGGCGGCAAACTGTCAGTGCAGCTATGACCAATGAAATCGCGTCTATAGTTAGTACACTTTGGCGTAGTTGCGAACAGTAACTCTTGCAATCTACTCCCGTACTGTCGTACGGGAGTAGATTGCAAGAGTTACTGTTCGCAACTAGCTTAGGCGTTTCATTTTTACAATTTCATAGTCACAATTGGAAGCAACTATTTTGGACACCCACACCATAACGCAATACAGGCCTAAGGTATTTATTTAACAAGTTGAAGTTTTGAAAGTTGTAATTTAAATTTAAAGCTATTTTCATCACCCGATATGACATTTATCAACCATACATTGGCCATTAAATGAAAAGGCAGTGGCGTGGGGGTTGGGGTGCTCGGGGAGAGAGGTCGGGTCTGGATAAAAGAAGAAATATAAACATGTAAAGACACGACCCTACTACTGATTTTCTTAAGAAACATTCCGAATATTTTACGGCATTTCCAGGACTCCATCCTGAGGTTCACCGGCAAGTTAGTTTATAGTAACAAGTCCTCGACTGGACACATGCCATTTGTGTCCTCTCCTGGGGCCCGTTTCACTAAATTTCGTACGACTAAAATGTTCGTAAGTGCACATTTAGGATCGTCTGGAAATTTCAATTGATGTATTTACATTTATTGAACATAGGCTGCATATGCTCAATAATTATAAATCCAATAATTGTTTACAAAAAACACACTTTGTTAACGTGAAATTTAGACTATCATAATTTTGCACTTACAAACATTTTAGCCGTACGAAGGTTAGTAAAACCCTGGTCACATGATCTCCTGGCGTACTCTATCAGCCTGATAAGTATCTATACTGTTTGTTAAATGCATAATGACTGGCGTTTGAACGAGTGAAATGCGAATAATGCAGATGCGCAGTCTGATCAGGAAATACATTGATCGCAAATTATATTAGCCATTTCGTCATAGACGCACCCCAAACTGCGAACGTGTGCAGTTGGTCAAGAGTTAACCAACTAATCAGATAACAGTTTTGCTATGGACTGTCACGTGTCCTCGCTAATCCCGTTGTTTACACCTTTAGTTCCAGCTTAAGTGTGATAATCCGTCTTAATATGGCAAATCCGCCACGTATCTGGAGAATTTCCACGATAAGACTCAAGAGTCGCGATTTTATTTTGATTTAAAGTAAACATACAGCGAAACCTCTCTAAACTGGACACCCTGGGAGGTCCCCAGGGTGTCCGGCTTAGAGAGGTTTCCCTGTAAATCAGACATTTGATCACTCTGAGCCATAATTGTGTACTATGCAATCACTACATTATCACCTGAGAAAATGACGAAGAAACTCATCAACAATAATAATTATCACAGGCGTTTTCTTGGTGTTCGATTTAGAGATGCTACTAGCTGCATACTATAGTATATGACTAAAGCTATTAATGTGAAGATCATAAGGTTATCATTTGATGCTGGTACCTATACACGGTTAGCGTGCTTACAACTTCACAGAACCACGCTGCCTTTAGAAGTCTACAAGTACGGACGGTACGGGAGTAGATTGCAAAAGTTACTGTTCGCAACTAACTTAGGCGCTTCTTTGTACGATTTTAATGTCTCCTCCAATTAAAATTGAAAGCATTTATTTTGGGAACCCACACCTTAACGCAATATCTGACTGTAAACAATGATAAACACTTGTCACTGACCGAACAAAGAAAGCATTCCATGACAAAAGGGGCTCTCGACCTGCTCAACCATCCAGCTCAGTCTACTAGCATAAGACACATTTAAAAAACACGATAAGAAATACGTTTCCTACGATAAGCAACGGAATTAATGCCCGTCAAGTCTGCATGCATTTGATTAAACTATAATACAATATGACGGAAGAATGAAGTGTAGACTACTCCAGTGCTAAAGTGGAACATATTGCATTGCAACCCGCTTAGCAAACGATCGACACATTATTGAGTCAGAACCCCATAAATATATCAAACATATATATAATATGATGTTAGATGACATACAAACGTTTCCGAATAAACCAAATTGGGCATCACTTGTCAAAACAATGCTAGCACGCTATGGCTTTTTTCATGTTTGGCTAAGTCAGGGTGTCGGCAATATAGATGCGTTTTTATCAATGTTCAAGCAAAGATTAACCGACAACTATATACAAGAATGGCAAACACGACTTAACGAATCTAATCGTGCATTATTATATCGCCAGGTATGCGACTTTAAACTTCAGTATTATTTGAAAGACATCACACTACCAAAATTTCGTAACGCTTTCTCGAGATTAAAAGTATCATCTCACCGCCTAGAGGTAGAAGCCGGTAGATGGAATAGAACTCCGATAGAAAACAGAAAATGCACATTATGCCATTGCTTAGAAGATGAATATCACTTTATTATAGAATGTAACATGTAATATACAGATATTAGAAAAACATATATAAATACTTATTATTGGAGGAGACCGAACTGATTAAGTTTATAGAACTAATAAAATCAGAAAATTCAAAAACTGTCAAAAATTTAGGCATGTATTTATATCAGGCGTACAATATTAGAAACGAGAATTTATATTTACATAATTGAGATCATCTTCTCCCAACGCATCTAATGCTTATACACATACCAAACAGTATAATTTCCCACGATATACGTGAATACTCATTTAATTCGATATGCTTGATATTTAACGTATATACTGATAATAGTGGTCACATTATTGTCACACATAGTTATTACATAATTGTGGTCATATGCCTGACGTTTTGTATGTGAAAGAAATGAACTTAATTGTTTTGTCTGTGGTATTATGTAAGATGTAGTTGTGCAGTAAATTTAGCATGATTATAATGCCATTCTGAATCCCCAGCACAATTGTTGCTTACCACCACGGGTAATACACTTAAACAACTTTCTACTTATATTTACACCAGTCCTGCTGTTGTCTTTGTCACTATGATATGTTTTGATTTATAGTTTGCCATTTTCGTATTGCTTCATGGGCCATATGGCTTAAAGTGTTGTATTTTGAATAAACATCTCCCATCTAAAAGTTCAAGCGCTTTAACCCTTTGAACTCGAAAGCCCGCTATATCGGTTTATGCAAACAGTGCAGATCCAGATGAGCCGGCTCGTAACGAGCCGTCTCATCAGGATCTGCACTTTTTGAAAGTAATGTTCATAATTTTGAAAATAAAAAACACCCCCTTTTCATAAATGTACTAGTCTGAAAATTATTTTGTGACAATTGGATTGGTTGCAAAATTAACATGTCAAATCCATTCCAGTTACTTAGGGGTGAAAGGGTTAATGCCACATAACGTACTTAGGTTAGACGTGAGATAATATACGGACCGCATTGTTATACCCACTTTTTTTGTAAAAAAAAACGGGTATATTGTTTTCGTCACGGGTGTCCGTCCGTCCGTACGTCCGTCCGTCCGTACGTCCGTACGTCCGTCACGTTTCTTGTAACTCGAAAAACTTTTTCACCTCATACCTACGCGCCTGTATGTATTGTACTCGAAAAACTCACCTCCTCTTAACTCGAAAAAACCTCAACTGCATACCTACGCGCCTGATATGTGGTATGTAGCTTCGTTATCATGTGCAGATGCGCAAAATGAATTTGGATTTTTGATCCGACCCTCCATCATGGATTATCTCCCCTTTTCGGACTCAGAATTTCCCATTTTTTTTCCTCGTATCTCGAAAAACTTTTTTCCCTTGGCATACCTACGGCGCCTCATAAATTTGGTATGTAAGCCTTTTCGTTATTCATGGTGCAGAATGCGCAAAGTGGAATTTGGATTTTTGATCCGACCACTCATCATGATTATTACTTCTTTTCGGACTTTTTCAGAAATTCCAAAAATTTTTTTCCCCCTTTCGTATAAAACTCGAAAAACTTTTTCACCTTCATACCTACGCGCCCTGATATTTGTATGTAGCTTCGTTATCATGTGCAGATGCGCAAAGTGAAATTTGGATTTTTTGATTTCCGACCCTCCAGTCATGGATTATCTCCCCCTTTCGGTACTCAGAATTTTTTCCCATGTTTTTTCCTCGAAACAACTCGAAAAACTTTTTCCACCTTCATACTACGCGCCTCATATTTCTATGTAGCTTTCGTTAATCATGTGCAGATGCGCAAAGTGAATTCGGATTTTTTCATCCGACCCTCCATCATGGATATCTCCCCCTTTCGGACTCAGAATTTCCCATTTTTTCCTTGTAACTCGAAAAACTTTTTCACCTTCATACCTACTAGCGCCTCATATTTGCTATGTACTTCGTTAATCATGTTTGCAGATGCGCAAAGTGAATTCGGATTTTCATCCGAACCCTCCATCAGGATTATCTCCCCCATTTCGGACTCAGAATTTCCCATTTTTTTCCTTCGTAACTCGAAAAACTTTTTCACCTTCATACCTACGCGCCTCATATGAAGTATGTAGTTCGTTATTCAGTGCAATATGCGCAAAGTGATTCGATTTTTTCATCCGACCCTCCATCACGATTATCTCCCCCTTTCGACTCAGAATTTTCAAATTTTTCCTTGTACTCGAAAAAACTTTTCACCTTCAATTACTACCGCGCTTCATATTTGCTTATGTAGCTGTTTTATCAGTGCAAATAATGCGCAGGTGGATCGATTTTCCAATCGACTCCACATTGTATTACTCCCCCTTCGGACTCAATTTCCCATTTTTCTTCGTCAACCCTTTTTTCCGAAAAACTGTTTTTCACCTTCATACCTACGCGCCTCATAATTGCTATCGTTAGCTCGTTATTTTTTCATGTCCATATGGCGGCAGTGTACTCGATTCATCGCCTCATTTCCATGATTATCTCTCGAACTCAGAATCCCAACTGTTTACTCGACTTTTTTCCAATCAAAAATACCTACGCGCCTCATATTGCTATGTAGCTCGTTATCATGTGGCAGAGCCAAAGTGAATTGGATTTTTCATCCGACCCTCCAACATGGATTATCTCCCCCTCGGACTCAGAAATTTCCCATTTTTTCCTTGTAATCGAAAAACTTTTTTCAACCTTCATACCTATGCGCCTGATATTTAGTATGTACCTTCGTTAGTTGCAGATGCGCAAAGTGAATTCCCATTTTTGATCCGACCCTCCATCATCGATTACCTCCCCCTTTCCGACTCAGAATTTCCCATTTTTTCCTTGTAACTCGAAAAACTTTTTCACCTTCATACCTACGCGCCTCATATTTGCTATGTAGCTTCGTTATCATGTGCACATGCGCAAAGTGAATTCGGATTTTTTATCCGACCCTCCATCATGGATTACTTCCCCCTTTCGGACTAAGCATTTGGGGAAAGTGGGTATATTGCGATGGCGCGCCATCGACTTTTTCTAGTTATTGTCTGTGCAAGTTTTAACAGAACTGCAAAGTGTTAACCCGCTCGCTCGATCATCATAACACGCCAGGACAGAATGGGCTGTTATTGTGACTAAATTTTACAATGGACCGCTCTCAGCTAAGAATGATACAGATAATATTAAAGACAGATGAAATAGTAAACGACAATCATATAGCTGAGATTATCTAAGCTACAATCTTCTATGACTACCCTGGTAATAACTCAAGAAGCGAGAGGCTGGCATCGAAACTTGTCACGTGATGTCGCGCCGTGGCAAGGTAGATCAGTGGGTGGCAGGTTGGAGCATGCGAAGGGTAAATTTAACGATGGGGTCTGTCTTTACCAGAATTCAGGCACAATATTGGCATCATTGTTACTTGAGAGTTGAATCCGATTATGCCCATTATAGAAGTAGTAAGATTAGTAATAATTGTATTACTTTTAGGAAATGGGGGCTAAGTGACTTTGGTGTGGTGAGGACCTGGTACCAGGTCAGGTTATTATAATTTAAGGACTGAATATATATTTTTACTGTAAATATTCAGTTCTGATTTTGGGATTTTCCTTCCATCACAATATGTGAAATATGGGATTTGACCCTGTTAACCCGGCCTAAAAGGGCAGGCCATTAAACACCACTGTGACCAAATTAAATAAATAGATAATCTCAGCTATTCGGATGTCTTTTACTTTGTCACCTGTCACCTGTATTTTATATTTTCTCTATCCTACCTTCATGCGGGGTAATTGTTTTAAATTGAATTTTTTCTGGCAGCGGGCCCCAGAAGTCTTCCTTTGTATTATTTTAAGCACCGCTACGTGCCTGCATCACATTAGTCGAGAACATCACAGGATGGCCTCATATTTCACACATGTGATGATTCCCTTTCATGCTGTCACAGATGGCATGCAAGATCCTCGGACCCCCGCTAAGCCCAACGTCAAGGTCGCATACTTGCATTCAAAACACTTTGGTAATACTTTATAATTATACCCACTTTTTCAGGAAAAAAAAATGGGTATATTGTTTTCGTCACGGGTGTCCGTACGTCCGTCACGTTTCTTGTAACTCGAAAAAACTTTTTCACCTTCATACCTACGCGCCTGATATTTGGTATGTAGCTTCGTTATCATGTGCAGATGCGCAAAGTGAATTTCGATTTTTGATCCGACCCTCCATCATGGATTATCTCCCCCTTTCGGACTCACAATTTCCCATTTTTTCCCTTGTAACTCGAAAAACTTTTTTCACCTTCATACCTACGCGCCTCATATTTGCTATGTAGCTTCGTTATCATGTGCAGATGCGCAAAGTTGAATTCGGATTTTTCATCCGACCCTCCATCATGGATATCTCCCCCTTCGGACTCAGAATTTCCCATTTTTTATTTTTTTTCTTGTAACTCGAAAAAACTTTTTCACCTTCATACCTACGCGCCTCATATTTGCTATGTAGCTTCGTTATCATGTGAGATGCGCAAAGTGAATTCGGATTTTTCATCCGACCCTCCATCATGGATTATCTCCCCCTTTCGGACTCAGAATTTCCCATTTTTTCCTTGTAACTCGAAAAACTTTTTCACCTTCATACCTACGACGCCTCATATTTGCTATGTAGCTTCGTTATCATGTGCAGATGCGCAAAGTGAATTCGGATTTTTCATCCGACCCTCATCATGGAATTATCTCCCCCTTTCGGACTCAGAATTTCCCATTTTTTTCCTTGTAACTCGAAAAACTTTTTCACCTTCATACCTATGCGCCTGATATTTAGTATGTACCTTCGTTATGTGCAGATGCGCAAAGTGAATTCCCATTTTTGATCCGACCCTCCATCATCGATACCTCCCCCTTTCCGACTCAGAATTTCCCATTTTTTCCTTGTAACTCGAAAAACTTTTTCACCTTCATACCTACGCGCCTCATATTTGCTATGTAGCTTCGTTATCATGTGCACATGCGCAAAGTGGAATTCGGATTTTTTATCCGACCCTCCATCATGGATTACTTCCCCCTTTCGGACTAAGCATTTGGGGAAAGTGGGTATATTGCGATGGCGCGCCATCGACTTTTTCTAGTTATTGTCTGTGCAAGTTTTAACAGAACTGCAAAGTGTTAACCCGCTCGCTCGATCATCATAACACGCCAGGACAGAATGGGCTGTTATTGTGACTAAATTTTACAATGGACCGCTCTCAGCTAAGAATGATACAGATAATATTAAAGACAGATGAAATAGTAAACGACAATCATATAGCTGAGATTATCTAAGCTACAATCTTCTATGACTACCCTGGTAATAACTCAAGAAGCGAGAGGCTGGCATCGAAACTTGTCACGTGATGTCGCGCCGTGGCAAGGTAGATCAGTGGGTGGCAGGTTGGAGCATGCGAAGGGTAAATTTAACGATGGGGTCTGTCTTTACCAGAATTCAGGCACAATATTGGCATCATTGTTACTTGAGAGTTGAATCCGATTATGCCCATTATAGAAGTAGTAAGATTAGTAATAATTGTATTACTTTTAGGAAATGGGGGCTAAGTGACTTTGGTGTGGTGAGGACCTGGTACCAGGTCAGGTTATTATAATTTAAGGACTGAATATATATTTTTACTGTAAATAATCAGTTCTGATTTTGGATTTTCCTTCCATCACAATATGTGAAATATGGGATTTGACCCTGTTAACCCGGCCTAAAAGGGCAGGCCATTAAACACCACTGTGACCAAATTAAATAAATAGATAATCTCAGCTATTCGGATGTCTTTTACTTTGTCACCTGTCACCTGTATTTTATATTTTCTCTATCCTACCTTCATGCGGGTAATTGTTTTAAATTGATTTTTTCTGGCAGCGGGCCCCCAGAAGTCTTCCTTTGTATTATTTTAAGCACCGCTACGTGCCTGCATCACATTAGTCGAGAACATCACAGGATGGCCTCATATTTCACACATGTGATGATTCCCTTTCATGCTGTCACAGATGGCATGCAAGATCCTCGGACCCCCTACCCCCCGCTAAGCCCAACGTCAAGGTCGCATACTTGCATTCAAAACACTTTGGTAATACTTTATAATTATACCCACTTTTTCAGGAAAAAAAAATGGGTATATTGTTTTCGTCACGGGTGTCCGTACGTCCGTCACGTTTCTTGTAACTCGAAAAAACTTTTTCACCTTCATACCTACGCGCCTGATATTTGGTATGTAGCTTCGTTATCATGTGCAGATGCGCAAAGTGAATTTCGATTTTTGATCCGACCCTCCATCATGGATTATCTCCCCCTTTCGGACTCACAATTTCCCATTTTTTCCTTGTAACTCGAAAAACTTTTTCACCTTCATACCTACGCGCCTGATATTTGCTATGTAGCTTCGTTATCATGTGCAGATGCGCAAAGTGAATTCGGATTTTTGATCGACCCTCCATCATGGATTATCTCCCCCTTTCGGACTCAGAATTTCCCATTTTTTCCTTGTAACTCGAAAAACTTTTTCACCTTCATACCTACGCGCCTGATATTTGGTATGTAGCTTCGTTATCATGTGCAGATGCGCAAAGTGAATTCGGATTTTTGATCCGACCCTCCATCATGGATTATCTCCCCCTTTCGGACTCACAATTTCCCATTTTTTCCTTGTAACTCGAAAAAAAATTTCACCTTCATACCTACGCGCCTGATATTTGGTATGTAGCTTCGTTATCATGTGCAGATGCGCAAAGTGAATTCGGATTTTTGATCCGACCCTCCATCATGGATTATCTCCCCCTTTCGGACTCACAATTTCCCATTTTTTCCTTGTAACTCGAAAAACTTTTTCACCTTCATACCTACGCGCCTGATATTTGGTATGTAGCTTCGTTATCATGTGCAGATGCGCAAAGTGAATTCGGATTTTGGATCCGACCCTCCATCATGTATTATCTCCCCCTTTCGGACTCAGAATTTCCCTATTTTTCCTTGTAACTCGAAAAACTTTTTCATCTTCATACCTACGCGCCTGATATTTGGTATGTAGCTTCGTTATGATGTGCGGATGCGCATAGTGAATTCGGATTTTTGATCCGACCCTCCATCATGGATTATCTCCCCCTTTCGGACTCAGAATTTCCCTATTTTTCATTGTAAGTCGAAAAACTTTCTCACCTTAATACCTACATTTCTGATATTTGATATGTAGCTTCGCTATGATGTGCAAAGTGAATTCTGATTTTTGATCGGACCTTCCATCATGGATTATCTCCCCCTTTCGGACTTAGAATTTCACTATTTTTCCTCGTAGGTCGAAAAACTTTTTCACCTTAATACCTACGCGTCTGATATTTGGTTCGTAGCTTCGTTTTGATGTGCTGATGCGCAAAGTGAATTCAGATTTTTTATCCGACCCTCCATCATGGATTACCTCCCCCTTTCGGACTTAGCATTTGGGGAAAGTGGGTATATTGCGATGGCGCGCCATCGACTTTTTCTAGTTTTATATGTTTTTGATATACATTTGTACATGTACAATTATAAACAAAGGCAAGGATTCCGCTGGCGATCGCCACTTTCGCAATTGGCGATACAAATAAACAATTGGCGATACCAACATTACAATTTTCGAGAGAAAAAAAAAAGTATTTTTTTATTTTCCCCAGCGGAATCCCTGCAAAGGCCCATGTAATGCTTGTTGCCTTGTAATTTTTCCAGAATTAATATGCATATTGGTAATGGCTGAACTCTCCCGGATAGTTCTTTGTTAGCATATCTGCATGCACAAATTATATGATACATGTATAAGTTAACCCTTTCACCCCTACGTAACTGGAATGTTTTTTTTATGTTAATTTAGCAACCAATCCAATCGTTACAAAATGATTTTCAGACTAGTCCGTTTATGAAACGGCGGTGTTTTTCTTGTCAGAAAAATTAAAATTACTTACAAAAAGTGAATATTCTGATGAGACGACTCGTCACGAGCTGGCTCATCCGGATCTACACTGTTTGCCAATACCACTATACATGTCTGTAACGCTGAAATGGTTAACGTTCGTAGAAGTTTCACAGCAGTCGCAAAACTAGTCTAAAAATTTGATTTGCTTAGACATGTACCCTGACTTCAAACAGTTGTATGTTCTATGATAGTGTCATTCTCTTCAAGAGAATTTGCCAATTGATAATTATTGGTAATTATATATCTTCTCGTATAGCTGCAGAAACGGACTTTAAATGTCGTTGTGGCCGGAAAATGGAGCTTGTGGGTTTTACGAGCATTGTAGATCCAGATCAGTCTGTGCATCTGCACGGTTTGCTCTTCCATCAATGAAACGCCCGCCATGACTCTAATATAACTAGCAATAAACACGCTATCATGCTACATGAGTTTGCTATGATCACAAAACCCATAAGCCCCATGTTTCCAGTCGTAGTCAGAAATGTGGCTGTAACTCGAGACACGTGACTTATGGAACCAGGGGGTTCGTTTCACTATACTGCGTACGACTGACATGTTCGCAAGTGCAAACTTATGATAGCCTGTGAATTTCACATTAACTCACAATATTTTCTTGTAAACAATTATTGGATTTACATTTATTGAGCATAGGGGGCATATCCAATTGAAATTTTCAGACTATCCTAAATTTGCAACTACGAACATTTTAATCGTACGAAGTTTAGTGAAAAGTGCCCCAGTACTTTGCCAGATCAACATGCCCATCTGCGCAGTTTGATCAGGGTCTGAACTGTTCGCCATAGTCAGTTCGACAGCGAAAATAGCTCTGATAAATTAATGCGATCCTTATCGAGTTTCAGAATTGCTCTGGAACATCAGAACGATGAATATACAGATATCATATGCCATAAGCCCCATTTTTATGCCAGTCACAAATACCCATTTTAGTATTACAGTATCATGTTTACTTCTCGAACACATTTGTGGCTGTCGCCATGGAGAAATATGGGGGGGGCGGATTTGTATGGAATCGAAACACAGACTCAAATAATTAATGATAGCTCTAAATAATTAAACCTAGCATTAAACATTTAGAGATAGTTTCAAATAATTTAAAGAGCTCTCTAAATCATTTGGAACTAGCTCTAAATAGTTAATGCTATGTATAATTATTTAGAGCTAGCAATACTTATTTGAGTTTATGTGGATTTGGCGGTGCATATCCTGGTTAGACTGATTAGGATCTACACTGGTCGTAAAACCCATAAGCCCCATTTCTTCAGTCACGGGTACATTTAATGCAATCAACTGAATACTTGACAGTTTAGTGTTTAATGGTTATCTTGAATAAGATTTTATTTATATACTGAACATAATACGGAATAATTCCAGCACAAACATATTTACACAATTTCCTAACATTTGATTGGCCCGTAGCAAGTCTCTGTCCAAAATTTATATCCCAGTTTAACTCCACGCCGAACTACTTTCCGTAACCGTGAGGCGCAGTTAAAATAATTCTTAAGAAAACGGAAAATAAAACATTTTCTTGATGAACTTATTTCAAATGCTGGAATTATAAGGAATGAATGGCCTTTTTGTGGAATTTATCGGGGATATAAACTTGGAAAAGTCGCGGGAATACTGGACGAGGCCTTCCGGCCTTCGTCCAGTATTCCCGCGACTTTTCCAAGTTTATACCCCGATAAATTCTACAACAATGCCATTCATTTCTACATTAAATAAATATAATATATAATTAGAATATCCGTTATAACTTAAATGACATGTTCAACAATATGACAATAGCATTATTAAAAATATAACACCGATTTGTTTGCCATATGACATTATTAATACTGGCGGCCATCTTGACAATCATGGACACACTTTTTATTGCATAGTCTCTCTCAACTTGGATTAAAATAACCAATTTGATTCTCAAGTTTTTTGTTTTGATGCATTTTATTCTGGTCGGTTTGGTTGATTTCGCAATAATTATCGTTTCATTGTCGTGTTTGGTGGCCATTTTTAAGCCATTTGGAACTATGGATTAAATTGGGATTCTCTGGGTCTTTTGATACCATTTGCTGTCATATTTTCCAAATGATCTTCGCCTGGTTATGGTAGATTATATTGTTGAGATAGTGGAGGTGTTAGTGCTGATGCAGTATTAACTGACGGAAATCACTAAATGTTCGTCCCTACAGACAGTGTAATCTTCGTAAAATACATCGCCATGCTCTAAAATATCCATCACCCTCTTTCATTCAGAAGTACCGATAACCAATAACATTATACAAATACAACCAGAAACTTGATATAATTCACCTCACAACAAATGATATCACATATATTAATCCATATGCGGCTATATATAACCACGCCAACCTTTGACATTAAAACGATTTGTACTTTCGCAAAAATCGTTTGCTCAACCAACGTTTGAAAATATTTCAAGCAACTGTGAAACTGAATTTCGCATACTCAGAACTGTTTGCAAATGTTAATGGTCCTTAGTTACATAAAGCATATATTAGAACTATATTTTCTCAAACTCGCCCATTATCGACTCGGTATATTATCTGCAGAGATGTGCCATAGTGTCTTGGAGAATGTCAGATATATTGACTAGATGTAACTGCCGGGAGTCATTCAAACAAGAAGCCGCAATATGCTGCAATTACTCCTTGTTAAATCCCGCATTCCGTCAACAAGATATGATTGATTTCCTTCCGTCAGAGAGCAACACTGTAGTGGATATGGTACGCTAAAAGAGTTACGCCAAGTATGTAAAAAGAGGCACATAAACTATATATATTTTGCACATGGCATTTTATATGGCATCAATAGACATCTGAAATGCAGTAACTTTTGGCATCCACACACCCCGTAAACGTTTTGAAGTGTACATAGCATTTCCTGCGTTCTGGCCTATTTTAGAGCCGTGCATATGTTTCGAAATCATAGAGAATGGCAGAATAATTGATAACATATGATACCGGGGCTTGTTCTCCGGGGAAAACCGATAGGCGCAACTTTACATGGTCACGAATAGTCAAATCACGATCTGCTTTTATGATGAAAGCATAAAATAATAATAATTTAAAATAAATCCAGAAAAAATCACCGAGGCCTCGTGTGCCTCAACGTGGTTACGGCGCTGCTTACGAACAGTTTAGTCGTACGAAGTTTAATGAAACGGCCCACAGATGTCTGTTAACGTCATATGCAATGCGCAAGAGAGATGACATTGCTATACCTCTGCTTATATACGTACGTGAGTTTGCTTGTTAGCAAACCATTGCATTGATGTCAAGCTCTATTGCTAATAAGACACCCAACGCTGCGATGGTTCGGTTTGACTAGACGCAAATGGCGTAAGAATACCTTATGCAAATCGGCGATGTAATTATTTTCGGGAATCTATGACTCAATGGACATATTGAGGTATTCTTATAAATAAATTAATGTGCTGCTATTGCCTGATCGAAATTTAAATTTATAATACATGTGTAGTTACATACATTAGAACGGTTTCATGTACAATACTACTAAATGACGAACCGTGTACTACCTTCTCAGATGGTGCCGATTGATAACAAGCTGATATGTGGTTGCAATTATCGCATATAGATAAGAAATAAGCCGTTGTTTCATATGGATCACATACGCGCCTACAAACAAAACTCATAAAAGACACCACGGACGATTTATTAGCATATTCCGCACAGTGCATTTGTGTACGACAATCCACGTGGTTGTTCCGACTTTGATTATTGGTGGGTATATATCTGGCGCTGACAGATTGTATAATTGGCGGTCGGCAAGGTTAACTAATGGCGCGTTTTGTTTGTCCATCCTGTAAGCTATTGCTTGTTAATAAATCACATCCCAACTCGGTGATTTATACGTGTCAGCGGTTATTGATCAGTCATATATGTGGCTGTGACTGGAGAAATGGGGCTTATGGGTTTTTGCGATCAGTGTAGATCCAGATGCATCCGCACAGTCTGATCAGGATCTGCACTGTTCGCTATGTCATCAATGAAACACCCGTCATGCTTCTAACAATCAATACAGATCGTTAAAGCAACAGGAGAGTGCTACTTGTCAGAAGATACAATTGTCACAAAACCCATAAGCCCCATTTCTCCAGTCACAGTCACATGTGAGTTTACATCGGTAATACAAACACGACGTAGACATGCATCCATGGGACTCGCTGAACGTGTCTACCAGAACAAGGCGATCGCCGCCGAGTATCTCATCCACGAAGGTCAAAGTCACCCAGGTGGAGGTCAATGTCTCCCCAATGACATTGAATTAATAATTATCAATATGAGATATTGAATAAGTTTGGTCATTATCTGATGTATCAAGAGATATACGTACGTCCAAAATTGTTTACAACTATTATGTATAATATTACTACGACACCGTGGTCATGAATTTTGAGACAGTAACTTTACTCGATTATTTGACTAGACAGTAAATGCAAGCGGCCATTTGCAATCAGCAGAATGAAAAGCAACTATTCCTAAATTTGCGATACCATGTTTCAGCAAAATCCACTGTATCGTTTCAAACTTATGGTGAACAAGAACGCCACCAACGGCGTATATCCCGTCGCTGTGGTAGTTGAATCATAAACATGAACATGGAATTTTAAGCCAATCGCTCATACAGTACACAAGTCATACGGTGAGGTCAGCGTGTAAGTGAACACACGAACGAACACGACAGGTTGGTTCCAACCTGTCGTGTTCGTTCGTGTGTGCACTTACACGCTGACCCCACTGTAGGAGAATGGAGAACTGCGCACACATCTAATGAATGTGAAACAAAATTATTTGACCTTAACCTTGGGAACAGGGGAGCATGGTTAGGGCGGGGAATGAAAATATGAATGATGAGAAACACACATATGAAGTTGCAAGCCAATCGCGTGTACACTAAAGGTGTTATAGGAGAATGGAGAAACGCACACACATCTACTGAATATTAAATTTCAAAATTATTTGACCTTGACAATGGTGGCGGGGGGAGCATGGGTGTGGCGGGGAATGAATATACGAATGGTGGGAATAATGCACATGATTATCAAGCCAATCGCTAGCACAGTAAAGAAATTACTAGTATAGTGAAGAAAATACTAGTACATGTATATGACAATGGAGAAACGCACACGTATCTACTGAATGTGAACTTTCAAAGTTAATTGACAGAAGGGGAGCATAGGTGCACCTGCAATACTTTAATAACGAGTATATATCTTGTAAACAGGGGTTACTTTTGGGAGATTAAACAGAACTGCATACTTTGAAACTTTGACATTTTCCAGGCGCGGATACAGAAATAATTTCAGTGGGGGGTCTGTAATTACAAATCGGCATAGCCGACCTCCGCGAGCGCGAAATGGTAAAGTCGGGGGATCTGGTGGTACTCCCCCAGGAAAGTTTTAGATGCCAGATCGCCGCAGATGCGATTTCCCGACACCTAGGCCACGAAAAAAAGAAGAAAAAAAAGTCATCCAACTATTCGAGTATTGTAGATTTTCGTCTTTTTTTTTGTTTGCCGGGAGCAGGGGGGGGCGTGGGGGGGGGGGGGGGGGGTCCGGACCTCCTGGACCCCCCCTCCCCCTCCCCCCTGTATCCGCGCCTGTTTTCATTTGACCAAAAGCCATATGAAGTGTATATACAAAGAACAGACATGTGTGCAATACTGTCTGTGGAAACGATACCAAACACACACCAAACAAGGAACGACTTGGGTAAATATGTGCTAGTCGAAACTGTGAAACTTGACCACTGTGTACAAATGCGCAAATCACTATTTTGAATACATGCCCGCTTCATTACCTTCAAATTCAAGTCCAAATTTAAACAGGTGTCCGTCGTATTGTCCGGCCGTCGGTTTAATTTTCGTGTTCCCCCATTTCATCCTTTTCTCTGCCACAACATGTGTCCATTGAAAGAGAGTGGGCTGTCACGCCACTGGTCAATTATGCATGATTGGGCACGGTCTCTATTGAATTTGGCGTTTCAATATAGATACCACTATTGTTTGCTGGTGCACCAGGCAAAGTACGAACGTCGTTATTAAAGTGTCAGGCCCGGGGTTAACCTCATGACCATTTGTGAACTGTCCACTAAGACCCATGTACAAACAATATTGGACAATGGGAGCCATTAATGAGTCCGAATCTGAATAAAATACCCGTGTTGGTGGGTCAATATATGTAAAACATCATGAAAAATACGATGAGCTGCACCATACGATGTATGAAATTGAATGTTAGCTTAGAGTATATTACTCTGAACATCTTGAACATTGCTGAGGAGCGTTATGTCAAAATGTCATCCTGTTTCTGAATTCAATCTGATCAGATCGTAAAGGTGATGTTTTCAATTAATGTTTTCAATGTGTGTAGCAATTACAGTCCTCAATCTTAATGTTTGCAAATAGTGTAGACCCAGATGAACCGGCTCGTAACGAGCCGGTTCATCAGGATCTGCACCATTTGTAAACATTTCCTGAATGTCTACAAAGTCGCACATTTTCTAATGAATGGACTAGGCAAGACAAAATGGAAGTACCCATTCCATTGACTTGGGGTAGAAAGAGTTAAGCTTAATCTTGCGGCGGAGAATTACCAGTAATCCCCGTGAGATCAGCGGGAGTGATAAGCAGTGCCACATTAGGACAATAACCGACATTGACGATGTCGTTATCAAGTTACATTTTGTGTCCGAGACATCGGTTGAATAAATATAGCCTGTGACAGTTCGTCAACATGTAACTGTGACCGGACAAAGTCATCCAAAACAAAAGTAAACACGGGTAGCGAATGCCCACAGGGACGACTGAATGGCCATCTTTGGGCCGTGTTTTGTTGCTATCAGCGTCATTATTTTAATAATAAAACGACCGTGGCAACCTGTGGATCCCTATTCATACCCAGTGGGTATTTTGTAACGTGTTCATGTTCAATTATCACCTTTCAACTACATAGGCATCACGGGACGGTTCAAAATAGCCAAAATTGACTGCTTTTCTGAGGGCGGCGGGTGACTTATGAAAATCACCGCCTCTCACAATCAGTTAAGGAGGCTCTTGCGACAAGTATTGAAAAATACTCGCAAATGAAGTACAAATCGCGCGCCGCAATAAAAATTCAGTAACCGCATCAGATGTGTTCAATTAATTTTTTACAAAGTTACCCCACCCACCTATTTTTGGCCAAAAGTTTCAACACGACTGAATTTATCGGAATTGTTTTCATGAAAATATGAGGCACAGATACTTTGTTATGTCTTATTCTATCACTTGTAATACCACACCATTTTCTGAAAATGATTTCAAAGCGGGGTCATAACCAGCTCAAATTTTCGCTACAAATGCCCGAAAAATAGCCTAAATTCTGACGCGAAACCGTACCGGCGAGACAGCATAGCAGGCGACATTTTCCAAGATGTCAAAATCAACTGGAGCTAACATTCAGTTTTCGTAGAATTATGAAATACTCTAAAAAATACACACTTGTCAGCCTCCCAAAGTCAAGAAATATTCATAAACAAATATTTTTCTAGACACACTGGTGTAACTTACAGGGTCGGTAGTGAAGTATTTAGAAAATCGTCCACCCCCTTTTTAAAGCTAGCTGCCCACTGTCCCGTGAGACCTTAAGGGAAATATTTTTTCCCCGAAACGGCTCGTCTCGCTCTATATTGCTAATTTCATCAATCTTACGTAAAACGCAAACAAAGAAAAATGTACAAAATGAAAGCTGATGTCGAAAATGGGGCGCGGATATCGCCCACCCCCAAAATGGCGAAACGCGAAGTTTCATTTCGGTGTATCGACAGAAAATCCATGCTTACCTCCAGCCCTGCTGAACCCTGCATATTTGAGTGCAGTAAACTAAAACTGCTGGATGTTATCTTGGGACATGTTCTTCTGTGAAACAATACTGGTTAGAGGTGAAATATGACACCTTGAAATATCAGACTTTTCCCTTAAGGCATCACGGGACGGTTCAAAATAGCCAAAATTGACTGCTTTACTGAGGGCGGCGGGTGACTTATGAAAATGACCGCCTCTGACAATCAGTTAAGGAGGCTCTTGCGACAAGTATTGAAAAATACTCGCAAATGAAGTACAAATCGCGCGCCGCAATAAAAATTCAGTAACCGCATCAGATGTGTTCAATTTATTTTTTACAAAGTTACCCCACCCACCTATTTTTGGCCAAAAGTTTCAACACGACTGAATTTATCGGAATTGTTTTCATGAAAATATGAGGCACAGATACTTTGTTATGTCTTATTCTATCACTTGTAATACCACACCATATTTTCTGAAAATGATTTCAAAGCGGGGTCATAACCAGCTCAAATTTTCGCTACAAATGCCCGAAAAATACCTTAAATTCTGACGCGAAACCGTACCGGACCGGCGAGACAGCATAGCAGGCGACATTTTCCAAGATGTCAAAATCAACTGGAGCTAACATTCAGTTTCGTAGAATTATGAAATACTCTAAAAAATACACCTTGTCAAGCCTCCCAAAGTCAAGAAATATTCATAAACCTATTTTTCTAGACACACTGGTGTAACTTACAGGGTCGGTAGTGAAGTATTTAGAAAATCGTCCACCCCCTTTTTAAAGCTAGCTGCCCACTGTCCCGTGAGACCATAGCCCAGTCTTATAAATAGGTTAAAAACGTTGGAAAATCGCGAGTAGCTTCCCTTGGAACTACTTCCGGGGAACCATCATTGTTGGAATTTGCTGAGTGTGTTTCACGTCGTGTTGCTTGGTTTAAACTCGGCAACGTGACGTCAAACGGACTATTTACACCAGTTGTAACGTCAAGAATGCCCAGATGGTGTTCTATGGAGAGTTTATTGTCATTTTAAAACTTCTATAACCTATTTATAAGATTACCGACGATTACCTATATGTCCATATGGGTGTTTACCGACATTTAGCGATGTTTTTTAATTTGTGTCTGTGACTGGAGAAATATGCCTTATGTATTTTGCGACCAGTGTAGATACAGATCACATGTGCATCTGCACAGCCTGATCAGGATCTGCATTGTTCGCAATTAATAGGTCGGAAAGCATGTTTAATGGGTCCGCTAACCCGTCGCTATTAAACATATGTTCTGACTTAACCTTTTCTGATATACGCCGCCAATTTATATATTTTACAATACAGTTAACCCTATATTTCATGTTCTTGGATGGCTATTCCTTCTATAAAGATATTGCAGTGTTTTATGACACCTCTGAGGTAACTCGAGGTAAATTATAAGAATTATATTTGAGGAAGCTTCAGGCTATTCCCAGCTATCCACCCACGGACACCATCGACAGTTATAATACAAGGTGTAATATCACGTGGTACTGACAACAACAACAAGTACCGATTCAAAGTACGTATTCTGTGTTAGTGTCCTTATTACGTAACGGATTGTGATGTAATATGGCGCATCAAACGCGTCTTGTTAAGCTGTATTTGGTGGTCTCTTTATTTTCGCCCAAACTTCTGTCGTTTTTGCGAAGAATCGATTTCCGTGTCGGAGCGCGATTTCCGTGTCTCCGACACGGAAATCGATTCTTCGCAAAAATGACACAAGTCTGTGCCAAACTCCATAGACCACCAAATGCAGCTCATGAAGACGCGTTTGCTGCGCCATATTTCATCAAAATCCGTTGCATATTAAGGAAAAAAACGAATAATACTAACTTTGGAGTGGGCGACGTTGCTGTTGTTGTAACCACGTGATCATGCACCTTGTAATAGGGATAGTGTCCCTGCATGGTGGTGAATTTTGGTTTGTTTGATGGTTGCGCAAGACGCGATTGCTTGCTTTATTAGGATCAACGCTCGTATGTTGGGCATATGTATTTGACAATTATATCCACAAGCATCTGGACATGACTATTCAATGTTAATTAGTATAGTTCCATCAATCGGAACATCGGTAATTTAATATTATATGAACTCATAATTCCTGATACAAACAGTGTAGTGCCAGATGATACAGTTCACTCGAGCCGTCTCTACAGGGTCTATACTGTTTACAATCACAGCCCTAATTAAATGTTCCACTTACGAACATTTTAGTCGTACGACGTTTAGTGAACGGCCCCCAGGTATTATTTCATTGAACCGGTAATCACATGCTTGCCATATGAGCAGAACAATGCATACTAACTTGGGCGATTCCCACCAATTATGTCTTCCAGATACACATTGGTCGTCATGCACCTATGCTGTATACATGCATACGAGTTCTGGTATCATGCAGGCGTGAACTCATTACACCACATAACTTGAATATGGGCGAGTTCATATTGTTCAAACAGCTCTCTGCTTTTTTTGCACCGAAGTCTATTAAATACCGTGTTTTTGGAGCTCAAGAGATCCCGTACGCAAATAAATGGACATGCCTGTATTCCATAGAAGAACGTGCAAACCTGAGCCTGGGTTGACTAGTATGATATACTACTGCTACAGACACATGTTCGCTATGACGTTTTGTGTTCCATGTGCGTCATTTCGTGCTCGCTTGAAATAGGTTTGCAAAGACGTTCAACTACTAGTACAGCCGCGCAAAGACTTCACATAGCTACATATAGCCGCGTCACTTCACTACTACTCATACACCGCGTCAAAGACGTTACTCAGCTCTAGTACTACCGCGTCAAAGACGTTCACTACTAGCTACTAGTACTAGCCGCGTCAAAGACGTTCACTACTAGCTACTAGTACTAGCCGCGTCAAAGACGTTCACTACTAGCTCAGTACGCCGCGTCAAAGACGTTCACTACTACTACAGTACTCCTACTAGCTACTATACTAGCCGCGTCAAAGACGTTCACTACACTCTAGTACACCGCGTCAAAGACGTTCACTACAAGCTACTAGTACTAGCCGCGTCAAAGACGTTCACTACTAGCTCTAGTACTAGCCGCGTCAAAGACGTTCACTACTAGCTACTAGTACTAGCCGCGTCAAAGACGTTCACTACTAGCTCTAGTACTAGCCGCGTCAAAGACGTTCACTACTAGCTACTAGTACTAGCCGCGTCAAAGACGTTCACTACTAGCTACTAGTACTAGCCGCGTCAAAGACGTTCACTACTAGCTACTAGTACTAGCCGCGTCAAAGACTTCACTACAGCTACTAGTTACCGCGTCAAAGACGTTCACTACTAGCTCTAGTAACTAGCCGCGTCAAAGACGTTCACTACTACTACTAGTACTAGCCGCGTCAAAGACGTTCACTACAGCTACAGTACTACCGCGCAAAGACTTCACTACTAGCTACTAGTACTAGCCGCGTCAAAGACGTTCACTACTAGCTCTAGTACTAGCCGCGTCAAAGACGTTCACTACTAGCTACTAGTACTAGCCGCGTCAAAGACGTTCACTACTAGCTACTAGTACTAGCCGCGTCAAAGACGTTCACTACTAGCTACTAGTACTAGCCGCGTCAAAGACGTTCACTACTAGCTACTAGTACTAGCCGCGTCATCCTTGTCAATACAGTTCGAAATATGAACACAACTGTGGCTCAACCAATCAAAATGCTTGATATCGTACATGAGACTCGCTTTCAGCGATGAGAAATTGGGCTGATGATGCTTAAGCTTACGACGACTGTAGTTCCAGATCAGCCTACGCATCATACTGCACACTATACTGACTGTTCTACGTTTTGCGGCCGACGAACTTTTGGCCATTGCACACATTAAATCTAAAAAAAATCAAATCTAAGTACTTTTTCAACACTAACAAAAAAGGCATCCTCCCCCCAAAGAATATTTCCATCAAATATTGATTTTATTGCGTAAACAAGAAACGAGGCAAAGCCACGAAGGCCATGTTTTTTCCAAGCATGGACACTTGGATAACATAATTATACCCACTTTTTGTAGACTAGATGGCCGTGGCCTGCATGTCGCGCCTTGGGGCGAGGCATGGACACTAACAAATAGATATAGTAGATGGAAAAACTTTAACGAAAAAAATTTAACAGGACACACGGACGTACGGACGGACGGACGTATGCCAAAATGCCGACGATATCGCGCTTTCCGCAAGCGGGTGCGACAATGATGATAAACACCCATGTGAAGTATCAAGGTAATGGGTGAAGCAGTTGCAGAGATATAGTACAGGAAAAAACTTTAACAAATAAATTAAAAGTAATTTGACCTTGACGTTGCGCACAGGGGCCGCACGGTTGGGGGTTACAATGAAAATATGGACGATGATAAACACCCATGTGAAGTTTCAAGGTAATGGGCGAAGCAGTTGCAGAGAAATAGTATAACGAAAAAGTTTTAACCAAAAAATTTAACCAGAAAAGTTAACGTTTAAAATGGCTAAGTCAATTACGTAGAAATAATAGGTGAAGGTAAAAAAATCGTCACATGTTGGATAGTTGTATGTGGTAGGCACCCCTTGGTTATGAAGCTGTGAAAGTTTGGTGGTCCTAGGTGGTACAGTACCAAAGAAATGGACTTAAACACGAAAACTTAACATTGTAAACGCGAAAACTTAACATTGAAAATGGCTAAGTCGAAAGCGCGGAAAAAATGGGTGAAGTTAAAAAAAAGTAACATGTTGGATAGTGATATGTGGTGGGCACCCCTTGATTATGAAGCTGTGAAAGTTTGGTGGTCCTATGTGGTACAGTAACAAAGAAATGGACACAAACACGAAAACTTAACATTGATTGTAGACGCCGCCCGCCGCCCGCCGCCCGCCGCCTGCCGCTCGCCGCCCGCCGCCCGCCCGCCGCCCGCCGCCCGCCGCCGCCGCCGCCCGCCGCCCGCCCGCCCGCCCGCCGCCCGCCGCCCGCCGCCCGCCCGCCCGCCCGCCCGCCCGCCCGCCCGCCCGGCTTTCGCCAATCCAATAGCCTGGATTTTTTTTCAAAAAACCTGGCTAAAAACGATTTTCCTATGGGAATTTAACATAGGGGCTAGCTTAAAATAATTTTTTTATATACAGGTATTTTTTTTATTTGTGGACCGATTTTCAAAATATAACTTTTGTTTTCTTAGTTCCATCATTTCCAAGCAAAACAAATGGGGAGGGTGACTTTTTTGTTATTGATGAAAAAGTACTTACATTTAAATATGTTTTTAATTTAATGCGTTTAATAGCCAAAAGTTCGTCGAAAGCAAAACGTGGAACAGACAGTAGGAGCCAAACTTGCCACAAATGCCATACAGTAGGCTCCACTTCTCCCGTCACGATAGTAATTAATGGCAGAATTAGCGCAATGTGTACCTCATAAGCCAACGTGCCGGATGCCATCAGTACCTGTAGGTGATCGTGTCAGAGACGTAGTCTACAGGTGGGTGGCGTTGTATATAGGAATGAATGGCCTTTTTGTGGAATTTATCGGGGTATAAACTTGGAAAAGTCGCGGGAATACTGGACGAGGCCTTCCGGCCTTCGTCCAGTATTCCCGCGGCTTTTCCAAGTTTATATCCCCGATAAATTCCACAAAAAGGCCATTCATTCCTTATAATTCCAGCATTTGAAATAAATTCATCAAGAAAATGTGTTTATTTTCCGTTTTCTTAAGAATTATTTTAACTGCGCCTCACGGTTACGGAAAGTAGTTCGGCGTGGGAGTTTACTGGGATATAAATTTTGGACAGAGACTTGCTACGGGCCAATCAAATGTTAGGGAATTGTGTACATATTTGTGTGCTGGAATTATTGCGAGATAAATATCATGGCAGAGCCACTCTGAAGACTTTTTGTCATAGAGTACGTCATAAACATAGCAGAGGTTCATTGTTTTTACTGAGATGGTGTCGGAAGTTGTCAACAAATGCGGAGAAGTTGCAGAATGGAATTTGGCTTATGACAGTTATGTTTTACTCAACGCTCGTGTCACGTGTATACTTCTTGAGAAACAGGGGGCCGTTTCACTAAACGTCGTACGACTGAAATGTTCGTAAGTGCAAATTTAGAATCGTCTGAAAATTTCAATTGATTAATTTACATTTATTAAACAGCCTATGTTCAATAAATGTAAATCCAATTATTGTTCACAAGAAAAAACTGTTAATGTGAAATTTACAGACTATCATAATTTTGCACTTACGAACATTGGTGAAACTGGCCACATGATGGTTCACTCCTGTACTTGAAACGTGTAAGATAGATCGCAGTTCGTCCGTATGTGCGGCACAATGATCAAGTAGCGTTAGCGAGTGGAGTATCGCTCGTACATATTTGCGCCGGAAGCATCATAAGATTGGTCTGGCGAATCCCAAAGTGTATGTTGTTACCACTCAGTTGAACCGTCTCGCCGAGACGGTTCAACTGAGTGGTAACAACATACACTTTTGACGAGAAATGAGAAAAAATGCAGAAACATATATACATTCCTTTTTATATACATGTACATGAATTACAAATATGTGAAACTTATTGATCCGGCGGTCGCCGGACCTGTCGGACCTGTTCCGACGCCCCTAGTACATGCGGACAAACGTGATATAACTTACATATCAATGCAACATGTAAATACAGAACAACAATTGATAATGTGATACCTTTTATGAAACCATTCTACAGAAACCAGTGTTTCTGACAAATGGTACCATATAAAGTTGACAACTGCCAGCCTGATACTCGCATACAAACGTCACTCACTGCATAGGGGAAAGTGCCATACCGCCGGCATTATCTTCTCTTTTTCCCTCGTCTTCAGAAGGGTGTAATGAATTGTCATCTAACTAAATAACAACAGATAAACGCTATGTTGCCGCAATTAAATTAGAATAATAGCATTTCGTAGTAACGACAAGCCGCGAAACGACCGTAAACGGGCACCAACACATATCATATCATATCTTGCTTAACCCAACCTCATATGGACCCTTCACTCATTGGTCTGCTTTGACCAACCCTCAAATAGCAGCATTGCAAACAATCAAAGTTTATGATCACGTGATACTAACAACAACAACAAGTACTGAAACTTCCAGAATCCATCCGATTGAAAGTATGTATTCTTTTATAGTGTCCTTATTACGTAATGTATTTTGATGAACTATGGCGCTTCAAACGCGTCTTGTTAAGCTGCAGTTGGTGGTCTCTGTATTTCCAAACTTCTGTCGTTTTTGCGAAGGATCGATTTCCATGTCTCCGACACGGAAATCGATTCTTTGCAAAAACGTCATAAGTCTGTGCCAAACTCCCTGGACCACCAAATGCATCTCATGAAGACGCGTTTGCTGTGCCATATTTCATAAAAATCCGTTGCATATTAAGGAAAATATCAAATAATACTTACTTTGGAAGTGGGCGACGTTGTTGTTGTTGTAACCACGTGATCATGCACCTTGACAATAACACTGGTACAACTAAGTCTCCATATATCACGTGCACTTATACTCTTAACACGGTCTGACATACTGGCACAGTGCGGTAGGAGAATGAACTAGCTAGGTTAAATTAACCGTCTCATAACCTACTTAATTTAAAGCACACATTTCGACTGCATTGCAACCAATACTAAATTCGGAAAGAAAAACGGCCATTGGTTTGACACATTTACTGGGCTCACGTGCCCGGGTTTGGAAGAGTCAATTCCTACACTTACATATAAGATAACTAACTACTGTCTGTTTCGCGAAAGCTGCCCAAATGTTAAGGCTATATAAACAATGCAAAAACAATATTTTTTTCGATAATGTTAAATTATAGCTAAATTTAAGAATGAGCCTTCTTTTTATTTTGTGAAATTTGGTCCAATATTGATTTTATTACGAACAAATAATTTCCTCATTTTCACAGAGTGAAGATGTCTATGGGGATTTAACATGGGGAATTGTTTCTAATTTCAGAAATACTGGACCGATTGTAAAAATCTAACTTTCGTTTTCTTAGTTAGATCAATTCCGAAGAATCTAGACAGGTTTCGGAGTCAATTTCCAAATGTTTTCGATTTGTTGACCACTCTCCCAGCTCACCCGCCTCCTTCCCCCCATGTTAAATCTCCATAGACAATAATATTGTCTCCATAAAATCAATATTTGACCAAATTTCACGAAATAAAAAGAACGGTTCATTCTTAAATTTGATAAAATTTAATTTTATCGAAACAAATTATTGTTTTTGCATTGTTTATATGGCCGTACATTTTGGGCAGGTTTCGTGAAACAGACAGTGGTGTATGTATCCACATCTTTACAGAAGAGGCATCCGTTAGATGAATTATCAGGACGGATAATGTTCGCCATTAAACAAACCAAAAAACAACAAACCGGACACAATGCATACCTCGGTTTTGTTTATTTGTGATTGGTTGAACTGTCATTTATTCGTTCTGATAATTCTGTTCAAGATTGCAAAACACAAAACGGACATTGGAAAGCTTATACAGTGAAACCTCTCTAAACCGGACACCCTGGGAGGTCCCCAGGGTGTCCGGCTTAGAGAGGTTTTACTGTAAAACAGGCATTTGATCATTCTGAGCCATTGTTGTGTGCTATGTGATGACCAAGAAACTCATAAAAAATACGATCACATGTGTTTTATTGGTGTCCGATTTAGAGAGGTTCCACTGTACAGCTTATTCGCAGTGGACGCTGTTTAAACCGGACATAGAGATGTTCCACTGTATCATGAACATGAATGACGAACTGTTATATTGCTTATAGATGGACAACAATCGGTGAGGTGTGACCAAATGTGTAATGTAAAAAGATAGGTGTGGATAGAAAATAAAATCGTTATTTATTGACTTTTTACCTACATTAAGTAATTAACAAAACTAATACAAACACAAATTTCATGAATATTATATAAAAAGAAAATTTCTGTTAGATGGGAGGGCCGAACTCGTAACGTTCCGGTTAACGCCACGCGTCTCATTATAGGAATGAATGGCCTTTTTGTGGAATTTATCGGGGTATAAACTTGGAAAAGTCGCGTGAATACTTTTTTTTTTTTTTTTTTTTCGAAAATTGTAATTTTTTTAAGGCCTCGTCCAGTATTCCCGCGACTTTTCCAAGTTTATATCCCCGATAAATTCCACAAAAAGGCCATTCATTCCTTATAATTCCAGCATTTGAAATAAATTCATGAAGAAAATGTGTTTTTCCGTTTTCTTAAGAATTATTTTAACTGCGCCTGACGGTTACGGAAAGTAGTTCGGCATGGAGTTTACTGGGATATAATTTTGGACAGAGACTTGCTAGGGACCAATCAAATGTTAGGGAATTGTGTAAATATTTTTGTGCTGGAATTATTGCATGATATCGTCTCCTAAACTTCGGCTCGCGCGTCCCATGGCGATCTTTGAACATTCAGGCTCTACGTTAATTGCCCATACCCAAATGTTCTGTTTTCCGGCGATGTCGTGTATTTTCATTGTATTTATTTCACTCGGAAATCTCCTGCACGCAGTAGACATAACAACGCATACAACGGTACCATATTGTATTTAAGCTAATACCATTGTTATGTACACAGTCCTACTCTGATTGCGCCATCATCCAGGTAATTATGTCTGTTACCTGTTATCATAGCTTATCTCCGTTATAACATAACCAAACTGATATCAACATTACAATCGTGTTACAGTTTGCGAGTCTGCGTACGTCTAATCTGTACGTGTGGCTGGAGAAATGGGGCTTATGACCTTTGTGGTCAATCTGAGCCCAGATTAGCAGGAGGGCGATTTTGTGGTTGCTCTGCATAAACGCCAGATAATTCATACTTAAAGCACATACAGCGGAACCTCTCTAAACCTGACACGAAGACAACACCTGCTATCTTATTTTTCATGAGTTTCGTGTTCATTTATCTCCGGAGATAATGTATTTTCGTGATCGCATAGCACCATAACTATGGCTCAGAATGATCAAATACCCGATTTACAGTGAAACCTAGCTAAGCCGGACACCCTGTGGACATCCTCAAGTGAACACTATTGTCGATGCACAAATGCATTACACTGAATTACAGTGAATCCTCTCTAAACCAGACACCCTGGGGGTCCACAGGGTGTCCGGTTTAGAGAGGTTTCACTGTATTAATTATCGCAGCATATGACGGTATGTCGTAGAATAAAACGCAAACTCATTGGCATTTGACCAAATAAATGTGTGCGTTCAATTAATATATGCCATTTTCGGTATAAATATTATATAAATGACGATTCTGAGTTATAACTTTTATATCGAAAAACATCTTGGCAAATAATCAAACAATTCGAAGCTCGTTTATTTAGACTTGCTTACAATTGCTTTTTGCTAAGGAAGTTTAACAATGTACAGTGAAACCTCTCTAAACCGGACGCACTGGGACGTCCCCAGGGTTTCCGGCTTAGAGAGGTTTCACTGTAAATCAGGCATATGATCATTCTGAGCCAGTTGTGTGATATGCGATCACGAACAGGCATTATCACCTGAGATATATGACCAAGAAACTCATCAACAATAGGATCACAGCGTCAGGTTTAGAGAGGTTCCACTGCAATATTTATATCGCAGTACCTCCATGTATACTAATGTGTAGCAAATAGTGCGAAAATCGTGCTGAACATGTATAATAATTCCAGCACAAAAATATTTACACAATTCCCTAACATTTGATTGGCCCGTAGCAAGTTTCTGTCCAAACTTTATATCCCAGTAAACTCCCACGCCGAACTACTTTCCGTAACCGTGAGGCGCAGTTAAAATAATTCTTAAGAATTCTTGATGAATTTATTTCAAATGCTGGAATTATAAGGAATTAATAGCCTTTTTGTTGAATTTATCGGGGATATAAACTTGGAAAAGTCGCGGGAATACTGGACGAGGCCTTCCGGCCTTCGTCCAGTATTCCGCGACTTTTCCAAGTTCATACCCCGATAAATTCCACAAAAAGGCCATTCATTCCTTATAATTCCAGCATTTGAAATAAATCAGGGTCAGATTGCTCAAAATCTCTGTTAGCTTAACTAACTGTTAAATCCTCAACTCAGTTAAAAAACTAACAGAGATTTTGAACAATCTGGGCCAGGCTAATACATGTAATTGGAATGCTGTCTCTAATTGCTGGAATGTCCGTCTGGCTACCCCCCACTGGGCGATGCCGGTGAATTATACACTAAATTACCCGACTCTGCTATGCCATCGAAATGGTTCCACATCAACAATTAACCGTTTACCATTTTACATGCTTATAATGCACTTAATTATTTCACTTAGTTATGTAGTTCTATGTGATAGAACGGCGGCAAATCTATTTTTGTAATCTGTTATTCTCTTTATGTGCACACAACAACAAACACAAAGTTGCTGAGATTTTGTCACACAGAACAATTATTTATGTCACCACTCATTTGAACCGTCTCGACGAGACGATTCAAATGCACAGGTTGAATTAACATACCTAGGCCTATAAATACATTAAACACCGGTATCAATAAGTGCAAATAAAAGTAAGTTAAACTTTTTTTTACTCCCTGTTATAACACATTGTGTTCTAACAGGGAGTGAACTTTTTTTTCAACTGATTTTTTCCCACGATTTGTTCCCACTTATTGATACTTTTAGGTATTTTTAATGTATTTATATACACTGGTACGTTACTTCAACCTGTGTTCAAATGAGGGTGATTAGCAATTATCTATCAATTATCATATAACTTACATTAATATGCAAATTTTGCTTTATTTCCAATTAATCCATTACACGCTGAGGGTACGCATTTCAATAGCTTCATACCCCATATATTTGTGTTATCCAGCATCATTTGGTTTAATAAATACGAATTAAATTAAAATGACATTACTCTGATACATGACTCTCACTCCGCATGGTCTGCACTGGTAGCCATGACCAGGGGGCCGTTTCGCTAAACTTCGTACGACTAAAATGTGCAAAATTATGATTTCACATTAACAAAATTTTCTTGTAAACAATTATTGGATTTACATTTATTGAGCATAGGCTGCATATGCAGCCTATGCTCAATAAATGTAAATCCATCAAGCCGGACGATCCTAAATTTGCACATTTTAGTCGTACGAGGTTTAGTGAAACGGGCCCCAGGTTATGTCAGTACTTATGATCGAATTTTGTGCTTTGTGTGTACGCATATGTAAAACATTCCAATCATGTTAGGTATGCTTTTGGTGTGATGTATACTATTGATGTTTCACATTTGAATGCTCGTTTGTACTTATACAGACAGAGAAGAATGTAGAAAGTATTGCCTCCAAACGTGATAACATTAATTACAATCTTAGATCGTAGCACATTGCAAAATGGATGGAAAAACTGTAAACACAACCATAATTTTTGACAACGGATTGTTAGTTGAAATGCTACTCTTCTGGGGGCCGTTTCACTAAACTTCGTACGACTAAAATGTTCGTAAGTGCAAATTTAGGATCGTCTGGAAATTTCAATTCATGGATTTACATTTATAGAGCATATATGCTCAATAAATGTAAATCCAATAATTGTTTACAAGAAAACAGTGTTAATGTGAAATTTACTGACTATCAAAATGTTGCACTTACGAATTTTAGTCGTATGTAGTTTAGTGAAACGGCCCACAGGTGGATGTTTTCGTCATTTATGAGGTATCTAGATAAATACATGTTAACCGATAACAAAGTGCTGTATCAAGCATCGACGCTGCTACAATGTACCACAAGGTGTATGATCACGTGGTTACAACAACAACAACAACGTCGCCCACTCCAAAGTAAGTATTCTTTGATATTTTCCTTAATATGCAACAGATTTTCATGAAATATGGCGCAGCAAACGCGTCTTCATGAGCTGCATTTGGTGGTCTAGTGAGATTGGGGCGCAAATACAGAGACCACCAAATGCAGCTTAACAAGACGCGTTTGATGCGCCATATTTCATCAAAATCCGTTACGTGATAAGGACACTATACAATAATACGTACTTTGAATCGGTACTTGTTGTTGTTAGTACCACGTGATCATACACCTTGTACCGGTGTCAATCCATATTAAAAAATGACGTGGGTGCGCAAACGTTTCATTGGTCGAATGACGTCATGTGTCGGTCGGAAGCTGTCCGAATGCGTTACTAGGGTCTTCACATTTCGCAATTCAGTAGATGAAATCTCCAACATCACTGAATATGCTGCAAACAAACCGCATATATCGTTATGAGGTTACATGATTAGAGCTATACAGGCCCGAATGCTATAAGCCCCATTTCTCCACAATCACCAATGCATGTATGCACAGTTACCAACAGACCATTTTCGTTTTGCTATTATTTCTAGCTAATAATGGCGGAGAAACAAAACTGAGACGCTCACGATAAAACCGGTTTCTTGGTTTGTATTTATCATCAGCACACAGCTGTATACAGACGCTGATATAAATTGAAGGGGGGCAGTGGAAGAAAGAGGCTAATGTGTTCTATAAACCATTAACCATCGATGGTAATAATACTGAATGTGTAGGTCAATACTGCATAGCGGCAACAGTTCCATGTTGTAGTTACACTGGTATCAAACACTCTACCTCCTTTACTCATAGCATCTCCCATAATAACGACGTCATTAGTCCTTAGCCTATAATCGGCGCTCGTTAAACTGGTCGTAAAGAGCCCTAAAGACAAGATTGAGTTAATGCCGCGTCGAGCTACTTTCAATTATTTTCTAGGATTTCACCGTGCCGCACTTTCTTTGATATCAGATACATACGAAGTATATTAGGTGATATTTGTCACCAGACTGCCATTTGCGGTTGATGATGTAGTTCCTGGTCAGACTGTTACAGCATACTACACTACGAACACGTGATCGTCCGACCTATTAGGTAACCACTGTGGTATTGCATATTTATAATGTAACCTAGCTGAACCGGACACCCTGGATGTTCCCAGCGTGTCCGTATTAGCAAATTCCCATTGTAACAGACATATGAGAGCTGTGTGAGACCGTATAGAGCTCAGAACGCATATAGCTCCTCATATGTGGTGTCTAAATATTCATCATGGCTATTCTTACGTTGTGTACAGAAGCATATCAACGATATCAATATTTTGATGAATAGTTTCTTCCAGAAGTCTCTCGATCAATGTCACGTGGGACCAACTAGGTAAAACGAAAGGGCGTTTCGCTACGAAATTCCAGTATATGTGGCGCTACGACCAAAGTATACACTGCATGGTCAATATCTTACAGTACTTAACATTTATACTTCATTGAGCATCACAGACATTAAACTCTGTAGCCGATTTCATCAAAATATAAGTATACTTTGAGGGAGAAATCATTTATTTTTCCCGAAAAGCATTATTTTATATAGAACTAACGACTGCATATATTTGATGCTTAAAAGTATGCAGAATTATTATACTGAATTTATTACATTATCACAGCCAAAATGGCTGTGATAATGTAATAAATTCAGTATAATAAAAAATAATAAATTTATCCTTAAATTGAAAATTTCTCCTTCAAAGTATACTTTGCTAGAAAAGCATACTTTGCAATGTTGATGAAATAGGCTACTGGTCACGATCGGTACGACTTGAAAAGGAGAGCTGAATGCGGGACGATCGGGCATGCATATTGAAGCATTGAGCTCCTCGGAAGCTCTATGGAACAGGGGGCCGTTTCACTAAACTTCATACGACTAATATGTTCGTAAGTGCAAAATTATGATAGTCTGTAAATTTCACATTAACAAAGTTTTCTTACAAATAATTATTGGATTTACATTTATTGAGCATATGCTGCATATGCATTTACAGACGATCTTAAATTTGAACTTACGAACATTTTAGTCGTAAGAAGTTTAGTGAAACGGGCCCCAGGAGCTCTATGCGGTTCTTTAACGGGGAGCTCTATGTGTTAGGAGCTCTATGCGGCGCTACAGAGCATACTTATACACGTGCTTTCCAACCATAACAGGTATAACACTCGGCATGAAACGGCAACAAATTCACCCAAATTAACTGCATATCGCTTTCATCCGGGTATTGCCACGATGTGGTTCTAAACTCACATATCAATCAATTATGTTCAATATTGGTGCGAAAAAGGCGCATATACCTCCGGGAAATTATACAGTGAAATATCTCTAAACCGGACACCCTGGGAGGTCCACAGCGTGTCCGGCTTAGACGGGTATCACTGTAAATCAGGCATTTGATCATCTTAAGCCACATTTGTATGCTATGCGAGCACGAACAGACATTATCACCGGAGATAAATTACCAAGAAACTCATCAACAAGAAGATGACATGTGTTTTCTTGATGTCCGGTTTAGAGGGGGTTCACTGTGTCAACACCACTGCCGATGACGCTGTTATCGTAGCTGTATTCATTTTACTGATAGTTACTCGCGGTGGTATCAGGCTATTTTCATATGAAAATGAGGCATGATATTTTTTAATTATTTATAATAATTAAATGAGTCACATGAAACAAATATTATTTTCGACAAATTATAAAGTATAACCATTGCACATCAACAAATACATACAGAGAATAAATAGTAATGGCCGTTCACATTTTAAGGAAACACGGTATCGCCCCTGATATCAGTGTGAAAATTTACGTCTGATATAAAATGTATAATAATGCCACTCAATACGTGGGGTAATGGTGAATAATTCCAGCACACAAAATATTTACACAATTCCCTAAAATTTGATTGGCCCGTACCAAGTCTCTGTCCAAAATTTATATCCCAGTAAACTCCCACGCCGAACTACTTTTCGTAACCGTGAGGCGCAGTTAAAATAATTCTTAAGAAAACGGAAAATAAACACATTTTCTTGATGAATTTATTTCAAATGTTGGAATTATAAGGAATTAATGGCCTTTTTGTGGAATTTATCGGGGATATAAACTTGGAAAAGTCGCGGGAATACTGGACGAGGCCTTCCGGCCTTCGTCCAGTATTCCCGCGACTTTTCCAAGTTTATACCCCGATAAATTCCACAAAAAGGCCATTCATTCCTATAATGAAAGTCTATTTTGCCAGGCAATGCCTCAGATGATGTCTCTGGTATTAAGAACAGTTTGTGCCTACTGAGTGGGCATGTACCTTTAACCATCTCGAAATAACTCAGAAAGATTAGGATGACGTCATCGTTGGGGTATTCTTTGTGAGTTTCTAGGGTAACTAAGCTTTTTCGCATCATATGTGGCTGTGACTGGATGAATGGGGCTTATGGGATTTGCGGCCAGTGTAGCTCCTGATCAAATAGCACACTCCTATTTATAACCTGATGATGTTATTTCGAAGCAACACTGGTGTTTCATTGATGGATTGGTGAATGGTGCAGATCCGGATCAGACTGTGCGGATGCACAGGCTGATCTGGATCTACACTGGTCGCAAATCTCATAAGCCCAATTTCTCCAGTCACAGCCACAGTTCATGATTGCTTTAGACATTACGGAGATATTTCTTTTAGAAAAGATGTAGATACATGCGGGTCAAGAGAGCCGAGGACTGTTTCACTGAGCTTCGTACGACCAAGAAGTTCGCAAGCGCAAAATTAAAGTTGAAAATAAAATACGCATTAGCTGACAATTTTGAAAAATCTTTGGTGAATTTGTACAAGCGTACTGACCGTTGCACGTATGTAATATACGATAACATTAGTGAGCCACGTTGATGTGTTGAGTAAAAATATAAAACTCTTCGTACGAACATTTGTATCGTACGAAGTTTAGTGAAACTGGCCCCAAGTGCAAGTGACGTTCTTTAGTCACCGTATCTATATATGCCATCGCTGTAACTGGCCTCTGTTGTGAGAAATATATATCTGTTAAAAGTGTAGAATTATTGTGAAATAAACACCACTATTTTATATGAACAAACAGTAGAAGTTAAGGATTATACGTTACTATACATACGTTACATGGGCGCAGTCTGTTGCCCATACCCCACCGGCTGAGAAAATTGACATTCGGACGTTCCACTCGGAATCCCTCGCACTATTCCGTAAATCGAGAATAATACCATAAAACGCGAAAAGAAGACTCTGTAACAAGAATGTAGGACATTCGTGGCCAATGCAGGTCAAATCATCATGTGCGCTCATACAATCACACATTGAACAAATCTCTTATTTAGAGCAAGGATTTTGTTAGGTGTATAGTATTTCTGTCTCTGTTTAGATGTACTATAGAGAATAGTAGGTTAGTGTTAGTGTTAGTGTTAGTGGGAAAACATATCTAGCAAGGCTTAGGAAACAGGATGGCCTCGCCCATTCACGGCACTAACCTACTATTCTATTTATCCCGTCAACACCAACAAATAGCTTTAAAATGCAAAAATGCAATAACCCCAGCAGTAACCTGAAAATCGGAGAATCGACTAGTATGACAACAGCACATATTCATACGCAGTGATTAGGTCGTATTGACAGGATATCAAAAATGTTACGGCACCGTGTTTCACGGCACATACGCACTGTGTTGACGGGATAAAAACTACATTCGATTGACGTATTAGCGACCAGTGTATGCCCTGATAAGTATGCGCTAAGCAAATTTCGATTGATGGATTGGCGAACAGCGTCGTATACGTAGTGTTCGTTTTCTCACCCAACGGCCCACATGCAATGACAGTTACATGCACGTGGTAGCAACTCATAATGCGTCACACGTGCACTTGCTAGTCTGAAATATCAAAAGAACATTTATTTGGTTGTATCAAACGTTTACGTGAGAAGAGAAGGTCATGATTTCATCTCGACGTGCTTCTGGCAACAAACGCGTGTTTTGGTTCTGTCAGGATATTTTAGTACACTAAAATGCCACCAGGACAATGCTATTTTTAGAATTTTCTGTCTATAATAAAATCTGCTTTAGAAGCATTTCGCCAGTTTCCCCATCCGCGCTATTAAGTTATTCCAGACTAGCCAATAATAACTGACTTGTTTACAAACATTCTGGCTATATTAAAACAGGGACATGAACTTAAATAGCAATCTCTTATTTTGCCACCAAAACATGTAGTATTATTAATCAGGTATCTAGCTCAGCATTGAACAAATACACGCTACACTGTTACACTGGGCATTGATTCCAGGGGCGGATCCAGGATTTAGGTCTACGTGGGGCGTGAATTCTCAATTGTAAGTGAAACATACACGATCGTAAAGTTTCTAAAATATAAATACATGTATCTGCATTTTGTCTGTTCTCATCAAAGGTATATGTTGTTATCACTCAGTCGAACGAGACGGTTCAAGCGAGTGGTAACAATACAACATGCACTTTGAGTGATAAATAAATATTTACGACGTTTGAGCTAGTTTTGTCACGGTGTCACTCATTTCGCGGAGACGGATGGCTTTAGGTGCAATGCTACTGTTATCTTTAACGTGCACGCGTCATTCCCACAGGTTGAAGTAACGGACCGAGGTCTATAAATACAATAAATATGCCTAAAAACATCAATAAACGAAACAAAAAAATAAGCTAAAAAAATGTTGTTTTTTAGCTTCTTTCTTTTTTCGTTTATTGATGTTTTTAGGCATATTTAATGTATTTATAGACCTCGGTCCGTTACTTCAACCTGTGGGAATGACGCGTGCATGTAAGGACAAATTCCTTCAGCAACCACCCATATCAGTCACCAGTGGCCATACAAGTTGACAACAGGCCTCGGGCATATAAAGTACACAGTACATATAAAGACCAAACAAAATAGTTGTGGTGCACAGTGTGTCACTTTTACAGTGCTTGCCAACTTTATTTGAGAGATATAACAAATAGTATAAGACGGTTGCATGGCGAAAATGACGCAATTGAGACGTTTTTTTCTATATTTATAAACGTCTAAATAGATAAGATCGGCAGCTTATAACTACTGTCACGAAACCTGCCCAGACTTTACGGCCATATAAACAACACAAAGACAATATTTTGTTAATAATATTAAATTTTCATGAAATTTGATCAAATATTGATGTTATTAAACACGTATATCGCATTTGATTTTAACCCTTTGAACCCGAAAGCCAGCTATATCGGTTTATGCAAACAGTGAAGATCCAGATGAGCCGGCTCGTAACGAGCCGTCTCATCAGGATCTGCACTGTTTGAAAGTAATTTTTCATATTTTTGAGAACAGTAAATACCCCCTTTTTATAAATGGACAAGTCTGAAAATCATTTTGCGATGATTGGATTGGTTGCAAAATTAACATATCGCAGCCCATTCAGTTACTTAGGGGTGAAAGGGTTAAACGTTCCATGAAGTAAAACTTGAGTTATCGCGAGCATGTGCGGATCCATGTTTTAGGTCTATATGGGGCGTGGATACCCAATTGTAAGCATTGCTAACATGATCGTCAGTCTTCATAAGATACGAATATTTTGTTTCTGCATTTCTTGTCTCAATTTTCTTCAAACGTATATATACTGAGCAAAACTAGAAACGTCCCTCCATGTTTAAGGAAAGATTCATCAAAAACCAAAAGGGTTACTTTTAAAAATCAAAATGGAAAAACAAGTTCATTCATTTCTGTATCAAAGCCAATAAATTGCATTTGGATATCTTGTTAAATATTCGAGAGATAACCGGCCAAGGGCGGTAGGGGTCAAAATCAAAAATCACAAAAACTCAGAAATGTGTTACTTAATGTTTAGAGATGGAATTTCAATAAGTAATGTGGCAAATTCAGTAAATCTCGTTAGTACCGAGTGTGGCCACCATTTGCATGAATGCATGCAATGATCCTACGCCGCATCGACGTGACGTAACGCAATACCAGTGCGTTGGGCAAATTCCTCCATTCCCGTTGTAACGCCCGTGTAAGATCGCGAACATTGTCAATCTGATGGTTAGCTCGTGCTTTGCGGCCCAGCTCATCCCATATGTGCTCAATGGGATTGAGATCCGGGGAGACCGCGGGCCATGGCATGACGTCGACGTTGTTTTGCTGTATGTATTGAGTGGTGACCCTGGCTACGTGAGGGCGGGCATTGTCGTGCATCAATGTCACACCAGGACCATGCTGACGGATAAATGGTAAGGCATGTGCATTTAGCACATCTGCAACATAACGTTGTGCATTGATGTTGACCCTGTACAACAACCAAATCTGTTTTCCGGTTTCCCATGATCCCACCCCAGACCATTACGCTCCCTCCCCCAAACCTGTTCTTCTCAACAATGCAACAATCGGTGAATCTTTCATTTTTACGTATCCTGTATACCCGTAATCTTCCGTCAGCATGACTAACTGTGAACCGAGATTCATCGGTGAACAAAACTCGGTTCCAGTCAGCCCTTCTCCAGTTCAGATGACGTCGCGCCCATAACAGTCTGGCAGCACGGTGACGTTGGGTCATTATCTGACCAGTGTACGGGCGGCGTGCCCGGATTGGTTGGGCGTTACGACGTAACCGGTTGCGAATGGTCTGCCCTGAGACACCGTATCGCCTAGCAGTGACTGTGGCTGCCAATCGACGTTGACGTAAGTGCGTCAACGTAATGTAACGATCGGCTCTAGCCGTCGTTACACGAGGCCTACCAGGTCGCTGCCGGTCGTGAACAGCCCCAGTCTGCTGGTACCGGGCTGCAAGACGATCAATCGTCTTCCGACAGCAACCAAACCGAGGCGCGACCGCCCTGGCGGCCATCCCACCCTCAAGCATTCCAATTGCCTGATTTCGCTCGTTTTCGGAAAGCCGTGGCATATCGAAAACAGTGAAAAATTAAAAAAAAAATTAATTTTCCGAATAGCCCCTATCGCATGAATGGTACGACATGAACTGAATCACCTTATCGATGACAAGTATAGCGTGCACGTGCAAAAAGTGGAAATCAACGTTCCGGTCACTGGCCGCTATGTAAACCGTGTGTATCGGCTAAACTCTACACGATCGTATTCTAAACATCGCCACGGTTTAAAATACATGTACTTTGAACATGTGGTACATACATAGACAGAGCTACACCGGCTATAAAACAGGGACGTTTCTAGTTTTGTTGAGTATATGTTGTTACCACTCAGCTGAACCGTCTAGACAAACTAGGCTAACATACAAATAAAATGCAAATTTCATAGTGGGGTATTTGTTTCCTTCATTATTTAGATACATGTATGACATTTGTCGGGCAAAGTAAAATATTCATTCACCATTACCCGACGTCTAGTATTAATTGGAATGATTATACTTCGTATATCAAACGTGAATTTCCACATTGATATCAGGGGCGATAACTGTGTTAGATACACTTTCTTGTGTTACTGGTGTTGTAAATTTATCCCGTCAACACAGTGCGTATGTGCCGTGAAACACGGTGCCGTGAAACATTTTTGATATCCTGTCAATACGACCTAATCACCGCGTATGAATATATGCGGTGACTGGGGTTACTTTTTTGCATTTTAAAGCCATTTGTAGGTGTTAACGGGATAAATAGAATAGTAGGTTAGTGCCGTGAATGGGAAAAATATCTGGCGCGGCTCGGAAACGGGATGTGCTCGGCAGAGCCTCGCCCATCCCGTTTCCTAAGCCTTGCCAGATATTTTTTCCCATTCACGGCACTAACCTACTATTCTCTATATGTTCATTTAACATGTGTTATACTCGGCATGCCTATGGAGGAATACAAGTGGCTATCCATCTATCATTTACATATCAAAATAGTTTGATACCACTGCGAGTCACTATCAGCCGGAGTAAAATAAAGCTTACTAAATGATTATATCTGTATAGCAGGCACTCGTAATTTTTAAAACTGGTGGAATAGTTACACAATTATACACTTATTTAATTTCTGTAAAGAACATGATATGCCTACTACATCTCAAATCTAAATATGGACACTCAAGGTGGGCGAGGAAAAGAAATAATCTTATCAAGTTATTGCTCAAAAACGCGCTTCCACAATCTTGGAAAAGTCGCGACTTTTCGGAACAATACGTTACCAAAATTAACGAAACTACTAAATCAAACTAAAAGGAAGTCAAGGGACATCTATGATTGTAAATATACTACACAACTCGTGAAGCTGTGTGTCATTAATATCCGCATTACGCGGTCCGTGTTTCGTCCGTAGACATTGGGTTGGTATAAATCATAGACAGCAGACCTCCGACAACCAACAGTAGCGCGCCTCTATATAAAGTAGCTACTTTTCACAAGGAGTACGTTCATAGTCCCAAAATTTGCATATTATCACATTTTTATTTGTTAAAAATAGGTTTCACCATTAAATTATTGTATTTATTATCAAGTAAGTTATGTCGGAACATTTTACACAACGTGTGATCAATATAAAATGTCACAAATGGACATAGACAGTTTGAAATGACAAATAACATACATCTCAACATGTACTGCATGCGTTATTTAAAATAGAAATGCACTGTGAAACTACAATGGCAGACAGGTATAAGGGAAGCAATTCAAACATTATTCTGACTCTGGACTGGGTAACAGTTATGGTACGTGGACTGGGGGCCACCGGCAAGTATTTCGCAATTATCACTGGTGTGAAATATAGTTGATATTCAGTGTTGAAAAATGAGACAACCCATGTGTGTTTCAATCCCGATAAGGATGGATTCACCGTTCAGGTTTGAATCCCGAGATGGGTGGATTCACATTAGAGGGTCGAATCCTGGTAAGGATGGATTCACCTTTGATATTCGAATCTCCACTACGCTGTACAACATTGTACCAAGCACGATGTTGTCATTGTGTCTCGCTAGACAGTGGGGTCAGCGTGTAAGTGCACACACGACCGAACACAACAGGTTGGAACCAACCTGTCGTGTTCGTTCGTGTGTGCACTTACACGCTGACCTGAATATGTCGGTGGAATAAAGGAGCTAACTCTCATGGACTTCGCCCCCTTATATCACTGACACCTTCCATTACATAAGGTGTTACAGGTGCTGAACGTACCATATCTGCCACCTATGACCGAGTCAGGATGTTACATGGGTTGATTCCCTTACGTCGCTGAGCTTCCTCACGGTAATGAAGGTATTTCTATACATTAAATAACATTGGCGGTGCATGTTGAGATTTTATCTTATTTGTCATTTAAAATTATCAAGACCGCTTTGCATAGTTTTAAGGACCCGTTCTATACCTGATCATCGTTTGATTCATAGATAATTGCTTCGTAAATGTTATAGAATATATGTTTTACATATATGTGAAAACTGCCTCGTTACTGTATCATATACGGCACATGGAGTGACCAAGTCGGCCATCTTTGTATGTTCCAGCCATCAGCCAGGTTCACCTGTTCTGTCGTTTGACAAAGAACTCAACATGTGAAGTAGAACATATGATATAATGTAGATAATCACATGTAGAACATCCAGGAGAACGGACTCCTATCAATTATATTACCCCAAACTGTAAAATACGTCAGTTTTCTGGACAGGTTTGTGTCTGTGTTTTTAACAACATGAACCACCATTATAAATAGCTTCATACACAGAACATAGCACAGCGTATCACTTTTACCTGGCCAATCACACAACACATACCATATATACCCACTACTTTACTCTGTTATAATCTATCAAATCCAGTGACATGTAAGCAGTTACATGAGTGTATTGTCCCTGGTGTCTACTCACCTACTATGTTAGTAAATATGGCTTTACATATGTGCAACGTGTACACCAACATAGGCTGTGCATCAGATTGAAAAGTCTACACATCAAAATTTATTTTGAGATTGATGGGAGAAATGCTCAGATATCGCGTCTTTTGTATAGTTTGCTGGCATAAGATTTATAGCTTCCCGCGTTGTCATATCTATCTATTATGTATTGCACCAACTTTTATTTGGTTTACTGTCATATTATTTGCTGCAGGTGTCAAACGCACAAAGTGGTGAGACTGTACGACGGCTTGTACATACAAAGATGGCGGAGATGGCAACTCAATGCTCTATATAGTATAGTGTAACAAGACAATATTCATATATGTTATATTCATATATTACATCATTCTTATGAAGCAATTATCATTGAAGTCAAGTGTATCTGTCTATAACCTATTACCTTAAGTTGATCACAGTCCAGACTATCAAGAATACCTTACATGCGACAATAAATACTACAATTCAATGGCGAAATATAATATTTAACAAATAACAGTGTATTGAATATGCAAATGTTGGAATCCTTCACATACTCCTTGTGGAAAGTTGTTACTTTATATATAAAGGCGCGCTACAGATTGTTACCGGAGGTCTGCAGTTTATGATTTATACCAGTTCAATGTCTACGAACAAATCACGGACCGTGTAATGCGGATATTAATGAAACACGAGTTGTGTAGTATATTGAGTATATTTACAGTCATAGATGTCCATTGACTTCCTTTTGCTTACTTTAGTAGATTTTTCAACGTGTATTATATGTTTTTCCAACGTCCACGTCAAAACATGAATCATGCTGCTGCAAGACGGAATTTATTATAATCGATATTGCACGATGCTCAACATTATCCAATCATTAGCTCAATATGTTACAGGTGTTGGGTCTTGTATTATATATGATACATGTATACGTAAACGTAATGAATGTATTATAGTCGATATTCATGGGCGGATCTGGAAGGGGAGGGGGGTTCCGGGGTTGCAATCCCCCCCCCCCCGTTCAGCCACGGAGTTTACATAGATCACAGTTTACCACCAGTTGGAATCTGAATTTAAATGCCGTAAAACACAGGAAGGTGCATTTCGAAGAGCTTGAAAACAGGATAACCCACGGCAACTCTTGCAATTACTCCCGTACCGTACGGACGGTACGGGAGTAGATTGTAAGAGTTACCTTCGCAACTAGTCAACCCCCCCCCCCGTTCCCCAAATTCTGGATCCACCCCTGCTATTGCAGTTTTCTATTTGAATGAAACATTCTCAAATTTAAAATGTAAGGGGCATCGAGTTGCATAGGATACATGTATGCGTAAAAGTAATGTAACAGATTAGTAAAATATAATTTTATTGTAGATATGCATCGTGTTTCAGAATCCAAATGTACCGATACTGCGCCCTTGAAAAAATTATTGGTTTGGTAAAACATGTTTATATTAATTCTGAAAAACGTAACTAGCATGGCGAACGTTAGATTTTGTGCTATATGATACTACTGCTACATGTCTGTTCCACGTTTTTGCTGCTGATGAACTTTTGGTAGCGGAATCGATAGGTCGTGATTTTAAGCCGAATTGTGCATTTTGTGATACAAGCATGAAATTTGGTACAGTCGTAGATCAAACCATATTAAAGGATTCTAGCTATAGGGACATTCCAGATTCGTCACGTGGCTGAAATGGCGTCCATTCTTAAAGATGGCTGCCGATAATATTACATGCCTGTAAGTGCATGGAATTAATTTGCCTGAATAATAATAATATAAAGTATTTTTTTCTCTCACAATATTGAACATGTTATATAATTGAATAACTGTACTATCAATACGAGATACATGTTTCCAAAATGGCTAACATTTTAAAATGGCCGCCAAAATAACTCTGAAAATCATATATTTTAGTAGGTTTTCAAATATTTGATGCACCCGACACGAGCTATAAACATAAAAGTGTTTCTTTTCTCTCACAACATTTAACACATTTCATAATTGAATAATTATACTATCAATACGAGTTAATTGTTTTAAAAATGGCCGCCAAAATATCTCTAAAAATCATATATTTCAGTCGGTTTTCAAATAGTTGATGCACTTGACACGGAGCTATAATACTATAAGTATATTTTTCTCTCACAACATTTAACATGTTCGATAATTGAATAAGTATACTATCAATACGAGTTACATGTTTCAAAAATGGCTACCATTTTAAAATGGCCGCCAAAATAGCTCCAACAATCATATATTTTAGAAGGTTTTCAAATATTTTATGCACGTGACATGGAACTATCGTTTCCTAATAGTTATGTTATTAGTGGATGGGATTTGGAATGATACATGATAATTCAGTACTCCTGTGAATCGCTTAAATACTGTTATAATGAAGAAAACGTAATATTACCTTACCCACTGAAAGCCCACATTACAATGTAGCTTATAACCGGAATTTGATTTTGTCTATTCTGGTGGAAACTAGCAATATTCTGGACATTGTGTATACTTCCAAATGCATGGTTTGCCGTGTACCACATATTGCCAAACATACTGACTCATTAGTAGCCGATAGCATAATTATGGATCGTTATGGAAATATTTGTTAGTCCGCAACTGCATGTCCAGTACCCTATGTAGTATAACAATATAAATGTAATTAACAAAGAAAACACATTGTTCCATAGCTGCATTATTTTTGTCTTAAACATTCCCATTCACACTCTTCCGACTGAAGCGATACATGCGTGTACGCCAAAACGATAAAATATTTAAATGTAATGACACGTTCTGCCCGAATACCGACATATCTTTCATGCACGTGTCGGCGAAAAAAATGTGAACACGAAGTTGTCCGCTCTTTCACGTCTCTTTCACGTGTCGAATATACAGGTGCCTAGAAATGGGTCATTTGCATATCAAGATGTAAGTATAATAGATATATGACTTAAAGCCCCAATACGGCTCAAGTTGTCGAATTTGGCCTCCTATTGGGTTTTCCCACACATAAATCCAACAGGTTTCTATTTACACACACTTTGAAACTGTTTGCATTCATTTTGGTACAAAAATGAGTTTGTAGTCGATGAAAATATCAAAATTAGTTGATAAACAAACAGCAGGTGCGTGTTCAAAGTCCGATCGATTTTCCGATAGACACTCGGGTCAACTGCTCAAATCCCTGATTCGCGGCCGATGAATTCCGATAGCCGGAGTTTATCGACTCGCTTCCGAGCCGAAGCCGTTGGGTTACGGGAATTAATTTGTCAATATTGACATTTTGCACTGAGTGGTACACAAAACAAGTTTTTGTTGTCTTCACATTGCGATTAAGATGTAAATCTCAAGACTTGAGATGTATCTATTAGGCAGTATATGTTAGTTTTGTGTACTAAATCAGTTGCCAAACATGTTTTTGTGTTTGAAAAAATCGGAAAATTGTAATACTGAGCCGTTCAGGGCCTTTAATTGGACATTACCGACGCCGGAATGTGGCTGATGATGATAACAGAACTAATACACTATACTATTTTGTTTCAATAGGTCATTATATTATTGTTTTGTGAATGATAGTGGCATTCTAATATAGATTGTATACGAGCACTACAATTAGCTTTATGCATTCTGTCTTCAGATGATAGTCTCGTCGTGCGCTGATACAAATGGACAAACTTCATAAAATGTTAGACCCTCGTCAACCAGGGACACTAACTACACACTTGTCTACTGATTGGGAAAAATGTGCTCTGTGTTAGGAGGATACTTCTGAAATATTACACCGTCCAGCAGACTCTAAACGTGCACCACATGGAGTAGGTTACACCTCGATAGCTGACAATATTGCCGGTTTTATTGATATTGAATGTTTGCCGAAAACGGTTAATGTATCATATTTGAGAGACAATGACAGCACTGAAATAATATTCAATCGTAAGAAAGCTAAATTCCATAACTCATGTAGATTGAGTATAAACAAAACACAACTATATAGGGCGAAAACAAATGACATCAACGGTTAAGGACAATGCACACCTGTCAAGCAAGTACACAATCAAATACCGTTGACCAAGTACTGGCTGAAGATGTAACGTGCTTCTTTTGTGACTTGTCATCTTCTGTAAAGTCATTGCGGCATTAATAAAGGAAATTAGTGAACAGGTAAAAAAGTGTGCTGTCGAACTGCAAGAGAGTCGATCGGGACGTGAACTCACTGACGAAACTTGTAGAGGAGATGGGGAATCCTTTCACTGATAGTAGCAAAGACTTACTGGAACTAGCCGCCAGCGATATTATGGATTCTTGAGTCATATCTTAAGTGCGACATATTGAGGCATATGTACAAGATCGCCGTATAAGCCAAGCAACCTCTATTGTCGACAATATCAAGAGAAACAATCTTGCCCTCTTCAGTCGATCGCCAGTCCATGAGAAATCAAAGTCTCTGAAGAATAACTGTTCTCTCTACTCTAGACTTTATAAAATGTCTCAGACGAAAGGTGGAAATCTTGACGAGTTGTTTGCGCATGAAAACCATGCATATCCTCCATCCTTGTCACACATGGGAAGCATAAAAACTGGCACTAAATCCGACCTCGTAGGCTGTTTGGAAGATATGCTCCCTGTGCTAGAGAATGATCCAATTTCCACGATCGATGCTGTCAAACATTGACGGTACTGCCATGTCAACTTGCTTCGACCTCTCACTATCATGACAGTTAATGAATGCAACCGATGTGTTTCTACCATCCGCTTCTACATCAGTTCACAATTGCAACCAAATTGGTTGGATGTAGTTTGGGATGAGTACAAGTCAAATAGTTTGAAGGCAGGTACACGAAGCAAGAGTGGCTTTGGTGTGGTATGTACCTGTCACCAGGTTAGGTTATTCTGATTTCAAGGCTGAACATATTTCTTTTTTATGTAAATATTCCGTTCTGATTTTTGGATTCCCCCCGCCCACCCCCCCGTTATTCTGATTTCAAGGCTGAACATATTTCTTTTTTATGTAAATATTCCGTTCTGATTTTTGGATTCCCCCCGCCCACCCCCCCCCCCCCCACCCCCCCCCCTCAAATCAGCAGGTTGAATACTGGATCGAACCCGTTGGCCCGGCCTTAACTGGCATTAGCTGTTAAGCACCAACAAACAAACAAACGAACAAGAGAGGCAGACGTGTACGTAGACGTGTAGCACCATCAATTACAGTGTCTGAAAACTGGCAAGAGTTTCTTCGGATTGATGAAACAAGATGGAACTATTTACCTATCTGACGGAACTATTTGCCTATCTGGAAACACCTCTAGCAACGCTTGCAACTGACAAACAAATCATTAGCACATGCCATACTGATGTCGTGCGCATACAGACATGAGAGGTGTCGGTTCTTGTACCCTGCACCCATGAGGAAGTTGATACCCGTATATTGCGTTATGTGGCAGATGCCGCGAAAGAAGGATATATCGATACGTACTGTTGACACGGATATTCTCCTTTTGCCAGTTACATCAGCCCAGCGTCTTCATATTGAGTTGTTGGTAGCATTTGGAACAGGGAAAATTCGGCTCTTGTATTGACACTTGGACATCCGCACCAGAGTCCATAGAAGACTGGATTCAACCTCTCAAACGTTTTGTAGTATTGTTGTATGACCGGACAAGCGGTCGTTATATTGTTGATGAGGCGCGAAAGCAAATTTTTACTGAAAAGAGTAGGGCACTTGATAATATCGCACCTACAAAGACAGCGCTTATACAGCACACTAGAAGGGTGGTATATCAAGTCACAGCTGTGGTCAAATGATGATTCCAGCCCCGGTGCTTCAATCACCAAGCGATTGGGGTTGGAAAAAGGCAACGATAATGAGTGGGAATTATTCTGGACTGCTGCTCGGCCGGGAGCTATAAAATCTTGCCGAGATATCTTAAGGTGCAGCTGTAAAAAGGGATACAGGGGAAAGTGAACATGTAATAAGGCAGCACTTCCATGTACTGCTCTGTGTCAGTGTGGTGGTGAATGCACACACTGATAAATACACGCAACATAAATAATTTTCAGTTCACATATTGTATATCTGAGACACAGTGTCTTTAACAGTAATTTGAAATGTGCCCATACATACATAACAAGTACATGCCAGACCTTATTAATTACAATTCATGTACCAGGTACAAATCATCATTTTATAGTAATTCTGCAACTGATGGCATATGTTGTTGATTGCGTGGATCAAATAATAGCATGTACATGTAAATTATGGTGGGTGAAGAAATCTTACAGATTACCTTTCTACGATAGTAAAGATATGAATCACTGCTATGTTTTGTTTGTATCCATCCTTCCAAATACCATATACACTTAATGTGGTATACCGTAGGCTTTGTATCACTATCAAATAGATCACAGTAAGTTAAACTTTGAAAATATTAACAAAAAATACACCATTGTGGCGGCCATTTTTAAAATGGCCACCATTTTCAGATTTTTAAATGATATTTATGGGAATGATATTCAAATCTATGATACTACATACGTCGTGAGATAAAAAAAGAATGATATTGTTTCCATTTCAGTGACATTATGCCAGTTACCTATATCCACATAATATTGGTGGCGGCTATTTTGGAAAATGTCTGCCAATTTTGTCACGTGACAAATCTGAGATGTCCCTATAGCTAAAAATAATTAAAATAATGTTTCCTAACAGTGCACCAACTTTCATGCTTGTATCACAAAATGCACAATTCTCTGACATATCGATTCATAAATTAAACAAATTAAATCTAAAACATATTTAAATGTACAGTGGGGTCAGTAAGTTCACACACGAACTAACACGACAACCTGTCGTGTTCGTTCGTGGTGTGTGCACTTACACGCTGACCCCACTGTAAGTACTTTTTCATCAATAACAAAACAAATTCCATCAAATATTGATTTTATTGCGAAAACAATGTTTTCCTATGGTAAAGGTATTTAACACAGAGGCTAAATATACATTAAAAAAAATATTTAGAATTTGCAGACGGATTTTAAAAGTCTAACTTTTGTTTTCTTAGTTACCTCATTTCCAAACTATATAGCCAGGTTTTGAAACCACTTTCCAAATTGTTTGCTTCTTCGACACGCACGATGACTCCCCAGCTCACTTTTCTATTTGCCCCATGGGCCATGTTCAATTATAATAGGAAAATAGGTTTATTCGCGATAAAATAAATAGTTTATGGAATGTCATGAAATAAAAAATTGAGAGGGTGAGGCTAGACTGGTCGCAAATGTCATAAACTCAATTCACCATTGGGGTTTGAATCCTGCGAAGCATGGATTCACTGTTTAGCTTTGAATGATGCACCGTTATGTTTAAATCCTGGTATGCATGATCGATCCACTGTTTATGTTTCAATCCCGATAAGGATGGATTCACCGTTCATGTTTGAATCCCGAGATGGGTGGATTCACATCAGATGTTCAAATCTTTCTTTCTTTTGCTTACGTTTAACGGCCGCACTGTCTCTATGGACTTGCACGCCGTCCGCAAAAGGCGGAATAAAAACTTGGGCCGAATGGGAATTTTGAATTTTGAATCTGTGTAATCTGGGTAGAACCAGTTCGCGGGCTTAGGGCCCCAGAGACAAATGTGCGATTTGGATTACTGCTGGCGGCCACCAATTTGGTGACCTAATTTCGAGCAGTAGTCCGTTGCACGGCCGCCACATTCAACGTTCAATTGTCTGTATTAAGTGGTGATGCCCGCATGTGGCCCTATTGTTGGGTACAGTTGTTTGCGGTTCTTAGATCTATTTATGTTTCGTATAGTGATATTGTGTTGGCAAATAAAGGACTCGTAAGGCGCGGTTGTTGTTGTTGTTGTTGTTGTTGTTGTATAGTGAGGTTAGGTGCTCGCACGTTCCTCTGGCTCCACCGCTGAATAAACCCGTGGGTCCCCTGTCCTCAGGCCCACCCCGAGCCCGTCGCCCGCGATGTCATCAACCCGAGCCCGCCCAGCGGAGCGCACCATGTAACTAGATTCGGCGGCCAAGCATCCATCATCAAGGCGCACACCCACGTTCCACGGCCGGGTTTTGAAAACAGGCAGTCCGGATCAGGTAGTCTGTTTAGACTTCATCCCGGGGACTAGGATGCTGTGGGGTGGTATGGTGCACCCCCTGTGCCGTTTGTTGTATGGACAACTGTGGGCCACGCCATGTTTTTATGTGATGTTTTCCATTATCCAAGCCATATTTATAGATGTACACACACACATACACATATATACACACACATATACATATACATATACATGTACCCATACATATACACACACATATACATATACATATACACATATACACATACGCATGTGTACTTGTGCTTGGGGGGGGGGTGAGGGCTGTAATATTATGCTTGGCTAGCTGGCGTGTTGGCAGCTAGGTATCCCTGTGTGGAAGGTTTTCCTTTCATTTCATTGTTTTCCAAGGGTTACCACGTTGCTGCCTGGAACTGTGTTCCATACAGGCTGCTAGGCCTATATATTACGATGACCCCGCCCTCTTCCCAGAATGGTGCTATGACTTCCATTTGGATCGGGTGTTTACGTAGGTGACTGTACTGTGGGTGCGTTCGAATGACGTGACCCTGTTGTCGTTCGTATGTTAGTGGCTGCAGATACTGATCCGGCCTGCCCGTTTTCAATTAGTTGTTGAGAGCGTTTTAGCCTTTATTTTGCCATAAGTATCTACATTGTGTTTGTACCTGTAATATGAGTAATATGCAGCTAGCTGATGTGTGCCCTGTGAGGCCGGGCTGAGTGCCTACGGCTTTTGTCATTATCGGGCACGGGGATATCACTAAATCGTACACCCCTGGAACCTCCCAGGGCGTCCGGCCCACAGAGGTTCCACTGTATTTACACTTAGGCTGATAAATAATATAAGTATATAAGCTGTAAAGAAAGGTTTTCATTAGTAAGTAACATGTTCTAGTCTACACATTGGTGCTCCTTTTTTTACTATATATTTTCCTTTTTTTGTGAGGTCATGGTTAGTGAGGCAATATTGTTCACATGCTCGCGTGCCTGAGAGACCGACCGTCAATATTGCGAGCAATATTGCATTTCCCATTATATCGTATTTGGGTTCGTATGATGTGCCGTATTAGGTTCACATGCTTTAACAACCCTGTACTTATAATGAGATTTGCTCTACCAACCAACACACTATCCCGGCGGTCGGTCGCTATCATTTAGAGTTTTTCATTATTGTGTTTGAGTTATCCCGCTTGTTCTATTGCGGTTTAGTGGGCTCACAGAATATATAATTATTTTTGTTTTTGTTTTTGTTTTCTTCGCGACCATATATGTGGTTATTTATTTGCATCTCCCATTATATAGTAGTTGGGCTCGTATGATGCGCCGTATTAGGTACACATGCTTTAGCAGCCCTGTACATATAATGAAATTTGCTTTACCAACACACTAGCCCGTAGGGTGCACAAAACATATACTTCTTTTTGAGCACATATGTGGTTTTTTTCTTCGCATTTCCCATTATATCGTATTTGGGTTCGTATGATGTGCCGTATTAGGTTCACACGCTTTATCAACCCTGTACTTATAATGTGATTTGCTTTACCAACACACTAGCCCGGCGGCCGGTCGCTATAATTTAACGTGTTGCCTTATTGTGTTTACATTATCCCGCTTATTCTGTTTGCGGTTTGGTGGGCTCATTGGATACCGTGGAACCCCTCCAAACTGGACACCACGATAACGCCCGTCCGGCCTAGAGAGGTCCCACTGTATATATTATTTAACGACCATATATGCGGTTATTTATTTGCATTTCCCATTATATAGTAGTTGGGCTCGTATGATGCGCCGGATTAGGTACACATGCTTTAACAACCCTGTACTTATAATGAGATTTGTTTTACCTGCATATTAGCACGGCGGCTGGTCGCTATAATATAACGTGCTACATTATTGTGTTTACATTATCCCGCTCAGTCTGTTGCGGTTTATTGGACTCACTGAATACCGTGTAACCCCTCCAGATCGGACACCACTAAATCGCCTGTCCGGCCTAGAGAGGTCCCACTGTATATAGTATTTCGCGACCGTTATTGTTGTTCACTGTTATTATACTGTTTTGCTTGTGTTGATACGCGAGCACGTGATTGTACATTTATACTTTGTTGGCTAACTGTGCGGTTATAGACAATGTCTATCCTGTGTTCTGTATTCAGGGGGTCCAGTAAGCATTGCATGTTCTATTTACAGGTAGATCTCTCTTAGATCTCGCATTCAAACGTGTCCTTCTTTTGCAACACTCCCCATCTTGCGCTAGGGTGCGTTTGCTGAGTCTTATATAATTTTATTCTACCGGGGGGTGGGGGGGGGGTCTGGCTGGGGTTATTGTATATAGTATGTATTATTATTCCATTTATATTTATATGTTGCTCCAGTATCCAGTTTCTTTTATATATTTTAGTAGGGCCTGGTATGTTTCTGCTTCCAATTCTGGTGGCGGAAATAGCAGTGTGTAGATGCTGTCTGTTAATTTTATTTTTTTGCATTGTTGCAGCTAGCTCGTTTCTATGTTCCGTCAACGCAGGACAGTGGTATATATAGTGCATTAGTGTTTCTATTTCATCACTGTCATTGCATGCTCTACATGTAGGTGTTTGTTCGTTTACCTTTGTAAAGTGATTGGCTCCTATCCCATTATGGCCTAATCTGAGTCTTGTTAGGATCACATCCGATCTTCGATCCATACTATATTGGTGTTCAAATCCTGGTAAGGATGGATTTATACCTTTGATATTCAAATCTCGGCTACGCTGTACACTATTGTACGAAGCTCGATGTTGTTGTAGCGTCTCCCTATACCTGAATGTGTCAGTGGAATAAGATGGCTAACTCCCCCATGGACGTCGCCCCGTTATATCACTGACGCCTTCAATTGCCTACAGTATATGTGTTACAGGAGATGAACGTACCATAACTGTTACCCATGACCGGGTCAGTATGTTACATGAGTTGCTTCCCTTACGTCGCTGAGATTCCTCACGGTGATGAAGGTATTCTATGTTAAATAACATTGGCGGTGCTTGTTGAGTTTTTATCTTATTTGTCATTTAATATTATCAAGATCGCTTTGTCATAGTTTAAGTTGATCACAGTATGCCCGAACTATTAATAAGACTTTACTTGCGACAATAAATACTACAATTAAATGGCGAAATGTATATTTAACAAATAAAAGTGTATTAAATATGCAAATGTTGGAATCCTTCACATACTCCTTGTGGAAATTTGCTACTTTATATAGAGGCGTGCTACTGTTTGTTATCGGAGGTCTGCTGTCTATGATTTATACCAGTTCAATGTCTACGGACAAATCACAGACCGTGTAATGCGGATATTAATGAAACACAGCTTCACGAGTTGTGTCGTATATTGAGTATATTTACAGTCATAGATGTCCCTTGACTTCCTTTTGCTTATTAGGTTTGAGGCGGCTTTCAGCTGCGCCGAAAACCTATTGTATTGGTTTTTTTTTTTTTTTTTTTTTTTTTTTTTATTCAGCCGTTCAGTCTACAGCCCAAACCGCTGGTCGGATCGACTTCAAATTTTGCATGCCAATTCGGATCAAGTGTGAGCAGAGACTCAGAGATTTTCAGAAGTCTCTTAATGCCACTTTCCACGAAACCGGAAGTGACGTCATACTTTCTATAACTTCCTTATTTTCCAACCGATTTCAAAAAATTTGCATTGGAAAGCTGACAAAATTCTCGATCTCGGACTCGCTGACAGTTCTCGGCTATCCGGTCAAATAAGAGAGCTATAGGGATTTGAAGTTGAAAAATGTACATACTTTTCAACGATTTTGCCGAATTTTTGCCGAATTTCGGCTGATAACGGGTGGTCTTTGCAAACGTTTTCCAATTTGTACAGTAATGTCAGCAACATAATTTCTTGCCAGTGTGATAGGGGAGTGTCAGGCACATAAAAGATGATAATTTTCAGAGCTCTATCTTGACTACATCCGGTTCTATTGGATGTCAAAGATGAACGTCTTTTTTTCAAGTTTTCAAAATAGAGCAAACGGATGTGACGTCAGCTTCGTTATTTATCAATAGATTTCAAAATTTCTTGCTGCGGTCGATATTTCAGTCCTTTAGCTAAACTTACCCGCTTTGTGCCCGGCCTATGGTGAAAAACAAACGAAAACTTCACTGGCGGAATATTGCACATATGTAATTTCCGTTTTATTAGGTGTATTTACAAATGGCGTAAACTGCAATCTAGGGGCGATAACTATCGAAAAATAATCATCCGCTGACTTACGGGCTCCCTCCATCTACACCAAACCGCTGGTCGGATCGACTTCAAATTTTGCATGCCGATTCGGATAAAGTGTGAGCAGAGACTCAGAGATTTTCAGATATCTGTTAATGCTACTTTCCACGAAAACGGAAGTGACGTCATACTTCCTATAACTTCCTTATTTTCCAACCGATTTCAAGAATTCTTTTTGCATCGGAAAGCTGACAAAATTCTCTATCTCAAACTCGCTGACAGTTTTCGGCTTTCTGCTCAAATAAAAGAGCTATATGCATTTGAAGTTGAAAAATGTACATACTTTTCAACGATTTTGCCGAATTTCGGCTGATAACGGGTGGTCTTTACAAACGTTTTCCAATTTGTACAGTACTGTCAGCAACATAATTTCTTGCCAGGGTGATAGGGGAGTGTCAGCCGCATGAACTATGATAATTTTCAGAGCTATATCTTGACTACTTACGGCTCTATTCGATGTCAAAGATGAACGTATTTTTTCAAGTTTTCAAAATAGAGCAAACGGATATGACGTCAGCTTCGTTATTTATCATTCGATTTCAATTGTTTTTGCTGTAGTCGATATTTCTGTCCTTTAGCTAAAACTTTGGCTGAGGATCGAACCCGGTATCCCTCGCTCCGAGCCCATCGCTCTACCTCTAAGCTAACCGGCCCCACATCGGTGTGATGATGCGAACACAATAATGTTGGACTGTTCATTCTAAAACTTCAGAAATTCTTTTTGCAACCGATAGTTTACACCTTGGGCTAAAGCTTAGTTACACATGAAATCAATGTTTGAGGCTCAAACCGTTGATGCAGCTCAAGCTGCTCTAGTTTTAGTAGCTTTTTAAACGTGTATAGGAGGGTTTGAGCTGACGTCATGCAGGGTGTATTCCTGTTGCTAAAAATAGCTGGCCATCAGCTTCTTGCTTCGGCGAAGAGCGTATTTACATGATTTACATTGCTCGGTGTGTATCAATAATAATTATTATCGGTATTTACTGACAATATCTGATGGGGAAAGAATGTGTGGTATTTGGTTGTACTAACAGAGATACTGACAAACAAGTAGCCTTAAAGCGCTGGAAACCCACATTTGGTATTTTATTCTCGCTTCGTCTCAAAATCGTGTTTTGGCAGCACAGTAGAATCGTCTCAAGCTGAGACGATTCTAATGTGTTTCGAAAACATGATTTTAAATAAGAAAATATTTAAAATCAGCAGATGACAATTTTCTTTTTCAGCGTTCTAATGGTTAAAATTAAGTCTTAGGGCTACGATACAACGTATTAAATATAAGAGTAGTACGTGTAACAACAGGTGTTGACCAAGTGGGAAACACAGAGTATATAAAGTCATGTATAATGTTGATATGCATATTTAATAAAGAATCGAAAACTGTGATGTCCACGGTGTCGGTGCAAGTAACTAAAGAGTCTGATTTACTGTGTCGTTGACATTCTCAAGGTGTGTGACCAAAGTAACTGACCTGGAATGGTCCAACTAATTTTCAGACCAATCAATTGTTAGAAAAAAGCATTTAGATCAGTTCATTCATAAACAAATGGGTGTTTCCTAATGATAAAAGTACTTGCAAACAGTGCAGATCCTGACGATCATTATGAGCCGGTTCATCTGGATCTGCATTGTTTGCAAACACCAAGAAAGAGGTCTGTGGTGTGGAAAGGGTTAATAGTGGTGACCAGGTAGAACCAGTACCTCACATGTATTGGGAGAGGGTGGCGGGATCATAAACACAGCTCTACATGTTATTTTTCAACGTCTACGACAAAACATGAATCGTGCTGCAGCAAGACGGATTGTAATTGATATTGCACGATGCTCAACTTGAACATTCTCCAATCGTCAGCTCAACATGTTACAGGCTTTGGGTCTTATATTAGTATTGATACATGTATACATAAAAGTAATTAATTTATTATAGTCTATATTGCACAATTTTCTATTTGAACCATTCTCCAGTTTCGGCTCAAATTCAAAATGTTAGGGACATCGGATTATATCTGATACATGTACAGTGAATACTCTCTAAACCGGACACACTGAGAGGTAAGTACTTTTTCATCCATAACAAAATATTAGTGCATGAAATTCCATCATATATTAATGCTATTAATGCGAAAAATATGTTTTCCTATATGGGTTTTATTTTCGCGATAAAAATCAATATTTTAAGGAATTTCATGAAATAAAAAAAAGTGAGAGGGTGAGGCTAGACTGGTCGCAAATGTCATAAACTCAATTCATCATTGGGGTTTGAATCCTGGGAAGGATGGATTCACTGTTTAGCTTTAAATGCCAGTAAAGATGGATTCACCGTTCAGGTTTGAATCCCGAGATGGATGGATTCACATTGACATTCTAAGTTCTATCCGTCTTATTACATTTAAATGCATGTGGCTTGATGCTTTATTCATTCGTACTGTTTCAATGCGTTTGTGTTGATTACATTCTAAGTGGATTGATGCTTCATTGTTAGTGACATCCGGAGTTCCATTATTGATTATTGCATCGCTGTTTTGCTATGCGCTTTGTTAGCTCGCTAAGCCACGCCCCTTGACAACAATAATTGCAACTGTAATTTGGGAACAACCATTATGACGCCAGGTGCGCTGCTAAAACTTAAAATAATTCTCCCTAAAATTATTTAATATGCTGGTACCTGTCCTACAATGCGTTGCTCTCTAAATTGGTTCTATGTCCCTAACGGTGTTGATGTAGATTGATGCCGCCTTATCTGTTTAGGTTTAAAAGACACCAAATAGTTTTACTATATAATTGAACCGAATCCCAGCCAGTCTTTCCTACTTTCACTATTCGTATGGATGTTGTGGGACCAACCTCGTCATGTCCCCCAATATTGTTTACATTATTTGGCCACGGAAACTCTGTTTACATCTCGTGACCAACAGGCTCAGTGTTTTCTTTTAAATGCTTCAAATATGCTGAAAACTGGTGTTAAAAACACCCCCAACATGTACCTCAAATGAAACTGGGTAGTAATGGATCAAGATTTGCAAGCAAACTGTGTCTGTGACCTTAAAACACCCGGACTATTTTTTATGCCGGACTACTTTTGCATACTCAATGTATCTAACCTTAAACATAGAGTGCTACATGCCAGGTTATAATATAGGGATACATGTTTTTCTTTATTCTTTCAATCTGACATTTTTCTGGCAAAATGAACATTGATTTACCATTACCAGATGTACTAATTGACATTATTATACTTTTTATACCAAACGCGAAATGCCAATTTGATATCAGGGGCGATAACCGTGTTTCCTTAAAATGATAACGGAAGCAACTATTTATTCCATTTATTTATGATGTGCAATATCAGACTTTATGATATGTCGATAAAAATATGTATTCAGCATTTAGTTGATATTATAAAATAATTTAAAAAATACTGCATATGGAACTAGCTTGATACCACCGCGAGTCTCTATGAGTACATTCAAGATTACAAAATAATTATATATGTGTAGTTGGCACTCGTAATTTTTAAAAGTGGTGGAGTAGTTGCAATTATACACTTATTTAATTTCCATAAGCAGATTAAGTACAGGTTATTGGAAAATATGTCCCACAACATCCATAAGAAAAATGAAAGTAGCAGAGAATAGCAAAATGTGTGGTAACGGGTCTGGTCCCGGATGGTTATTGGTTTGCATCGGTAACGGGCCAGTTTGACAGTCAACCTGTGCAAGTTACCATGTGTGTAACTTACTATAAAATGTGATTGTTTTCAATTACGTACATATGTAATTTAATTATGAGGATGAGGATAAAACACATTAGTAAGTCAAACACCATACATACATATGCAATTTAGTTAATATAGGTTAGAGAATAATAAATGGTGCGAAATCGTCAAGGGGGTAATAGTAGTCCGATATGAACAAAATCGTGCGGGTGTTTTGAGGTCACTGACACAGTTTGCTTGCAAATCTTGATCCATTCCTACCCAGTTTTGCTTGAGGTACATGTGAGGGTGTTGGTCATGTGATGTAAACAGAGTTTCCGTGGCCAAACAAAATGTAAACAATATTGGGGGACATGACGAGGTTGGATTTTTCTTTCTTAGGAGTAAGTGAACCTATTGTTTAATTCATGCAGAACCAGTACAGACCGGCTGAAGGTCATGTACAAGTAGGTCCCACAACATCCATATGAATAGTGAAAGTAGGAGAGACTGGCCTTATTGGATGGGATTCGGTTACAGTATATAGTAAAACTATTTGGTGTCTTCTAACATATACTGTGATAATTTGTGGGTGGAATCTTACATTAACACCGGCATTGGAGGTGTGCCTCAAACAGCCAATCACATCTCGTACTATTATTTATTAGTCGGAGGATTCCTAACATTGACAGCAGTGCCATCTGGCGTCATAATGAGGCACTATATCATCAATATTGCTTGCGTCATTCGGCTTGTGGCTTTATGCTTACTGCGCGTGGCTGTGTGCTTACTACATGTGGCTTGATGCTTACTTCCTGTGTACTTCCTTGCTGCTATCGGCCTTATGCTAAGTGCGAAGTGCTTTATTCTTGCCTTTGCTTCACATTAGGACGTAACAATACTCGCAATGTAAATAAGACAAATGAAGTCGTAATGAAGACAAATACCACAAAAATTCAAGCTGATTTCAAACATCATAATACAAATCACGAATGAATAGCAAGGATAGAAGTAGCAATGGCATATACACACAAACACCAGAACACATATAATTGTCATCAATACAAAGTACGAATGCAATAACACACATGGAAGTTGTATTGTCATCAGCAAGAAAGCATCAAGACAAATATAATTATGGCGGATATTACCTTCCATACAGTACAGGTGTTACAGGAGATGAACGTACCATAACTGTTACCCATGATCGAGTCAACATGTTCCATGAGTTGCTTCCATTACGTCGCTGAGCTTCCTCACGGTGATGAAGGTATTCTATATTAAATAACATTGGCGGTGCTTGTTGAGTTTTTATCTTATTTGTCATATAAATTATCAAGACGCTTTGTCATAGTTAAAAGTTGATCACATGTGGTGTGTACAAATTATTAAGAAGACCTTACTTGCTACAATAAATACAAAAATTCAATGGCGAAACATATATTTAACAAATAAAAGTGTAGTAATATGCAAATGTTGGAATCTTTCATTTACTCCTTGTGGAAAGTTGTTACTTTATATAGAGGCGCGCTACTGTTGGTTATCGGGGGTCTGCTGTCTATGATTTATACCAATTCAATGTCTACGGACAAAACACGGACCGTGTAATGCAGATATTAATGAAACTGTTGGTTATCGGGGGTCTGCTGTCTATGATTTATACCAATTCAATGTCTACGTTTATACCAATTCAATGTCTACGGATAAAACACGGACCGTGTAATGCAGATATTAATGAAACTGTTGGTTATCGGGGGTCTGCTTACGGACAAAACACGGACCGTGTAATGCAGATATTAATGAAACTGTTGGTTATCGGGGGTCTGCTGTCTATGATTTATACCAATTCAATGTCTACGGACAAAACACGGACCGTGTAATGCAGATATTAATGAAACACAGCTTCACGAGTTGTGTGGTACATTGAGTATATTTACAGTCATAGATGTCCCTTGACTTCCTTTTGTTTATTTTAGTAGCTTTTTTCTACGTGTATAAGTTTTTCTTACATGCATACGTAAAAGTAATGAATTTATTATAGTCGATATTGTACCATTTTGTATTTGAAACATTCTCCAATTTCAGCTCAAATTCAAAATGTTAGGGGCATCGGGTTGTATCTGCTACATGTGCAGTCAAACCTCTCTAAACCGGGCACTATTTGAGGAAGATGGTGACCAAAAAGCCCATCAAAATGAGATCACATATAGTTTCTTGGTTTCCGGTTTAGAGAGGTTCCACTTTACATTTACACGTGAAAATAATGTAACAGATTGTAAAACATAATTTTACTGTAGATTTGCATCGTGTTTCAGAACCCAAATGTACCGATACTGCGTGCCTGAACACAATTCTTCGTTTGGTAAAACATGTTTAATGAAATGCCATCAAATATTGATTTTACTGGGAAAAAACAAATTTCCTATGGAACTAAATATAGATTAAAAAAATGGAATTGGTGAACCTATTTTCAAATTTTAAATTGTGCTTTCTTACTTACATCATGTCCAAACTATATAGTCAGGTTTCCAAACTACTTTCCAAACATTTTTGTTCTTCGACCCATACGGTCACTCCCCAGCTCCCGTTTTTATTTGCCCCATGGGCCATGTTAATTATCATAGGAAAATTGTTTTCTCTCTCGATAAAATCAATAGTTTATGGAATTTCAGGAAATAAACAAAATGAGAGGGTGAGGCTAGACTGGTCGCAAATGTCATGAACTCAATTCATCATTGGGGAATCCTGGGAAGGATGGATTCACCGTAGCTGTTGAGAGGCCAGGATTTAAAAATCATTAAATAAATACATACATTTACTGTTAGTTTACCAATTATAAGGAATAAGAAGTAATGAACATTTCTGTGACATCCATTATTCACCAATTTTGTAAAAGTGTATTGATGTGAAAAGGTATACTAACCTAACATTAGAATATCACGGATAAACGTTATCGTTTAATAGACCATCCCTATGAATTTTATATTCCATCAAATATGAGTTAGTGGGGGAACGTACGTCAGTGCTTTACATGAAACTAAACTATAAATCGCAAACGTCAGGAAAGCAGACATATATTATGAAATATATAGGCCAGCACTCAGATACTGCCTGTCATAAATGAATAAGTTATAGTCCAAACCATTGCTGTTCTATTGTTGATAGAACAGTGGCCACTTTGAAATTACAAATCTATATAAATATATTGATATAGGTTCGAATGACGATTCAAACATACAACTCGCACCATTACGTAACACACAACATATGCCGAACCTAGATACACTACAAATAGCACCATTGGAAGTAACCGATGTCCTTAAATCTCTAAAAACTGGAAAAGCATGTGGAACTGATGATATAAATAATAAAGGATTGTAAGAATTAAGTACAGAATTAGCCAAAGTGACCAAAATCTTCAACAAGAATGATCCTTCAGATACGGCAAGCTATATACTGATATCCCTACTTAGCGCAATTGCCAAAGCTTTCGAGAAAATTGTTAATAAACACCTATCTGGCTTTTCTGGCCGCAACAATGTACTATGGACTTTCCAGTCAGGATGTGTTCCTTGCGACTCTACTGTTAACCAACTTGCGGACATTTATAACACTTTCTGCGAAGCCCTATGCGAAGGAAGCGACGTACGTGCCAATTCTTTTGGCGATATTAGCAAGGCATGTGACCGAGTTTGGCATAAGGGTCTTATATATAAGGACGCTGCACGACTTATTCTGTGACGACCTTATCCCAGACCCTACCTGACTATGAGATACGCCTATGGCAGGGAGGCCCGTGGAGGATCTACTGCCATCAGGTACACTCGCCGCATATACACTCCATTGACTGGTTCACTCAATCCATCCATGTTTACTCCGTTACGTAGACTTACTACCCATCGGGAGACAGATAATATGAATACAATATGTTTATACTAAATGACAGAGTTCACTTACTGCATGATTCTGTAGATAATTATCCATTTTACCAACGAAATTGCTTGTATTCAATCGAAAATAACACAGACTGTATTGCTATGGCGGCCATTTTGATTTTTAAAATGGCAGACTTATTTGATATTGAATAGAGATATAACGATTTCATTTTTTTGTATATATCCCATGAATAATTTGTCTAAATTGTGGTGCAAAATGTGCTTATTCTCTTGACAATACAATGATATGGGTCTTGAATGGCGGCCATTTTGAAGTTAAAGATGGCATCCACACGGTACTCAGTTTGTTTTTACTATGTCACATACTCTCTCATAAAAACACATTTCCGAATACTATAGCAAACATTTCAGCAGGTTCACTTGTTGACACCCACTACAGGAAACTATTCAAGAAGTTTGGTAAAGGATCAGACTAACGGATCAGGAGGTATTCAATATTTGGACATATGTATACAATTATTGACAGAAAGGTTAATGTAATGTAATGTCAGCAATGTGAAGGTCAATGCCATCCGAATGACTGAGTGGATAGCCATCAACGTGAGAAAGCTATTGATGAAAGTTGGTAATGATCCGACTAACGGATCAATAGATGTGGGAAATTTGGCTACGTCCAAATTTATGCCCCACAAAGGTTAAGGTCACCATGGTGATGGTCAAGGTCACCCGAATGACACTAGATGAATAGATATCAATGTGAGGAAGCTATTGGTGAACTTTGGTAATTATCCGACTAACGGATCAAGAGATATGGGAAATTTGGCTACGTCCAAAAATTACGTCCCAAATTGTTGACAACATCGACGCCGAAAACGCCGGAACCGCTATCTCTCACTTTCCACTATCGTGGGAGAGAACAAATCTCAATTTGAAATGGGATTATTATTTGGCGGAGTTACATTTCTTTACAGGCATTTGGTGTGAGGCGGTTATCGATGACGACAACAACCAGCTGACGTGAAGATTGAATAGTTGCAGAATGTTATAATTATATCACAATTGTATTGTATACATACTATGATTGATATTATGGACGTAACTATTTGAAACATACGTTACATTTAAGGCAAATATTTTTCTTAGCAAACCTGAGGTTTGTTTTGTAATAACGAAGCGAATTATTATACCTGGAACATAAAACTTATAAATATACAACTAACTAGAAATGGACGCTTGTCGACAAGCGCATGTGTATCCCCCTCCCCAGATACACAAGTAGTTTGAAAAAAGGGTGTTTGAGTTATGCTCCGGAGACAAAATCAGTGACGGAAAAAACAAAGGGAGATAACTAAAAAAATAGTGATGCAAGAGTTGTCATTCTTGCGTGACACACATTTAGGATCGTGGTCTATGCATGTGTGAAGTTTCATGAAAATATTCCAAAGGGTGTTCGAGTTATGCTCCGGACACGAAATCAGTGCACGAAACAACAAAGGGAGATAACTAAGAAATTAACGACGCAAGAGTTGTCATTCTTACGTGCGACACACCTTTGGGTCGTCTTCTATGCATGTGTGAAGTTTAATAAACTAGAAAATGTGTTCATAGAACACGGATGTCCCACATATCGCTTTGATAATAAATGAGGCCAAATTCCAAGTCAAAATTTTCTTTTACCTGAGCGTTAAAGTTTTTGAAGCACCAAGTATGTGACATTGACCCTGGGCTTGGCGGGGGCAGGACGAACCTGAATTTGACACAGGGCGGTAGAGGACCATTAGAGCAATGCATATATGAAATATGAAGCTGATCCGTGAAAGAAAACAGAAATTATAAGATATTTACCTGAGCGTTAAAGTTTTTGAAGCACTAAGTATGTGATGTTAACCCTGGGCTTGGCGGGGGCAGGACGAACGTGGATTTGGCACAGGGCTGTAGAGGACCATTAGAGCAACGCGTATATGAAATATGAAGTTGATCCGTGAATGGAAAGAAAAATTATAAAATATTTATCTGAGCGTTAAAGTTTTTGAAGCACCAAGTATGTGACCTTGACCCTGGGCTTGGCGGGGGCAGGACGAACGTGGATTTGGCACAGGGCGGTAGAGGACCATTAGAGCAATGCGTATATGAAATTTGAAGCTGATCCGTGAAAGAAAACAGAAATTATAAGATATTTACCTGAGCGTTAAAGTTTTTGAAGCACCAAGTATGTAACCTTGACCCTGGGCTTGGCGGGGGCAGGACGAACGTGGATTTTGGCACAGGGCGGTAGAGGACCATTAGAGCAATGTGTATATGAAATATGAAGCTGATCCGTAAAAGAAAACAGAAATTATAAGATATTAACCTGAGCGTTAAAGTTTTTGAAGCACCAAGTATGTGACCTTGACCCTGGGCTTGGCGGGGGCAGGACGAACGTGGATTTGGCACAGGGCGGTAGTGAACCATCAGAGCAATGTGTATATGAAATATGAAGCAGATCGGTCGAAGGATGAAGAAATTATGAGACGTTTACCCGAGTGTTAAAGTTTTGTGACGGAAGGACGGACGGACGGACGGACGGGAGGACGGGATGCACGTTCCTACGAATGAATACTTGTTGGATTTTTACTGTATAAAAATACCCAACAAGAGTAGCCAACACTATCCTAACCCTACCCAATAAGATCCCCGTACGCTTACAACAAGTACCCATTCGTGTGTGCGGACGGACGGACAAGGGTAACACTAAATGCCCCCTCCACTATCGTGGTGGGGCATACAAATATTCCAAAGGGTGTTCGAGTTATGCTCTGGATACGAAATCAGAGCATGAACCAACAAAGGGAGATAAGTAAACAAGAATTCCGCGGAATCAAATGCCTCGCCTTGTCCCGCCTTGACCTCGAGCCTGGGCCCGAAAGCAATTTTCACTGGCCCGAACATATTATACAATTATTCACTAGTGAGCCATGGAATATCAGATTATATTCTATGGCTCACTAGTCAATAATTGTTTTATTATATGATAATAGTCTGTATATAGCACTTACGACCTTATGCTACTAGACACAAATTTAAAAAGAATTTGAAAAAAATGAAAACAAAAAATGGAAAAAAAAAGTTTAAAAATTAAAAATAATAATGCTTGCTACTGGAGCCCAGAATTTTTAATAGTCCTACATATATCTGCACAGGTCCACATAATGCCACAATATTTTCAACACAGTTTACGGAAATGTAATATCCAATGTAGTAATTTACCTGTATAAATTACCTGTGGTCAGAGTGGTCAAGACTGGACATTTGCACATGCTAGCACATGCACAGGTGAATGGTTCTCCCAGTCTCTATTGTTCTCTCTACAGGTAAGATGTACAGAGCACACGAGAAAAGGTGTACAGAGCACACGAGAAAACGGGTCTTCATGCATTATTGTCCAGTTTGTAGAGTGCGCAAATAAAAAATTAGCTACGCAAGAGTTGTCATTCTTGTGCGTGACACACCTCCGGGTTGTGGTCTATGCATGTGTGAAGTTTCATGAAAATATTCCAAAGGGTGGTCGAGTTATGCTCCGGACAGGAAATCAGTGCGCGAAAACAAAAAAGGGAGATAACTCAAAAATTAGCTATGCAAGAGTTGTCATTCTTGTGCACGACACACCTTTGGTTCGTGGTCTAATTGAATGTGTGAAGTTTCATAAAAATATTCCAAAGGGTGGTCGAGTTATGGTCAATCAGTGCGCGAAACAAAAAAGGGAGATAACTAAAAAATTAGCTATGCAAGAGTTGTCATTCTTATGCGCGACACACCTTCGGGTCGTGGTCTATGCATGTGTGAAGTTTCATGAAAATATTCCAAAGGGTGGTGGAGTTATGCTCCGGACACGAAATCAGTGCGAGAAACAAAAAAGGGAGATAACTAAAAAATTAGCTATGCAAGAGTTGTCATTCTTGTGCGCGACACATCTTCGGGTCGTGGTCTATGCATGTGTGAAGTTTCATGAAAATATTCCAAAGGGTGTTCGAGTTATGCTCCGGACAAGAAGTGTCTGCGGCGGACGCGGACGCGGCCCGCTGTCAAATCCATAGTATCCCCCGACGGAGTCCGGGGATACAATTAATGCACTTATGATAATTACAACATGTAACATATGTTTACATGTTCAACCATTGGTAATGTAAATCTATGTTTAGCATATCAGCACTGAAATTAGCCATCTGTTATTAGTTATTTGAAATATAGTATATGTTTATGACTACAACTGTAAGCCATATAACGATCAATGTATTTTAATTAAAACTAGAAATGTGGCCTGTCGGCACACGAATGCCCCCGCTGGCAGCCAAAGAAAACGAGGCATATTTGATTATAAGCCATTTACCCGAGCGTTAAGGTTTTGAACGCACCTTGACCCTGGGCTTAGTGGGGGCGGGACGAATGTGGATTTGTCACAGGGCGGTAGAGGACCATTGTAGCAATGCGTGTGTGAAATGTGAAGCAGATCCGAGCAAGGAAACACAAATTATAAGCCATTTAACTGAATGTTAAGGTTTCAAACGCACCAAGTCTGTGACCTTGACCCTGTGCTTAGCGGGGGCAGGACGAATGTGGATTTGTCACAGGGCGGTAGAGGACCATTGGAGCAATGCGTGTGTGAAAGTTAGTGTAGGATTGAGAAATGCGCACGTAGATTTGTCCCAAAGTGGTAAGTAAACAATTAAAGTGAAAAAGGTGAAGGTCAAAGGTGAAGGTCGAAGTACTGGGGGTGGAGTGTGTAAGGGATGTTCATATGTATCACGTGTGTAAATATTGACATAATATGTGAAGCCATGTAGAAGTTACTAAAGAATATAATATCGGGACGTACGGATGGACGGGACGGACGTACGGACGGGACGGACGGACGCCGGTAACACTATATGCCCCGTACCTTTCGGTAGCGGGGGCATACAAATGTAAAATACGTTACAATTACAGCTCCTTATAAAGACAAGTGGAACGTGATAATGTATTGTTATATTGCAGATATCTACTTAAATGTTTTTCTTGTTTGTTCATGGTACTTGTTTAACACTATGTTGCTGTGTATTATGCAAATACGGCGAAGGTACACGATTCGAAAAGGCTACAAAATATTAGTAGTTTCACATGTGTTGGATCATTACATTCTTTTAAAATTCGCTTTGTTGTTTACTAGTTATTACAAATACAAGTACATGTACTTCCATTCGTTCTCAGACTAAAGCTATCATGCTTACCGAGTTGATAGATATAATTGATTGCATTTAAAACTAGATTGGTCAGTAAGCGAGGCTTACGGAATACCCCCCACGTGGGCCCAGGTACCCCTAAAATATGTAAAAATGTCCAAGTGTGTGGGCTTGTGACCTCGACTCTGGGATTAGCGGGAGCGGCATGAACGTGAATTTGTCACAGGGTGGTAGAGGTCCATTGGAGCAATGAGTGTGTGAAATGTGAAGCAGATCCGAGCAAGGAAATACATTAGAAGTTATAACCGATTTCTCTGATGTTAAGTTTTGTAAAGAAACTATCGTATAACATCGAATTAACGCCCCCGGGGGCGTTACATTTTACAAAAGGGGGGCGTTTATTAGCCACTAAAAAAAAAAAGAAATTTTACCAAGGACCGCCAATTTCAAACACAAATAAGGATTTAAGGATTATTTGTGTTTGAAATTGGCGGTCCTTGGAGGGGGGCATTTATTAGGAGGGGGGTGGGGGCGTAAATTTGAGGTAATACCTCGAGATCAGCGGGGATTTGTCACAGGATATGAAATATTAAGAATTGTCAATGAAATAATAGAAGTTATAACATATTTCTCTGATGTTAAGTTTTGTAAAGAGACTAAGTATGTGACATTGACCTTGGGATCAGCGGGGGTTGGACAGTCGTGGATTTGTCACAGCATGATAGTACAACCTTAGAGGAATGCACAAGTACAATTTTCAATGAAGGAAATAGAAGTTATAACTTATTTCTCTGATGTTAAGTTTTGTAAAGAGACTAAGTATTTGACCTTGACATTGGGATCTGCGGGGGTTGGACGGTCGTGAATTTGGCACAGCATGGTAGTAGAGCCTTACAGGAATGCATGTGTGAAATATTAAGCATTTTAGATGAAGGAAATAGAAGTTATAACAATATTTCTCTGATGTTAAGTTTTGTAAAGAGACTAAGTATTTGACCTTGACCTTGGGATCTGCGGGGGGTTGGACGGTCGTGAATTTGGCACAGCATGGTAGTAGAGCCTTACAGGAATGCATGTGTGAAATATTAAGCATTTTAGATGAAGGAAATAGAAGTTATAACAATATTTCTCTGATGTTAAGTTTTGTAAAGAGACTAAGTATTTGACCTTGACATTGGGATGAGCAGGGGTTGGAAGATCGTGGATTTGGCACAGCATGGTAGTAGAGCCTTACAGGAATGCATGTGTGAAATATTAAGCATTTTAGATGAAGGAATTAGAAGTTAGAACAATATTTCTCTGATGTTAAGTTTTGTAAAGAGACTAAGAATTTGACCTTGACCTTGGGATCAGCGGGGGTTTGACGGTCGTGGATTTGGCACAACATGGTAGTAGAGCCTTACAGGAATGCATGTGTGAAATATTAAGCATTTTAGATGAAGGAAATAGAAGTTAGAACAATATTTCCATGATGTTAAGTTTTGTAAAGAGACTAAGTATTTGACCTTGACCTTGGGATCAGCGGGGGTTGGACGGTCGTGGATTTGGCACATCATGGTAGTAGAGCCTTACAGGAATGCATGTGTGAAATATTAAGCATTTTAGATGAAGGAAATAGAAGTTATAACAATATTTCTCTGATGTTAAGTTTACGGACGCACGGACGGACAACCCGACTCCAGTATACCACCCCCCCACAACTCGTTGCGGGGGGTATAATAATTGAGATAAATAATGTGTTACAATTCATTGTGAAACATAGTTACGTTACTTGAAAAATCAGTAGTTCTGATAAAATAAATGTCGGTATTAAACCAACACCACTGAGATTGTTCAAACAGTCTTTGATAACATGGATAACATTAAAACGGAAAATTGAAAGTCGTGTTTTCATTTTTTACCATGTGCAAATGCATGCTCTTATTGAGAAATAGCGTCACTCATTTGTTTTGCGTAAGGACCCACTCACTCGTGCATTATTTCACGATAATCAGCTCACCTGGTTAAATAAACGGTATATATTCAGCCCTGAAATTAGAATAACCGGACCTGTAAGGCCGGACTAACGGGTTCGATTGGGGGATGGGGGAAATATCCCAAAATCAGAATGGAATATTTACATTTCAGCCAATGGTTTCCATAAATATAACGGTGAATTACACAAGTAAGTTTACACCACTCTCGTGCTTACCATATATGGAGAAATGCCGTCAGTAACGTCGTCGCAATGACGTGTTTCCTTCGGCCAAACAAATGTTGTTCTCAGACACACCCTCTGAATCGCGAGACAGTCGCCTTCACAACGACCCGCCTCCAGAAATTAATTCGCACTTCTCTTGGCTATATATTACGCTTTGTTTTTATAAAGTATCGGGTATGAAATGGAAGAAAACGTTTATATAACCAGGTGAGCTGATTATCTTGAAATAATGCGCCCTCGTGATTGGGTCCTACCGCTAAACAAACTCGGTTCGCTACGCTCACTCATTTGTTTCGCTTAAGGACCCAATTACTCGTGCATTATATCACGATAATCAGCTCACCTGGTTAACTAAACTGTAAATATCCAGTCATGAAATTAGAAGAACATGACCTGGTGCCAGGTCCATACCACACCAACGTCACATGGCCCCATCCCATAACAATAATAGGATTCAAAATAATCGTACTATATACTCTTATAAAGGGTATAACCAGATTAATCTCTCACATACAAGAATGGCAAAGACCTACCTGAGAGCCAAACCAGGTATCTGTTCGGGATTCCGGTAAGGATGAACCCTCGATCTTTAAACGTACCCAACCAGGGTTTGCCAGCATGGTAGAGGAAAATCAGAAAAATGCATGTGTGAAATATGAAGCCGTTACGGGAAAGAAAACAGAAGACATTTACCCGAGCGTTAAGGTTTGGAACAGACTAAATATGTGGCATTGACCGTGGGTTTAGTGGGGTAGGGGGGGGGGGGGGGCTGATGATCGTGGATTTGTCACAGCATGATAGCGGACCTTCAGAGGAATGCATGTGTGAAATATGAAGCAGGTATGTGAAAGGTAACAGAAACTATATGAAATAATTTACCCGTTAATGTTTTTAAAGCACTAAGTATATGATATTGACCTTGGGTTTAGCGTGGGCCCGCGGATCTTGAATTCGTCACAACATGCTAGAGGACCTTCAGAGGAATTCATGTGTGAAACATGAAGCAGCTACTTGAAAGGAAACATAAATTATGAGAAATGTATCCGAGTTTTAAAGGTACATGCACACTCAGTAGGCACAACATGTTCTTTATATCAGACACATCATGTGAGACATTTTCTGGCAAAATAAACATTCATTCACCATTGAACAAAAGTATTGATTGGCATTATTATACATTTTATATCAGACGTAAATTTCCACACTGATATCAGGGGCGATAACCGTGTTTCTATAAAATATTAACCGACATTACTATTTATTCTCTGTATTTATTTGTTGATGAACTACAGGCTTTTTGGCAATCTTTTGACAAAAAGTAGGAGGACTTTTGGAAAAAAAGTAGGAAAAAGTAGGACCGTTTGAAAGCCTGTGTACTATGATCATACTTTATAATGTGTCGAAAATATTATTTTTTCAGGTGATGCATTTAATTAGTATAAATAATTAACAAATAGCAGGACTCATTTGCATATGAAAATAGCCTGATACATGTACCACCGCGAGTCACTATCAGTAAAATAAATGTTACTAAATGAGTATACATGGATCTGTAAACATGGTAAAGCGGGCACTCGTAATTAGAACTGGTGGAATAGTGACACAATTATACACTTATTTAATTCATGTAAAGAACATGTTGTGCCTACTGAGTGAGCATGTACCTTTAAGATTTTGAATGCACTAACAATGCGACCGTAACCTTGGGATTAACGGTTTGCCCGAGGATCATCCTCGTGGATTTGTCACAGCATGTTAGACAACCATCAGAAGAATGTGTGATGTACAAGCAGTTACATGAAAGGAAACGGAAATTATAAGAAATTTACCCGAACATAAACATGGAAAATTGTAAATACAACTGGTAAGAATATGATTATATAACAAACATTTTAATGACCAAAATATGTCTAATATCACCATATAAGCATAAATATCCCCAATAAAAACAGACACAGTATGACAAAACAGGCTGATAAATGTCTGTGTGCTGTTTGTTTATTAGTGTTTAACGGCCTATCAACAGCTAAGGTCATTTGAGGCCGGCATATATATATTCAGCCCTGAAATTAGAATAACCTCACCTGGTGCTAGGTCCATACCACACCAAAGTCATGGGGTATAACCAGATTCAACTCTCACATACAACAATACCAAAGATGTACCCGAGTGTCAAACCAGGTCCCCGGTCAGGATTCCGGTAAGGATGAATCCCGATCGTTAAATTACCCGTCGCATTCTCCCAACCAACCACCCAAGATATACGACACCGAACTGTATATACATGATGATCTGGTTCTACATTTAAAGATAATCAGCCCATTTTGTCATAGAACATTACTATTATTTTACCGTATCTATGAGTAAAGATTGTGAGACATCATGTGAGACATTTTCTGGCAAAATAAACATTCATTCACCATTGAACCAAAGTATTGATTGGCATTATTATACATTTTATATCAGACGTAAATTTCCACACTGATATCAGGGGCGATAACCGTGTTTCTATAAAATGTTAACGGACATTACTATTTATTCTCTGTATTTATTTGTTGATGAACTACAGGCTTTCTGGCAATCTTTTGACAAAAAGTAGGAGGACTTTCGGACAAAAGTAGGAAAAAGTACGACCGTTTGAAAGCCTGTGTACTATGATCATACATGTACTTTATAATGTGTCGAAAATATTATTTTTTCAAGTGACGCATTTAATTAGTATAAATAATTTACAAATAGCAGGACTCATTTGCATGTGAAAATAGCCTGATACCACCGCGAGTCACTATCAGTAAAATAAATTTTACTAAATGAGTATACATGGATCTGTAAAGCGGGCATTCGTAATTTCTAGAACTGGTGGAATAGTGACACAATTATACACTTATTTAATTCATGTAAAGAACATGTTGTGCCTACTGAGTGGGCATGTACCTTTAAGGTTTTGAATGCACAAACAATGCGACCGTAACCTTAGGATTAACGGTTTCCCCGAGGATCGTGGATTTGTCACAGCATGTTAGACAACCATCAGAAGAATGTGTGATGTACGAAGCAGTTACATGAAAGGAAACGGAAATTATAAGAAATTTACTCAAACATAAACATGGAAAATTGTAAATACAACTGGTAAGAATATGATTATATAACAAACATTTTAATGACCAAAGTATGCCTAATATCACCATATAAGCATAAATATCCCCAATAAAAACAGACACGGTATGACAAAACAGGCTGATAAATGTCTGTGTGCTGTTTGTTTATTAGTGTTTAACGGCCTATCAACAGCTACGGTCATTTGAGGCCGGCAAATATATATTCAGCCCTGAAATTAGAATAACCTCACCTGGTGCCAGGTCCATACCACACCAAAGTCATGGGGTATAACCAGATTCAACTCTCACATACAACAATACCAAAGATGTACCTGCGGGTTAAACCAGGTCCCCGGTCGGGATTCCGGTAAGGATGAATCTCGATCGTTAAATTACCCGTCGCATGCTCCCAACCAACCACCCAAGATATACGACACCGAACTGTATATGCACGATGATCTGGTTCTACAGTTAAAGATAATCAGCTCATTTTGTCATAGAACATTACTATTATTTTACCGTATCTATGAGTAAAGATTGACACATCACCGATATTTTCCGAAATTAAACTTGAAATCTTGGGAAAAATTCAAAAAATGTTGATTGGAAAAAAGGCTACAGTATATACAGTTTATACACATATACCAAACTATAAGCCAGTGCATCCGAACAAAGAGCCTGTCCCGTTCCATATTCAGTCATTGCAATGCCAGCCATATTAAAAACAAGAGTGCCGCAAGTCACAAAATACGCCCGTCGAATATGGGCCAGACAGCGAAGATTCAGAAATGTGAAGCTGTCACCAAGGCAAGAAACATTAATGAGAATTTGAAAGTCTATAGCATTATTTCTTCATCTCGTTGTGCTAAATATGTATACTAATTTAGGCAGAGATAGAAAAGTAGAGTGTAAAGTAGAAATGATAGGGAATTGGATACAATAATGTAGAAAAAATCGCTAAGTTAAAAAGGTGATATTTTTTGTAAAAAAATATTTTTTCGGCATAAAAACACCAAGGTGCACATCTTCAATATGTGTAGAAGACGTGTGTATAGTTTCAGATCGATCGAATGGACGGTTTCGGAGGAGTTGTGTACACGAACTATGCGCTTTTTCTTCAGTCGCCGCCCGCCCGTCGTGCGGTAAAACATAATACGTACCGTTTTTTAAAAACGGTCGTATAAAAACCATATTACATGACTTAAATGTCCGGGTGCTAGTGCATCAGAAGCTAGGCTTGCCATAAATGTCACATGGCTCATTTCCTTGTCACCGTCACAAATGAGTATGAAGGTTGACAAACATTTCAAACATTGAGGTAAGCCAGTACTTTAGTCTTTAGGCAGAGACAATCGTCAAATATCACTGAGTGTTACATCAACTCATGGATGGGCAAATGCATGTATATGTATATTAGAGCTCCAGATAAGAAATTAGTAATTGAGTATTTTCACTCCATCATATCTGAAGCAATTGGGTATTTCAAAATTTTAATTGGGTAAAATAAAATCACACTACTCACAGTTTACACATCAACAGACAGCAATTATTGAATAGTTTGCTTCGAAATGAAAACATGTCTTGGCATTTCATTAGAATTGTCTCCAAGGAGACAATTCTAATGAAATACCAAGATGTGTTTTCATGGAAAATCAGAAAAATATGCTATGTTTGTGGTCTGTTTATTGTTTTCTGTAGCATGATAAAGGTACCACAAATTTGTTATTGCTTTTTGATATTCACTACTGACTTCAATTGGGTTTTTGGCAATTTTAATTGGGTATTTACGCAAACACGCAGCTTATCTGGAGCTCTGTATAAAGTAACCAACATTTACCAACAGCATGCAACTAGTTGGCACAATAATACCACAACATACTCGCAAATTGCATGGGCTTGACTCGTCTCACGCCACTCTATTAACACCAGAGACCTAAATCTTTACCTTGGCCTGGGCCCAGTTGCTCAAAACGTGTTGTAAAAGTCCTTTAACACTAGTTAAGCTAACAGAGGTTTTGAGCAACTGGACCTTGTTTAAGTAGATCTAGCTAGATTGTATATTTAGTTGAGCCGAATATGCAATGTTTGGTACTCCATCTGACTTTTTGCACATACGGTTAAGTAACGGAGCAATGTCTGTTATGCATATATTGTTTTCCCTAGTTTCTCGACCAATGAAGCACAGCATTTTGTCACAATTAATCACATATGGAGTATGTTGAAATAAATAATTACATGTTGCAATACGCACAGCACTATATTTGAAATGGATGCTATGCCTTTTCGCTCGCTGGCAATCGTTCGAAATGAATTTATTAAAAATTTAATATTTGAACAATAACTATTACTAAATATACCTGAAAAAATTAAAAAAATAATAAGTAAATGAATGTTTCTTTTTACTCCCTGCTATACGAGACTAGTATTCTTCTTAACTTTGATAACTTCTATAACTAGGAGTAATAAGAAACATTACGTAAATTAAGTGTACTTTATGGGGCCCATGGGGCCCATAATGTACACTTAATTTACGAAATGTTTCTTATTACTCTAGTTATAGAATTGAACACTTCAAAAGAAGTCTATACACGCTGTTTTCTTGCATAAATTCGCTGATAGCCAAGTTATAAAACATGCATTGTATATGTCTGTGTGCACTAATACAGTCATGAAGATGGAAATGTCTACCAATAACCATTAGATAAAGGCATCCATGCAATTATTGTTTTACTATTAACATTGTCACTGCGCTTTGCATGTTTTTAAGTCTCAAATCTAACCAAATATGCTTAGGATTTGATATTAGTCGCATGTGACATCAAGTGACGTTGAACATTGATTGAAGTTTGTTTGACATCATCAATATTCATAGCATCGTCAATAACAGCAGTCAATACAAGCAGCTTTGCTGTTCCGTAAATTACTTAATGATGTAAAACAAGATAAAATTTAGTTTTCACGAATAGAAACACATGAACATGTACTTACTTGCATGTTTAGATATTGCAACGTAAAAAGAAATAATAGAATCATCGAAACATTTAATATGTTTAAAGTTGGTGACGAGTCATTGGGATAGCACGCACTATAAACAGACCACATATGTTCCCTCCACAATAAGCTAAAGTGATAACGAATGTGTTGGAAGACATTGCTACATCAACTTTACGCTATGACAAACCATTGTTGTATAATACATGCAGGATCATGTACATGTATAATGAACTTAACTTACTTTTACAACAATAAGACTAAGGTAATATGTGAATCTGTTGGGTTCCAAGACAGACTACAAATGAATGGTATGTGCATTTTGAAAAAATCATGGGTTAATGTCAGAGTTGCTTGAAACCAATACCATTTATTTTACATACATACACATATGCAAAATCCACAACTGGAAAGTATCCATAGAATACACGAATAATTTTACAAATGTATGTCACGGTACGAATCTAGTAACTCAGGAGAAGATATGTATCTGTGCCCGGTTAGCTCAGTCGGTATAGCGACCGCCTTGTAAGTGGGAGGTGCCCAGTTACCTCGTAACCCGAGGCGTTGGGCACCTGTTACATTTGGCGCATAACGAGGGACTGTGACTATATATACTCCGAGATTGTCCCACAGATAATCACTGTTTCCAAAAAATGTGTAGTTCGGGGACGAATTTCAATTTGGCCGTCGAGCATGTCACGGTACGGATCTAGTAACTCAGGAGAAAATATATGTATCTGTGCCCAGTTAGCTCAATCAGTAGAGCGACCGCCTTGTAGGCGGGAGGTGCCGGGTTCGAGTCCCGGGTCGGTGCATATTTTTCTCTTCCTGTTACATGTGTGTAATTAAATTCGTAGAAACTCCAGTCATATGTTACCTTGTCAAGTATTGCTTGTAACTGTATGAAACAACTTGAAAATAATTTCCAAATGGATGGACATGCATGGACTATACAGCTATTATGAGAGCATGGTGTATACATGTGGTATTTGGGGCATAGTATACACAGTACAGTACATTTAGTATAATAATACTGAATTTTGAACTCAAAATCAGTTTGATCGAGTTGAAATACATGTATGAGATTCAAGTTCAAACTGGAAAATAACAGGACATACATGTACATATAATGGTACAGTGTCACAAAATTCACGAACAGAATGGATGGAGTGCAGGGATTCCACTGGGGAAAATAAAAAAATCGCCACTTCAAAAATAATTGTAGTTTTTTATCGCCAATTGTTTATTTTTATCGCCAATTATCGCGATCGCCAGCGGAATCCCTGGGAGTGGAATGTACATATCACTCAACACACGTGATAACCTAATATCCAGCAGCTTAGTAATGGGGTAGTATTATAGTTTGAAAATAACATTGTTAGGAGACCTGTCAAAAATCTGTGTTAACAACCGATAATAATGTTTACACAAGACAATAATAAAGGAACTTACATGCGGACAATTTAATATGATAACTTACTGTTTTCATAACGAGTTTCTTATGAAACCATTCACAGAGTTTAATAATAACATATCATATGCTACATTCTTTCACATGCACAGTATCATACATTGAAGCTGTGCTTACCGCCAATCCTGTTTTCTGCAGTGGCATATGAGATTTTAATACACTGTGTTACACTGAGAAAGCCAAGTTTGTGCCATAATCCACTGGTCTGCACATATATTTGATCAAAGGAACTTCACAAGGTAGGTGTCAAATGAAATACACACACGCAGATATGCACAATGGATTTCTATTTAAATAAAGTAAAATAACATAATCCACAAGTGGAAATAATTCTCAAAATTGGTCTATGCTATATTAAGTAACAAGGCTTAGTACCTGTAGCCTATTTCATCAACATGGCAAAGCATACTTCGTGAACAAAGTATACTTTGAGGGAGAAATTTTCAATTTAAGGATAAATTTATTATTTTTTATTATACTGAATTTGTTAATACATTTTGGCTGTGATAATGTAATACATTCAGTATAATAATTCTGCATACTTTTAATCATAAAATATAAGCAATCGTTAAGTTCTATATGACATAATGCATTTCAGGAAAAATAAATGATTACTCCCTCAAAGTATACTTTGCTAGAAAAGTATACTTTGCAATTTTGATGAAATCGGCTACAGGTCAATGCAGTTCCGAGCATGTACCCATGACATGAACGTTACCAATACATGTCTGTACGATGCTTCCAATTATATTTAACTGGTAGTACAACACCAGCTAGTTTATTTGTTTGTTGGGGTTTAACGGCCTATCAACGGCTAAGGTTATTTAAGGCCGTGTCAATGGGTTTAGTACTAAATCCCATATATTACCTGTACAAGTATATATACAAAAGGGGCGAAAATCCCAAAATCAGAACTGAATATTTACAATAACAAATTTAACAAAACTATATATTCAGCCCTGAAATCAGAATAATCCTGATCTGATGCCAGGTCCTCACCACACCAGAATCACTTGGCCCCTCCCAAAAGTAGTAGGATCAGTAATAAACTTACTACTTTTATAATGGGCAATAACCCAATTCAACTCCCAGGTAACAAAAGAGCCAAAGATAAAAACGTACCTGAGGGCCAAAGCAGGCAAATCGTGATTCCTATAAGGAGGAACCCCTACCGTTAATTTACGCCGTCTCATTCGCCCGACCACCACCCAGTATTTAATTGGTAGTACAACACAAGCTAGTGAACATCATTAACGTTATGATTCAATGTTGTAGCAATCAAAGTTTGTACAAAGGAAGTATTGATTCATTGAGAGATACTGTCTGTTCTAATAATAATCAGAATAAGTTGTAACAAGGTCGTAATATAGACTTTGTTATATATTAGGTTTGAGGCGGCTTTCAGCTGCGCCGAAAACCTATTGTATTCGTTGGGTTTTTTTGTGTTTTTTTTTATTCAACCGTTCAGTCTACAGCCCAAACCGCTGGTCGGATCGACTTCATATTTTGCATGCCGATTCGGATCAAGTGTGAGAAGAGACTCAGAGATTTTCAGAAATCTCTTAATGCCACTTTCCACGAAACCGGAAGTGATGTCATACTTTCTATAACTTCCTTATTTTCCAACCGATTTCAAAAATTATTTTTGCATTGGAAAGCTGACAAAATTCTCTATCTCGAACTCGCTGACAGTTCTCGGCTATCTGGTCAAATAAGAGAGCTATAGGGATTTGAAGTTGAAAAATGTACATACTTTTCAACGATTTTGCCGAATTTTTGCCGAATTTTTGCCGAATTTCGGCTGATAACGGGTGGTCTTTGCAAACGTTTTCCAATTTGTACAGTACTGTCAGCAACATAATTTCTTGCCAGGGTGATAGGGGAGTGTCAGCCGCATGAAAGATGATAATTTTCAGAGCTCTATCTTGACTACTTCCGGTTCTATTCGATGTCAAAGATGAACGTCTTCTTTTTCAAGTTTTCAAAATAGAGCAAACGGATGTGACGTCAGCTTCGTTATTTATCATTCGATTTCAATTGTTTTTGCTGTAGTCGATATTTCTGTCCTTTAGCTAAAACTTTGGCTGAGGATCGAACCCGGTATCCCTCGCTCCGAGCCCATCGCTCTACCTCTAAGCTAACCGGCCCCACATCGGTGTGATGATGCGAACACAATAATGTTGTTCATTCTAAAACTTCAGAAATTCTTTTTGCAACCGATAGTTTACACCTTGGGCTAAAGCTTAGTTACACATGAAATCAATGTTTGAGGCTCAAACCGTTGATGCAGCTCAAGCTGCTCTAGTTACATTTAACCTTATTATCCTATCCGTAGCTATGTGTTCTACACCGTTTAAGTAACAGCCAACAAATTAATAGTATTTATTATTATTTCTATTTGTAAATATGCTTTGGAATTTCATTAGAATTGAGTCTGCAGTGTATTAACTCTTTGCATGCTAGCGGCAAAAATATCCGCCAAACAAATTATGACTATATGTTTTATTTCTCTCTGTAAATATGTCTTGGAATTTCATTAGAATTGCGTCCTCTGGACGCAATTCTAATGAAATTCCAAGACATATTCATGATATTTATAGGGAGAAATAAAAGAAAATACAATGAATTCTCGTCTGCTATTTTTGAACTATTTATAGCCCACATATTTCCCAGCATGCAAATAGTTAAAATCATAACACATGGAGAACTGTAAGAAATATAACGAATATGTTTTAACTATATATAGCCTACAAGTTTCCCATTATGCAAACAGTTAATATTGAATCTCTCTGTAATCTCTATAATAGCCACATGTGTGAGGACATAAAATTCACTGTTACAAAGAGATAGCCATTGTATGGAGGTTGAACACATGGGCAATTATTAAATTAAAGCTTGTACATGTGGCTACCATGGTGGCTATTACAAGAAAGGTTAGTTTTTGAGTGATGTTCATCCACTGAGGCTCCACTGTGTACGCATGGCAACAGAATACTGTACTTGAACATCCAGCATTAAAAGTATGTATATCAGCTGGGCAAGTACACAGTTGGCATAGTACGCCACGGACACCTGCTATGTCGATGGGGTGCACTGAATCAGGTAAGAACTAGACGGTATGTTTGTAAAACCTGTATATGCCCCCTTGGCATACTTGACTCTAACGAGATGGCCACATCCCGCATGTCGCACCCGCCGAGCCTTTATAATATACCGAAAAACTTTAACCAAAAAACAAATTTTAACAAAAGACTTTTAACAATTTAACCCGGATGCACGGACGTACGTACACCAATGTCCCGACTATATCATGTCCTTGGACAAGACAACTTCGTGCTAGCCTAGTCATATCGGATGGGGACTTAAATAGTCGGTCCCGACATGCAAGGTCATCGAGCCAGTGTCGTCGTTTAATCAAAGCATTTTAGTTAATGGTAGCACGAGTGTGTGACAAATGTTCAGGTGATCCAAGAGTCCAAGTATTGAAGCAATCCTTCGCGTGATATCGCATAAAAGTCCTGCACTTCAAACCATACTTTATTTAATATATCTGCAACTACTAAAGCGATTTTAACGCGATCTTAACGCGATAAACCGCAGTACCTCTGAAAAAATGAATAGCAACACCAGTTTTTTTTGGAACGATGGGGTGCACTCGGATCCAAAATATCCATAGAAATGGGTAGAAAAAGCAATTTATATCAACCAAAGGGTTGCGTTGACTTGCAATAATACTGCACATTCGCCAATCCATCACGAAAGATCGAATTTTAAAGCATAGTGCACCCACGGTGAAGTAGTGGAATTCCTACACCGTTCATAAGCCTCGGCTGATTGACTTCACAGACAAAATACATTAGCCGGGTATTCTATATAACAAAATAATACATATAATTTCTATATGATCGGATGAGCAATAGCCAGGTACGCCTCGTAATATATAGTATATAGTCACAATCGAAGCAAATATCACAAAAACACCATCTACCATTGACATTAGCAACCTGACTGCCAGAATACAACTATTTATTATATACCTACCAAAGAAATACATAGTTATACGATGTAAATAAAAGTCATATGTTCTCATCGATGAAATAAACAACTTCCAGTGAAAATACGACTACTTCCGCTATCTATATTCATAAAATCTATGTTCTGGAAAACAGCGCAAATAGGCTGCAAATACACATTCATTACCATATACAGTCTAAAGAACTGCTAATTTCCATGGAGCGGTATATAATAAATAGAATATTCATATTTTTGCAACGAATATGACATATACATGAATGTTCATCTCGTGGTGGGAAATGTCCATATTTCACGTGAAATACGGACATTTCACACCACAAGATGAACATATATATCAATTCGTGGCAAAAATATGAATATCCTCTATGTAATAATGATTATGTTCTTACAGTGCAAACAATGAGAATTTGTTTGAGAATGTTGATGTTTTGTGCTTTGCATGTATGTAATATTTAAATTATATAATTATGTGCAGTTACCAGAAATCAGCCCGACTTATTTGTGAATATTTAATACCGGTATTCAATCTTCAATTCTGATAATATACTGTTTGGTGTTGTGTTTTTTTTTTCAAATCAATAAATACCCTTATACCTTGTGAAATGTGCAAAATTTCTAAATTATTTTGAGAAAGCAGTGAACCAGACATTATGCCTGTTTACATTTGGGCCTGTAACTGAGGATTGGGACTGGGAGACCTGTGTGACTACAGTGTCCCACATTAGCCTGCATGTCCGTGCACTCGGTAACCTATTTCACCAAAAGTGCAAAGTATACTTTACTTGCTAAGTACAATTTGAGTGAGAAATTTTCAATCTAAGGATAAATTTTAATTTTTTTTATTATACTTAATTTATTATCGCAGCCATTTTGGTTGTGATAATGTAATAAATACAGTATAATAATTTTGCATACTTTTAATCATTAAATATATGAAGTCATTAGTTCTATATGAAATAATGCATTTCGGGGAAAATAAATGATTACTCCATCAAAGTATACTTTGCTAGATACCGGTAAGTATACTTTGCAATGTTGGTGAAATAGGCTACTGGTCGGGGCTACATCGTTTAACCCGCCTATTAACTGTATAAGGACATATGATAATCTAGAAACAAAATTGCTACCCCGCTCCATACCCCTCGGTTATCCGGCGTGTTTGATATGTTAGCCTTATAAAACTGTCAAAGCTGTATCAATAAATTATTAATAAACATCATACACATGCAGAAATTGGTTATTTTACCATGTCAAGGTGTTTATCTGATATTTACATGTATATCTTGTAAATTTGAAAGCTTCATTTCGTTATGTTGAATGTTGAGAAAAGATGGCTTCCATAGGAAAATGATTTCCGTGTTCTTTTATTTTTGGCAATTTACTAGTTCTGCGTCAAATCTTATTTGTTTAAAGCTATAATATATACAGTTTACTAAATTTTGACATAACATCAACAGGTTTGGGTATGCACTTCAGTTGCTCACATTTTTTGAATGGGTCAAATTGTAGCCGTAGATAACATATTGGAGGCGAATTATTGTAGCCAGGGATTCCTCTGGCGATCGATCGCCACTTTCGCAATTGGCGATATATAAAAATAAACAATTGGCAATAAAAAATTACAATTTATCGAGAAAAAAAAATAATCCTTTTTTTTTTTTTTTTCGAAAATTGTAATTTTTTATCGCCAATTGTTTATTTTTATCCTATTGGTTATTCCTTTCATTTTTTTTTTTGGCGATTTGGCGATTTTTTTATTTTCCCCAGCGGAATCCCTGTGTAGCTAATGATAATCATACTCTGCAATGATCAAACAGGCCTTTATATATTATAGGCTGAATACAATTACCGTACTCTGAACATTTGGAGATTCTTTTCTCGCTATTTTCTCTATATTATTTTTTAAAGTATATGTTGTTGCCACTCATATGAACCGTCTATTGGCCGAGTCTTGGTTCAAGTACAGATTATTGTAAAATCTGGAATAACCAGGGGCCTGTTTCACTAAACTTCTTACGACTAAAATGTTCCGCTAAATTATGCAAAATTATGATAGTCTGTAAATTTCCCATTAACAATGCTTTCTTGTAAACAATTGTTGGATTTACATTTATTGAGCATAGGCTGCATATCCAGCAATTGAAATTTCCAGACTATCGTAAATTTGCACTTACGAACATTTTAGTCGTACGAAGTTTAGTGAAACGGGCGCCAGATGCATAGGCTGATGTTTTTTTTAAATGCTTGGTAGTTATGCAGACAGACGGACAGAATTGTTAACACCAATACATGTCCCCCAAAAAATCTTAATACTAAGTCTTCTCTGACTCTGCGGCTCCTGAAAGTTTTTCCAAATAGTTGCTATGACTATAAACAGTTGCTAAGAGACCACCTTCATTTTTAGGAAATTTTCCCGAAGAGTAATCAATATATTTTCCTTTCAATGTTGTCATTTTACCATCTATTGCGCTAAGAATAGCATTTCCAGCACAGATATCCCATTTTTTTATTAAAGTGTTGTGTACGTATGCATCCTGGTTGCCGTTAATCACTTCTAATGTCTTGTAACCTGTAAACAAAATAGATACATGTATTTAAATGTGGTTGTTACTGGAAAATGGGGTGCATGGCCGTTGTCACCAATGCAGAATCAGCTCAGCCAGCACATCTGTAGCCTATTTCATCAACATTGCAAAGTATACTTTACTAGCAAAGTATACTTTGAGGGAGTAATCATTTATTTTTCCTGAAATGCATTATTTCATATAGAACTAACAAATGCATGTATTTCATGATTAAAAGTATGCAGAATTATTATACTGAATTTATTACATTATCACAGCCAAATTGGCTGTGATAATGTAATAAATTCAGTATAATAAAAATTAATAAATTTATCATAAAATTGAAAATTTCTCCCTCAAAGTATACTTTTGCTACTAAAGTATACTTTGCAATGTTGATGAAATAGACTACTGAACAGTCTGATCAGCCTGTGGGACATCAATCTGTTTCTAATGTACATGTACCTACTGTCTGTTTCACGAAACCTGTCCAAATGTTACGGCTATATAAACAATCCCAACATTTTTTTTTATTTTATATTAAATTTTATCATAATTTAATAATGACCCTTCTTTTTATTTTGTGACATTTTGTCAAATATTGATTTTATTACGAACAAGAGTGCCGAAGGTCACAATATACGCCCGTCGAGGCAAGGGCAGTCAACAAGGGGAGATAACTCATCTTGACGTGATAAACATGTAAACCAAATTTGGTTACGATACGTCAAGTAGAACTCGACTTATTGCGTGGACAAGGATACAATGCGAAAATTAAAAATGGCCGTCAAGGGGAGATAAGTCATCAGATTTTTTTCAAAATCAATAGGCTTCTTCGTCTTGCCGTGATAAACATGTATACCAAATTTGGTTATGATCAGTCAAGTAGAACTTGAGTTATTGCGTGGACAAGGCTAGACAAACCTGGCTAGATAGCTTGGAAATGATACAACTAAGAAAACAAGTTAAATTTTGAAAATTGCTTTACCATTTCTGGAACTAGAAAAATAAATTCCACATAGACATCTTCACTCTGGGGATTCAACATGGGGAAATTGTTTTTGTCGTAATAAAATCAATATTGGACCAAATTTCACAAAAAAAAAAGAAGCTCTTTCTTAAATTTTGATAAACTTTAACATTATTGGAAAAACATAATGTCTTTGCATTGTTTTTATAGCCGTAAAATTTGGGAAGCTTTCGTGAAACAGACAGTAAGTGTTTAACCAATGTGGTGAGGGTAGTCATTGTGTATAGTCTAGAAATGTGGCCCCCAAACAATGGCGTAATACCAATCAGTGGAAGCTCCAACCAGTCATAACAAGTAGGTCAATTGAAAAATAGCCATAGGTAAATAAAGCTATTCAGGCGCGGATACAGAAATAATTGCAGGGGGGGGGTCTGTAATTAAAATTTGGCGTACCCGACTTCAGCGCGCGCGAAATCGTAAAGCCGGGGGGGCGGGGGGGGGGGGGGCTGTAAAATCTATGCCGAAAACCCACCACAAGCAGCGGTTTCGACACGCTGTAATGCGTTGTATAGGCGAGTTCCAATTGTCTACATTGTGTAGCCTTTCGTTACAATGGTGGCGAATGGGAGTTTTGTACCTTTCTAAGTACTATTATATTTACACCCGGGCACATTTCAATTGTTTTGTACATTGTTTAGAAAGGTGTTTTATGTATATACAAACAATAATTGACCATCCAAGACACGCTAGAATCGCCTGTGGTATAAGGTATGAAAAACTTAAAAACAAAGTCATTTGACATTGGGAATGTGGACCACATCAGCAGGCTATAGAATGAAAATATGGATGATGAAAAGGAAGTATTGGAAGTTTGAAGTAAATTGGAGTAAGAATTGTGGAGATATAAGGTATGTAAAAACTTTTACAATATGCAAACTTCTAAGTCATTTGACTTTGACCTTGGGGCACAAAGGCCGCATATTTCAAGCAAATCTGACTTACGTGTTTAATACAGAGATAGTAGGTATCTGAAAACTTTAACACAAATGTTGACACAAATTTCTAAGTCATTTGACCTTAACCTTGGGGCACAGGGGCCGCATGAGTGGGATACAGCATGAATATGTGGATGATGAGTCGATGACTAATAAGCATATGAAGTTTAAAGTCAATGTGACTTAGGACTGCAGAGATATAAGCTATTTAAAAACTTTTAACGCAGATTTCGGACAGATGGACACACTGAGGGATGGACGCACGGATGTCATTGTGATCACTATGTCTCGCTTTCCGCAGGCGGGCTCAACAAAAATCGCTTGTTCAAAAGGTACAAAACCAGAGCTCCAGTTAAGGTGCATAATTGGACCAACTTGGGGTGAAATTTTGTTATTTCTTCATCAAAAATGGCAAGTTGGGAGTCCTTTAGAATCGTCTCATTGAGACGATTCTAAAGCACTCCCAACTTGCCATTTTTTATGGAGAAATAAGATATTTACCTCCAAGTTACGCATCTTAACTGGAGCTCTGTCACATGGTGTGTCTCATATGTATCTAAATGCACAAGGTGAACATTGGTAAAATAGATACCAACTAAAGTAGACATGCTAAACGATGGTTTCAGGTGAGTACCATACAACACCAAGTTATGTGATTGCCTGATTGGCGTATGTATATGTCATAGGCAGTGAGAAACAAAGCAGTATATACACTGTCTACCTTAGAATATACTATTTCAGAGCTCCAGATAAGCTGTCTCTGAACTGGACACCCTGGGGGTTCGCCAGGGTGTCCAGTTCAGAGAGATTCCATTGTATATCTAAAAAATATCTGGCAACCGTCTCGACTTACCAGCACCACCAGCTCCAGTTATTTCAACATCTTTACCAAAGGATTTCTGAGCAAGCTCTTCTACTGTTCCCTTGTGTGATCGGGACACAATTATTCTGTGTGGATCTTTGGGGCCTTTCTCCCGTTCATCTGCCTTTTTCAGGTTGGCTGAATGGCCATGATCCACCCAAGCCCATGCTGCAATGTAAAATATACCAAGCTCAGAATCAATGCTTCAAGGCGCTGCCATATAAAACTTTCTGAGCAATGTTTGCAATATTTGTACACAAAATCGAGTCCAGTGACTGTCAGACTGAGTACAGATCTGAACAATAAAACTTCCTTATTCTGAGGTTGCGATTTGAGTTTTGACTGAAAAAAATGTTTACCATCGAAAATTAGGTTTTTGAAATTTTTGTTGTAATTTTACGACATTAAATGTTATTATTACTCAGAGCTCCAGATAAGCTTTGTTATTCATATTCTTCATTGATTACTAAATAGGAACAAATGATAAAAAATATATATCAAATTTAAACATTCGCTTATTTGAGCTGCAAAAAGCAAACACTTTTGCAGCTCAACTAAGTGAATGTTCAACTTTATGACAGTATTCTCACTACTCAATTTGAAAATCAATGCACATTTTCACATTGCTGTGCGTATTTTGTACTCCCACTTTTGATAACCAATGCGTATTCAGCTAAAATAATTGCATGAAATACACCAATACGCACCTTATCTGGAGTCCTGATTACTGTATCAAAATATCTTGCATTCCATGATACACTCGATGTCTACAGGGTAGAATTGAAATTGGACTGCAATGAAAACATGCCTAGAAAACATGCCCACATAATTAGTTAATGAAGTAAATATACCCTGGGGCTCTTTCTTGTTGTGACAGGTATATGACGTGGGGCCTGTCCATGAGATTATATGTATTACTTATTCAGTGATTGGCATGGGTCTGTCAACTTTGTCTTGTGATTATTTGCTGCTTTCGAAAATTGGAGAAATATTCCATACAAAAGTTTACACTTTACATAGAACTACACATACAGTAAAATCATTTATGCAAATAAGGCTGATTTCTGTATCAGTATCGATACACAAAATGCTTCCTGGTGATAAAACAGTCCCCGGTATCTCAATTAACATTTTTCAACAAAGGTATAAATATATTGCGTGTACGTACTTGTTTCCCCCTTATCATTGTTTGCAAATGGCTTGTGAATGATACCGATAGTTGGCTGACCATTCACGGCGACACACACCATTGTTGTCACAAAATGGAGCAGATCTTTACCATCTGAAATAGAAAATATATTCTGACAAAAGAGTGCTGTGTTAACCCTTTCCCTGCTTTGCGATATTTCGACTCTTCCAAATCGAAAACATCTGAATAAAAGAATCAAATGCTGGGTCAAATGATGGTTAAATTATCTGATAGAGTAGAAAACATTGTGGGAAAAGGAGAAATTGCTTGTTACAAGCAATTTCTCCTTTTCCCACAATGTTTTCTAAAGACATCTTCTGCAGAGGCGTGAAAAGTCGTTTCTATCAGGGAAAGGGTTAAACTACTCACCAATTCTCAAAGTTTTCATAAAATGTTGCAGATGTATTTTTTAAAGCTACTTTAACATCAGATTAGTATGATGAACATATTTTGAACAGATACAAACAGACTGATGTACAGACATGCATCCGGGTGTAATTTTGGTCACACATTGCTGGAGCTTCTTTAGAGTCATACCAGGTGAGCTACTAGTCACATGTACATGTATATGTATATGCTGATTATATATGTGGCTGTGACACGAGAAATGGGGCGTATGGGGTTAAAAATCTGTAAAGCGGTTCATAAGTTATTGAAAAATGACAGGTGCTACTAACGTAACGTGTGCATGCATGTATGCACATGGACTAACGCTATATCCCATCTTGCCTATCGACCAGGTGATAATTACGTCACTACTCGCGTGGTTCTCAGAAAGATCTACGACGCAACAGGCCAAGTTCAATTTGACATAAAATTTGCTGTAGCTTCATGTAGTGGAAACTGACAATCAAATACGATAATTAGCCAACAAATTCATGTTTATGACCAGTACACTGCAGCTCCCTTATAACGCGATCGCGTATAGCGCGATCTCCATTATAACGCGGGTCTCTCGTGCATCCAAATTTTTTTTAAAAAAAATCGAGAAAAAAGAAAACAAAGAAAAAAAATCAAAAAAAAATTGTCGGATGTCGAAGTAATCGTGTCATTAGTTGATTCGTGATTTCTGTAAATTTATTCAAACAACGACATTCATATGGCTCCGTTGCTAATGCAATTCCCGCAATAGTTGGTAACCAGTATTTATACAACAGTTTTGTGAAATGAATTTTCGGAGGTACATGTACCATCTGAGACACAGCCGCTCTAAATCTATGGGGCGCCGTTTTGGACTTTGTAGCACTTTGTGATATCACCCATTCGAATAGGTGATATCACCTATTCAGATTCGAATGCGTGATACAGTGGAACCCCTCTAAACCGAACCCCCTCTAAACTGGAATTCTCTCTAAACCAAACAGACGAACAAGTCCCGCTTCAGAGGCAGATTCAGGGCAGGGGAGGGGGGGGGGGGGGGGGGGGGGGGTATGGGGGGGGTGGGGGGGGGGGGGGGGGATTGATTACGAAATATTGAGCAAGTGCTATGAAAAAATTGATTGTATGGACTGTTATGCAGGAAATGGCTTCCTCAATTCAAAAGTTTTCCGTGGGGGCATGTCCAAGGACCCCCACAGCCAACTCACTCGCTCCGCTCAGTCGACGAACGAGCATACCTCGTTCAAGTTCCATGTGGGCCCCCCCTTGGTGAAATCCTGGATCCGCCACTGCGCTACATAAACACAATGTTTTCGACCCCTCTATTCCGGAATCCAAACGACATTTCAACATTAAACAAGAGCTGTAGGAGAAGTTCGAGGGTTGTCGATGTACACATAGCTTGACAAACAAGGTGGCCGCGGCCTGCATAACAAGAGCTGTAGGAGAACAGCATAGCTCGACTACTAGGGTTGTCGATGTACACATAGCTTGACAAACAAGGTGGCTGCGGCCTGCATAAAAACCGTAACCAAGGTTGACTAAAAACCTTAACCAAGGGAAATTAAGTAAGTAATTCAAGGTTAAATGTAGGTCAATGTGGCCGCGGCCTGCATAAAACTTAACCAAGGTTGACTAAAAACCTTAACGAAGGGAAATTAAGTAAGTAATTCAAGGTTAAATGTAGGTCAATGTCAGATATAGGTCAGGGGTTATTGATGTACATCACTAGGAGATGAAGTTTTCCAAGTATGGTTGCTGTAGGGCCAGGAGTATTCCATATACATGTACAAGCTCGACTAAAAATCTTAACCAAGGGGAATTAACTAAGTAATTCAAGAGGAAATGTAGGTCAAGGTCAAATATAGATCAGGGGTTATTGATGTACATCCCTATGAGAAAAGGTTGTCCAAGTATGGTGTCTGTATGCACAATAGTATTCCATGTACAAGCTTGACTAAAAACCGTAACAAAGGTTGACTAAAAACCTTAACCAAGGGGAATTAAGTAAGTAATTGAAGAGGAAATGTAGGTCAAGGTCAAATATAGATCAGGGGTTATTGATGTACATCGCTATGAGAAAAGGTTGTCCAAGTATGGTGTCTGTATGCACAATAGTATTCCATGTACAAGCTTGACTAAAAACCGTAACCAAGGTTGACTAAAAACCTTAACCAAGGGGAATTAACTAATTAATTCAAGAGGAAATGTAGGTCAAGGTCAAATATAGATCAGGGGTTATTGATGTACATCACTAGGAGATGAAGTTGTGCAAGTATGGTGGGTGTAGGGCCAGTAGTATTCCATATACAAGGTTGACTAAAAACCTTAACCAAGGCGTGAAGGTGACGCCGACATGACAACATAAGCTCTACTTATTCTTCAAATAGTCGAGCTAAAAACCTTAACCAAGGTTGACTAAAAACCGTAACCAAAGGAAATTAAGTAAGTAATTCAAGGTTAAATGTAGGTCAATGTCAGATATAGGTCAGGGGTTATTGATGTACATCACTAGGAGATGAAGTTTTCCAAGTATGGTTGCTGTAGGCCCAGGAGTATTCCATATACAAGCTTGACTAAAAACCTTAATCAAGGGAAAATAACTAAGTAATCCAAGGATAAAAGTAGGTGAAGGTAAAATATAGTTCAGGGGTTATTGATGTACATCCCTATGAGAAAATGTTATCCAAGTATGGTGTCTGTATGCACAATAGTATTCCATCTACAAGCTTGACTAAAAACCTTAACCAAGGTTGACTAAAAACCTTGACCAAGGGGAATTAACTAAGTAATTCAAGGTTCAATGTAGGTCCAGGTCAAATATAGGTCAGGGGTTGTTGATGTACATCACTAGGAGATGAAGTTGTCCAAGTATGGTTGGTGTAGGGCCAGGAGTATTCCATCTACAAGCTTGACTAAAAACCTTAACCAAGGAGAATTAACTAAGTAATTCAAGAGGAAATGTAGGTCAATGTCAAATATAGATCAGGGGTTATTGATGTACATCCCTATGAGAAAATGTTGTCCAAGTATGGTGTCTGTATGTACACTAGTATTCCATGTACAAGCTTGACTAAAAACCTTAACCAAGGTTGACTAAAAACCTTAACCAAGGGGAATTAAGTAAGTAATTCAAGGTTAAATGTAGGTCAAGGTCAAATATCGGTCAAGGGTTGTTGATGTACATCACTAGGAGATGAAGTTGTCCAAGTATGGTGGGTGTAGGGCCAGGAGTATTCCAAATACAAGCTTGACTAAAAACCTTAACCAAGGGGAATTAACTAAGTAATTCAAGAGGAAATGTAGGTCAATGTCAAATATAGATCAGGGGTGATTGATGTACATCACTAGGAGATGAAGTTGTCCAAGTATGGTGGGTGTATGGCCAGGAGTATTCCATATACAAGCTTGACTAAAAACCTTAACCAAGGCGTGACGGTGACGCCGACGCCGGGGTGACTACATAAGCTCTAACTATTCTTTGAATAGTCGAGCTAAAAACCTCTGAAAACAGAACCGTTGAAGTATGTCTACTGTCCGCATGTCTCTATCAAAGAAATATGGAGCTGTCAATGGCAATTGGGTGATTAAAAGACTGTTAATTAAGACTAATCGTGGCAAACCAAACTAGGCGAGCTATTGTCCAATATAGAAGCAGGACACCCTGTAATTTGGTATACTCTACACATTTTGTAGTTTTATGGTGCACATTGTAATTTGGATATTGGGATGTGTACGATCACTCCATAAGACTACTATACTGGTGGCTGGTTCACACCCAAACTGTCACCTTGTAGTGTAGCAACACCACAGACTATTTGTTTGGTTGTTTGGTTAACCAACACTAGAATCAGAACATGGGCAAATGCACTTACACATATTTGTGGACCAGTTTAAGGCGTCCAAGTCTCCGCCAAATGATCAGGTTACCATATACTGCTTCCCTTTACAGTAACATTAACAGCAACTGATGTTTATGCTTGCCGTATGGTTATATGGTATACAAAATACATAGAAATAGTTAATTGAAAAAAAATAAAAATTTCCTTAACTGGAATTAGAAAACCCATCTAAACCCAAAACCTGTCGGTGCTCGGTTTAGAGGGTTTCCACTGTATCACCTATTCAAATGGGTGATATCACATATTCAAATGGTTGATATCACCCATTTGAAATGAATGGTATCATCCTCTCAAATCAGTGATATCATGTATTCGAATCGGTGATATCACTGATTAACAAGAGTGCCGAAGGTCACAATATACGCCCGTCGAGGCAAAGCCAGTTAGCAAAGGGAGATAACTCACTGACAATTAATTGCCGTGATAAACATGTATATTGAATTTGGTCACGATCTGTAAAAATAAATAGGCTTCTTCGTTTGCCGTGATAAACATGTATGCCAAATTTGTTTACGATCGGTGAAGTAGAACTTGAGTTATTGCATGGACAAGGATACAGAGTGCGAAAATTAAAAATGGCTGCCACGGGTCGATAAGTCATCAGAAACTTTTCAAAATCAATAGACTTCTTTGTATTGCCGTGATAAACATATACCGAATTTGGTTACGAGCGATAAAGTAGAACTTGAGTTATTGCGTGGACAAGGATACAGAGTGTGAAAAATAAAAATGGCTGTCAAGGTGAGATAAATCATCGGAAAAATTTTCATAATCAATAGGCTTCTTCGTCTTGCCATGATAAACATGTATACCAAATTTATTTATGATCGGTGAAGTAGAACTTGAGTTATTGCGTGGATACAGAGTGAGAAAAATAAAAATGGCCACCAAGATTTATAAGTAATTGGAAATTGTTGAAAATAAATAGGCCTCTTCATCTTGCCGTGATAAACATGTATACCAAATTTGGTTACAATCGGTGAAGTAGAACTTGAGTTATTGAGTGGACAAGGATAAAGAGTGCGAAAAATAAAATGGCCGCCAAGGGGAGATAAGCCATCGGAAATTTTAGAATATAAATAGGGTTCTTCGTCTTGCAGTGATAAACATGTACACCAAATTTGGTTACGAAGGGTTAAAGTAGAACTCGAGTTATCGCGTGGACAAGGATACAGAGTGCGAAAAATAAAAATGGCCGCCAAAATCAATAGGCTTCTTCATCTTGCCGTGATAAACGTGTATACTGAATTTGGTTAAAATCCGTCAAGTAGAACTCTAGTTATTGCGTGGGCAAGCTGTGCCCGCCCGCCCATACAAGATGAATACATATTACGTCCCGTTTTTCAAACGGGCGTATAAAAAGGAATGTCTGATATCACCTATTCGAATGCAAGATATCAACCATTTGAAAGGGTGATATCACCGATTAATTCTGAATTGGTGATATCATCCTTTCGAATAGGTGATACAGACTCGGATCCAGGGTCCGGACCCCCCACCCCCACTGCGGGCAAAAAAAACCCTTTATTTTAAAGTGTGAATTTGTTACCTAGGTGTCAGGAAATCACATCTGCGGCGATCTGGCATTTAAAAATTTTGTGGGGGAGAACCCCCAGACACCCCGACTTTATGATGTAATTACCGACCCCCCCCCCCCCTGCAATTATTTCTGTATTCGCGCCTGTGATATCACCGATTCGAATGGGTGATATCACAAAGTTCTATTAAAGCCCAAAATGGCGCCCCATATACATCACTCATTTAAAATCCTCTATCTGTCAAGTCACAGTACTTTACAAAGTTACTATACCTTCTTCGAGTTCAGTATATTCTTGTGTAGCATCCAGGGGATCAATCCAAACAAGGATTTCGTTCTTTGGTATAGACTGGTCTGATGTGATTATGGCTTCAACTTCCTTTAAATGCTTGTCAATATCTGGGATTGTACTGAAGTCGACCGGCTGAGTCTCATGCTCTTCTGATACAACCTGAATTCAATTAAAAACAATGAATTTGCCGACGATATCTGACATTAAGCCCAGCCAACCCGTATTAGAAATTATGTTTCTAAAACACAAAACACTTGAAGTATATCAGTATATGATGCTAAACTGTGATAAGGGGGCAAAATGATGCTAAATTGTGCTACAGGGGATATATTCCCATATTTCTGTCCACTTTGCACAATTTACCATCATATACAGTAAGTGTTTCAGTGGCCTTATGTTCCATTATTTTATGGGGTGGAGCTAAGTGACTCTGGTGTCGTGCAGGGATTCTGCTGGCGATCGCCACTTTCGCAATAACAAATTACAATTTTCGAGGAGAAAAAAATCCTTTTTATTTCTTTTCGAAAATTGTATTTTTTTTATCGCCAATTGTTTTTTTTATCGCCAATTGTTTATTTTTATCCTATTGGTTATTCCTTTTTTATTTTTGAAGTGCCGATTTTTTTTTTTTACCCAGCGGAATCCCTGGTCGTGAGGACCTGGCACCAGATCAGGTTATTCTAAATATTTAGTTCTTTTCGACTTAACATTAAACAATATAGTGAAGTATGAACGTCAACACCCTGCGAAGTATGAACGTCAACACCATGGAAGCGTGATAACGATCTATATTGCTTGTTAGAAGCATATGGCCGGCGTTTCATTGTTGAAATGGCGAAAAATGCAGCCGGGATCAACACTGGTCGTAAAACCCAATCGCTCCAGATAAGTTTTGTATCTAAAGATTATTACACCCCCATATTTCAAATTCAATGCGTATTTTACTTTTACAAATGTATTATTGCTTTTCTTCCTTATTAAATAAATAGGGAAGATGATAAAAAAAATCACTTATTTGAAGGAAGCAGGTCAAAACGCCCCCAAGTCAAAACGCTTCCGAATTGGTCAAAACGCCCCCATCAATTAGTCAAAACGCCCCCATTTTGGTCAAAACACCCCTATTTCTTAAACATCTTCAAAAGTTTATTGTCAAATATTGAACTTATTCTGGTGTTTTTTATGGGTGTTTTACTATTTTCATTTCAGATACGCGTTGTGTACGAAGAATGTCTGTACGGGAAGAATTATGGCGACGATATTATTGTATAATTTTGGAATTAATAATAAAGTACCATACTTGTGTGTTTGTGCGTCTTAAAGGATGATTAAATGATGTAATTATTTATTGGCGTGTGTGTATATATGTGCGTGTTCACTGTTTTCTGAATTATTTCTTCATGTGTATTTTTGAGTGTTCAATGTTAATTAATATTGCATAATACATCAGTTGATTTTGTTATTGTATATCTATTAGCATGATTAAAGTATGATTAAATGATGTAATTATTTATTGGCGTGTGCTTGTTTGTGCGTGTTCAGTGTTTTCTTTAATTATTGCATCATTTCTATCAAGATGAATAAAGGATGTAATTATTGTCAGTTTGGATAATAGCGTCCAACAATAAAGATATATCCTGTGTTATTATCCCGTTGACACTTATTTAACCCCTTTTATCCTGTTAATCACGTAATTGATAATCCTACATTATATACACCCAACAATAACGATCTAACATGCATTACTAGGAAAGTACAAGCGTGCACCGTCAAAACGCCCACAATTTGACTATTTAAACCACAATCAAACAGGTCATGTTTATTGAAAAAACGGACTTGTTTATCATGTTAAAAAGGCTCATACATGTCCACTGAATAACTGTACAAATACAAATAATAATGACAAAATAAAATCGCATTAAAAAAAAAAGACTGTAAATCTATTTGAGTTGCAAATATGTCACAATTAACTACTAAAGTGTGAATCAGATCTGATTCGCTATTATGCAGAGAAGGCCTATCAGTGGAATCATAACTCTGCCTACGGACGATACGGGAGTGGACTGCAAGAGTTGCCGTTCGCAACTACTCTCTGCTAAGTGAGTAAAATATGCCAATACGCACCTTATCTGGAGCTCTGAAACCCATAAGTCCCATTTCTCCAGTTACAGCCACATATAACATTGGTTGTCCGGCTAGCGTAATCGGAAACGTGTGCACTTCTCACAAATGCAGCCCGGATTCAATCATCGACCGGGGCATTGTTTATAACTCTAATTACATTTCGTTACACTGCATTACATAAAGAGTTATGACGGAGTAGTCTTTCCAAATGTGCGTTTGAAGCGTTCTTTGTTTATGTTCTGCTTCGTGGAGAGTGACCTGAGAATTTTGGTAACACACACATTATTAAGTAAGTTTATTGTAATATTTTTGTGTCATATTGTAGAATTGTCTCTCAATAACAATACATGTATAGCGAAGTATGAACATCAACATCCTGCATTTTTTTTCTATATTTTAGGGCACGTAGTGTAAATGCTATTACGTGCATTTTTACTGTGTAACGTGGTGTAGTGATATAGTACAACCAGTTGTCTATAAAGCGGAAAACGTGCAGCTACCCGGGGCAGTATGTGAGATGGTATGCAGGGCTTAAAAATTCACTCGCCCCGCTTGCCATGGCGAGTCAATTTTCATGTTGGCGAGAGGATTTTCTTTTCACTGGCCCGATTTGGCGAGTGACAAATCGGGAAAGGCCATTCTGTATTTTCCGAAAATTTACTTGAAACTGACAAAAATTTGCATCTTAATTTCCATTATTTTATTGGTTTTCCTAACGCTTTCCGCGATTTCAAAACCAGAAATTATATGTTTTTAATGTTTACATTAGAAACCAGGATATTGATCAATTACAGCATCCCTGTACTAGACAATTGGACGTCTACAGTTGCTATCCGCTCGGCGGATAGTTTTTACTCACTCCTAAAACAGGCCACGGTCTCGTTCTGCTGACATTGTGCCTCGTGTTTTTTTAGTTTAGTTTTTAGGAATGGCATTATCACCAGATGCAATTTATACAGGGCGTGTCGCTGGATGTCACACTTTTTAAGACCGGTCAGAGTACACTTGCACTAATAATAATCAGCGAATATACTGAATTAAAATAGTTTCCAAGACATCGCCACCGAAAAATGAATCTGTGTATTGGAAACGTTTAATAAAGTTACAAAGCATCCGGACAATTGATAGATCGTCTTCTAAATAATGATGCACCCTTGTTTTAATTAAAATTACGATCTCCAGATAAGCACTGAGCATAATTTGTTGTGATTGTGTCTGGTGCAGTGCCCCCAAGCCATGGTGATCGCCAGACCCGACAAGTGGGTTTCCTCCGGGTACTCCAGTTTCCTCCCACAGTAAGGATCACCCTTACTCTCCCATCTGTGCCAATGAAAGCATTTATATAAGTGCTCTCACGCTTCTTTGTAACTGGTAGGTAGCCGGATTAGCTCAGTAGGTAGAGCGTCGGACTGTGGATCGCGAGACCCCGGGTTCGATTCCCACCTCGACCTACTCCGAATGGTGGATTTGGCATGTCCTTGGGCAAGACAACTTCGTACTAGCCTCGTCCTATCGAATGGGGACTTAAATAGTCGGTCCCAACATGCAAGGTCATCGAGCCAGTGCCGTCGTTAAATCAAAGCATTTACATTGTGTACTGTCATTTCGGCTAATTCTGCGCATCGGCTAATGCGCAATTCATGTAAAATTTAACATTGCGTACGTCATAATACAATATGTGGATTTTGGTATAAACATGCTGATTAATTGCTACACTGTGGTATAATTTCATCACATTCAGATAGTTTGGTAAAAAGTTATTCTGAATATCATCAAAATGTTTAAAACGTTTGACTGATGGAAAAGCCGTCTTATTTACTAAATTAACTGTTCAACAAAGAAACAAACCTGTCATGATGTCGCTGGATAGTTCTACTTCCAAGTTTAATACCAACTTTGCTATGCTGATCGAGTATGCTGTTCGCCCTGTTGTTGACACTACCAGATGCGCAGCATTAGCAGAAAAAGATGTGACGTTGCAAACGCATCACACAATTTACGTCACTAACTGACATCAGAATGTTATGACATTTTAACTGCATAGACGTCTTTGAACTGTGTTGAATATTCAGGAAATTTTGACTCGATATGGCGATGTTAATGACATTAAATTTGTTTCAAAAGCCTTAGGTGCGCAGAATTAGCCGACACCATTGTAATTGTTGTACATAACATTAAAATAGGAAATTACCGCCAGCCCTGGAAATGCTTTTCCAAATCCATGTACGATAGCCCTGTGAGACTGCATGTCACCATCGGAAACCATTTCCTTTGCACCTTCTTTTGTTTCTCCTTTCACTTTCTCTTGCAACGTGTCCGCTCGACGGATGGCAAGAACGCGTTCTCCACCTCTCCTTGCCAAAACTATACTGGCCGACAACAGTTCCTTCATGCTGACTCTTGGTTCAGCATATAGTGAAGGGAAGCCAAACGCATAGAAGAATGTGGCAAGAACAAGAGCAATGAAAATTGCACCGCCAAGCGGATTTATTTTGATGTTCACTGGTGCCATCTTCATGTTTACACTGTTTACACGTTCACCGGACTTGATTGACTGTCAACTCGAGTTTGGTCCCCGGTGTTCGCACCTAAAACACGTAAAGTGGCGAAAAGAAGAAGTTTTGGCGAATAGTGTCGAAAAGAGGAGAAAGGGGCGTAAATGGCGAAAAGTTAATTCCAGTGGCGTAAAGTTTGATGATTAAGTCTGTTAATTGTCAGGCTCATGTCTGGTTTTGAATTTACATCTGCTGCTATGTAGGAATTATGTTTTGCCTTATATCCAGTTGGAAGTCTAATTATAATAGCTGTGTTCAGACATGGTATTTCAAGCACATTGGGGTAATGTTATTGCATCCTGGATTGACAAATATGGATTGTTCTGTAGTGTCCGGGTATGGTGGTGAGACACGATCGCCCGGTTAGCTCAGTTGGAAAGAGCGCCGTGCTAGTGTTACGGTGGTCGTGGGTTCAAACCCCACATCGGGCAACATCTTTTTTCCGTTAGAGATACTTCAATGGTGTCAGAAGTAAACAAGATTGTGCCTGGCGTACTTTGGGTTTCCGGCTATGCTCATCATGAAGCTGTTAGGTTGATGCCTGGCTCCCAATTGACAAGAAGGGGAGGAGTGTAGTGTCCGGGTGTGGTGGTGACACACGATCGCCCGGTTATCTCAGTTGGTAAGAGCGCCGTGCATGTTACGGTGGTCGTGGGTTCAAACCCCACATCGGGCGACATCTTTTTTCCGTTAGAGATACTTCAATGGTGTCAGAAGTAAACAAGATTGTGCCTGGCGTACTTTGGGTTTCCGGCTATGCTCATCATGAAGCTGTTAGGTTGATGCCTGGCTCCCAATTGACAAGAAGGGGAGGAGTGTAGTGTCCGGGTGTGGTGGTGACACACGATCGCCCGGTTATCTCAGTTGGTAAGAGCGCCGTGCTAGTGTTACGGTGGTCGTGGGTTCAAACCCCACATCGGGCGACATCTTTTTTCCGTTAGAGATACTTCAATGGTGTCAGAAGTAAACAAGATTGTGCCTGGCGTACTTTGGGTTTCCGGCTATGCTCATCATGAAGCTGTTAGGTTGATGCCTGGCTCCCAATTGACAAGAAGGGGAGGAGTGTAGTGTCCGGGTGTGGTGGTGACACACGATCGCCCGGTTATCTCAGTTGGTAAGAGCGCCGTGCTAGTGTTACGGTGGTCGTGGGTTCAAACCCCACATCGGGCGACATCTTTTTTCCGTTAGAGATACTTCAATGGTGTCAGAAGTAAACAAGATGGCCGGCGTCTTTGGGCCGGCTATGCTCATCTAAGTGTTAGGTTGAGCCTGGCTCCCAAGACAAGAAGGGGGGAGGTGTAGTGTCCGTGGTGTGACACATCGATCCCGGTTATCTCAGTTGGTAAGATCGCCGTGCTGTGTTACGGTGGTCGTGGGTTCAAACCCCACATCGGGCGACATCTTTTTTCCGTTAGAGATACTTCAATGGTGTCAGAAGTAAACAAGATTGTGCCTGGCGTACTTTGGGTTTCCGGCTATGCTCATCATGAAGCTGTTAGGTTGATGCCTGGCTCCCAATTGACAAGAAGGGGAGGAGTGTAGTGTCCGGGTGTGGTGGTGACACACGATCGCCCGGTTATCTCAGTTGGTAAGAGCGCTGTGCTAGTGTTAAGGGGGGTCATGGGTTTAAACCCCACATCGGGAGACACTTTTTTCCCTTAGACAGACTTCAGTTCCATTTCAGTTGCGGAAATCTGAATGAAAGTGTTATTGAAATATGAAGAGCGAAGACCCTGGTAAGACGGTGTATGTTATTTGAACGACGACCAGTGCAAACTCTGTTTATCATTACCATAACTGTTCTAGAGGCGCGGGATTCAGTATATATGCAGCCTTGGGTATACACATTTCAATAGCAATACAGTTTCAATGCTGGTCCAACTAAATGAAAACAGTAACATTTCCATATTGTTAGAAGACATATATACGCAATCGGTGTACAGATCAAACGAACTAACGGCAGCATGCATGCATTTGGACTCTCCGGTTTTGAAAAGTTCGCATATGTTAGTAATGATTTTAAAATAAAATTGAAAGACCAGATGCATATGCATGTAACCCTAAATCCTTAATCAGACAAAGCTATAGTCAAGAGTTGAAGTGTGCAGGACGATAAGGACCTACAGGGTGTCAAAAAACAAACGGGGACCTAATTCAAATAGCTCTAATTTGTTTAATTGAATGAATGCATGTGCACCAATTTTGCTGTGTATGCACCTTTGAAAAAGTTTCAAATATTAAAATAAAAATACGGATATATCACAAAAGTTCAAAGTTATCCAGAGTTACCTCCCTTGTTAAATTTTACAAATTTTCGCCATTTTGGCATTTTATCCACATGATGTTAGAGAGTGTTCTGTGTGAAAGATGGTCACGTAGGCATCACATAACTTCTGGATTGATACATAATCATTACGTTTCTATATAAGCATAGTTTATCATCTACAATGAGTGATTACTACCTTCGAGTGAGTATGTGTCGTGAGCGCGTTAGTGTTACTATATAGGGTATATAATAATGTATACTTTTTTATTTATTTCCAATAACATCCGAAGAGAAGCATAATTAATACACTTTGTTTTAAAAGTGATAACATGAGGTTTACTACTACAATATGGACGTCACATAGGACTGCCAATACAGTTTCACACTATCCTGATAAAGACCATGTGGTCGAAAATTAAAAAAAAAAGTGACTTTAAAACAATTAATTGTATATTGTTTTATTTGGGCATATGTACTTGTGTCATTATCTATTATTGAACAACATGGGAGGTCTGAAATGTGAATGATCTGTGAATTAGTGGATGTACGAGGGTTGGTCAATAAGTAATGTCACATGATACATAACTTTAAAATTATGTCTAAAACTACACGTATCATTCTATATTCCGTCAAGGTAGTTTCCATAGGCGTAGGAGCAGGGAGGGGGGGGGGCGGGGGGGGGGGGGCAGGGGGGGGGGGGGCAGGCCCCTCAATATTGAGAGTGGGGGAGGGGGGGGCAGAGTATGTTTTGGCCCCTCCAATAATTGCACGAAATTGTGTGTATGTATCGTCATTTATACTGTTCATATATACATATGAGACAATGTCAAGCTAGTGTTTGTGAACAATTTCACCCTTAGTTCGTGCGACAGTTATTTTTATCATGCAGAGACTGACACATGAGAGTAAGCGTTTACTGGAAGTATGTTGGTGCCGCGCAAAATAAGTGCGGGTTTTACACAGACATGTAGATCTCTACAACAACAACAACAGTAAAGTTTCTGTGAAATGATAGTTTGATTTTCGATCAATTTTAGGCCTATGCTTTTTACAAATCTTAGTTGCAGCCACATTTGTAGTAAGTAATTACTTAGACTATTTTCATGCAAGATAACATATGACAAGGATTATCTGACGGATGCGACGTCACGTGGGGCTAATGTAATGTACTGGGATATAAACGCAATATACGTTGTATGGGCGTTTCCATTATGAATTTAAGGACAGTGTAAATATTATGAATTTGACGTGGTCAAGCAGTCACGTCTGGAGACATTTCTTGTCTGGACCATCTTAACCCCTTAGACCACTACGCACAACAATTGTCGTCCGCTGTTACTTTTATATCTTGCCTTATTTCTCAGTAAAAACATATTTTGACAGCACTTTGCATGTTGTAAATTATTCTAAAGTGCTGCTAAAGCATGGTGATAGAACTGTAAAATAAACAACAGACGACAAAAAATTAAGATAGCGGTATAAGGGTTAAGTTGAATTGCGTGTGCAATATTTTAACAAAACTTCACACACACATACAAGATATTGAGTCAAAGGTGTGTCGCACGCAAGAATGACTATTCTAGCATCGCTAATTTGGATAATTTCATCGCTATTTTTTTAGTTATCATTCTTTTTTCTTTCTTTTTTTTATTTCTTGTCCGGAGCATAACTTGAATATCGTATAGAATATTTAAAAAAAAAAATTCACAAGGGCGCCGCTCCCATTACGCAAATTACGCTAGTGCGTAAAAAATATTTCAGGAGGTATGGGGTTTTTTTTCAATCAAAAAAGAAAAAAAAGAAGAAAATATTAAATAATAAATTTAATTAAATCGACCGTCATGAAGTTTAATTTAAGCGTAATATAATACCAGAAAAAGAATGGTGTTTCCATTTAGCCTCTAATAGTAATACGTCATTTTTTTACACATGACGTCAAAACATATTGGCCGAGTGCCTAGGTGTGTTACGCTTTGCGATTGGATGTTAAAATTTCACTAAAATAAAATTCCAAAATGAGCAAACGTAAGAAAACGCCACAATGTTCCACGTTGGATTCATATTTTGCACCCTGTTCATCCAAAAAATTAACAACACAATCACAAAGTGATGACAATAAAGTAGTTCTACCTGTCACTGTGTGCACCCCACAGAGTTCCACGGAGGACGCCGTCATGTCTTCCACTGTCTCAGAGTCGGAAACTAGTCAGTCTGACCCATCCAGCATTGCCACTGAACCACCAGAAATTAAAAAAATAGGACAAGTGGATATTTCGAAGTTTCTTGATAGAACCAGCGCGAAAACGGACACAGACAGACGATATATAGTTACGTACAAATTCAAGCCTGCACAAGGGTGAGAACCTCCGTTACGACAGTGTGGAAAACAGTTGAGGCGGGCTCCACATTTCTGATTCAGTGGGGAAAAGTACCCCACGATCCAATACTGCCCTACATTGGATGGTGCACTGTGTACGGTCTGTGTAGCATTTGGGAATAAATCCAACGTTCTCACATCTAAACCTTTAACAGACTGGAGCAATGGCAATCGAATTGTTGATTTGCACTTACAGTCTGAGGATCACAAATCAGCAGTTATAAAAGCTGCATGTTTCATCGCTGTCAGCATGCAGGCAGACAATTCAATTGCTGTACGACTGTCAACAGCATATAAAGACAAACTGGAAAGAAATCGATCTGCATTATGTTCCATCATCAGGGTGATTCTTCTTTGTGGAAGACAAAATATACCACTACGTGGGAAAGTGGACGAGAGATCCAATTTCAATGCCATTATTCATACTATGGCAGAAAAAGATCTTTCGCTGAAGAAACATCTTGAAATGTCCGATGCCAGAGCGAGATATTTGAGTCATTCTATACAGAATGAGCTAATACAACTCTGTGGCAAACAGATATCAGACGCCATATTACAGGACTGCAGGAATGCCCACTTTTTTCAATTTTAGCTGATGAATCTGCAGATGTTTCAAATTCAGAGCAGGTAGCTCTCTGCCTGCGGTATGTTCCCATCGGGAGGAGGAAAACACATGGTCAGGGAGGAATTTATATCGTTTGTATCGACAAGAGATACAACGGGCGAAACCTTGACAAATATCATTACCGCGCAGTTGGAAAAGCTTGGCCTTAACATCCAGAACGTAGTGGCTCAGGGCTATGATGGAGCTGGTAATATGTCAGGAAATGTCAAAGGGGTGTACAAAAACCCGCATCAGAAATATAAACAATGATGCAGTGTATGTCCATTGCAAAAACCACCGGCTCAATCTGGCGATTTGTCGTTGTTTCAAAGTCCTGTTTGTCAGTCACATGTTTGACGCTGTTGGGGACATTCTGTACTTCATTACAGCATCTCCAAAGCGCCTCCAGGTATTCTTAAGTCGAAACCAGAACGGGAACAGGACTCAAGCGACTGTGTCCACTCGATGGTCGCAGCACGCAGAAAGCGTATCTGCATTCTTGAAGAACTTTTCTACGATATCTGACACTTTGGTCGAACTTCAAGGTGATAGTGACACGAAAACTCGCAGTGACGCCATGTCATACGACAGGGCAATCCATTCCTTTGAGTTCGTCATAGCTCTGTTCTGTGTGACTGGACCGCTTGATTATTTAACCCCATTGGCAAACACCATGCAGACGCCATCATATGATCTAGTCAGGGCGTCCATGTACGCATCCACTGTCATCGAACTGCTCAATAAAAAGCGAAACGAAACGAGTTACTTTGATGAGATTTGGGACTCTGCCACAACCCTAGCCACTGACAACAGTATTGCTGTTCAGCGGCCGCGGGTTGCTGCGAGACAAACTACCATAACCAGTGTGCCAGCTAACTCAGATAAAGAGTACTGGAAACTCAATCTGTTCACACCGTTCATGGACCACCTCATAGTGGAGTTGACAGAGAGGCTGGCTAATCCTTTGCCACGACTGAAAGCCCAATATCTCCTCCCTGACAAGCTGGCGGATTTGTCGCCTGATGTGTGGAATGAGATCAAGGGTGCATACAGCAGATTTATTGCAGCTGACGAAACCGTTTTAGACCGCGAGTTGGAACTGTGGAAAACTGGCATTGACACTATGTGTATCCGGGCGACAGATATATGCGATGTCCTTGATTGCGCTGTTGACTTATACCCAAATCTGTACAAGATTTTAAAAGTTCTTCTGACAATGCCAGTTTCAACAGCATCGGCTGAACCGTCGTCTACGCATGCGCCGTCTAAAGACGTATCTGCGAAACACCATGTCCGATGACAGACTCACTGGCCTGGCACTTATGCATGTCCACAGAGAACGGTGCGTAAAACCATAAACGGTATTGAGAGATTTTGACGCAACAGGTGACAGGCGCATATCGCTTGCATTCCACAATGATTAATCATACACATAATACTAGTGTAATGTATACACAACGCCAATAGTTTAGCACCACTTTGATACTGGTCGCTATATAAACAAACTAGATAACGCCAAGTGATCCTTGAAAACTGCTGAGCAAAACTACCAAACAAATACGTCGCGAACAGGGTATCGATCTTCGTCTCTCTGTCACCAATGGGTCTATAACGACCAAAATTTACGACAAGAGGGACGACTTTAACTTTAGCATTGTTGATTATCCACATTTGAATGGAGATGTACCCTGTGCTACATCTTATGGGGTATACATCTCCCAGCCTATGCGTTGCGCTAGAGCTTCTAGCAATGTTGAAGACTTCAATGATCGGAATATGGTAATCACTTCTAAACTCATGCAACAAGATTACCGTTTCCACAAGCTTCGTAAAACATTCTCTAAGTTTTACAACCGTAACAGTGACATTGTCCTTAAATATAATTGCAATATGAAAACACTTTTGCGGTCTGGAATTACCCACCCAAAATTGTATGGTGACGTGATCTACAAACTTCGTAAAATTAAGGATAGTCGTTCATTTTCTGATCAATTCAAACGAATTATAATAGAAAATTTGTTCACCGACACTACGACCCCTCCATTTTGCAGCGTACTGCTGGGCTGGTCATCGACAGAAATAAAGGTTGGATTCAATTTTTGAGGGAATCTGTTTTTGTGGTGCCTCTGTTGCATTTTGTGTTATTTTCTTGTTGTGGTAGTTATTGAAATTCTTGGGGACCGTACACCGCTGCATTTTTTTTGCCATGTTGAAGGCTCTGTGACCACCGCTGTACCCGTGCCGTAGTTTTCTATAGTTGTTACTGTTATGTTAGTCCCGCTCATTGCCCCCCCCCCACCCACCCCTCCCCCACACCCCCCCCCCCCCCCCCCCCCCCTCCCCCCCCCCTTAGGATTTATTCCTATATTTGATTCCGTTCGTTCATCTGTGTCACAGACTGTGATGGCAGTAATGCTCAACTACCAACAGGGATCGGAAAAATAATAACAGCATGCATTGATAGGAAGCACGTGGAGAATTTATACAGCCGCCACACTGCACAAACTACGGTGGATGTATGTTCACTGGGTGTTGAACTTAAACTTAGATCGGTGCCAAGCTCTATATTTTGCTTAAATGTACTATTCATCTGGATGCAAAATATTGAAAAATATTGAAGACAATGGTGATTATAATACAGGAAATTCAATCACTGTTTCAAAAAGTTTTCGGGGGGGGGGCATGCCCCCGGACCCCCCTAGCACACTCCTTCGCTACGCTCAGTCGACTCATTTTACTGATTAGCGTAAACAAATTATGTGCCTGGCGGCGCCCTTGCAAAGTTCATACATAGATATCGTGACAAAGATGTGAGATTTCTCTTTTGGAGTTATGTCCATTTGTTTCTTTTTACATAGGATCTTTACAGCCTGTGTTATAGTTTCGTTCGTGTGAACCAGATCAAAGGACTACCTTTTGTGGAGATTCAGATGAATATTTTCAACGACCTGTTTTTAGCTCGCCTGCACGAAGTGCAGAAAAGCTTATGGCATACCCCCGGCGTCGTCGGCGTCAGCGTCCACAAACTTAACGTTGGGGTAAATGTCTTAAATAACTTTCCTTTCATGTAACACCTTGATATTTCATACATGCATTCCTCAGATGACCCTCTATCATGCTGTAGCAAATCCATGACCCAGCACACAACCCTTACCCCAAGTCACGGTCACAAACTTAGCACATTCATACACTTAACGTTGGGGTAAATGTCTTATAAGATCTGTTTCCTTTCATGGAACGCCTTGATATTTCATACATGAATTCCTCAGATGACCCTCTATCATGCTGTAGCAAATCCACGACCCACCACCCAACCCTTACCCCAAGGTCAAGGTCGCAAACTTAGCATGTTCATAAACTTAGCGTTGCGGTAAATGTTGTGCAACTTCTGTTTATTTGAAGGGAACGCCTTCATAGTTTATACATGCATTCATCTGATGATACTCTAACGTGCTATAGCAAATCCATGACCCACCGCCCACCCCTTACCCCAAGGTCAAGGTCACAAACTTAGCACATTCATAAACTTAACGTTGGAATAACATATATGTGAATACTGCCTTGTTACTGTATCCTATACGGAACATGGAGTGGCCAAGTCGGCCATCTTTGTGTGTTCGAGCCATCAGCCAGTTTCACCTGTTCTGCCGTTTGACAAAGAACTCAAAAAGTGAAGTAGAACGTATGGTATAATGTAGCTAATCACATGTAGAAAAGCCAGGAGATCAGACTCCTATCAATTATATTACACCAAACTGTAAAATATGTCAGTTTTCTGGACAGGTTTGTGCCTGTGTTTTTAAAAACATGAACCACCATTATAAATACCCTCATACACAGAAAATCGTACAGTGTATCACTTTTACCTGGCTAGCCAACCACACAACACATACCATATAAACCCACAGGTTGAAGTAACGAACCGAGGTCTATAAATATATTAAATATGCATAAAAGTGTAAATAAATGGAGAAAAAAAAGCTCAACATTGTTTTTACTCCCTCCATATAGATATGGAGTCTATATGGAGGGAATAAAACAAAAAATTAGCTCTTTTTTTTCTTCATTATACCCACTTTTTTTGGGAAAAAAAATGGGTATATTGTTTTCGTCACGAGTGTCCGTCCGTCCGTATGTCCGTACGTCCGTACGTCCGTCACATTTCTTGTAACTCGAAAAAAATTTCACCTTCATACCTACGCGCCTGATATTTGGTATGTAGCTTCGTTATCATGTGCAGATGCGCAAAATGAATTCGGATTTTTTATCCGACCCTCCATCATGGATTATCTCCCCCTTTCGGACCCAGAAATTTCCCATTTTTTTCCTTGAATCGAAAAACTTTTCACCTTCTACCTACGCGCCTCATTTGCTATGTAGCTTCGTTATCAGTGCGGATGCAAAGTAATTCGGATTTTTCATCCGACCCTCCATCAGGAATTATCTCCCCCTTTCGGACTTAGATTTTTCCCATTTTTTCCTTGTAACTCGAAAAACTTTTCACCTTCATCTACGCGCTTTCATACTACGCGCCTCATATGCTTTTATGTTGCTTCGTTATCATGTTGCAGATGCGCAAAGTGAAATAATTCGATTTTTCATCCGACCCTCCATCATGGATTATCTCCCCCTTTCGGACTTAGAATTTCCATTTTTTCCTTGTAACTCGAAAAACTTTTTCACCTTCATACCTACGCGCCTCTATTGCTATGTAGCTTCGTTATCATGTGCAGATGCAAAGTGAATTCGGATTTTTCATTCCGACCCTATCGTGGATATCTCCCCCCTTTCGACTTCAGAATTTCCCATTTTTTCCTTGTAACTCGAAAAACTTTTCACCTTCATCCAGACCATTATATTGTACTCCGACCCTATCACCCCTTTCAATTTACCTCGCTCCTTCATATGCTATGTAGCTTCGTTATCATGTGCAGATGCGCAAAGTGAATTCGGATTTTTCATCCGACCCTCCATCATGGATTATCTCCCCCTTTCGGACTTAATTTCCATTTTTTTCCTTGTAACTCGAAAAACTTTTTCACCTTATACCTACGCATATTTGCTATGTACTTCGTTATCATGTGCAGATGCAAAGTGAATTCGGATTTTTTCATCCGACCCTCCTCATGGTTACTCCCCCTTTCGGACTCAGAATTTCCCTTTTTTTCCTTGTAACTCGAAAAATTTTTCACCTTCAGCCTACGCGCCTATTTGGTAGTAGCTTTGTTACATGTGCAGATGCGCAAAGTGAATTCGGATTTTTCATCCGACCCTCCATCATGGATTATCTCCCCCTTTCGGACTCAGAATTTCCCATTTTTTCCTTGTAACTCGAAAAACTTTTTCACCTTCATGCCTACGCGCCTGATATTTGGTATATAGCTTCGTTATCATGTGCAGATGCGCAAAGTGAATTCGGATTTTTCATCCGACCCTCCATCATGGATTATCTCCCCCTTTCGGACTCAGAATTTCCCTATTTTTCATTGCAAGTCGAAAAACTTTCTCACCTTAATACCTACATTTCTGATATTTCATATGTAGCTTCGTTATTATGCGCAAAGTGAATTCGGATTTTTGATCCGACCTTCCATCATGGATTATCTCCCCCTTTCGGACTTGGAATTTCACTATTTTTCCTCGTAGGTCGAAAAACTTTTTCACCTTAATACCTACGCGTCTGATATTTGGTTCGTAGCTTCGTTTTGATGTGCTGATGCGCAAAGTGAATTCGGATTTTTTTATCCGACCCTCCATCATGGATTACCTCCCCCTTTCGGACTTAGCATTTGGGGAAAGTGGGTATATTGCGATGGCGCGCCATCGACGTTTTCTAGTTTATTGATGCTTTTAGGCATATTTAATGTATTTATAGACCTCGGTCCGTTACTTCAACCTGTGTATATACCCACAAAACACACACCATATATACATGTACCTACTACTGTACTCTGTTATTAGCTATAAAATCCAGTGATATGTAAGCAGTTACCTGAGTGTTTTGTCCCTGGTGTCTACTCACCTACTATGCGAGTAGATATGGTTTTACCTATGTATAATGTGTAAACTAACAATAGCCTATGCATCAGATTGAAAAAAATTATTTTGAGATTGATGGGAGAAATGCTCAGATATCTCGTCTTTTGTACAGTTTGCTGGCATTATATTTATAGCTTGGCGTTGTCACATCTGTCTATTATGTATTGCAGCAGGTTTTATTTGGTTTACTGTCATATTATTTGCTGTATGTGTCAAACGCACAAAGTAGTGAAACTGTACGATGGCTTGTACATACAAAGATGGCGGATGGATGGCAACTCAATGCTCCATTATAGTATACAGTACAAGACAATATTCACATATGTGATATTCATATTCATGCAATACATAATAGACACATATGACAACGGCAAGCTATAAATATTATGCCAGCAAATTATACAAAAGACGATATATCTGAGCATTTGTCCCATCAATATCAAAATAAATGTTGATGTGTAAACTTCTCAATCTGATGCGCAGTATATATTATTGTACATGCTACCATAGGTAAAGACATATTTACTTGCATAGTAGATGAGTAGACACCTGGGACAATACACTCAGGTAACTGCCTACATGTCACTGTATTTGATAGCTAATAACAGAGTACAGCAGTGGGTATATATGGTATATGTTGAGTGGTTTGCCAGGTAAAAATGATACACTGTGCGATTTTCTGTGTATAAGTTATTTATAATGGTGGTTCATGTTGTAAAAAAAACACAGGCACAAACCTGTCCAGAAAACTGACATATTTTACAGTTTGGTATAATATAATTGATAGGAGTCCGTTCTCCTGGCTTTTCTACATGTGATTAGCTACTTTATATCATATGTTCTACTTCACATTTTGAGTTCTTTGTCAAGCGGCAGAACAGGTGAAACTGGCTGATGGCTGGAACACATAAATATGTCACCAACGTTTATTCATCCAATATGTATCATTAGAGGGAATTACAAACAGTGTATGTATGTAACTGATAATGTGTATAACATCATCGGTATTTTACAAAATAAAAAAGCTTACCTTCTATATATTTTTTGGAGTGTACGTGTAAGCTGACCATTTGTACGCCTTATCTTATTACGTGTAATGGGTTATGTAAAATTGTACTCTGTATTTCTGGTTACATGTTACGCTAGTATAAGGGCATAACATAAAATTAACACAATGCGGTATATTTAATTGCATCACTACATCATGTATATCTTTGCTATATATACATGTAGTACAGGACAGTGCACTGTAGCATATTAAGCAAATACATACCGAACATATAAAATAGTTTGCCCCCCCCCCCCCCCACCCACCCAATAATTGAAACGCTCCTACGCCTATGGTTTCTCGTGGAGTCTATGACAGAACATTCCCGTTGTCACCCTGTCGCAATATTAGTTGCTAAGCAACAGGCGTTGATACATTCGACACTTGCGGTCACGTGTGATTGAATGTTATCTAAGTTAAAGGAACATACCCACTCAGTAGGCACATGTTCTTTATAGGAATTACCTACGTGTACAATTGTACCCGTGAACGAATAGGCGACGAACCAGACATAGTGCAGTACAAACAAGTCTGTTCTTGAATGAAACGTCAACAAGTGAAATATTCGTACAATAATTTACATTATAAGTTTTAATAATAAATTGTCATATACTGTTCAAATTATATACTTAGTACGATAAAATATATTATCTAAATATAGATTTGGTTTATAGTCAAGAACGTGACAGATGAATATTTATACGAAACAAAATGTAAACAGGAAACAAGATGGCATCGATGGAGGTAGGACATCAAAACAAACATATTATGCGAAAAATGCTTTCGCATGACCCTGCAAAGTTTACAGTCAATATACTACGTCAATAATATATATTTTATAGCGCCTATTTTATTAATACTGCAGTACGCGCGCTCAAGAATAATAAGAAAAGATAATGTCGTCGTCATAACGTGTAAATCTGGATAGGTGCGATGCATAATTTATGGCCAATTCGTGCGGAAGACAAGTCGTCCAACCATAAATCAACTCGTCCCAACCACGTTTATGTTAACTTGCACAAACATGGTTCAATTCGCCCTAATTTGTATGCCCCTTCACATGTGTTTTTAGTGTGTCTTGGATGGTCAATTATTGTTTGTATAGTCCCTATTATCATGGATCCGTGCCCCTAAGCACATACATTCATATTGTGTGTTATGTTCTGATTATTTCCTGAAAATGTATACATCAACATAAAGTTCAAACACTTGATTATGAGTGCACATAAGGAATTCACCAAAATTGTTGTTTATGCAAGTCTTAGAGTCCCTAGAAATAACCCACCCAAGTCGCCTAATTGATCTTGAAACATCTCATCAGGTTCGTACCCTACAACTGTTTGCACACTTGAGTGGCATTCCTTGATCACTCGTACAATAAAGAAGTGTTGCCGCCTAGATGAATCGAATTTAAATATGGTGAAGTTTAAATTCACCTAGAAATCAACATATATCACATTTTATGCATCATTTGCGAACAGACCCTCTTCAGATTAAGGAAGTACGTAGAAAAATCACAAAATAGGTGGTAAATCACAATTTTATGTAACTGTAACTTAGAAAACCATGGGAAACAACTTAAAATACCTTTTTAAAATAATTTTCAATTAACACTATTCTTAGAATATGCTTATTCACTTGTTTTCTAGGGGCACGAATCAATGAGAAGGCACGAATCCATGAGAATTGGGGCTATAGTCCCAATTCTGAGAGGGGTTGGCAACGTTACCCGCCACATAGGGGCCCTCTGGTAACCCGCCAAATAGGGGCCCTTTTACCCGCCAAATAGGGGCCCTGGTACTACTGCGAAATAAGGCCTCTGGTGACATCCAAACTAGAGGCCCTGGTTATTATATCCACTTTTTGAAGAAACATGAATATATTGCTTTTGTTATGTGTGTCCGTCCGTCAGTCCGTCGATACGTTCATTCTTTTCTAGTAAGTGTGAACACTTTTAATGTATACTAGCTGCTGCTGTTATACTTTGTATGTAACATCCCTATAGTGTATACATGTGCAAAGTACATTTTGATTGTCGATTCCTTCCCCGGTTCATGGGTTACCTCCCCCTTTTTTTACTTAGACTTTGGCAATTTTGTTTTAAAAGTTGTGAAACTTTGTGAAACCGTAATAGCCGCAGGCGTTGTACTTGGTATGTCGCTTCTGTATGGTTTGTAGAGATTCCCGACAAATAGGGGCCCTTCACCTGCCATATAGGGGCTCCAGATAACCGGCCAAATAGGGGCCCTTCACCTGCCATATAGGGGCACCCATGTAACCCGCCAAATAAGGGCACCCAGGTAACCCGCCAAATAGGGGTCATTCACCTGCCATATAGGGGCACCCATGTAACCCGCCATATAGGGGCACCCATTTAACACGCCAAATAGGGGCCCTTCACCTGCCATATAGGGGCACCCATGTAACCCACCATATAGGGGCACCCATGTAACCCACCAAATAGGGGCCCTTCACCTGCCATATAGGAGCACCCAAGTACCCCGCCATATAGGGGCACCCATGTAACCCGCCAAATAGGGGCCCTTCACCTGCCATATAGGGGCACCCATGTAACCCGCCATATAGGGGCAGGGGCCCTTCACCTGTCATATAGGGGCACCCATGTACCCCGCAAAATAGGGGCACCCATGTAACCCGCCAAATAGGGGCCCTTCACCTGCCATATAGGAGCACCCAAGTAACCCGCCATATAAGGGGCACCCATGTAACCCGCCAAATAGGGACCCTTCACCTGCCATATAGGGGCACCCAAGTAACCCGCCAAATAGGGGCACCCAGGTAACCCGCCAAATGGGGGCCCTTCACCTCCCATGTAGGGGCACCCAAGTAACCCGCCAAATAGGGGCACCCAGGTAACCCGCCAAATAGGGGCCCTTCACCTGCCGTCTAGGGGCACCCATGTAACCAGCCAAATAGGGGCACCCATGTAACCCGCCAAATAGGGGCCCTTCACCTGCCATATAGGGGCACCCAGTTAACCCGCCAAATAGGGGCCCTTCACCTCCCATGTAGGGGCACCCAAGTAACCCGCCAAATGGTGCCCATGTAACCCGCCAAATAGGGGCACCCAGGTAACCCGCCAAATAGGGGCCCTTCACCTGCCATATAGGGGCACCCAGTTAACCCGCCAAATAGGGGCCCTTCACCTCCCATGTAGGGGCACCCAAGTAACCTGCCAAATAGTGCCCATGTAACCCGCCAAATAGGGGCCCTTCACCTGCCGTATAGGGGCACCCATGTAACCTGCCAAATAGGGGCACCCATATAACCCGCCAAATAGGGGTCCTTCACCTGCCATATAGGGGCACCCATGTACCCCGCCAAATAGGGGCACCCATGTAACCCGCCAAATAGGGGCCCTTCACCTGCAATATAGGGGCACCCAAGTAACCCGCCAAATAGGGACACCCATGTAACCCGCCAAATAGGGGCCCTTCACCTGCCGTATAGGGGGGCACCCACGCCATCTTGCATTGTACGTATATTATACCATAGCCATGTATGTGTATGCTCATGAGGCAGTTGCCTCGATGCAATAAACTATTCTGTGTCTGTATAAAAAAAATGTACATGAATGTGTAATGGCCTCAATAATGGACTATTAAATACGGTGCTCCGTTAGGACCATCGTTGTTTCGCCCCTTCGACCTGTGGATTAGGGATGGGAGAGATTACTATCAGACGAAGGCGCGAAACCACGATCCGGCGGAACGAGCACACGATGCGAAGGTACGAATAACATGATGCGAAGGCGCGATATTAATATGGTACTTTCGCATCATGTCATCGTGCCCTCGCATCGTGTTATCGTGCCATCGCATCGTGTGTTCGCATCGTCCTATCGTAATATCGCATTACCAATTCACATATCAAGGGGCGAAACAATGATAGCCTTAACGGAACATCGTAGTTATGACAGTATGTGAATGTAATAAAATAAACTGCCCAGTAACAGTTCAAATAACATAAGACTAGCAAATAACTTCACCATACATATCATTGGACACGGCCATATGGAAGGCACGTACCAGAGATGAAGGATTCAGCTATTATTGTTTCAAATATAAATTATAAATGAAAAACGTGGAGATATGAATGCGCTGATCATTTGAAAACATACTTCAGGGTGAATTGATATCGATCTGACACCTATTGAACATGGGGTTCGTCACCTGTGCTAAAGTAGATGTTAGTCGTCACAGTCACTTTGCTCGTTTACGCTTGTACTTGAAGATTTTTCAGTCGATGGTCAATATACTTCACATGGATATTGATATATGAGGGGGGAAGATACTTATTAAAATGTACTTCATCAGCCCAAGTTGCAGGTAACCGGGGTTAAGCATACTAATATGCCTTTAGTGGGCGAATCCGTGTGTCTCTACTTATTGTTGGCAGTATCTGCATAAAGACTTACTGATCACATTCATATACTTTATTTGTGTAAGTAGCTATCGTGTTATTAGTATGGTATTTTAACATATTTCCATAGACTTCTTTCATGGGGCCACAGGGCCTGCCGAATGTTTGAGAAAATGAATAAAATAAATCACCAAATAATGCGACCAATGTAATACCAATCTCGGGAATGGAGTATGGGTGGGGCTGGGCTGGGTATCGTATTGTTTCCATTGTGCTGAAAATATACCCGAAAAAATATAATGTATTTTACTATACGGTTGCGTGCATTATTTGTACTACACAACGAGTCCGCTTTCACTTCAAGATGGGTACATTTGATATGAAATAATGGTACGTTGTCGAATTGGTTCGTTTAACTAGCAACTGTTGTATCTGTCATCGACTCTTATATGGCGTTTGTACCAGCTACTCTGAAATATTGTATGAAATTATCAATTGTTGTGGCTCGTACACTGTAGTTTTAGCTGCCAACGAGTTGACAATTGAAGTCAGAACTGCATGTCGTGGTGTACCGCTCTCGTTCTTTAAACTGTTGTCTTCACAAACCAGAACTACAGGCAAAATACCATAATGTGATAGCACGTAGTACGCTGTGGACATACCTTTTTGTGTTGTGCCAGAATAAAAAAAAAATTGCCTACTGTTTATCCCATCGCGTAGCGTAAATGGGATATATGGATGCAAAAGTCGTCCGTCCGTCCGTCCGACCGTCCCCGTCCGTCCGTCGGTGTCTGTCCGTGTCCGTCCGTCCGTGTCCGTCCTCGTCAGTCCGTGTCCGTCCGTGTCTGTGTGTGTATGTGTGTCTGTGTGTATATGTCTGTGTTTACGTGTCTGTGTGTCCGTGTATGTGTGTCTGTGTATGTGTGTCTGTCTATGTGTGTCTGTGTATTGTGTATGTGTGTCTGTGTTTGTGTATGTGTGTCCGTGTCTGTGTGTGTCTGTGTATGTGTGTCTGTGTGTATGTGTGTATGTGAGTATGTGTGTATGTGTGTCCGTGTCTGTGTATATGTGCATGTGTGTATATGTGTCTGTGTCGGTGTGTATGTGTGTGTGTGTCTGTGTCTATGTGTCTGTGTATGTGTGTCTGTGTGTCTGTGCCTGCCTGCCTGCCTGCCTGCCTGGCTTGCCTGTCTGTCTCTCTGTGTCTCTGTGTCTCTGTCGTCCGTCCCTGTCTCTGTATATGTCTCTGTCGTCCGTCCGATCCATCCGTCCGTCCGTCCGTCGGAGTAACCAAGGGTGTACAAGGGGCCATGGGGCGGAGCCTAACACAAAATAATTCTTTGATTTATTCCGTATGGCCCCTTGTTCTATTGTTTACAAGGGGCCATCTCTTTGATCTAGAACAATGGAAATGGCCACTTGTTCACTATTGGTGGTCCGTCCGTCCGTCAGTCAAGTCTTCTATTCTGTCACAATTTCGTTACCATAACTAGTATATAACTTCTTTACCGTACGACCGATTGTTTTGAAACGTCATGTGCATGTTTATTATCATCCATATGTTCATTCACCCCTCGACCATGTTCGCACCATGCCCAACGGCAAGAGTGTGATTGTTTCGCATGTCGAGGGTGCGTATGTTTTTAATTTTGTCAATTCATCAATTAGTACTCTCACTATGTCTCGCTTTCCGCAGGCGGGCTTGCCAATAATGCTAATATTCGTACAAAATATAAATGGTTTTGGCATAGGAGACTATTCTGATGTGTTGCCAAAACATGTGTTATTATTAAGAAATAAATATTTTTTTTGAAGAAAAAAAAACCCATTAGTATCGTCTAATAAGACGATGATCATGTGTTGACAAACATATTTTATTAAGAAATCAACAAATGTGAAAAGAAAACGAATACAGTTGTATTTCTTTACATAGAATCGACTTAGGAGACGATTCTCATGTGCTGCCAAATCTTGCTTTATCAAGAAATCAAACAAATGTGAAAATGCACTATGTCAAGCTAATGCGTAATTATCAATTTATCGGCGATGCGATGGACGTGAGCGACTACATATAGGCGGCGGAAGCCGAACATTATTGGGGGGGGGGGGCCCAATGTTGACACTATATGCCACCGTTTCTTCGAAACCAGGTGGCATAAAAATCCAAAATTTACAGAATTATTGGGGGGCTAGGCCCCCGCCCCCCCCCCCCCCCCCGCTTCCGCCGCCCTGCTACATAGCGTTGTTTTTACATAGGATATACCTACGTATAGGGATCGCCTCCGACAGTTAGACACGCCCCAGACCCCCCTCGATGCGGTGGTAGGTAGTGATATCTTGGAGTAACCATAACAACAAAATGCATTGTGTTACTCAACGTTTAACTGTCATACGCAACCGCTAATTGAAAATAATATTATGAAAAACTACTTGCACTGCACAATATCAACAACGGATGTTCTACGTACAAAAATACATCGGATGATTTTGTTGCGCGTGATTTGCCCCCATTTGCAGCACAAATCGTGCGGTCATCGCTAAATTTAGTAACAGAGTTAACTCCCCTCCGAATACTCTCCGAAACAAGTGACGCGTTTAACACACAAGCTACATCAAGTTTGACCTTCCGACAGCCTATTTTTAAACTCACCCGACACCTGTGCGAAACAAAACTCGCACGTGTAGGTCTAAGAAAAAAAATCTGGAAAGCAATTAAGAAATTTAGCTATTTTTATAAGAAATGCTTTATGGTTATAATGACTAGTGAGCTTATACATATGCATTTTGTATTTTTACCCATCGTTGTATTATGTAATCTATTGTATACCTCGTGTGTCACGTATGTGGCTTAGAGTGAATAAAATGTATTGTATTAACTGATGTTTAATCCTCATTCTCTCTCTCTATCGATGGATTTACAGCGGATTTTAGTGACATTCCTGAATTCGACCTGATTGACATTTGTCTATGGTGGCCAATACACGCCAACATGAGTGTCAATTCTACGTTCAGGGAAGTGGGTCAATTAGTCAGTATTTAAGGTGATAACTTACAGTCAGGGAACAAATTAATGACAGTATAACACATCCAGCGTATATTAATACCCATATTAATGCAAGTACTGAAATACGACAACAAAAAATCTAACAAGTTTGGGCTTCCATACATTGAAAATGTTGTCAGCGGTTTCCCCAATGACGTCATTTGTATGTTTTAATATACTCGATCCGGGGCCAACTATTTCATTCACAAAACAGAAGTAAACTTGGCGATGTACCGATAAGGCATTTTCAGGCGCGACACCGCTTCCGTGGCGGAATTATTGTAACTATGGCTCTTCAATCAGTTTTCAATATATCTATGATGATCATAGATATCTGGAATCTGTATACTTGAATTGATGATGTCTTGTATATGTGTTACCGTATCTTTCTGATATTGCTATGCATAATCTGTAATGGTGTTGAATGTTTTGGTACATACTGTAGCAGTGCATACTGAACTTTAAGTTGTGCCATATCAATAGTTTACCCCTTAACCATTAAAACGCTGAAAAATAAAATTGCCGTGTGCTCATTTTGTATATTTTATTCTCTTTAAAAACCTGTTTTGGCAGCGCAGTAGAATCGTCTCGGTATGTTTTTGAGGAGAAAATATAAAAATATTTAAAACAGCAGACGACAATTGTCGTTTCCAGCGCTTTAAAGGTACATGCCCACTCAGTAAGTCCAAAATGTCTTTTATAGGAATTAAATAAGTGTATAACTGTGTCACTATTCCACCAGTTCTAAACGTTACAAGTGCCCGCTATACAGATATAATCATTTAGTAATATTTATTTTACTGATAGTGACTCGCGGTTTCATATGCAAATGAGGCATGATATTTTTTAATTATGTATACTAAAGAAATGCGTCACCTGAAAAAATAATATTTTCGACAGATTTTAAAGTATGATCATTGCACATCATAAAATAAATACAGAGATTAAATGGTAATGTCCGTTAACATTTTAAGCAAACACGGTTATCGCCCCTGATATCAGTGTGTAAATTTACGTCTGATATAAAATGTATAATACTGCCAATCAGTACGTGGGATAATGGCGCTTGAATGTTTATTTTGCCAGTGGGCATGTACATTTACGGGTTAATGAAACTGCAACACCAACAATCAATCAATCAATCTAGTTTAATCTTGTAGTACCCTATGTTCAGTACTTTCAGTACTTTGATGATATGTTTGTTTCTGCAGAATTCTAAATGTCGGTCAACAGGTCACACTTTGCACGTGAAACTGGATTACCCACAGACGATTGTAAACACCATCAGGTGTGCAGCTAGACAGAAAATGATATGTCGCAAATGTGCTAGTTTGGGATAGGTGCGCGATCACGAGGCGAAAACGTTTTCTTTTCAAGAAACATGTATTGGCAGTACATTAGAATCGTCTCCTAAGACGATTATTATGTTTTTATTGTCAAGAACTACTGATGTTTGTCCACATTTGTTCTATTTCTTAATAAAAACATGTTTTGGCTGCACATAAGAATCGTCTCCTAAAACAATGTGTACGTGTCCTGTTAGGGACATGTGTTAGGGACATGTGACAACCCCTGCGTGTTCGCGGTTTCTCGCATAGGTTGCGATCGTAAAGTGTGATCGCGAGATTTCGAGTGCACAACTTATACCCCCCCCCCCCCCCCCCCCCCCCCCCCCCCCCCCCCCCCCGGCTACATACGGGCATGCCGCAACCTGTCGACTGTCAGCTGATGAACATTGGACATGTCGCTATTGTGTATTATTATGAGTTGGCTTACGGACGAGTTGGTCGAAGGCCGAATGCACACATACACACACATGCGCGCACTTAATTAATGGTTTATCGTACAAAAACAAATTATTATTTTGCAAATGTACATGCATATTATGTACAGGTAAATACGCAATCGCGGTGATCCCCCGTGAACGATCACGTCGAATCACAGTGATAACACTAGGGCAGTGCATGGCAGTGACCGGGGATGCTGTCACCGCGACCTCACTGTCTGAAACAGCGACCGCGGGGGACAGGCAAGCTATGCCCGCGGTGATCGACCACTGTAAATACGTTTTGTCCGCGGTGACACAGTGACAAAAGACCACACGAAAATGAGTGTACTGTACATGGGTGCCCCTATATGGCAGGTGAAGAGCCCCTATTTGGCTACCTGGGTGCCCCTAGTTGGCGGGTTACATGGATGCCCCTATATGGCAGGTGAAGGGCCCCTATGGCGGGTTACATGGGTGCCCCTATATGGCGGGTGAAGGGCCCCTTTTTGGCGGTAATCTCTACAAACCATACAGAAGCGACATACCAAGTATGACGCCTGCGGCTATTACGGTTTAAAAATGTTTCACAACGTTTAAGACAAAATTGCCAAAGTCTAAGTAAAACATGGGGAGGTAACCCATGAACCGGGGAAGGAATCGACAATCAAAATGTGCTTTGCACATGTACACACGATAATGATGTTACATACGAAGTATAACAACTGCAGCTATTATACTTTAAAAGTGTTCAGATTTACTAGAAAATAATGAATGTACCGACGGACGTCCGGACGGACGGACGGACACACATGACAAAAGCAATATACTCATGTTTCTTCAAAAAGTGTATATAATAACCAGGGTCTGTTATACCCTTAGTTGGCAGTTTACCAGGGCCCCTATTCGGTTGGTAAAAAGGGCTCCTGTTTAGGCGGGTTACATTGGTGGCCCCGGGTACATTGGTCCCCTATTTGGCGGGTTACATGGGTGCCCCTATATGGCGGGTTACATGGGCGCCCCTATATGGCAGGTGAAGGGCTCCTATTTGGCGGGTTACCTGGGTGCCCCTATTTGGCAGGTTACTTGGGTGCCCCTATATGGCAGGTGAAGGGCCCCTATTTGGCGGGTTACCTGGGTGCCCCTATTTGGCGGGTTACATGGGTGCCCCTATTTGGCGGGTTACTTGGGTGCCCCTATATGGCAGGTGAAGGGCCCCTATTTGGCGGGTTAACTGGGTGCCCCTATTTGGCGGGTTAACTGGGTGCCCCTATTTGGCGGGTTACATGGGTGCCCCTATATGGCAGGTGAAGGGCCCCTATTTGGCAGGTTACCTGGGTGCCCCTATATGGTGGGTTACATGGGTGCCCCTATATGGTGGGTTACATGGGTGGCCCTATATGGCAGGTGAAGGGCCCCTATTTGGCGGGTTACATGGGTGCCCCTATTTTGCGGGTTACATAGGTGCCCCTATACGGCAGGTGAAGGGCCCCTATTTCGCGGGTTACCTGGGTGCCCCCATTTGGCGGGTTACTTGGGTGCCCCTACATGGGAGGTGAAGGGCCCCTATTTGGCGGGTTAACTGGGTGCCCCTATATGGCAGGTGAAGGGCCCCTATTTGGCGGGTTACCTGGGTGCCCCTATTTGGCGGGTTACCTGGGTGCCCCTATTTGGCGGGTTACTTGGGTGCCCCTATTTGGCGGGTTACTTGGGTGCCCCTATATGGCAGGTCAAGGGCCCCTATTTGGCGGGTTAACTGGGTGCCCCTATTTGGCGGATGAAGGGCCCCTATTTGGCGGGTTAACTGGGTGCCCCTATTTGGCGGGTTACATGGGTGCCCCTATATGGCAGGTGAAGGACCCCTATTTGGCAGGTTACCTGGGTGCCCTTATTTGGCGGGTTACATATGTGCCCCTATATGGCAGGTGAAGGGCCCCTATTTTGCGGGTTACATGGGTGCCCCTATATGGCGGGTTACTTGGGTGCTCCTATATGGCAGGTGAAGGGCCCCTATTTGGCGGGTTACATGGGTGCCCCTATTTGGCGGGGTACATGGGTGCCCCTATACGGCAGGTGAAGGGCCCCTATTTGGCGGGTTACCTGGGTGCCCCTATTTGGCGGGGTACTTGGGTGCCCCTACATGGGAGGTGAAGGGCCCCTATTTGGCGGGTTACCTGGGTGCCCTTATTTGGCGGGTTACATGGGTGCCCCTATATGGCAGGTGAAGGGCCCCTATTTGGCCGGTTATCTGGAGCCCCTATATGGCAGGTGAAGGGCCCCTATTTGTCGGGAATCTCTACAAACCATACAGAAGCAACATACCAAGTATGACGCCTGCGGCTATTACGGTTTCACAAAGTTTCACAACTTTTAAGACAAAATTGCCAAAGTCTAAGTAAAAAAAGGGGGAGGTAACCCATGAACCGGTGAAGGAATCGGCAATCAAAATGTACTTTACACATGTATACACTATAAGGATGTTACATACGAAGTATAACAGCAGCAGCTATTATACATTAAAAGTGTTCACACTTACTAGAAAAGAATGAACGTATCGACGGACTGACGGACGGACGGACACACATAGCAAAAGCAATATATTCATGTTTCTTCAAAAAGTGGATATAATAACCAGGGCCTCTAGTTTGGATGTAACCAGAGGCCTTATTTCGCAGTAGTACCAGGGCCCCTATTTGGCGGGTAAAAAGGGCCCCTATTTGGCGGGTTACCAGAGGGCCCCTATGTGGCGGGTAACGTTGCCAACCCTACTGCCAATTCTCATGGATTCGTGCCTTCTCATTGATTCGTGCCCCTAGAAAACAAGTGAATAAGCATATTCTAAGAATAGTGTTAATTTAAAATTATTTTAAAAAGGTTTTAAGTTGTATCACATGGTTTTCTAAGTTACAGTTACATACAATTGTGATTTACCACCTATTTTGTGATTTTTCTACATACTTCCTTAATCTGAAGAGGGTCTGTTCGAAAATGATGCATAAAATGTGATATATGTTGATTTTTAGGTGAATCTGAACTTCACCATATTTAAATTTGATTCATCTAGGCAGCAACACTTCTTTATTGTATGAGTGATCAAGGAATGTCACTCAAATGTGCAAAAAGTTGTAGGGCACGAACCTGATGAGAAGTTTCAAGATCAATTAGGCGACTTGGGTGGGTTATTTCTAGGGACTCTAAGACTTGCATAAACAACAATTTTGGTGAATTCCTTATGTGCACTCATAGTCAAGTGTTTGAACTTTATGTTGATGTATACATTTTCCGGAATTAATCGGAATATAACACACAATAGAATTTATGTGCTTAGGGGCACGGATCCATGAGAATAGGGACTACATGAAACACCTTTCTAAACAATGTACAAAACAATTCAAATGCGCCCGGGTGTAATAATAATAGTACTTAGAAAGGTATAAAACTCACATTTGTTACGCTAAAAATCACCTGTGATAGCAAGGGGGGCATATTGCGTTGCTCTTGATGTTCCGTACGTTCGTCGCTCCATATGTCCGTCCGTGTACACATTTACGTCAAAAATTGGCTACGTGTTTCAGCGACATTTTGAAGGTGACATATCGATGGTCTAGTAACATAAGGTCGTAACTGCTATGCTTTAGCATAGCAGTTACGACCTTACAGTACACATTTTTTCGTGTGCCTTTTGTCACTGTGTCACCGCCAAAAAAACGTATTTACAGTGGTCGATCACCGCGGGCATAGCCTGCCTGTCCCCCGCGATCGCTGTTTCAGACAGTGGGGTCGCGGTGACAGCATCCCCGGTCACTGCGATGCACTGCCCTAACGTTATCACGGTGATTCACCGTGATCGTTCACGGAGGATCACCGCGATTGCGTATTTACCTGTACAGACCGGGCGCACGATTCACCCAAATCCTCATTTTCCCCCCAAATCCTCCCCAAATCCTCATGTAATGAATAAGTTATCCAATTAATATGTCTCAAAACATTTTAATATCGTTCTTAAGAAGTTATTGAACCTGATTTGAATACGTTTTTATGGTAAAAAGAGTCTTATTTTGATGTTTTAATTTAACTTGGGCATTCTAGCAGCCAAGGGAGATCATCCAAAATAAATTATGAGATAAATGCAAAAGGTTTTGGGACATATTAATTGGATAACGTATTCATTACATGAGGATTTGGGGAGGATTTGGGGAGGATTTGGGGGGAAAATGAGGATTTGGGTGAATCGTGCGGCCCGTACAGACTGCAAAATGGCGAGGCAAAAACATGATATTCTATTGTATTCAATATCGCGTTTTAGCCTCGTGATCACGCATTTTTGTGAATGCGATGTCGCGTTTTTGCCTCGGCTTTTTCACATGTGTTGAAATTGAGTTTTGCGCATACATGTACGTACTGGAACCCCAGAAAATGTCGCTGCCCTTGACATGCAGTGGGCCTCACTATCGTGAGAACAAGCTGTGTCCAAGAGTCGTCCACCGCCCATACAGCGTGGATACATAATAGTGTTGTTTCCAAACGGCGTATAAAGAAATATGCCGCCGTGCCCACCTATCCCAAACTAGCACATTTGCGACATATCATTTTCTGTCTAGCTGCACACCTGATGGTGTTTACAATCATCTGTCATTAATCCAGTTTCACATGCAAAGTGTGACCTGGTGACCGACATTTAGAATTCGGCAGAAACAAACATATCAAAAGAACGCTATGTAATCGGTCACGTCCATCGCATCGCCGATAAATTGATAATTACGCAAGTAGTAGTAAGGGAGTCAAAATGATACCACCTACCGTGATATCATTTATAACCCTCTATAATACCCCCACCACCCCCGAAAATCAAAAAATTGGTTAACGAGGAAAATTGGGTCTCCCGACAGCAAATTTATGAATTTTTGGAGAAAATAATTTTGAAAAGAGGGAGTCCCAATTATATTGGTAATTGACTTTTGAAAGTATATATTGGTGTCATAAATACATCATGTTTTTTTCACGTCCAATTGAACAGAAAAAACAAGTACCAATATTATTAGAGAAAATGGATAATACAATACAATTTGAATTGAAAATTTTTAATGACTGTTGAAGAAGTTTACGAAGCTTACGGGGGTTATAATCCTGTATATAAATTCTATAAAATGAGAACACTAGGCGATATCGAATATATGAAATACCAGCGTAATTTATTACGCTCCGATAAAAACGTTACATTTACAATATTATACCGGCAATTATGTCAACTATACAAGAGGCAAATACAAACATTAAGACGGATAATGCGTATCGGATATGAAACTTAGGTGTATTATACAAAAAATTACGTTTACGTATGTACATTTCTACTATATCGCTTATAAAGATATTGAAAAATTATTATTGAAAAAAAAAAAACTACTAATTAATTTATAGCCGAGTGTATTTTTCTTATCGAAGGTATGTAAACGGGCTATCTGAAATTATTTTTACATCAACCTCGAGCGTTTATCGGACACGGAACGCCGTTGTCATGCAGTTGTACCATGACAACGGCGGAGTTGTCTGCTCATTTTATTATTTTTTTTGTAAACTGGCAATTTATATTTTTCATCAACCTCAAGCGGTCGGACTCCGAACGCCGTTGTCATGCAGTTGTTTACCATAGCGACCACATTTGTAGGGATAGCATAAATAAATAAAAATGTTTAGCTCCAACCGCGGCGCGAACCCACGACCCTCGTTCTATATGAGTAGTCGCCTTAACGCCTTACGACATGCCATAGGCTGTTATGATAAACATTACCTAGTGTTGTACAATTATCGATTTACGACAATGTTTCAATTACACGGGTTATGAACCATGCGTAAATTGATAGCCGAGGTAAACAGAGCCGAGTGTATCAATTTACACAGGCGATTACAGTGTAATCCTCGACTGAATTTGTTATGCGATTACGGCGTAATTCTCAGTGAAAAAACACATGTTGTATAGGTATGTCAATTTGTTTATTGCACCAATATAATTAATAATAATAATTTTAGAAAAATTAGAAAATTAAGAAATTAAGAAAATTAGAAAATTAATTATTTTTTTAAAAATTATTTTATAAAATATCACAATGGTGCTGTAACATTTCTTCCGACTTTATCTCCAAGTTTTTCCCTAAATTTATCCCAATCAGTACACTCAATCTTGGGCATGGTGGCGCGCGCTTTGATTCTTATATCATTTTTTAATTGTTCATATCTCCCCATTTCTTCCACCACGGATTCAAACTCTAAATTTGATATTTTCTTATCGGCCAACGCTTTGGACACCATAACGTCGATGGTATTTTTCTTCGACCTGGCAGGGAGAAGGAGAAGGATATTCTATCATGTTTTCTACATTTTTTCTCGAGTTTTCCACCCGACGCCCTAATTACCATACACAACAACCCAGAAACGGCCGACACCGCACATAAAATCCCCGCTACGGGAACCGTTATAATGGTGGTGGATATAGTTGCAGCTGTCCCCGCCCCACACAACACAGAAACACTCGCCAGAGCCGTGCTAGATACTTCAGCCATGTTCACCGCGCGCCTATATTGTTTAGCGTTTCTTTTTCATTTGTATTCTCTAACTAAAATATCCTGCATAGCGACGATATTATTCAACCTAAAATCTGAACTCTTTCGTTAATTGTACACAGTGTTGATGGAGTGGTATTGACAATTGGAAGCGTTGATTCGTTCATATTTAAATTTTACAAATTTATTTCAATATATTAGTATTTACAAAATAAGTTCAATTAACAACGAGACAATAGTGGAAGAACTCTCTGGGTCACCGATTTTCGTAACAAAGTTAATAACACTACCATTTGGAAAGTCTAATTCGATCATAATGGAGAACGAAACCACCGTCGAACTATCTCCAGAGATTTTAGTGACTCCAACCCTCCCCCCGTTCTTCCCATCTACTACAATATTTATCGCGACCGCGCCCACAGGTTTACCACTACCATTAACCGAGCAGACCGCCATTTGGATAACTTCACCTGCGGCTGTCATAGTGTATCCCCCACATTTATTACTCGCTTTGGCACCGAACGAATATTCATATTGCCCCTCAACCAATGGGCCCCGCTTCTCAGCCCAAACTGTTATGGCACGTTTTAGCGTTTTCATTGTTCGCACTATTCCGGCAAGCGCACTGTTTGCGTTATATGCCTCAGTACGAATATTATAAGAGGCCTCCTCAAGAGCTTTGGTCGCGGCTATACGATCATGTTTCAGTTTATCGGAATCTTCGGTTATTTTTTCGTCTAGTTCGGTAAGTGCCGCTTCTCTGTTAAGAGAGTCCTCTGAGCGCAACGCATCATTAGCCTCCGTAATGGTCGCCTGGTGGTCTTCTCGGGCTTTCTCAACACCCGACCGGGCCTCTTTTTGAAATTCGGTTATTTTTCCATCTAGTTCACCAACCGCCGCTTCTCTGATGAGAGAGTCCTCTGAGCGCAACACCCTATAAACCTCCGTAAGGTCCGCCTGGTGGTCTTCTCGGGCTTTCTCAATACCCGTTCGTACCCCCTCAACCCCCAACCGGGCATCTTTTCGAAATTTGGTTATCTTTCCGTCTAGTTCGGTAAGTGCCGCTTCTCTGTTGAGAGAGTCCTCTGAGCGCAACGCCCCATAAGCCTCCGCAATGGCCTCCTTGTGGTCTTCTCGGACCCCCTCAACCCCCGACCGGGTCTCTTTCAGAAATTCGGCTATTTTCCCGTCTAGTTCAGTAAGTGTAGCTTCTCTATTGAGAGAGTCCTCTAAGCGCAACGCATTATAAGCCTCCGCAAGGGCCTCCGCAAGGTTCGACTGGTGGTCTTCTCGGACTTTATCAATACCCGACCGGGTCTCTTTTCGAAATTTGGTTATTTTTTTATCTAGTTCGGCAACCGCCGCCTCTCTGACGAGAGAGTCCTCTGAGCGCAACACCTCATAAACCTCCGTAAGGTCCGCCTGGTGGTCTTCTCGGGCTTTCTCAATATCCGACATGGCCTCTTTTTGAAATTTGGTTATTTTTTTGTCTAGTTCGGTAAATGCCGCATCTCTAATGAGAGAGTCCTCTAAGCGCAACGTAAGGGCCGCCTGGCGGTCTGCTCGGACTTTATCAATATCCGACCTACTCTCTTTTCGAAATTTGGTTATTTTTTTACCTAGTTCGTTTAGTTCCGTTTCTCTGATGAGAGAGTCCTCTGATCGCAACACCTTATAAGCCGCCTGATCTTTCTCAATTTGTGCAGTCGCCGTCAGCACTTCTACTCTAACATCTGATATACTCCTGTGAATCCCGTTTGTGACCTTCGATATGGTTTTATTGATCAGGGCCTTGGTTTTTCCAGTAGTTAAAAAGTCTCCCTCTGTCGGGACGAATCCACCTTCTGCCGGTTCCAAATTCTTTGAATTTGTCACCCAATCGGAAGAACTACCTGGTCCGTATATACTCATAATCAAATTAATTATAATATTGGGCACCTATACTCAATTGGAAATTTCGAGAACTACCGAAATCGGGTAATCGTTTTTCAACTTTCTCGCTTGATCATCGAGAATAGAGACCGTAAATTCGTGGATATGTCCTGATTCCAAAACTTTCATCTCGGGGTGTGGGAAGTCTAAGGTCACAGTCTCGCCATAGAAACAGTCGCTGGCTTGCACGGTTTTCAGTAATGTGCTGGGAGTGCCGTCTACCGTGTTGTACGATGTGTTCACCCGATCCAGGTGCACCCTGAGAGTTTTTGTGAAGGCGAAGTCCACCGGGTTATCACCGACGTACTCACCCGGGGTAAACACTCCTTTGTTTGAGGAGTATGTCTCAGGGTTGACAATTTCCCGGGAAATAAGAGTATTTCCCAGGACGGCGGGAAATACCGGGAAATACTGGGAAATACCGGGAAATACTGGGAAATACTGGGAAATACCGGGAAATATGAATCTTGATGGTCTTTTTCATTCCAAAATGTCAAGATGAGTCTCTATATTCCCCTATATCTACTATGGTTTATATCTGTGTAGACTGATAAGCATACAGGTAAAACATTCTGCAATGAAAAAAGAAATAATAAGTGTATTTAGAGAAAACAAACATTATTATTTTCTAGACAATTTTCTTCCCTATTTACAAGTCTATGTAGTATTTGCCAACTGTCTATTTTATTGTATATGAGAACACCCCTCATTACTATAGTAACCTGCCACTAATAAAAGCTGCTTTTAGAATTTTGAGAAAATCCCTGTTGATAACAGGGATAATCAATGTACAGTGTAAGTGTAATTGTTTTACAACTTGACATGACCATATACAGACCACCTGGGTTCTTATTATACAGTATGACACAAAAGGTGTTAGAGAAGGCTGACAATTAACAGCCTGTTGTCATAGTCTGATATGGTTTATTAAAGTATATTAAAGTCTCATCAATGTACATGCAAATAAGTAGACATTAGTAGGCTTTTGGCTAATTTAACGATTTTAGGTACTGTATCTCATACGTACCATAGTCTTCACGTTAAATAAATGTCATAATAATAATGCAAATAAGTAATACAAATGCAAAGCATAAAACAACAGTACATTGTCAGTCATATAAGACTTGTAGGAGACTATGTGTATGCACATCATGCATGCTAAGATAATTTATTCTCATTTCTTGATACCGAATATTAGTGTGGGAGAAGGTTGACAATTAACAGCCTGTTGTCTAAACATAGTCTGATCATGATGACGTTATCCTTGTGAATTGTATCTAGCAGACACTCGGATGCTTCCTAAAAAATGAAGAAGTAATTTTAAAAAAAATAATACAACCAAAATATAATAGTCATGGTTGCCAAATATTCCACCTGATGACTACCCCTAGTTGGGAATGAAACAGATCTATACATTGTAATTAACCCCTATATCTAATTAGTAAGTTGTTGATTGTTTAATTAACTATTACTGAGCTTAAAACTTAATTTAAATAACTTTAATTATCAAATAATAACATCAAAATTTATATTTCCCGGTAATTCCCGGTATTTCCCACTTTGGGGAGTATTTCCCGCCGGGAATTCCCGCCCCCGGTATTTCCCGGCCAACCCTGGTATGTCTCTCTAAAACCGAGTTGAATACCCAACCCCGGGGAGACCACTACCTTATTATCAGTGCTGATGGTCATTGTTGCGAGCCCGGTAGCATTCGATACTGTGAGGTTGATTATACCGTCAAGCTCTGAGTTGACAAAATCTTTGAGCTGTCTTATTCCCCACAGTCCGTGAGGCAGCTTTACACCTAATTGTTGTCCATCCTTCACATAGTAAAACCCTTCGCTCTTCCCCACATTCTGCCACCCAACCGTGAACGTGAGTGATCTGAGGCCTACCCGGCGTTGTCCGCAGCAGTTGTCTATTAACTTTTGAAGTTCACAACTCCCTTTTTGAACATTAGTGATAGTAGCAAACATAATAATATCTTTCAATGGATACAAAAGCATTTAGCTTTAATTCTAATGCAAAGTATAAAGTTGGTGGTGTATACGCTCAAAAGAACACCATTGGTGAGCTTGTGCACCCTAAAATAAGAGTCAGTTTGGGCCTAGGTTTCGACACAAATTTCACTAACATGTTTGAGAAATATAGGGTGACCAAGATTAGTACGGTGGATGGGGTAAACAGATGGCGGGCAACTCCGATGCACTTCTGGCAGAACCAACTAAATTTTGCTGTGTGGTGTGCCACAACGGGTGTGGTGTATCTTTCGGAGACCACATAAAACCAAGTAACAGCATGATGAGCAGTAGCTTATACAACTTTCATGTTTATTATATATTAGAAGGATTTTGAAAGAATTACGTGTTTTCCACTACCACAAGATGCTGCATGGAATCCTACATCTAACACATATGATAGGAGAGCGTTTGAGAAAATAGCCAACGAATTTGGTGTGGACCCAAACCGTGATTGGAAACAAAAAGTTTACACCAAGAACGATTCAATGGGGGACCCCTTTTTTGTAGAAGCTGGAAATGATGTAAAAGTTGTTGATGGCACATTCGATAGCAGTACTATGAGGTACACGTCAAGTTTCCTAATACATAAAAGACCAAGTTTTTTTCTTAATATATTCTCAGATAAAACCTACTACCAAACATATCCGGCTTCACTACACCAACCATCTAAAGTTGGAATAGCATGGAGTACATTTATATTAGATAAAAGCACTGGATTTACTCAGGCCGGTGTTAGTCGGCTTAATGATACAATTCGTACATATGTGTGGGCTATACTAGGTGCGCAAAAACAAACTCGCAGTTCTATAATAGGAGTCGGAACGGGGTTTGACGCGCAAAAACAGTTCTTGGCACTTGTCGAGGACGCCATCTCAGCTAAGGTGGACCTGGAGAAGGCGATCCAGAATTATCAAGACGTTTTGCAGACTGCCAGCACCCCAGTGGACTATGTTTTTGGAATAGGTCTTTATATGGCGCCGAGCAATATGATACTACGAGACGACCGGGTTGATGGTTACAATAATCAAATCGTAATCGCCACCGCCAATCAAAAAATCGGTCACAACGTAACGTGAACACGGATATCATCAAGCGCACCCCCAAAATGATCGGGCGCGGAGTTGTAAATACAAATAAATTTGAAAAAGATTTCATATAACCCCCAAAACACAAAATGGATACACATCCCTCAACACAATCGAACCCACCCGTACCCCCCAATTCGTAAATGGATGCACCATCGAGTTCCATCAACAATGTTGAAACACCAATCGAGATTGGAAGCACAACACATGAGGAGGAGAAATTAGGGCTCGTCGTCGCCCTCGTGGCGATCGGATTATTTGCGCCTTTGGTTTTAGGAACTCTCTGGCGAAGAATAGTAGGAGACCGGCGATTGCCACGATTAAAAGCCCAAGTATTTTTGGCTAGCCATCCGGCCGTTTTTGATAATATAGATAGCAAGTAAGAAACGATACATTCCGATCAGTCCAGGTAGTGCGGCAGCCACCTTTTCGGCTAATTTAGCCAGGAGACTGGCGAGGGCTTTTTTTAGTTGTTTTTTTCACCCACTCCTTAGCTCCACCGGATGCGCGGGCAGTGGTGGTGGTGGGTGGGTGGCGGCGGGTGGTGGCGCCGCACCACCAGTGAAAGCTAGAACTATGGTCGATATAGTCATGCTGATAGCAACGAGGATGCTTGCTATCGTGATGCCCTGTTTCTCTGAACAGAGTGCGAAGACGCTCCACCGAGTTGTCGTCTCCTCGTTCAGGACCCAATCGAGATTGTTTCGCTGATCCGACTTTATTGGGTGCGGAGAGCCTCACGGTTAGTAGATGCAGCCTCCAAGCGAGCTTCTCTTTGATCCCGCAACGACCGCAGGCGTTCGGTGATCCGCTCGGTAGATTCTCTATCGTCACCAGCTTCTCCAGTTTTTCTTTCTTTTTCTAGCGCGATATGTTCATCCAGCGATGAAGTTGGCGAGGTTACGGACCAGTTCGCCCCGGACTGTTTGCATAGCCTTATCGAGTCCCCGGAGTTCGAGAAGAGGTAACAGTGGGTCATCGTCGAGTATTTGGTTTTCGCCGAACGTGGTCTCCATCGTGTTAATAGCGTCGGTGGCTACTCGAGGGAGTTCGCTGAGCTCAACAGTTTCTATATGGGCGGCCGTTTTCGCCATCGTTTCGTCGGTAGAACTGTAGGGCCGGCTACAGCGCGGGTCGGCATAATTGTTTTACCACGCGTCCAATCTGGAAATCCTAGTTCGCTCCTTATGATTTCACCACCGCCCGGTTTTCCGGCAATGGTGCTCAGCGCTAGGAGGGTTTACCGGTCATCGTGATGACGATCGGGAACATTTGATGCTTTTAGTCCGCAATCTACCACGCAGATCCAATTCGAATTTGAGTAGTCGCGACCGACAGATGGGACCAGGACCGATTTCTGCTAAACTGTTGTAGTAGTCGTTTACAGCTCCCTCGAGTAATTCCCTGACTTTGACCAACGCTGTAGTTGGTAGCGCCACCTAATTCCCTCCCCCGATTTGATTGGAACTGGAGGCTGTATCAAGGGCGTTTCGTCATTATAATCATCTATATCATCATCATCCGCATCGACGTAATCGCTCTGCCGATTTCATCCATGTCAATATCGTAATCAGCCATAATTAATTTTCTTAAAATTAATTAAGTTATTAAAGACAAAACCATACGGGTTTAATATAGATTCACTAAATTATGTCTTCGAGTCAATAACGGTCGCCAAACTCAATCCATACCGCAGACTGCGTGAGCCCCTCGGGGCAAAAGGCGTGAGACAGAGTGTCGTTATTACGAACAACCCATCGACGATCGACCAGACACCGCAGCTCTTGGTCCGCTTTCCCCAACCTCGGAGCTAACGACGTCATTGTGCCGGGTACTGTTCGCCTCGCTTTCACTATTTCGCTGACGTCGACGGACGAGGACCGAACCGTCGTTCAGAACCTTGGTCGCGCCATCGTCAAGAAGACCATGATAAAAGATTTCTGGTAATGAGGTGATGTCGATCGATGACAGCGACGTCTACCATTGTTATCAGGACCTATGGATGACGGCGCAAGAGCGCGAAAACGCTGTCTATCAGGGTATTGACACCAGCATAAAATTAAGAACGTCTAACCAAACTTAGAATCGGGGCTGCTAACAAGGCAGATAACAACGCGAGTGACAACGCGGTCGCGGGAGCTTACGGCAAGCCGCTTGTACATTGCCCGCTCGACTTTGAGTTTGCTGGAGAGTCACATGCCCTACTATCAGAGCGCTTTGGCTGACCGCCTCGAATACGAACTAATGTTCAACGACTACGGCCGAGTTATCATAGCCAGCGACATGTTTTTATCGACGTATACGATCGATAATGTTTCGCTGGAGTACGACATGGTCCACGATGCCACGAACTAGCGCGATTGATCAGAACCCAGTACGCAGGGCGCGTTGCCATACTTTACGACCAGTTCTTCGCCATCGCAAGATGACGAAAGACAAAGTGACACATTGTGGAATTATTAATGTCAACGTACCCGCCCGCTCGATGAAAGGTATACTGATGTTGTTCGAGGATGCACGGTTCGCGTTCGTGCTAGAAAAAACCGACAAATTCTATAACCCCAAAATCACGAAGGTAGAGGTGACGATCGAGGGAGTACCCAATCAACTCTTACAGCGCGGGTCTTCGCAGCGCAACCAGCAGTGGGACGAAGTAAGAAAGCAGTTTGCTGCCGGCTCTAAGCGGCTCTACCGGAGGTTGCGGCAGTTGCCAAAGACCTGCATCTCTTCGGCCGTCTCCCTCGCGGATTTCCTGAATAAAACCAAATACGCGTTATGGCTAGACATGCGAACCAGCGACGACGACCAAATACACGGCAGCGGGACGCCAAGTTGAGAACGCTAGCGAGGGTGTGACGATCCAGATAAACCAAAGAGGCGGACGGAGCCGGGCCATTGAACGTGTACTTATATATAATTAACAGACGCACAACTCAACATCGAAGATGGCCGATACGTCTCAGCACTCTATTGATTTAATAAAAAAAATCATCTAAACGATTTATTATTAATTAAATTTTATAATTCTAAAGATTTAAATTAAGAAAATTAACAATCAATACCAATTCACGATTGGAGATTGGCCCACTCTGCCATAATATGTGGGCAGACAGGATGCGGAAAAACGGTTTTCATCCTAGACTTGCTCGAGGGCTCCTACCGCGATGCCTTTCGTCATATTGTGATCCTGTGTCCCACTGTGCGGCACAACGATACTTATCAGCGGCGCCCGTGGATATGGACCGACCCAGAGGTATACGTTTATTGACCCGGTGATAGGCTTCACGATTGGTTGCGTGGTTTATACCAAAAATTCCAGGGTGAGTCACCCTATACGTGATTGACGATTGCTCGGCCAAAAGAAGGACATGCTCTCCGAGGCTCGCATTTTCTGGCCGCCCATGCTAGGCAAAGCGTATGGATATCCACATCAAAAGTGCAACGCCGTCCTCAAGGATCTGCGCGAGCAAACGAAATGGGTCGCCCTCTTTCACTGCAAGGACCGAGACTCATTCGATGACTGTCCTTCGAGAGAATGACGTTATCCCCAACGCTCGAGGAGCGCCTGGAGGTTCGACAGATGCTTTCGGAAACTAAGCACGCCAAGCTTTTGCTAAAGACTGATCAACCAACTACTTACGAAGTTATCAATTAATTTTAAATTAATTAGCAATTACTGAACAAATGCTGAACAATGCTGAACAATGCTTAGCAATTGCTGAACAATGCTGAACAATGCTGAACAAATGCTTAACAAATGTTGAACAAATGCTGAACAATGGTTAACAATGTTAACAATTGGTGCTCCGCTGCGAGCTTTGTTGCGAGCATAATGGTGATCATTAAGTATAACGGTGGTGTGCTTTGCAATATGTTAAATTAAAGAGATGAGACTTGTTAGAATAGTTAATTAATTTTAAGAAAAATGAACTGCGACGAACTTCTCGATCAGCTAAAATAAAAGAAGAAACCTCAACTACCGACTGCCAACATAGATAATGATCCGACAGAGCAATCCGGAATCAACTCCAACGGCGGTTGTATTGGGTTGAGTGCAACGACTCCGAATGAAAATGAAAATGCGGCGCGACGAGCAGCGGCTAGCTGCGCTGGTTGCTGGGGACAATCGGAGCATTATCTCGGTAGTCGTCTCTCAGTTTTTCAGGTGGATAAGATGTCAGATGCGGAGATCGATAAAATGTATGCGCGATACGAATCTTAGGTTAGGTGCGGAGATGACAAAAACTCTCGATCGGAGGCTATTCATTTGTACGCAACCGCCGTTAGTATACTTCTCCCTATACCAAACACCGCGGGATTGATTGACGATCTAGAGACTCGACCCTTTTATAGGTCCACACTCTTAGAACAGCCTGCTGCTCAATTTATCACAAGTTTGGAATGTACTTAGCTCCGCTGACAACCGCGTTTGACCACGGTAAACACTCTCAATTTGGACATATATGCCCACGAACTATAAAGCCCTAATATTAATATAATGATGACACAAGACACACCCCGCGAGAGTTGACGGAGTTTGAACGCCCGATTGCTCCAACCCAATCGAACCGAGTGTTACTCCGCCACTGGATGACATACCGCATATAAAAAATCCCAAAAGACAGGCAGCTGGGCGGCGGCCGGCTGCCACCCGAAAAGTTAAACAAGATAAAATACTCGCCGAGCTTCGAGAGGCTAAACAGTCGTTGCAATCGGGGACGGAGACAGCAAAACATCTGAAGACAGAGTTGAGTACAACAACACCCCCAATTCACGAATTGGAAGAACACTCAACACCCAATACCAACTGCCGTTGGAGTTGAGCGAATCCGATTGAACCCAAATTCGTGAATTGGAGTTGGGTTGTTGGTGGTGGTCTGGCAGTTGTTGGTGCCCTGTGCGTGTGGAAATACCCCATATTATCGAAAAAACAACCAGCCAGTGTTCAGAAGAAAGTTACGAAACACCAATCGCGATTGGATGCGCCCCATTTAAACATTGATCGCGACCCCTTTTATATGCAATAATTATAATGGCTGAACAAGATGGTAAAATGTTAGTGAATGCGCTTTATCACGCCGTGGTGATATCGGGTTTCAGTATCGGGTATGCTCGACTATCAAAGATGGCCCTAGGAGGATCCGCTCCCAAATTGGACTTTACTGCGAGAGACGTAGGGCTCGCGACCTTAGATGTAGCGGCCGCAGTTTGGACCCGAGATTATCTTAGTTAAAGCTGGAATTCTACCAGTTAATATATGGAAATAAATGGCTTCAATCGCAGTAATAGTAGGTGGTGCGCTCGTAAACGCATTGGCGTTCAGCGGTAGCAACTTTATATTCTCTAAAATGAGAAGCTCGAACGTGGATGAGGAGCGTAAGTGTCACGATTGAGCTGTAGAACAACTCAATAGCGCAAAGGAAGCGTGGTCGAAAAAACGAACCGCCCATCTGGACTGGGTCAATGAAGAGCTTCGCCGCGAAAATCACGCCACACAAACTTTTCAGAACGTTGAAGAAGCCAACCGCGAGTACGCGCTGGCATATCCGCACAAAAGTCTCGCGCCGCTGGATCGCGAGCCCCAACTTTCAGATTTCTATGTACCGTCAGATCCCCAAAAAGACCGCGAGATCGCGTTCATCGTCGTGGGAATGGGTGTGGTGGGGCTCGTCGGCTACTATATCCAATCGAGATTTTAAATTAATTATTTTAAATATAAAAACTTTTTTTATAAATATATATATATTAGAAACGATTTGTCAGTTGATGAACTTTATTTTGCTATGATTGATGTAGGCTACACTACCCTTAAACACCGCATGGTTGGTGCAAAGGGTATGATTCGTCTGGCCCGAGATTCTCTCGAGACGTGGCGGAGGACGAAAAAGTGGCCACCCTTTTCGCAAAGCGGATGTTAGATTCCTCCACCAATCCTGGGGGATTAGATGTTCCCAAGTTCCTTCAGAACTTAACCCCCAATCGCGATTGTACTTTCAACAAAGGTTTATATTATCGACGCAGTTACCGGACGATCTGGCGAGGGCATGTTGGAGATTGTCCGATATATTAGATCATCGCATACGATGAACACGCGCAAACTTAATACCAAACTATCGGTTCGCCTAACGCGCAAGCTAGCGAACGCGTACTATAGCCCCCGCGGCTACTGGAAGGGACGTCGCTGCCATCAAGAACCTCGCGGCGGCGACCAAGGTTTCAGAAAAAAAACGTTGTCAAGGAATGGCTCAAGAAGCAGGCCATCTGGCAGATCTATTTACCCGCGCCTCACAATATTCCGCGCCCGAAATTCGACGTGCCGGTGCCGAACCAAGTTCACCAAGCGGATCTCCTTCTCCCTCACGATCGCGTCGGTCGTAAGACGTACAAGTACGCGCTGACAGTCGTTGACGTAGCGAGTCGTTATAAGGGAGCTGAGCCGTTGGCCACTAAATAGTCTAAGGAGGTGGCCGAGGCTCTCTCCCGAATATATAAGAGGAGTCCTCTCAAATGGCCGAATCTTCTCCAGGTCGATCCCGGCCGCGAGTTCATGGGCGCGGTCTCTCATCTATTGTCTAAGCACGAAGTTTCTGTCAGACGCGGCCGCGTCAACATCCACCGGGACCAGGGGATCGTGGAGCGCTTCAATCGAACCCTGGCTGAGAGACTGTTCGGACACCAATACGCTAAAGAACTTGTATACCCTCATTCGCGATCGACCGAGTGGGTGGCCAGACTGCCCGCCGTGGTCTCCGCACTGAACGGAGAGGTGACCAGATTGATAGGTAAGAAGCCCGTAGATGCTATCAAGTTTAAATTTAAAAGGGTGACGAGCGAGCCCTCTGCCGTCTCGCGCGGGCTTCCATCGGATATTGACGTCCGGTACCTCTATCAACCGGGAGAGCTCGAAGGTGGCAGCCGCCGCGCGACTGATCCCATGTGGTCTCTCAATGTATATCATCTAGATCGATCTATTACCAAGCCCGATGAGCCCGTGCTCTACTATTTGGATGATGGGCCATCTCGAGGGTTTGTTCGCGAAGAACTTCTCGCGGTGCCTTCTGACACCCAGCTACCCCCGGATCGTCAGAGACTTTAGATTGCTAATTTTCATAATTTTTTCAAAATTATTAAATAAATCATTAGAGAGGTTCTGTATGTATTCCGTCTGGTAACACACGTCTTTTATCGTAGTATGCCGAGAGTCCTAATTTTTGTTGACAGTACGTTTTCATAACACCGTCTTTCATTTTAAATCCCCTATTTTGTGCTACATCTATAATGTGTTTTCCATCTTCTGTAGTTTCACTTAGTACTCGGTTATATCTATCCCAATTTAAATTGTTAGTTCTCTTGGACATTCCTTTCGCAGAGTTTTTATTAATAGAATTAATTTTTTCTACAAAATAACACTTACTAAGATTAAACGGCTATCGCCCTATCTCCGCTAAATTCCATTTTGTTTTGAAAAGTCCGGGCTCTCTTTCGCTCCATTTATCCAAAGCCAACCATTTCTTTTTTTCTTTTTCAAACCCGTCTAGTAAGTTAGGTTTAATCAATTCCTCTATCGTTTTTCCACTAACTCCTATATACATACTATCCGTATCCATCTGTATTAATTCAAAGTCATTCTCTTTTTACGTATTTGTCAAGAAATTCGTAGTGAAATTCCAACATTCTCAATTTAGCTAGTTGATAAACCGCTATTCCACAATGGAATGGTCTCTTTACCGCACACCTGGGTTTTCTTGAAGATATTTCGTACGCATCTCCTATCTCTTCCAAATCGTCAAAGAATGCAGATCTTAATGCTTTGTCAACACAGGTTTCGTTTTGTGTATATGTCGTATTTAAATGTCTCTCCGTTGCCTATCATTTTTCCACAACACGAGTTTCCTAATAATTTCATTATGTCGGCTACTGGTTTCTTATTTGGTTCTACATCACCCGTTCGTCTTGCGGCTGTAACTTCTTTTGCGAACCATTCGAATGGTTTTCCGCTAATATAATCTATAACACGATGAACTCCAGTTATTTCTAGGCCGTGTTTTAAATACCATTTCAACAGTGGCGCGTACAGCAATACTTTAGTGGCTGTCATAGATCCCACCAATTTTTTTCCATCTCCTCTTGTTCGGCCAGTATCTTTTAAATATTTTAACATGTGTGTGGGAACTTCATCAACCTCTACTTCTCTGTTTATAAATATTGGGGACATTTCAGAAAACTTATCTTTTAAATTGTGTGGAACTTCTATATCCACCTCCGCAAACCCAAACCAGTCTCCAGATAAAACTCTTTTACAAAACTTTTTAATAAATTCAGGGTTATGTGGGGTATCTATATGGTGTATAGTTTCTCTCCCACACGGCATCTCTTTATTTAACGTAGATAAATATAACGCGTTTGCGTCGTACCCCAAAACAGCCTTGCACGGTTTGGAACCCACTCTAATATTTGAAACACCAGCTTCTGCATATCGTGTAAATACTATTGATGGACCGCCAACTAGAGCGTCCTTCATCATTTCGTATGTTTCTTCTTTTGGTGCATATAGAGCATCCTCCGGTATAATCGTCTTTGAAGATTGTTGTTCTTTAATGGTTCCTCTCAATAAATATTGTATAGCTACTCCAGGTAGTGTTACCGCATCTTTGAAAATATCCACACCTCTGTGTTTATAAAATTTCACACATTTTTTCCACCGCTTCTAGGAACGGTGCTACATCTAAATCGTTATAATATTTCAACCAATCTCTGAAAGTTTTCATATTATTTTCTTCGAAAATTCTACGACATTTACTTAATTCTGTTTCATCTATTAACATTTTCCCAGATAGTTTGGAATACCAATTCTCTATATCCGGTAGTCCTGGGTAATCCAGTTTGTCTGGAGAATCGAACCACTCATAAGGAAAGAAAGATTTCTGTCCTTTGCATTCGTAGGCTTTTATCCAACTATCGTAACTTACACCGGGTCCTAGATAAAGTATTACATCAAGAAATCTAAACTCTGGAGTAAATAGAAATATTGTTGCGTTTGCACGTTTTCCGACCATTACTTTCTTTGTTGTTGATGCCAGTTCGCCTACTAGGTATTTCTTTATTAAGTTTATATCGTACTTACTGCTGTTAAAACCTATAACCGGTACTTGCTCTATCCACTGTTCGATCTTGGCGATTTGGTTTTTACGTAAATGTTCTGTATTAAACCCATATCTTGACCACACTTCTTCTCTTATAGCTTTTCCCCTGACTTTCAAATCTTCTACGAATTTTTCTATAAGTTTTGCGGGATCTTTATCACAAATATGAGTTACTGTTCCTGAGAAATTATCTCCTATACTAACGCTTACCGGAACGTGCTCGGCTTCGTACTCTAGATTATTACCGAGAGTTTCAAATTCTGGGTTGAGATATGCCTCAAAATCGTATACTATCTGATATGGATAAAGAGTTAGTGTCGCAACCGATCTTTATGTCTTTACCAGTTCTTTGAAATTCGCATTCCCACATAACTACTAGGTTGAATTCTTTGCTTCTTCTAATAAGTGTATCTCTTCTCATATTGGATGCGCGTTCTTCTTTTCTATGCTTTGCATGAATCTCACACCCGTGCCAGTAACAGCCGTGATATTGATATACGGTATTGGTTTCTGGACAGTATCCATCTACTGGAGCTCCTAAAATCCATCTTTCACCCCCGTGTCCACACTGTTCGTGGTGAATGTGAATTCCCTCGCGCTTTTCCACAGAGTACATCCAATCGATCGCCCCATAACTGTTAGAACTTTTTGGGTAGAACGCTTTCTCGAACGACGAACGCGGGCGCTCTAAATAATTACCATCACATACTACTTTTGTCTCACCTTTCATACATTTTGGTCCGTGTCTCTTCATATTACTCGCTTTCGTGAATTTCTGCTTGCAATTATCGCAGGCGTAAATTTTAGATACGTTTTTAAGGTTTTTTATTAGAAATTCGTGATTATTAAACAGTCCTATTGTCATTGGTTTATTACCTATTGCCTTATAGTGCGCTGGTACCTTTTTCAACCACCATACGTTACATTCGGTGGGTTGTTTATATACTTCTATACCGATTTTAAAAAACTCTTCAACCTTTTTCAGATCTGAAAAAGGAATTGGTGAAACCACATTACTACCAAAATATTGCTTACTAAGTTCTTTCGCATTTTCTGTACATCTGTCGGGTCTTTTATCTGTCATATGCATAGCTAGACACCTGAACAGACAAAGGTTGTCATTATACTTAGTCTAAAGAATACATACCTTTTTTTATTCTTCAGCCCATTCTGGGAAGTTCTCCTCCTGCTGCTTCTTTGGATTGTAGTCCCAAATCTTTTCCCCTACTACCCTGTATTAGCTTTACGAAAACCTCTACCCATCTTACAAACTTCCACTTTGTATTCGGTCTGTCTATTTTATCGGACATTATTCATGTTTGCTCCTTATCTGACAGCCATTTGTTAACGGTTTTCATTGATGATAGTGGTTCGCTACCACCGAGATTTTTGTGCATTATTATAGTTACAGTTTTTCCATTTTTAATTTCCTCCATATGTTCTAGCTTGTAAGAATATGAATATCTCAAATAAAAATTGGTTGTTAGATACGGAGCGAGTTTCTCGGACATGCGTTCAGACTCGTTAATGTTAATGTTTTTACGAAAGGATAATGTAACTACCCGTCTTCCATTTTCTACCTTTTCCAATGTTTCATCGTGATCCCCCAATATTTCTTCACCTTTTTCCACTATCGCGCGAACGAGAGATTTTTTCTTATTATTTTGTATTGGGCCACCTGTGTGTCTAATTTGGGACAAATTATTGGTGCTTGAAGGTTTTATTACACTAGCCCTTAACTCCGCAATACTTTCTTTTTGAATTCTGTTACCAACTTCCTCCGCTAGTGAGAGGTTTGTAAATGCCCCTCTTTTATAGGCGCGGGTAAACCGCTTCATAAACGCCTCATTCTTTGTTGCATTTATCAGCTTTGTCAACCCCCTAACTCTCAACCGTGTACTATAAGTAATCCCTAGAGATTCGGCTTCTCTTCTCAAACTTTCTATTTCTGCTCTAGTTTCTGGTGTTATCATATTTTCTGTATTATACTTTTGTATATATACTTTTGTATAACCTATGAAATTTATCTGTTCAATTGGACGTCAAAAATTTACATAATGTTTTTTTCACGTCCAATTGAACAGATAAATTTCATAGGTTATATACATATATAATGGAGTGTGAGACTTGTTGTAAGACGTTTACGTGTAAAGACTATCTACGAAGGCATCTAGCGAGACGTAGAAAGTTTCCTTGTGCCCCCCCACAATTTCAATGCCCTAGATGCCCTTGTAAATTTGTTAGTGCCCAAACTCTTTGTAGACATAAGCAACTACGCTGTCAGGTGGCTAAAGGTGAACGTGGTAGACTAGAGCTGGTAGAATTAGTTGCTGATCTGCGAAATAAATTAGCTATATCGGAGAAGAAAAATGAGGAATATAAACTATTGTACTTGCATGAATGATTTCGACTTTTTTCAAAAGTCAATTACCAATATAATTGGGACTCCCTCTTTTCAAAAATTCATAAATTTGCTGTCGGGAGACCCAATTTTCCTCGTTAACCAATTTTTTGATTTTCGGGGGTGGTGGGGGTATTATAGAGGGTTATAAATGATATCACGGTAGGTGGTATCATTTTGACTCCCTTACTACTACTACGCATTAGCTTGACATAGTGCATTTTCACATTTGTTTGATTTCTGGATAAAGCAAGATTTGGCAGCACATGAGAATAGTCTCCTAAGTCGCTTCTTTGTAAAGAAATACCAATGTATTCATGTTTTCTTTTCACATTTGTTGATTTCTTAATAAAATAGGTTTTTCAACACATGAGAATCGTCTCATTAGACGATACTAATGGGTTTTTTTTCTTCAATTTTTTTTTGTATTTCTTAATAATAACACATGTTTTGGCAAAACATGAGAATACATGTAGTCTCCTATGACAAAACCATTTATATTTTGTACGAATATTAGCATTATTGTCAAGCCCGCCTGCGGAAATGGAGACATAGTGCATTTCTCACAATGACGTCCGTGTGTCCGTCCGTGCGTCCGTCCGTATTTTTAGCTCACCTGAGCAAAGCTCATGTGAGCTATTGTTATGGCAAAGTGTCCGTCGTCCGTCGTCCGTCCGTTAACATTTTCAATCATCTTCTTCTCCCGAACTGCTGAGCCGATATTGGTCAAACTTCACAGGGATGATATATGGGTGATGCCATTTCATATTTGTTAAAATGGAGGTCATCGACAATCCAAGATGGCCGCCATGGAAAAGTAGGTCAAATTCTTAAAAAATCTTCTTCTCACGAACCGCCAGGCCGATTTCGACGATACTTGGTATGAATGATCGATAGTTAGCGCTGTTTCAGATTTGTTCATATGGTGGCTCGTGGGTCAAAAATGGGCGTCGCCCGAGGGGTCAAATAGGGGTCAAATTTTATTTTTAACCGAATATAGTCATGTAATATATCAAATCGAAGGTATCGACGAGACAATCACTCTGGAACTTTGTATAAATCATATAATGATTACGTCATCCAAGATGGCCACCGATAGTTCAAATGGTCATTCTTTTACTAAAGATTTCAAACGTCTTCTTCTTGTAAACTGCTTGGCCGATATTGGCCAAACTTAACTGTGGCCCGAGGGGTCAACTAGGGGTCAAATTATATTTTTGCCCGAATATGGTCATATAATATATCAAATCGAAGGTATCGACTAGTTGATCACTCTGGACCATTTTTTGTCTAAATCAGATGATTTTGTCATCAAAGATGGCCACTGAAAGGTAAAAAAGTTGTTCTTTTACTAAAGATTTCAAACGTATTCTTCTTGTGAACTGCTTGGCCGATATTGGCCAAACTTAACTGTAATGGTCTGTGGGTGAGCCTGTCCATTTTTGTTAAAATGGAGGTCATCACCAAATCCAAGATGTCCGCCGTTGAAAAGTAGGTCAAATTGTCAAAAAATCTTCTTCTCACAAACCTCCAGGCCGATTTCGACGAAACTTGGTGTGAATGATTGATAGTTAACGCTGTTTCAGATTTGTTCATATGGTGGCCCCTGGGTCAAAAATGGGCGTGGCCCGAGGGGTCAACTAGGGGTCAAATTATATTTTTGCCCGAATATGGTTATATAATATATCAAATCGAAGGTATCGACTAGTCTATCACTCTGGAGCATTTTTTGTCTAAATCAGATGATTTTGTCATCCAAGATGGCCACCGAAAGGTAAAAAAGTTGTTCTTTTACTAAAGATTTCAAACGTATTCTTCTTGTGAACTGCTTGGCCGATATTGGCCAAACTTAACTGTAATGGTCTGTGGGTGAAGCCTGTCCATTTTTGTTAAAATGGAGGTCATCACCAAATCCAAGATGTCCGCCGTTGAAAAGTAGGTCAAATTGTCAAAAAAAAATCTTACAAACCGCCAGGCCGATTTCGACGAAACTTTGTATGAATGATGGATAGTTAACGCTGATTCAGATTTGTTCATATGGTGGCCTCTGGGTCAAAAATGGTCATGGCCCGAGGGGTCAAATAGGGGTCAAATTTTATTTTTGACCGAATATGGTCATTTTATATATCAAATCGAAGGTATAGCAGTAAATCACATGCACATTCGCAATATATGTTAGATCAGAAGGTACCAACAAATTCTGTGGAACATTTGAAGTTGTAAGTTAAGAGTCTTTGTGAAATCAAGATGACCACTATGGAGGCTTTTAGGTGAGCGATACATGCCCATTTGGGCCTCTTGTTAATTGTTGACAGTATTATCACCGAAAACGGGCGATGCAACATGGAATGAAATGTCGAATCTAGCCCATAGTCATTGGGGAAACTGTTAGAACGGGCAAACAATTGACACATTCAAAAACTAGAAATCTGGCATTAAGTTTTCGAACACACCAAGTCTGTGACATTGACCCTGAGCTTAGCGGGGGCGGGACGAATGTTGATTTGTCACAGAGCGGTAGAGGACCATTGGAGCAATGCATGTGTGAAATGTGAAGCAGATCTGAGAAAGAAAACATAAATTATAAGCCATTTACCTGAGCATTAAGGTTTTGGGACGGACGTACATACGGACGCCGATAACACTATATGCCCCCTCACCATATGGTGGGGGAGGCAGGCCTGTACGCAGGATTTTCTATTGGGGGTGCGTCAGGGGCGAGCCCCATGTAATTGAGGGAGTTCGCTAGGGGGTCCGGGGGCATGCTCCCCTGGAAATTGTTTAAACCTATATGGCCTGAAATGCACTCTCTTTCATTTTAAGTCATTTAAATTCGGATTTCAACGGTAGTAAATTGTGACATTTTCATGCAAATTACCTGTATATTCATGCATTTCAAGATTTGTCGAGATTACTGTTTGAAAAAATAGCGGACCTCGACGAATTTAGGGGGGTGTGTACTCACCCGTCGCACCCCCCTGCGTACGGGCCTGGGAGGGGGTGGGGGGGGGGGCATTATAAACGATGCAATTTGTGTTTCTCGAGTCGGGTTCCATATGGTGAAGAGGAAATACGATCGATTACACACCGTGAAAATCTTTTTGGAACGTAAATGCCAATTGTCACGTACGATATTTCAGTTTACCGTCGTTACGTCAGCTGTTATTCTAAGTATGTATGGTCGCTCGTTATGGGCATTTCTTTACTTCTTTTAAAAGTGATGGGTTGTTGACTAGGGGATAGAACACCTGACTTCAAATCAGGAGGTTGTGTGTACAAAGTAGTAACACAGTGGTTCGTCGCATTTTTGCTGAGTCATTGTGTCGATGTACAAAGTAATAACACAGTCATTTTGTCGCAAAACGCTGCGTTTTGCCGAAGAACAGCGCGGAATCACCGCGCAAACTTTGCGGCATTTTTTCCTTATGCCACAATTGGCCACGGGAAGTTTTGCGAGAGATTGCGGCAATTTTCCACGATACAAAAGGTGCAAATTTAGCGCATGCAGACGTCACCGTGATACACGGTGACCGTCATCGGGAATCACCGTGAATCACCCTTAGGGCCTCGCTGGTTTCAGTCACGGTGACCATTTGCAACGGTCGCGAATAATCGTCACCGTGAATCACAGTGACATGTCCGCGCTGAGGAAGATCGCGGAGATGGGTGGGTCGCGCACACAAAAAAATGTGTGCACTGTATGTTACTAGACCAACGATATGTCAAGATCGTGTTAATGGTGGTGCGAGTGTGTGACAAATGTTCGGGTGATTCAAGTGTCCAAGTATGGATTGGAAGCAATATTTAAAGACATTACATGTTGGAGAAACTCTTACAAACTTTTTAAGATGAAAAGTTTGTAAGACTCTCCAGTTACAGTCCCAGGGCTCCAGATAAGGAATTACTAATTGAGTATTGTCACTCCATCATTTCTGAAGCAATTGGATATTTACACATCAGCAGACCGAAATTATTGAATTGTTTGCTTCTAAATGAAAACATGTCTTGGCATTTCATTTTGTTCCTTGACAATTCTAATGAAATACCAAGATGTGTTTTCATGGAAAAATAAGAAAAAATATGCTATATTGGTGGTCTGTTTATTGTTTTATGCAGCATGATAAAGGTACCACAATTTTTCTCATTGCTTTTTGATACTATTTCTGATTTCAATTGGGTTTTTCGCAAATTTTAATTGGGTATTTAAGCAAATACGACCTTATCCTTAGCTCTGAGTCCAGTATGCAAGGGGGGCATATCCATGTTTTACAAACATAATGTCTGGTCATCACAGGCATTCGGCATGTTTCGGCTTTCATAGGTATGACTATATACAAGGCTTCTAGCTTTGGTTGGACTCGACCTCATATCATAACAAAATAACATGTTTATCGATAGTCAATGCTCTGTCAGATTTGTTAAAGTGATGACCCTGAGATCAAAAGTAGGTGGTGCCCAGAGGGTCAAGTGGGGTCAAATTCACATTTGACCAACTATGGTCATGCTACTATCAAATCAAGGAGACGATCACTCTGGAGCATTATTTTTTGTCAAAATCGGATAATTACGTCATCCAAGATGGCCACCGAAAGGTCATCCTTTTATTATAGATTTCAAACTTTTTTTTCGTGTGAACCTCTTGGCCGATACTGGTCAAACTTCACAGTTATGGTCCGTAGGTCAGGTGAGCGATACAGGGTCTCTTGTTTGTGTAAAATCTGTGTTAAACTGTTTAAGTACCAAATACAATGTACATGCATATCCACAACCATAAGTCCAATTGACATGGAACTTCACATACATCTTTATCACCTTCCATAGTTTCATTCTACAGCACACCCATGCAGCCCCCATGCCCAAGGTCAACGTCAAATTACTCTGAAATTTGCGTTAAAGTTTTTGTATTATCTGCATAAAAGTTTTTAATTACCCTATATCTCCCAAATCTGATTGCTCTAACTAGATACGTGTACATACATGTACATACTGGGACCGTCCAATACCTCGGTGGGCATGATATGCTAGCCGCGGGCATCTAGTATGATACAGTGACACACATGCATTTTTCTGATCAGTTCATTTTCTGAGATTTACAAATGAGATAAGCCATGTGATTTTGTACCTGAGAAGATGTGCGACATCTCATGAAAACTATTTACAAAGTATAAGATATTTTCCGTAAATGATGTTGAAAGTTTACGAAATTGGCAAAATTTTCCTAGCAAATCAATTTTGTATTTTGTATGAACATTTTGTCAACATTCAACTTCATTTACAGAGTATAGCACAGATTCTGTAAAACTGTTCATGAAAAGTTGTACATCTTCTTGGGTACAAAATCCAATGGCTTGTCTCAAATACTTAATTCAGAGCTCCAGATAAGCTGCATATTTGCGTAAATACCCAATTAAAATTGCCAAAAACCCAATTGAAATCGGAAGTAGCGATTATCAAAAAGCAATAAAAAATTTGTGGTACCTTTATCATGCTGCAAAAAATGATAAACAGTTTAATATAGCATATTTTTCTTATTTTCCATGAAAACACATTGGGTATTTCATTAGAATGAAATGCCAAGACATGTTTTCATTTCGAAGCAAGCTATTCAATAATTGCTGTCTCTTGATGTGTTAACAGTAGTGGGGGGGGGGGGAGGGGTATACTAGAGTCCGGTTGTCCGTCCGTGCGTGCATGCGTGTGTCCGTCCGTGCGTCCGTAAACTGAACATCAGAGAAATATTGTTATAACTTCGATTTCCTTCGTCTAAAATGCTTAATATTTCACACATGCATTCCTGTAAGGCTCTATTACCATACTGTGCCAAATCCACGACCGTCCAACCCTCGCTGATCCCAAGGTCCAGGTCAAATACTTAGTCTCTTTACAAAACCTAACATCAGAGAAATATGTTATAACTTCTATTTCCTTCATCTAAAATGCTTAATATTTCACACATGAATTCCTGTAAGGCTCTACTACCATGCTGTGCCAAATCCACGACCGTCCAACCCTCGCTGATCCCAAGATCAAGGTCAAATACGTAGTCTCTTTACAAAACTTAACATCAGAGAAATAAGTTATAACTTCTATTTCCTTGCTCTGATCTGCTTCACATTTCACAGACACATTGCTCCAATGGACCTCTACCACCCTGTGACAAATTCACGTTCATGCCGCCCCCGCTAAGCCCAGAGTCAAGGTCACAAGCCCACACACTTGGAAAATTTTACATATTTAGCGGTACCTGTGCATGCATTCCTCTAAGGCTCTACTATCATGCTGTGACAATTTCCAGCTGATCTCGAGGTCAAGGTCACATACTTAGTCTCTTTACAAAACTTAACATCTGAGAAATCGGTTATAACTTCTATTTCCTTGCTCGGATCTGCTTCACATTTCACACACGCATTGCTCCAATGGACCTCTACCACCCTGTGACAAATTCACGTTCATGCCACTCCCGCTAAGCCCAGAGTCAAGGTCACAAGCCCACACACTTGTAAATTTTTACATATTTTAGGGGTACCTGGGCCCACGCGGGGGATATTCCGTAAGCCTCGCTTACTGACCAATCTAGTTTCTTGTCTGGAGCCCTGTAATTGATGTCATAATGTGATCATACATGTACACATTCTAATTCTTGCATATTACAATACTCTGCTAACCAATTGTTTCCGACATGTATACAGAGCGACTACCAGCCCGAATGCACAATGTTTGATTTACTAAACAAACATGGAAATGACTTTTCAAATCCCAATGGCTCTCAGACCTTGAATACACATGTATGCAATACATTGCTATATCATGTATATGGCACTTCTTGGTAGAACCAGCTGATATAGTATATGGGGAATGATTGACCATCTAGTTTTTAAAATTCTATAAATAATTTTAACATATCAAGCCTAGTTAGAATGGTATTGGAACTCATTACCATTCTTAAATTCAGCACACATGGCCAAACGCAATTGTTTTTATTTGTTACAGAAACGGCTACAGAAAGAACTACAGTTATTGTCAAGAGATCCACCAACGGGTGTCAAAGTTGATCCAGAAACCTCAGTGAAAAATTTAAATGAGTAAGTTGTATGGTATTCTATAGTACAATGGAACATGCAGTTATGTTGTGTATTGTTTATCAATGACAATGTCCATGTAGGCTCGGCTGCTGACGATAGCTGCCTAATTATACCCCCCGCAACGAGTTGTGGGGGGGGGGGCGTATACTGGAGTCTGGTTGTCCGTCCGTCCGAGCTTACAAATGGATACATATGTGGCTAGGAGAACAATAGGTTATGTAATATTCTGTGGCTATAATGGGTTTATGTGGCTGCAGAACAATAGGGATGAACAAAGGAAAAGGTTAGGGTTAGCCACATAAGTATCCATTTGTAGGAACGTCCGTCCGTTCGTCACTAAACTTAACATCAGAGAAATATTGTTATAACTTCTATTTCCTTCATCTAAAATGCTTAATATTTTGCACATGCTTTCCTGTAAGGCTCTACTACCATGCTGTGCCAAATCCACGACCGTCCAGCCCCCCCTGATCCCAAGGTCAAGGTCAAATACTTAGTCTCTTTACAAAACTTAACATCAGAGAAATATGTTGTAACTTCTATTTCCTTCATCTACAATGCTTAATATTTCACTCGTGCTACTATGCTGTGCCAAATCCATGACCGTCCAACGTCCGCTGATCCCAAGGTCAAGGTCAAATACTTAGTCTCTTTACAAAACTTAACATCATTTTGTTAGCCAGGTTTTTTGAAAAAAAATCCAGGCTATTGGATTGGCGAAAACCGGGCGGGCGGCAGGTGGGCGGCGTCCACAATGAATGTTAAGTTTTCGTGTTTGAGTCCATTTCTTTGTTACTGTACCACCTAGGACCACCAAACTTTCACAGCTTCATAATCAAGGGGTGCCCACCACATATCACTATCCAACATGTTACTTTTTTTTTAACTTGACCCATTTTTTCCGCGCAGTCGACTTAGCCATTTTCAATGTTAAGTTTTCGCGTTTACAATGTTAAGTTTTCGTGTTTAAGTCAATTTCTTTGGTACTGTACCACCTAGGACCACCAAACTTTCACAGCTTCATAATCAAGGGGTGCCCGCCACATATCATTATCCAACATGTTACTTTTTAGCCAGGTTTTTTTTAAAAAATCCAGGCTATTGGATTGGCGAAAGCCGGGCGGGCGGGCGGCGTCCACAATCAATGTTAAGTTTTCGTGTTTGAGTCCATTTCTTTGGTACTGTACCACCTAGGACCACCAAACTTGCACAGCTTCATAACCAAGGGGTGCCTACCACATACAACTATCCAACATGTGACCATTTTTTTACCTTCACCTATTATTTCTACGTAATTGACTTAGCCATTTTGAACGTTAACTTTTTAACGTACGTCTGGTTAAATTTTTTGCTTAAAGCTTTTTCGTTATACTATATCTCTGCAACTGCTTCGCCCATTACCTTGAAACTTCACATGGGTGTTTATCATCGTCCATATTTTCATTCTAACCCCCAACCGTGCGGCCCCTGTGCGCAATGTCAAGGTCAAATTACTTTGAATTTATTTGTTAAAGTTTTTTTGTGTACTATATCTCTGCAACTGCTTCACCCATTACCTTGATACTTCACATGGGTGTTTATCATCATTGTCGCACCCGCTTGCGGAAAGCGCGACATCGTCGGCATTTTGGCATACGTCCGTCCGTCCGTACGTCCGTGTGTCCGGTTAAAGTTTTTTCGTTAAAGTTTTTCCATCTACTATATCTGTTTTTTTAGTGTCCATGCCTCGCCCCAAGGCATGACATGCAGGCCACGGCCATCTAGTCTACAAAAAGTGCGTATAATTATGTTATCCAAGTGTCCATGCTTGGAAAAAACCTGGCCTTCGTGGCTTTGCCTCGTTTCTTGTTTTTTAACTTGACCCATTTTTGTTCGCGCAGTCGACTTAGCCATTTTCAATGTTAAGTTTTCGCGTTTACAATGTTAAGTTTTCGTGTTTAAGTCCATTTCTTTGGTACTGTACCATCTAGGACCACCAAACGTTCACAGCTTCATAACCAAGGGGTGCCTACCACATACAACTATCCAACAAGTGACCATTTTTTTACCTTCACCTATTATTTCTACGTAATTGACTTAGCCATTTTCAACGTTAACTTTTTAACGTACGTCTGGTTAAATTGTTTGGTTAAAACTTTTAACGTTATACTATATCTCTGCAACTGCTTCGCCCATTACCTTGAAACTTCACATGGGTGTTTATCATCATCCATATTTTCATTCTAACTCCCAATCGTGCGGCCCCTTTGCCCAATGTCAAGGTCAAATTACTTTGAATTTTTTTGTTAAAGTTTTTTCGTGTACTATATCTGCAACTGCTTCACCCATTACCTTGATACGTCACATGGGTGTTTATCATCATTGTCGCGCCCGCTTGCGGAAAGCGCGATATCATCGGCATTTTGGCATACGTCCATCCGTCCGTCCGTCCGTCCGTGTGTCCGGTTAAAGTTTTTTCGTTAAAGTTTTTCCATCTACTACATGTATATCTATTTTTTTAGTGTCCATGCCTCGCCCCAAGGCGCGACATGCAGGCCACGGCCATCTAGTCTACAAAAAGTGGGTATAATTATGTTATCCAAGTGTCTATGCTTGGAAAAAACCTGGCCTTCGTGGCTTTGCCTCGTTTCTTGTTATAACTTCTATTTCCTTCATCTAAAATTCTTAATATTTCATGCATGCATTCCTCTAAGGTTGTACTATCATGCTGTGACAAATCTACGACCGTCCAACCCCCGCTGATCCCAAGGTCAAATACTTGGTCTCTTTACAAAACTTAACATCAGAGAAATATGTTATAACTTCTATTTCCTTCATTGCAAATTCTTAATATTTCATGCATGCATTCCTCTAAGGCTCTACTATCATGCTGTGACATATCCCCACTGATCTCAAGGTCAAGGTTACATACTTAGTCTCTTTACAAAACTTAACATCAGAGAAATCGGTTATAACTTCTATTTCCTTGCTCGGATCTGCTTCACATTTCACAGACACATTGCTCCAATGGACCTCTACCACCCTGTGACAAATTCATGTTCATGCCGCCCCCGCTAAGCCCAGAGTCAAGGTCACAAGCCCACACACTTGGAAAATTTTACATATTTAGCGGTACCTGTGCCCACGCGGGGGGTATTCTGTAAGCCTCGCTTAATGACCAATCTAGTTTTATTTTTTCAATCTCGCTTGTTTTGCGGGGCTCACCCAATGCAATTTGTTTGGTCTAAATCTTACCCCAGAGCATGGGAATTTGTCAAAATTCCTGGGGTCGGAGGTGTTCCAGGCATCAAAAGTCCCCTATTAAAATCCGACCAAGTCTATTTCCCGGGTGGCGGTCTCAAAATCCCACCTGTCGGAAATCAACCACTGTCTAAAGTCTCCTATATATATATGCCCCCGCCTCTGCCCCCAGCCCCTCCCCCCGGTGGGGCAAAACATTGATAGGTGCAATATTGTTGATGAATAATGTCCATGCATCAGTTCCAAAACTGCTTTATGCCACAATCTCTGTGTTATCATGTTTATTATTGATATTGTAATGTGCCTGCGACTGGAGAAATAGTAGTGTTGATGGTTCCTGAGACCAGTCTAACCTTTGGTCTGCTGTCGCCTCCCTACAGTCTGATCAGGACATTGCTCAGAGAGCCTCAGAATTCCTGAAAACTTGGATATCAAAATACACTAGCTTGGTATGCTCTATTGTCACGTGTGCTGCGCCGGCGTAAAATGTTTCACGTCGAAATGGGCGCCGGATTCCTGTTGAATTCATATTCAGCTACATACAGCATTAACACATTTTCATCTAGTAACCGGCATAAGAAATTTGCGCCGGTTACTAGACGAGAAATGTGATCGTTCTAAGTAGAGCTGAGTGTTATCTCGTGAGGAAACGGGTGTATTTTGACGTGAAACATTTTCAGCCTGTGTGGAGTGCAGCACCAGTGTATGTATCTGTGTGTTACAGATGGGGAGGGATGCGTTGTGGCTTAGGGGTGAGAGAACCTGACTTCCAATCCGGAGGTTGGGGGTTCAAACCTCGCCTCGGGCATCAAAAAATAATTTCATAGTATTTCTATCCTACTGGTCTGTCGGATGAGTCTTTAAACTGTGGTCCCTTCTCTATATGACCTTATAGCTATTGGTGGTACGTTAAACCCTTTTGCTTTTCCAGATGGGTAGTGGATCTCGCTGGTGCACCAGGATCCCTGTATGCTGGGGATAACTTCCAGCTTCTCTTCAAATTCACAGCCAGATACCCATTTGACTCACCACAGGTAAGGTTATCCAATGTATTTAATGTCAAATGTCAGATGTGTATCAAAACCCCTTTGTTTTTAACATTAACCAGCGGAAACACATTCTTTTGATCTGAAAATGTTTGTGTGAATGGCGTCATAACATTATAACTGTAATGTATTGAAAAACTGTTCAACTGCTATTACACAATGTTTGTGCTGTCAGTTGTTAAAAATATCCGAAACGCTGACCAACTGTGGACTTTTGTTTTATAAACTATTTTCTTGTAGATACACGTTTTCATTTAATGTCCTCTAATAACGACCGTTACTTACATGTATATGTTTTGCTATATTCGGTGATACATTAAGATGTGCAATTTTTCATGAAAAATATTTACAGAAACTGTGATATTTTCTGTAAATGACGTCAAAGGCTGACAAGAATTCTGCATTTGGTCTGAACATTTCATTAACTTTCGAGGTCATTTACGGAAAATATCGTAAATTTGTAGATGTTTTTCATGAGATATCGCACATCCACTTAGGTTCAAAATCACATGAGACAAGCCATGTTATTTTGTACCTAAGAACATGTGTGATTTTTAATGAAATATATTTACAAAATTTGTTATATTTTCCGTAAATGATGTCAAAAGTTGAGGAAATCTTTATAGCCAATGCAGAATTCTGCATTTGCAATGAAAATTTCGTCATCTTTCGACGTCATTTACAGAAAATATCACAGTTTGTGTAAATATATTTCAGGTAGTTGTAAATTTCTTACATTTCATCTATATGTTACAGGTGATGTTTATTGGCACCAATATTCCCGTACACCCACATGTTTACAGTAACGGCCATATATGTCTGTCCATCCTCACTGACGACTGGTCTCCCGCTCTGTCGGTGACGTCAGTCTGTCTCAGTATAGTCAGCATGCTGTCAAGTTGTACAGAAAAGGTGAGTCTTTGAAAAAATTTAATATAGTACGGTATTTTTAACCCTTTAAACACCTGTATAGTGGTACATGTATTGCCAAAAAGTGTAGATCCAGATGAGCCGGCTTGTGACGAGCCATCTCATCGGGATCTGCACTTTTTGAAAATAATTTTCATATTTTTGTGAACAAAAATACCCCATAAATGGACTAGTCTGAAAATCATTTTGTGACAATTGAATTGGTTGCAAAATTAACACATCAAAATACATTACAGTTACTTAGGGGTGAAAGGGTTAAAATTGAATATAAAGTTTTTATTCAATTTTAACCCTTTTACCCCCTTAAAACCGAGTACGGTATCTTTACCCATAATCAATTTTGATTGGAGCATGAACTAGGTGAATTGCATGCAGAGCTGTCCCTGATTCTAAGGTCCAATGATTCACCAGTGTATTTGTCAACGTGAACCATTTTATGCTGGTGCGTAGTGCAGCACCAGTAGAATTGATATTGGGTTAAGCAGTACTGAATTTGTGATTTTCACAATACAGGAGCATGCTGGTTGTAGCCAGTCATCTGTTTGTATATACCTTCACTGTTAAACTGGCATTGCACCCTATTCAATATATCACATTATTTTATTACATGCTAGTAGTTGTGCACTGTTGATTACGATACTGGAACCGGCCAATTCGCACAGTCTGATCAGGAATTGCACTTTTCCCCATTGGATTCCATCAATGAAACGTCCATCATGCAATATAGATCGGTATCCGGCTACCAAAGTGTGCTATATAACCAGGAGCTACACTGGTGACAAATCACATAAGCCCTATTTCTCCAGTGACAGCCACATTTCCATCCAGTTGGAATAACACCTTCGGTGATCTATACTGGTGTACTTTTGTACAGAAGAACTGGGGCCTATATAGAGAATAGTAGGTTAGTGCCGTGAATGGGAAAAAATATCTGGCAAGGCTCAGGAAACGGGATGGGTAAGGCTCTGCCGAGCACATCCCGTTTCTGTGCCGCGCCAGATATTTTTCCCATTCACGGCACTAACCTACTATTCTATATATCCCGTCAACACCTACAAATTGCTGTAAAATGCAAAAATAGTATTGTCAGACTGGATATCAAAAATGTTTCACGGCACCGTGTTTCATGGCACATAATCACGTGTTGACGGGATAAGGGATTGATTTGTGACCAGTGTAGTTCCTGATCAAATAGCACACTGTGTAGCCTTATGACGATTTATATTGCTTGTTAAAAGGATGACGGGCGTTTCATTGATGGAACGGCGAACAGTGCAGATCCAGATCAGACAGCGCGGGTGCGCTGGCTGATCTGTATCTACACTGGTCGCAAAACCCATAAGTCCCCATTTCTCAGGTCATAGCCAAACCTGATGGATATTGTCCCACCTCGGTTAATGGAAAGTCACAATTCCGGCACAGGCGACGTCGTCATGGTCATAGTCGGTGTTGAATATCTCCTGATGTGTTAGTCGAATCATTACCAAATTCCATCAGTAGCTTTCTCACATTGACGTCTATTCACCCATTTCAGAAAGAAGAACTGATAGTGTATCTAGCTAAATTATTTTTCTTAAGTTGGTGCTACTATTGTGAAATTAGCAGCCAAAATTAAATGTTAGTATGAAAAAAAAGACGATACTCTTTTACAATAGCTCCAATATTTGTGAAACATACCGGTAGTACTTTTTCGAATAATTTTTGTAATGTTCAGTAGTCAAAATGGTCATTTGAGTAATACTAGCCAAAAGACTTCGGCGGTTGCCAGTACTGCCAACCTGTAGCATATTTCACCAAAATTGCAAAGTATACTTTTCTTGCTATTAAGTACACTTTGAGGGAGAAATTTTCAATTTACCCGGTAATGATAAATTTATTAATTTTTAGCCAGGTTTTTTGAAAAAAAATTCAGGCTATTGGATTGGCGAAAGCCGGGCGGGCGGCGTGCGGGCGGGCGGCGGGCAGGCGGCGTCCACAATCAATGTTAAGTTTTCGTGTTTGAGTCCATTTCTTTGTTACTGTACCACCTAGGACCACCAAATTTTCACAGCTTCATACTCAAGGGGTGCCCACCACATATCACTATCCAACATGTTACTTTTTTTTTAACTTCACCCATTTTTTCCGCGCAGTCGACTTTGCCATTTTCAATGTTAAGTTTTCGCGTTTTCAATGTTAAGTTTTCGTGTTTAAGTCCATTTCTTTGGTACTGTACCACCTAGGACCACCAAACTTTCACAGCTTCATAATCAAGGGGTGCCCACCACATATCACTATCCAACATGTTACTTTTTTTTAACTTGACCCATTTTTTCCGCGCAGTCGACTTAGCCATTTTCAATGTTAATTTTGTTTTCGCGTTTACAATGTTAAGTTTTCGTGTTTAAATCCATTTCTTTGGTACTGTACCACCTAGGACCACCAAACTTTCACAGCTTCATAACCAAGGGGTGCCTACCACATACAACTATCCAACATGTGACCATTTTTTTTACCTTCACCTATTATTTCTACGTAATTGACTTAGCCATTTTGAACGTTAACTTTTTAACGTACGTCTGGTTAAATTTTTTGGTTAAAACTTTTTCGTTATACTATATCTCTGCAACTGCTTCACCCATTACCTTGAAACTTCACATGGGTGTTTATCATCATTGTCGCACCCGCTTGCGGAAAGCGCGATATCGTCGGCATTTTGGCATACGTCCGTCCGTCCGTGTCCGGTTAAAGTTTTTTTGTTAAAGTTTTTCCATCTACTATATCTATTTTTTTTAGTGTCCATGCCTCGCCCCAAGGTGCGACATGCAGGCCACGGCCATCTAGTCTACAAAAAGTGGGTATAATTATGTTATCCAAGTGTCCATGCTTGGAAAAAACCTGGCCTTCGTGGCTTTGCCTCGTTTCTTGTTATTATACTGAATTTATTACATTATCATAGCAATTTTGGCTGTGATAATGTAATAAATTCAGTATGATAATTATGCATACTTTTAATCATCAAATAGATGCAGTCGTTAGTTCTATATGAAATAATGCATTTCGGGAAAAATAAATGATTACTCCCTGAAAGTATACTTTGCTAGACAAGTGTACTTTGCAATGTTGGTGTAACAGGCTACTGGCTTGTTTAAATAATAGTTGAATAAACCATGTCTTTGTATAGTTTAATTACGTCCAAACATTGGTTTAAACTATAATAAAGTCAGAATTGAGTTACTGCCTTTTCATATTAAGTATATTCCGTTTCAGAAACGACCGCCAGATAACGCACTGTACGTTAAAACCTGCAGCAAAAATCCGAAGAAAACTAGATGGTATTACCATGGTAAGGACCACTATTCTTGAGGCAATAGTGCCATTACACACATACACAGCTTCATTTTAATGTTCTACCTTCATTGCTTTTCCATAAATGCTGTCAAAACCTTGATTTATATACTAGTAGGTTGTGTTGATCATAAACTCACTGGCACCATGCTGATGCATTCTAAAGAAATTCAGCATGAAGAAAAAACAACCTTTTCCACATTCGTATTTTTTAAACGAGAATTATGTGAATATGTCAATTTAGTTTCAACACTTGTGTTTATAACGGTCTGTATGTAACTCACGATGGGCAGAAGGTGTGTATTCGTGCCCGGCTAGCTCAGTCGGTTAGATCAATGGCACGGTAAACCATAGCTCACGGGTTCGAGCTCTGGGCCAGTGCTCATTTTTCGAATCGTGTGACATTTGGCGCAGATAAAACACAAATATAGAATTCAGAGAGGACTTAAATATAGAATTTGGGGACGAACGGTGCGCAGTTTTCTCGCCCTGTGACATGTTCGTGCTACATGTATAATATTTGGATGAGTTATGTCCTCGTTATAATTGAATCATTTTGTTTTACTGTAATTGACATTCATTTCATGACGTCATATATATACATGACGTACGTGTTATGATTCTGTTAAGTGGTGCTGACTTTGGAATAGTCGTTTATTACTGGCTTGGGTTCAGAGATCAACATATGTATCTGTATTGTTCACCGAGATCTCTCATGTTTCATAGTTCGACCAATGGTTCGAGAAATGGTTCAGAATGTTGATTTTGTCCCACATGGCTGTCGGTTGACCCGTTCAACACTACTGACCTCTCTTGAAGTGTTTGCAATCTGTGTAGATCCAGAGAAGCTTGTTTGTAACGAGCCATCTCTGACATCAGGATCGGCACTTTTTGCAAATAATTTTCATATTTTCTAAAAAAATAACCTCTTCATGGACTAGTCTGAAAATCATTTGGTGACGATTGGATTGGTCACAGTCCATTCCAGTTATTTAGGGTTGAAAGGATTAATGGTCAATATAAATGTGGCCTGTCTATCACCTTCTATTACAGATGATGAAGTGTGACAACAGCACAAGAAATGGCATGGTAAATAGATGTGAAAGAAGACATTGATGTTGCGTCCACGAGACGGACACAGCGTATTGCACAATGGCTTTGGACCCACAGTTATCTGCACTATCATAGTATCTTGGACGTGTTATACATTATTAACCCATTGAACATGAAAGCCCGCTATAGCGGCGTTAGCAAACAGTGCAGATCCAAATGAGCCGGCTCGTAACGAGCCATCTCATCAGGATCTGCACTGTTTGCAAGTAATATTTTGATATTTTTTAGAACAAAAACCCCTCCTTTTCATAAATGGGCTAATCTGAAAATCATTTTGTGACGATTGCATTGGTCGGAAAATTAGCATATCACAGTCCATTCCAGTTACTTAGGGTTGAAAGGGTTAAGTGTCGATACAAGACGTGCAGCGAACTACAATAGCGAGTTGCTCCATTTATTGATTAATTCTGGAATATGTGTCCTGTTTTTTTATAAAAAAATGTAGATTATACCAGGTTAGTGTCTTTTTGATATCAAGTTTATCAGGCTAGGAATTCGAAGGCTCGCCTAGGAATTTCCACCATTTCCGTGTCGATAAACTTGACATCAAAAGACAATAGGATCTATTTGTAAGTTTATGTTTTATGATAGTGGTTGGCTAAATCCAACATGACTTTTGTTGAAAAGAACGTGGATTTGTTTACGTGGATTTGTTTACGTCGCGTCATTACACTGACGTCATTTGGACCAATGGAACGTCAAATACAGTAGTTCTGGTCTGGATATGCCTATCTAGTTAAAGCAGGATACAACTAATTATGATCAATCTGCGTGTATTTATTCTGTCAATACATAGTTACCTGACAAGTCTGTCTGTTGGGTTTGGGAAGGCTGGCGACAACCCATCCACACATTCACTCTTTCAGTATTCATACGTCAGTTTGTTTCCATTGATGGAATATAAATCTACCTTTATCACTACTGTGACCTACTACACGGCATGCACATGTACAGTGGGGTCAGCGTGTAAGTGCACACACGAACGAACACGACAGATTGGTTCGCTACCCACCCAAAGTGTATGTTGTTACCACTCAGTTGAACCGTCTCGCCGAGACGGTTCAACTGAGTGGTAACAAGATACACTTTTGATGCGAAATGAGAAAAAAATGCAGATTTTTTTTTATTTTTTTATACATGAAATACAGTGGGTCAGCATTCCAACCTATCGTGTTCATTCATGTGTACACTTACACGCTGACCCCACTGTACATATACAGTAATTCTTAAATAAATTATAATAATTTAGGCTATTTATAAGTATCCATTTCACTACGATACCTCTATTTTCCTTAAACCAACTCAACCTCAATGTAATCTTACCTGAGCATAATACATCGGTTTAAACAATTCTGATCCATGATCTTTTGTCTGACAATTATGGCCCCTGGAAAAAAATATTCACTTTGAACTTTTACCAAATAAATGACCATTTTCTTGTTACATCTTGTCTATCTTTAATTTCATTTTACCGATATGAAATGAATTCACTGTTTGAATTTATGTTGCATGTACAGCTACTTTCTGAAGTTCATTCTGCATCATGACCCCTTCATACGTGTTCATTGTATGTGCTTAGAACATCTGTAAATGGCCATTTCCATTCAATATCTTACGGTCTTGCGCCGATTTCAGCCAAATTCAATATATTACTTCATATCCAAGGTGCATGATCACGTGGTTACAACAACAACAACGTCGCCCACTCCAAAGTAAGTAGTATTTGATATTTTCCTTAATATGCAACAGATGTTGATGAAATATGGCGCGAAACGGGTCTTCATGAGCTGCATTTGGTGGTCCCGGGAGTTCAGCACATACTTGTGTCGTTTTTGCGAAGAATCAATTTCCCTGTCAGTAGACACGGAAATTGATTATTCGAAATTGATTATTCGCAAAACGACAGAAGTTTGGGCCAAAGTACCCAGACTACCAAATGCAGCTTAACAAGACGCGTTTCATCAAAATCCGTTACATAATAAGGACAAAATAATACGTACTTTGAATCGGAGTGCTTCTGGAAGTTTCAGTACTTGTTGTTGTTGTAACGACGTGATCATACACCTTGATATCGTTTCCGGCCAAAGATAGTAAAGCCAATTGCAACAAAACTCAGTGCATGACTATCACAATCACTCTATATCGCAGCTATTGCAAGACAAAAAATGGAGATTGTGTTTTGTTTTGTCTATGATGGATTGACCAACTGGCAGCACAGGAATGCTTTAACCCTTGGACCGCTACACACAACAATTATCGTCTGCTGTTGCTTTTATATCTTGCCTTATTTCTCAATAAAAACATGGTTTGACAGCACTTCAGAATCATTTCCATGCTTTAAGCATGTTGTAAATTATTCGAAAGTGCTGTCAAAACATGTTTTTGATGATAAAATGGCAAACAGAAAATAAACAGCACACAACAACAAAATTAAGATAGCGGTGTAAGGGTTAATCGAACTACACGTATGTATATATATATACCTATGATGGCGGTGTACTGTTGCTGCTTGTATGTATTTGTGTCACACGTATGATGTATAGTGTGCAATCATATTTTCGCCCATTCATATATGTCATTATGCCTCCATTGTGTGCGCATACTGGAGATTTATTGTATGTCCGTCCGTAAAAAAACAGTGTAAAAATCTGGGGGAGTTTCACTAAACTTTGTACGACTAAAATGTTTGTAAGTGCAAAATTAGGGTAGTCTGTAAATTTCACGTTAACAATGTTTTCTTAACAATCATTGGATTTACATTTATTCAGTATATGCAGCCTAAGCTCAATAAATGTAAATCCATATATTGAAATTTCCAGACGATTCTATATTTGTACTTAAGAACATTTTAGTCATACAAAGTTTAGTGAAACGAGCCCCAGGTACCCGATATGGGTAATAGTGTGTGGTAAAGGTTGGATGTTTGAAAACGGATGCATTCTGTACATTGTAGTTGACTTTGTATGTGTGTGATATTGATGTGACGTGACTATAATTTCATTTGTCTTTCCACTGTTTAATTGACCTTATTTGTGTTTCATAAACGAAAGACACAGTAGCCTATTTCACCAAAATTGCAAAGTATACTTATCTAGCAAAGTATACTTTGAGGGAGAAATTTTCAATTTAAGGATAAATTTATTATTTTTTATTATGCTGAATTTATTACATTATCACAGCATTTTGGCTGTGATAATGTAATAAATTCAGTATAATAATTCTGCATAGGTTTAATCATCAAATATATGCAGTCGTTAGTTCTATATGAAATAATGCATTTCGGTAAAAATAAATGATTACTCCCTCAAAGTATACTTTGCTAATATAAAGTATACTTTGCAATTTTGATGAAACAGTGTGGTCATGGTCGTCGATATTCGTCATTTAGCATGTGAAGCATATAGGTTGGACACATGTGAAATGGTCAGTGAAGGAAGGATGGTACTTAGGTCCGTTTTCTCCAACGACCTGTTCATTTAATTTCCCGATCTATTATTATGAGATTAACGTTGAGCTTGTCCATTATTATTGCCCGTTACCAGATACATGTAGATCTTGAAACTAAATATATTCAGGGCTCCAGTTAAGGTGCGTAATTTGACCAACTTGGGGTCAAATTTTGTTATTTCTTCATCAAAAATGGCAAGTTGGGAGTCCTTTAGAATCGTCTTATTGAAGCGATTCTAAAGCACTCCCCACTTGCCATTTTTGATGGAGAAATAAGAAATTTACCTCCAAATTATGCACCTTAACTAGAGCTCTGATATTTTGTTTTCTCGAAAATCAAATCATTGCCCATGTCTAAGACTTTCTGCCATATCAGAGTTCCATATTTCGTTGATTCTGAGGTGATGATTTCCTAAATAACATTGAAAACTGAAGAAATTCACTGTGTTCAAATGAGACAAGCCGTGTGATTTTGTACCTAAGTAAATTAATATAATTCCGAATTTGCTATGAAAGTAGTTCGTCAACTTTCGACGTGATCTACAGAAAATATCACAGTTTTATACGCCCGTTTGAAAACGGGACGTATTATGTATTCACCTTGTACTGGTGGGCAGGTGGGCAGGCACAGCTTGTCCACTTGACGGATACTTATATCCCCTTGGCGATTTTTAATTGTCCACGCAATAACTCAAGTTCTACTTGACGGATCGTAACCAAATTTGGTATACAAATTTATCACGTCAAGATGAAGAACCCTATTGGTTTTCAGTGAGTTATCTCCCCTTGTTGACTGGCCTTGCCTCGACGGGCGTATATTGTGACCTTCGACACTCTTTAATTTTCGCACTCTGTATCCTTATCCACGCAATAACTCAAGTTCTACTTCACCGATCGTAACCAAATTTGGCATACATGTTTATCACGGCAAGACGGCCTAATGATTTTGAAAATTTTCCAATGACTTATCTCCCCTTGGTGTCAATTTTTTATTTTCTCACTATCAATATCCACGCAATAACTCAAGTTCTACTTCACCGATCGTAAGCCAAATTCGGTATACATGTACATGGTTTATCATGACCAGATGAAGAAGCCTGTTGATTTTTAAAAATGTTCGATGACTTATCTCCTCTTGGCGGTCATTTTTAATTTTCTGACTGTATCCACGCAATAACTCAAGTTCTACTTGACCGATCGTAACCAAATTCGGCATACTTGTACTTGTTTATCAAGTCAAGATGAAGAACTTATTTTCAGTGAGTTATCTCCCCTTGTTGACTGGCCTTGCCTCGACGGGCGTATATTGTGACTTTCAGCACTCTTGTTGTAAATATTTTCATGAAAATTCGTACATCTTTCTGGGGTACAAAATCACGTGGTATGTCTCAAGTGTTTTCTAATCTTAACAAAAGATAACACAGGTCTTCCAAATCGTTTTCGGATATTTCTTTAACCGTTTACTGACAGCTGAGAATTACATACACTGGTTTTATATAATCGTATGTGTAGGTGTGACTGGAGAAATGGGGCTTATTCGATTTATGACCTGAACAAGTAGCACACACAGGTAGCTTGATCACCGATTTATACTGCTTGATAGAAACAAGACGGGTGTTGCATTGATGGAATGGCGATCAGTGCATATCCTGATCAGACTGTGCGGATGCACAGGCTGATCTGGATCTACACTGGTCGTAAAACCCATAAGCTCCCATTCCTCCAATTACACGACTAAACTGGCTTAACGACTGGGTTCATACTTTCCGGAACCCACTATACCGGATTTGGCCCTCATGTACATTTTTGGCTTTCTTGTATGTGAGAGTTGAGTCGGGCTATGCCCCATATATAAAAGTAAGATTAGCGCTAATCCTATTACTTTTAGGGGATGGGATAAATGATGCTGGTGTGGCGAGGGCCTGGCACCAGATCAGGTTGTTCTAATTTCAGGACTGAATATATATTTTGATTGTAAATATTGAGTTCTGAAGTTGGGATTTACCCCCCTCGGACAGGTGGATACGGGACTCGACCCCGTTGACCCGTCTGCGTGTAGACTCCCTGAGGCTTGTACCTCTATGTCAGAAAAGCGGACGTTAAACCCTATTCACTCACTCACTCACTCCTCCAATTACAGCCACACATATAGGGCAGTCGGGTATGGTAATAAAAATGTTGGGCCCGACCCAAATTAATAATAGTATGTACGCCTATTCTGTACAAATGGCAATGATTACACTGACTGCATGTTTTTGTTGGATAAATGCTGTTACACATTTAAAAATATGTTTATACATGTATTACTTTCAACCCTGTCGCAATGTACACAAGGATGTTCGTGTCGTTCTATATCCGAAATGAATACATACCGGAGAACCGTTTCCTAGATAAATTCATGGCTGTTCCTCACGTTTTCCATTCTGCTATAACGTCTTTATCGTATGACCGATTGGCTTGAAACTTCATGTACAGTCGAACCTCTCTAAACCGGACAACAAGACACATATGTGATCATAATTTTGATGGGTTCTTGTCCATTTGTTCATCATCGCATAGCACACAACTATGGTTCGAATAATCAAATGCCTGATTTACAGTGAAACCTCTCTAAACAAGACACCCTGGGATCTCCCAGGTTGTCCTGTTTAGCAAGGTTTCACTGTACATGTTTATCATCATTGATAGTTTCATTACCTGCCCCACAATGCTCCCCCGCTCACAAGGTCGATGTCAAATAACGTTGAAATTTCACATTCAGTAGATGCGTGCGCGTTTCTTCATTGCCGTATAACTTATTTAGTGTACGAGCGATGGGCATGTTTCTCATCATTTATATTTTCATTCCTCGCCCCACCCAGGCTCCCTCGGCCCCAACCGAGTTCAAGGTCACATAGCTTTGAAATATGTCCATCCAGTAGATGCGTGCTCGTTTCTCCATTCTTCTACTTCTTTACTGCATGAGCGGTTAGCTTAAAAGTTCATGTGCATGTTCTGACCACAGCAATTTCTGCTGATATGGCTCATCTCGAACTTCGCTCACATGTTGCCATTAGCGTTATGATGTCATTTTATGCCCCCACCAATTTATTGGGGGCATTATGTCGACGTCCGTAATGCAAATGCGTTACCAATTTATAATAATATTTGCCCACAATGTGGGAATGGTGCTTTCTTTCTCATACGGCCCCGTGCAGGCACCGGGGCGGGATCAACTGATCCTGAGAATAGTGCTGCAGTAGCCATTGCTTGTCGTAAAAGGCGACTAAACTGGCTTAACGATTGTGTTCATACTTTCCGGAACCCACTATACCGGATTTGGCCCTCATATACATTTTTGGCTTTCTTGTATGTGAGAGTTGAGTCAGGCTATGCCCCATATATAAAAGTAATATTAGTGCTAATCCTATTACTTTTATGGGATGGGATAAATGATGTTGGTGTGGCGAGGGCCTGGCACCAGATCAAGTTGTTTACCCCCCTTGGACAGGTGGATACGGGACACGACCCCGTTGACCCGTCTGCGTGTAGACTCCCTGAGGCTTGTACCTCTATGTCAGAAAAGCGGACGTTAAACCCTATTCACTCACTCACTCTTTCGCATACGACCCACGCCATGTTCATCTTGTTTGTAAGGCAAATGTGTTTTTCTTTTTAATCTATTCTCAATAATTTATGTTTCCTTTCACGCATCTGCTTCATATTTCATACACGCATTGCTCTAATAGTCCTCTACCGCACTGTGACAAATCCACGTCCGTCCCTCTCCATGGTGAAAATTACCACCGCCATAGTAAATCCCGTCAGTCAATGCCAGCGGAATACATTAATAATCAAAGTACTCAAAGTACTGAACTACTGTGATTGTGCAAACCCATTCCCATACATACGTTTTCTCTAGAATAAATTACTGTTTGAAACTCCAGGGAAAAAATTGTACGAAACTGGCGGCTAACTGTTCACTGCTACCTAACTGTGAGAACTAAAGATAATAGCTGCTGTATTCATACGCACGAAATGTCTTGGTTCGTATTTTCCAGAATTGAATTGATAAACTGAGCACAAAACTGTGAAAACAATAGAGAATAGTATACACATGTATCTAAAACTCCATGGGATAAGTTGGCACAGGGCACTATTTTCTTGATCGTACTCGCCGTTTAGGCATATCACGATCAGTGGCTGCCCCCATAGAAATTTGCGTAACACAAAATGTTATCTCAAGGTATCTCAATGGAGATAACATATACAAATCAAAATACTGAAAGTACTGAAATATGTTATCTCCACAAAAACTGATCGGTGTGTGGGGTAAGTTAACTTTTTAAATCACACTGTTGTAACTTGCAGGGTCAGTAGTGAAATATATAGAAAATCGTCCACCCCCCCCCCCCCCCTTTACTGCTAGCTCCGTACTAGAAAATAAATTACTCCCCCTCTCGCGAGCGGAGCAATTTAACCCCATCTCTTTATGTAACACATGGAATCGGTTATCTGGCGTGTTTGATATGTTAGCGATATAAAACTGTTAAAGCTGTATCAATAAATTATTAATAAAGAACATACACATGCAGAAATTGGTTATTGTACCGTCGCAAGGCGTTTATCTGACATTTAAATGTATATTTTGTATGTTGAATGTTGAACAACAACTAGAGACAAGATGGATTCCATGGGAAAATGATTTCCCTGTTCTATTATTTTTGGCAATTTACTAGTTCTACATCAAAGATTATTTGTTTAGAGGTATAAACTATACAGTTAACTAATTTTTTACTTTTTTGAATGGGTCAAATTGTAGCCGTAGATAACATATCGGAGGTGATTTTTTGTAGCTAGCTCCGTACGTACTGTCCCGTGAGACCTAAAGATAATGGCTGTTGTATTCATACGCACACAATGTCTTGATTTGTATTTTCCAAAATTTAACTGATAAACTGAGCCCAAAACTGTGAAAACTATAGAGAATAGTATATGTAGAGTTTTAGATACAAAGCAAGACAGACCGAAACGCCATAGGATCAGTTGGGCACTATTTTCTTGGTCGTACTCGCCGTTTAGGCGCAGCACGACAATGGCTGCCCCATAGAAATTTGCGTGACACAATATGCTATCTCCAAGCGAGATAACATATAATCATCTAACATTTTCAGAAAACGGCACACACACCAAAATATAAATAACACTTTGACCACAGATCACCACAGTGGTCTGACATGAAACGTTAGCGCTATTTAATGCAGTATTAAGCATCTTTTCTCCTACTTGCGCGTCCACACGTATTTCGTTATTCGACACAATAACAGTTTTATTGGGTCATAACATACTTTTAATAATAACAGATACCCAAAGGAGCCCCACGCACCCATGTGAAGAAGACACTAACGTGATACATCATGATACAAACACATGACACGCGCACAGCGGTGCTGGTTGAGGAGCCTTCAACGCGCCACAAACATGTACTCCACGACCAGTAGCCGATTTCACCAACATTGCAAAGTATACTTATCTAGCAAAGTATACTTCGAGGGAGTAATCTTTTATTTTCCCGAAATGCATTAGTTCATATAACTAACGACTGCATATATTTGATGGTTAAAGGTATGCATAATTATTATACTGAATTTATTACACTATCACAGCCAAAATGGCTTTGATAATGTAATAAATTCAGTATAATAAAAATTAATAATGTTATCCTTAAATTGAAAATTTCTCCCTCAAAGTGTATTCAGGAAGAAGGGTATACCTTGCGATTTTGGTGAAATTAGGCTACAGCGTTGTGCGCTCCCAAAAGAAACTACATGTACGTGAAATACGTAAAAAATAAAACAAATACAAGGAAAGCCACAAACTGTTTAACTACAGTGGAACCCCTCTAAACTGGACACCAAGAAAACTTCTGTTATCTTGATCATTTATGTCGGGTGATAATGCCTGTTCATGATCGCATAGCACACCACTATGGCTAGGATTGATGAAATAAATACCTGATTTACAGTGAAACGTCTCTAAATCGGACAACCTGGGGACCTCACAGGGTGTCCGGTTTAGAGAGGTTTCAATGTACCGATAAAATAACGGTCCCAGGAGGAAAAACATATCGCAACGGAATGTAGTACCCGAATACATGACAGCAAGGGTGTCGCATTGGACTGGCCAGTAATTGTCTAATGAAGCGTTGAACATGGTCCGCGCGACGCCGCAACCTGCCACTTGCCTCCATAGGCACTTTGTGGTATCAGTGACAAAACGCTGTTTAAATCATACCCACTTATACTCTGATATTGAATATCTAGAAGGTAGGACACTCGCCATCTGTTCAACCAACGGAAGTGGTACTGTGTACCTTGGGCCCGGCTCGCTAATTTCAGTAATTGTAACGCGCGAGGTAACGCGCGAGAAGGCCGGGACCAGCAGGCGAGAAGGCCGGGACCCTGCTGGTCCAGGCCTTCTCGCGCGTTAAGCAGGGTCCTGGCCTTCTCGCGCGTTACAATTACTGAATTACCGAGCCGGACCCAAGGTAAATACTCCACTTCCGTTGGTTGAAAAGATGGCGAGTGTCTTACCTTCTAGATATTTAATATCAAAGTATAATTGGGTATGATTTAAAGAGGCTTTTCTCGTTCATACCACAAAGTGCATGTGCTTGCCTCGAGGCAACATACAGGACACACACAAACTATAAAGGACGAAAACAAAATAATCACAACGAAAAACAACCACAGTATACTTAAAATGAAAGATAATATTGTAAATATACCTATATGAAAGGAAGGAAATATATTACGACACAACATTCCAGCCACTCTGTTTACGTGCGTGTGTGTTAAATACAATATGGCGCAAAAAGAATATTTTGACCGAATTAGTTTAAATAACTTTTAAATATAATACTGTACCGTGTGAGGAAGGTCTTGTGTAATTCAGTTAGTAGTCATGACTGCAAACAAGTGCTTATTGATTGTTTTACACGGCACGTGTCCCCTGTCTGAATCAGATAAGCGACCAACTAAATCGCAGCCCGTCAATAATAAGATTGCGACCTGCCCGCTACCGCGTTAGCTCGCGCTGCCACCGCCATTGCAAAACATACCGATCTCGTAGAATGCAATTAAATAGAATACATGTTCACCCTTCTCTGCCCAGGGATAACTTGAATGGAGGAAGGTGTAGAGCGTACATACTCTGCACTGTTGTCATTGTAGTTACGCACCTTTGTGCGACATTGGAACACATGGCTGTCACTGGAGGACTAAGGCTTGTGTGATTTATGACCAGTATAGTTCTGGATCAAATATCACACACATATTGTTTGCTAGAAGCATGGCGGGTGTTTCATTGATGAAATGGCGAACAGTGCAGATCCTGATCAGACTGTGCGGATGCACAGGCTGATCTGGATCTACACTGGTCGGAAAACCCTCACACGCCATTTATCCAGTCGCAGCCAGATATACAGACAGAAATACATGTAATACGTTTACCTCACTGATTACTTTTCATTGATCATAGGTTTGCACATCGGGCGATTGTTCACTGCCGGTTTAGTTGACAAGTGTGGAATACCGGTGACGCAGACGCCAATAACATCCAATTGAAGGGTTTTGTGGGATAAAGGGGGCTAATTCCAGTCTAACTCTTAGTCCCCTTATTCCAATAACCCCTTCGTTGTTGAAGGTTTATTTACCAGTCAATGTGTCCCTGATTATTTTCTGAATTACAGTTGTTGTCAGCTCGCCGATATCCTTACCGGAATCCCGACCGGAAACCTGTTTTGGCCCTCACGTACGTCTTTGGCGTTCTTGTTTTTGTGACAGTTGAACTGGTTATATCCCTTTAATATGTGAGTATTACGATTATTCTTCATGCTTATTAGTCGGTGTCAAAATGTGAATCTGCTGAAATTGTTGTTATAGTCTTTAGAAATGTGACATAGTACAAAAAACAAATTGGTACCATTTGTTTCGGCCACACGTGTGGCGGCCATCTTGAATATCAAAATGGCCGCCATTCAAGTCCCATATCCTCTTTTTGTCAAAAGAAAAAACATATTTTCGACAACAATTTAGTCAAATTATTTATGGGATATACTTAAAAAATGAAATAGTAACATTTCTGTTCAATAACAAATATGTGTACCATTTTAAAATTCAAAATGTTCACCATAACAATACATTTTGTGCTATTTTCAATTCAGCACAAGCAATTTCGTTGGTGAAATTAATTATTATCTATAAAATCATGCAGTAAATGAAATCCTTCATTGTAACCTGTATCCCTATGTCCCATACTGAAACTATACTGTTGTTTATATAGATTTGTATTTCAATATGGCCACTGTTTAATGAAACAGTTTTATCAGCAAGAGCATAACAATCGTTTGGACTACAAATGTGGTTGGTTATGTATGCTATTGATTGAACAAATATATTAGCCACATTTTTATGCAATAGCATTTATGTCTGACATTTTAAAATTCAAAATGGCCGCCATATTTAGCATACTTTGACGTGTTCCAACTGGCTACCGGCATTCTATTTAAGCAATATCAATATTTATGAGCACAGGCAGAAATTGATGGAATATATGTGTTTGGCTATGCAATATTGGCAATGATATGATATTTACCCATGACAGCCAGGACATTCTTATAGCCAACACACCTTGTACACGGACATTTATGTTCTTGTGACGACCACCCTGTTGGTCAACACTAATGCACATGTATGTCTACGCATGACCTCTAAATGTATTGCATTTCATTGTAAATGACAGTCTTATAACAGGCAATATCCACTTGCTGGCATATATTGTTAATAATATACGTCTGCTTTGCTGTCGTTTGCACATGTATAGTTTACTTCCATGTAAAGAACTGGCATACGTCCCCCACAAACTCATATTTGATGAAATATCAAATGTATAGTCCATTGTATACACAAATATAACCTCTTTTCTGATATTCAGATTTAATGTCAGGCTGGTATACCTTTTCACATCAAATCAGTTTCACCAAATCCAGAATAATGATTGTCACAAAAATCTTCATTACTTTTATTCTGTATAGTTTAACTGGATTGAATCCCATATATCACACGTACGGCTGGGGTGTGGGTATGTATGTATGTATGTATGTATGTATGTATGTATGTAAGTATGTGCGTGTGTGTGTGTGTGTGTGTGTGTGTGTGTGTGCGTGCGTGCGTGCGTGTGTGCATGCATGCATGCATGCATTGTATTGTATGTATGTATGTATGTATGCATGCATGCATGCATGTATGTATGTATGTAAATGGTAATTTAACGATGGGGTTCTTACCGGAAACCCAAAACCCCTGCTATGTTTTTGAGAGTTAAACTTGCTTATGCCCATTATAAGAGCAGTAACAAATAGTTAGTATCCTATTACTTGTAGGGGATGGGACTAAGTGACTGTGCTATGGTCATGACCAGGCACAGGATCAGGTTATTCTAATTTCAAGGCTGAATATTTATTTTTATGTAATGGATTTCGCCCATCACCCATCCCAACCCCACATCCGTACAGAATCATAAGTACATGCAGATTTAATACGTATATCCCGAAAATTACATACATATGCAATCATGTGGCGTATGTACGCAATGGTATGACCCACTGTAGTTGACTGTTAGACATAGCTGTCACAATTTTGGCGCCTGCTCCGTCGATGACATCAACAGTTTTGGACGTACATTGGGATATTGCATTCGTGTAACTTCTGATATATTAACCATGCATCTGGCTAAGCACCCCGTGTCACCAATCTACTTTGTTATAGAAGAGACACTACTTTTCTCGATGACAACCTTATTTTACAGCGGTTGCTCATTCGTTTTCCTATTCAAGCTTGTCATGTGTTCCGGAAGGTGACGATGTATACATATTATTCATGGAGAACTTGCAAATTCATCCTGGCGCTGGGTATATAACAGACATGATCACTTAGCCAAATCCATGCTTGCACACCTTTTATTACAGTAACAGCGGAGTATTTATGATCAGAACAGCTGGCACTGTTGATGACCTTGCCAAATGCCCACTCTGACAAGTGGTATTTGACATGCATGTACGAATGTATAAATATATAGACAAGCACACTTGTGTATACAGTGGATATGTTTTGTTTTAAATAGTCGTGCTGATACGTATGTGATCTGCCAATTAGAGATATCACAATGCATGCATGGACTGCATGTGTTTACATCTCTGCGAAACGAAAATGTAGGACATATTGGTTGGTCCTTCGATCATGTGTTCATGACAACATGAACCCAATGTGCAAGCCATATTGTTTTAGAAGACACGTGTCAGTAACGATTTTTGTATTATTTAATTATTAAATGGCCATTGTTATTGTGTTCTCATGTTCGAATATCCAACTTTAAACATCTCAGGACGGTGTCAACGACGGAACTACTTCTGTGTGTAGATTAACATGCAATACCTTCACATAGGTTAAGTTATCTCTTTGGTTGGCATAACCATCTGCTACCACATAAAATATGCCATTGTAGTTATTTAATTCCCCAGTTTAAGCATATAGACATATGCCCATCTTACAAATTCTAAACGAGTGAAAGACGCATAACACATAATTAGAGTTTGTTATTGGTACAGTATGTTGAACTCATAAATGACCAACACATCTTTTCCAATGTGGAGTTTTCACATGTGTGTCAATGACCAATACTCTGGATTAAATCGAATCAAAACGTATATACTGCATCACGCTATTAAAGGTACATGCCCACTCAGTAGGTACAAACTGTTCTTTATATCAGAGACTTCATATGAGACATTTTCTGGCGAAATAAACATTCATTCACCATTATCCAGCGTATTGATTGGCATTATTATACATTTTATATCAGACGTAAATTTTCTCACTGATATTAGGGGCGATAACCGTGTTTCCTGAAAATTCCTTAAAATTCTTACGGACATTACTATTTATTTTCCGTATGTGCAATGATCATACTTTATAATCTATCGAAAATATAATGTTTTTCAGGTGACGCATTTAGTAAAAAAATATCATGCCTCATTTGCATATAAAAATAGCCTGATACCACCGCGAGTCACTATCAGTAAAATAAATATTACTTAATGAATATATCTGTATATCTGGTATATTTAATTCCCATAAAGAACATTGTGTGCCTACTGAGTGGGCATGTACCTTTAAAACTATCAATTTCATCACCGTTATATGCACAAAAGCTAGGTGTCCTGAACCTACATGTATAACACTAATCGCAATATGTTTGGGTAATACATGTATTTTCGTTTTCGTTATATGATGTTGTGACAAGTCTGAATCATCTGCTAAGCGCGGTAGATTGGGAGCATGTGAATGGTAATTTAACGATGTGTTTCATCCGGAATCCCAATATCGCTTGTTTCAGTGGTCCTCAGATACGTTTTGGCTTTCTTGTTACTTGACAGATACCCATTATAAATGTAGTAGGATTAGTACTAATCCTATATAATATATTAGTATGGGTTTGGAGCTAAGTGACTAGCATGGCGAGGACCTGTCACCAGATCAGGTTATTATAATTTCAGGATTGAATATGTAATTATTTTCCTGTAAATATCCAGTTCCGAGTTTGGGACCCCTCCATCTGTATAGATGGAATATGGGATTTGATATTGTGAGCCCAGCCTAAAATGACCTTAGCTGTTGACAGGCTGCAAGCACTATTACATAAATGAATATTCTGCTAATATACTCAACAAACACAGCAGTTATATTTGCCATGGAAGGCCATATTAAGAACATTCTATATGGTTCTGTCATTTTCACTATGATACTCTGACTGCAATAAATAACACAAGGACATTTATAAAATGGTGATTCTTTTTCTAACTTGTTTATTGAATCGCTCAAGTGTTATCTTATTCATAGTATTAAAGACATGTAATTCACGTTTCGTGCATGGTCTCAACGAGATGACGTATGCAATAATGAGTACCAAAGACATTTGACAGCAAATATATACATGTATGTGGTAAATATTGGCAGCCATATTAGAGGTCTACTATCTGTAGCCATTTGTGCCGGTCTATATTATAGCATATATATAATTATATATATATAATTGATTGATGACACATATAGATGCACTTGTAACATACTTTTCATGTAGTTTCAAGTGCATCATTTGAACATGCAGTAACACAAAATAAAGAATTGTTTATATGGCGGCCATTTTTAATTATGTATGGCATTCCAAATTGAACATGTTTGTAAGTTAGTAATATACGAGTAGTTCATATAAAAATGATAATAACATAAACAGTGTTTGTGCTAGTAGTCATATACAAATATGTAACATTTAAGGAAGAAAAACACTGAATTCTTAAAAAAGTAACAAACTGTACTTATCTTGACGTACTATAAGGTCATGTTTAGGCACTACTCATTGCTGTCGTTTATAACACACTAGCTATTCACAATAGTGAACACTGTTATTGTAAAATATATTTTGGATTGGGTGACCATTTTGAAATCCAAGATGGCGGCCGTATATGAATTGGACAACATGGAAAAAATATGGATAACAATATTTTCCGATATCTGTTTCCATAGACTATCCATACATGTATAATTGACACATATAAACATAATTATAACGAAATTATCGAGCAAACATATACACCTATGCAGTATTATTGACAATAATGGTCGCCATTTTGAATTCATGATGGCGGCCAAGATAGTATTGTAAAAAAAATGGTACCAACTTGTTTTTTGTTTTACTGGTACTGTGTCTCAGAATGAAAATAAACACAACATTCAAGACTATAGCAAACATTTCAGCAAATGCAATTTTTTCACTTTCTGCCACCGACTAAAGGGGCCAAGTGACTTTGGTATGGTATGGACCTGGCACCAGGTCAGGTTATTCTAATTTCAGGGCTTTAAAAATAAGTTTTTTCGATGTAAATATTCCGTTCTGATTTTTGGACCCCCACCCCCCTCACCCCAATGCAGCAGGTTAAATGACCTTAGCTGTTGATAGGCCGTTAAACACCAATATATCAAATCAACCCCTCGCCGATAGGCAAGAGTGGATATAGCGTTAGTCCATGTACTACTTGCGTACGTGCGTGTGTACGTGCGTACGTTAGTAACATATTTTATTTTTCAATGAACCGCTTCACCGATTTTGCCCACGGCACACGTCCGACAGCTCAGGGTCAAGGTCACTGAGGACTTATGTTCAACTTATGTTTTATTATCAAGGCTGCCAGAGAGGGGATTAGCTTAGTGATAATGATGTCCTTGTTAATATTACAGTTTCACTTCATATGTTCTTAAAAACTGTATATGGTGATAATGTGATTGCTAAACCGTGTTAACTACAAAATTATCGGGCGCATATGACTTACTAACTGGTCAAGACGATATAAAATGGACAAGATAACTAACTAAAAATGTCGTCCACAACTTAATACCGCCTACGAGTAATATCTGATTAGGAGCACGCGAAGGGTACTTTAACGATGGGATTTCTTCCTTACTGGAAGCCCCGTGCAGGCACCGGGGCGGGATCAACTGATCCTGAGAATAGTGCTGCAGTAAAAGGCTTGTCGTAAAAGGCGACTAAACTGGCTTAACGATTGGGTTCATACTTTCCGGAACCCACTATACCGGATTTGGCCCTCATGTACATTTTTGGCTTTCTTGTATGTGAGAGTTGAGTCGGGCTATGCCCCATATATAAAAGTAAGATTAGCGCTAATCCTATTACTTTTAGGGGATGGGATAAATGATGCTGGTGTGGCGAGGGCCTGGCACCAGATCAGGTTGTTCTAATTTCAGGACTGAATATATATTTTGATTGTAAATATTGAGTTCTGAAGTTGGGATTTACCCCCCTTGGACAGGTGGATATGGGACTCGACCCCGTTGACCCGTCTGCGTGTAGACTCCCTGAGGCTTGTACCTCTATGTCAGAAAAGCGGACGTTAAACCCTATTCACTCACTCACTCCTTACTGGAATCCCAAGTCCCTGGCTTGCCGCCTCTCGGGTACATGTTTGGCTTTCATCATGTTCAGACGTGAGGGTTAAATGCGGTAATACGCTTTATAAAAGTACGCTATACATAGTAAGATTGGTATGAACCCTATTACGTTCTGTGAGTGTGGTTAAGTACATCTGGTGTGGCGAGGACTTGACACCAAATCCGGTTATTGTAATATCAGGGCTGATTATATATTTTTCTGTAAATATTCACTTCTGATCTGGGGATTCACCCCCCTGCCCCACTTCCCCTGCTCCCCTCCCCACCCCATTCCATACAGGTGAAATACGGGATTCGACCCAATTTACCCGGTCTAAAAATGACATTAGCTGTTGTCAGGTTGACGGGACGTTAAACGCGATGAAATAAATAAATAAAGTTTCTTTTTTTAGGCCCCTGGTCCCAACCTTCCTCATCAATTATATCGCCTCATTTGCTAACTCCGTGCCTCATCCGACCCTCCTCTTACCGGTTTATATCTCCTCAGTGCCTACTTCGAGCATTGTACACCTCTCGATTGCCACCTCACATCAGCGCAGCACCTTGAGGATCATCGCACCTCCGTACTTGCCTCTTTCGCGCATTCGTACGTAATGGGTTGTGTAATGGTCCCCGCGAGACGGGATAATGCACTAGTGCTGGTTCTATCCAGAAAAAGCACATCGGGGCGACAGCGGCACCACACTCTAGAGCTAACTGAGCTTGATTGGCTAACCGCTCAGCCTGTGCTCTGTCTTTCTCAAACTGTCGCAGAGCTTATTTAGCTAACCGATCAGCCTGTAACATATCGTTTTCTAATGCCAGCCTATCTTTCTCATTCTGTCTAGCTTCTAATCTCTCCTGTCTCTCTCTCTTGCTCCTCTTTTACAAAGGCCCTTACCTCTGAATGTGCTAGCCCCATGCTATCTCTCCGTCACGTACACGATTTACCCGACGGTACACAGTGGGTGGTTGATCGGGCGAACGCGACGGCGTAAATTAACGGTAGGGATTCCTCCTTATAGGAATCACGATTTGCCTGGTCTTGCCCTCAGGTACGTTTTTATATTTGGCTCTTTTGTTACCTGGGAGTTGAATTGGGTTATTTCCCATTATAAAAGTAGTAAGATTATTACTGATCCTACTGCTTTTTGGAGGGGGCCAAGTGATTCTGGTGTGGCGAGGACCTGACATCAGATCAGGATTATTCTTATTTCAGGGCTGAATATATTGTTTTTTATTGTAAATAGTCAGTTCTGATTTTGGGATTGTGCCCCCATTTGTACATGTACTAGAACATGTACATGTACTTGTACAGGTAATATATGGGATGTAGTACTACACCCATAGACCCGGCCTTTACTTACCTTAGCTGTTGATAGGCCGTTAAACCCCAACAAACAAGCAAACCGACGGTACAAAAGATATGTAGCACTCAGATAACGTCGCGATATGTGCGAGTCACTTGCATCAACGTTTCAGCCTTAAGGTAAATCAATCCGGTCTCTACTTCTAACGACGGTATAAGTTTGTCTATTCCGGTATGTCAATTCGGTATATGTACAATCTACTATATTCCAATGGTTACATTGCTCCCTTGGTTAGAATGGGATATGCACAGGTTGGAATTCTCAACTAACCAAGTCCCAATGCTTCACCACCGGTGCATGTATAGATTCACTTGGTCACGTTTTCAAGGCCCCAATTTCAATCAACCATGTCCCCAATTATGTCCCTTAACGGTACTGGACACAAGTTTGGGGTGGGATACAGACACCCGGCAAGATTAGTATTGTCGATGTACAATATAATTGTGGTAGCCTCAGATATAAACGTGTATAGATATAACCTAAGAACACATGCTGTTCCATTGTCTCAGGGAGGTACTAATTAACAAATCTAAATCTACAACGACACTCACATCGACTCTCTCTCAACTACTCTCCCGTATTGTTCCGTGTACACGTCCTGTATATAGGTAATCAAGCCATGTATGTGAGCATGTATTAGTGACTAAGTGTTGAAGGTTGTGTTATCCATAAGCCTTACATCAGATCCTGGGGCAAAATACAATATTTGGTTTGACCGCACCATGGCTATTCAAGCCTCCTTAATGGTAGAACGTTGTGGCATTCGGACAGGCGAAAAGACGTAACAAGTAGTTGGGATGTAATGTATGGGATTGAGTAGACTAGGATATGTTAATCACTTATTAATTACAATATAATGCATGCGGGGGGGGGGGGGGGGGAGCACACATGAACACACACTACATTGATATGCCAACATCACTGTACGATACACCGATAGTATTCAACTACCGTACATAAAGATCGCAAGCCAATCCATGGTTTTACTCCAATGCAACGTACGGGTTATAGACGACTTAACTTCAGGTATGGTATATCAATTAATGATCCCATTGTGGACAATACTACTGGTGTACAAGTACCTTGATGATCGCTAATCAAAGTGACAACACATACAAACATAATCATGACAGAACGACGAATGGATAACAAATTACAACATTTGAGCTACCCCAGTGCTGGTTTATCTCAATAGATAATGGTACGAATTAGGAAGGTCCCAAGGTCAGCGTCGTCCGCAGCATGAGGTCTAGTCAACAATATATGACTATAGTCCCACCGTCTATGGTTTATTATAATAAACACACGTGTAGTCTTACTACAAACACTTAGCCATGATAAGCCATGATAGAAGTGTTGATATGTATACTATATTAAAGTATAAACCTAGTACATGTATTGCAAATGCAATATAATCACTAAGCATGAATGTGCAAGGTTTCCGGATCGGAAGTAGAAGCTAATTGAATGTCAAAGTCAAAAGCCGGATTGTAGTCACATTTCGTTTCGGCTTATATTTAAGGGCGGGAATTGGCTCGAACACCTTTCATACCCAGGATATATAGTCCAGTAAAGAAGCAGACCGATAGTCGTCGACCTGGATTATATTTCCGAATTTTGATAAATGCTGCATTTATGTATGCTCCAAATGTGTGCGTCAAATATAGGAGAATCTATGCTGATACGGCAACCTATAATCGTAAGCCTCCTATAGCACACATCAGCCATCGGAGTGTGATATAGTATGGCTGGGTAGCGATTACAGATGATTGAGTGGAACTCAGACTTTACGTGTATTTTGCGTTTTGAGTGGCATATTACGGATTGGTCAAATGCCATTAAGTGGCGAATGTACTACTACCTGAGTCACTAATGTCTAGCGAGTGTGCTCTACGTAATTAACGTATATAGTTACGTTTAGTCCTAATCATACCTAATCACCATCGAGAAAATAGAAGAGAAGAGAAGAAGAAATTGATTTCTGACGGTATGACATTTGACGTGCCACTTTCACCCTCTCTTAGTGTGCTGCATCAGAATGCTATATTAGCCTATTATGATAACCGAGATTGCTCATTTTCTGTTGCTAATTGCATTGGGTTTTATTTATTTTTTAGTTTATTTGTAATTTACCAGTATTTTGTTAATATTAGTAATTTCCACTAACCTCCGAAGGAAAGCACATTTAATACATATTATTTTAAAGTCATTATTTTTATTAAATGTTCGATCACATTGTCTTTATCAAAATAGTCTGAAACTGTATTAATTGGGAGTCTTATCTGACATGCATATTGTATGCCATACCATACAATATGGACGTCACATTTGGTCGACAATTTAATAAAAAGAGTGACTTTAAAATAATTTAATTTTGGTACCATGCCGTCAGTTATTGGCCGAAAATAGACTAATAAACATTAAAGCGTTTGATTGTTGTCCATATTGGAGTAATGCATGTGATCAATTACGACATAAAAGCAATTAGTCCTGGTGGAGGAAACCTCCAGTCCCCTCCCCCACCCCCCCCCCCCCACCCCCCGGTAGCTCCGTAGTCCCTGTAGTAAAGCTAAAAAAAGCCACAAAAGGAGGTGATCGTATAGTCACATCACATGGTAGTCGATGATAGTGTTCAAGAAATGGATACCAGGAAGTGGAGTTCCGGAAGTTGGAAACACCGGAAGTCGTATACCGGAAGGACTTATGGACATAACGGACCAGGACATAACGGACCAGATTTCGGACGAAACTGACCAGATTTCTGGACACTACGGACCAGATTTCTGGACATAACGATCCATGTGCTTGGACAAAACAGACCATATATAAAGCTTAACAAAATGTACAAACTTTCAACATTTTCGATTTAGTTGATACATGTTGACTTAAAATGTGTACAAAATGTGAACAATATTTTTGATGAATTGAACTCTCTAAAGATGTGTTAATTTGAACTGATGGGACATTAGCCTGTAACCGTTATCCCATAATCAATCCAAATAGTGTACAGTACAACCTCTCTAAACCGGACACAAAGAAACTATATGTGATCTTATTTTAGATGGATTTCTTTGTCATTTCTCTCAGATAATAAAGTTCCAGGATGTCCGGTTTAGAGAGGTTTTACGGTTATGCAATATTATATAAAGAAGTAAGAAGATCATTGTCAGTATATAGTATTTTACTTTTTTTTAATATGTCAATGATTGACATACCATAACATGTTGTGAGATAACATACATGTGGCTGTGACTGGAGAAATGGGGCTTATGGGATTTATGCCCAGTCTAGATTCCGATCAAATATAGTTAACATCACAGATCATCGTTGGTTATACTCGCTCACTATTGTTTAACGTGATTAATACAACTCATTTATAACTAACTAAAAGTCATCAGTGATTAAAACACTTTGATATATAATCATTTAAATAAATTATTTAATATATGGTTATTTTCTCAAGATATATTAACTTATAGTCTAGAAATAAATGGGTGGTCCGTTATGTCCAGAAATCTGCTCCGTTATGTCCAGAAATCTGGTCCGTTTCATGCGCAATCTGATCGGTTATGTCCTGGTCAGTTATGTCCATGGTCCGTTACTGGAAGGGATATCCAGTAAGTGGTGGACCGTGTGTGAAATTCCGATGGTTTATCATTTGGATGAAGTATACCGGAAGTGGTAGACCGGATGTAAAGTTATAATGGTATATCAATTGGATGAAGTATACCGGAAGTGGTAGACCGGATGTTCAGTTTCAAGTACAATTAAAGATGGCGGATACCACGTTGGCGAAGATGCCGAAAGGATTCACTCTTATGACATTCAATAATGTGTCACTTCTGTACTACATGATGGCTGTGATTGTTTGCTGTACGCGACGTAGCTACATCACACTGCTCTATACAGGTCCGAACCCGGAACTTCTACATTCCTTTTCAACAGACAGACTAAATAGAGCAATACAATATGTTTTAATCAAACAGACAGACGTACGGACACTCGGACGACCTGGCGAACTCTGCAATGCGGCTACTCGCAACGAGTCGATCAATTACACAATGCTTCTCGCTGGGACTCGAGAGGCTCAAATTAAATAGAGCCTCCACAACTAGACTTATACGAACAGGCGGACAAACAATGTGCACAACGATGTATACAACGGACAAAAGGGAAATTGCAACCGGACAGTGGCAAATCACAGCTGAAACAAATAGCGTAGATTATATTCCAAAATCCTCTATGAATACTGGAACCACAAGACTGTTCTTAGTGTTTCTCCAGAAATCAGAAACCACACTATTGAATTATACCAACTATGTGAAAATGCCCGCGAAACAGCACGTACGCACGATCCGCATACATCGCCGGTACAATATATAACAAAATGCACCTTACGTAACTATAACAACTGGTAATATTCTTCTCTAGATTCGACCGTTAGGTCAAACATATCTAGTACACGCAAAATAATTCCACCCGACAGTCCTTATCCAACATTAAACGAGAAAGACGCACAACGTATGTATATCCAGATTACTAAGTACTAAATGACTCAGCTAATGGATCGCTATTTGACACCGAAAACGGCACATGCCGACGCGCTTAACTAGCTGGAATGAAATAGGCATTATGCCCCGACGACCGTCCCAATTTCGTGGTAATTTACGGCGCTAGCAAGAAATAGAACTACGAACTTTACGTGATCTTATATTGCATCGATTGCTAGTTCCCGACTACGTTGAACACTAGGACACAGTAAAAAGAACAGAGTCAATGACGCCAATCTATTAGCTAACCACTGGACTCAAACACACAAACACCGTTTATCCTAGAGAAAACACACTATAAAGTGCAACGATAAATGTCCTCTCGCATGGAAAGCGGATTATCCAAATTGCTAACCAATCCTGCATTGCCCGACGACTCTGCGCAGTATATACGTGGTGCGCGTGTGGCCAATATGTATGCAAACATATATCACACCGCTAATAAAGTGGACACGTAATTAACTCATAAGGGGACACGAACGAGGGTATTTCCACAAATACATCATGAATCCGATTATAATTACAGGTAATATGTACATAATATGTGAATGTACATTGCGTGACATCCAATGAGTTACACCGTTTAATTTGGCTCTTGGCAAAATTACTAAAACAAACACCCTGATATATATTGGTTAGTTATATATGAAATAATGCATTTCAATAAAATAAATAAGTACTCCCTCAAAGTATACTTAGCTACATAAGTATACTTAGCGATTTTGATGAAAACGGCTACTGGTCTGAGCTATAGAAATGTGCAATACAATACGACAGTAGCGGCTTCCTCTTTGATTGGTCAATATTCGTTAATTTCAACCCGTTGTTGGCAACTTCTAATCGGCCGATCTTTACAATTTGTACATCATCGTATTTAACCATCGAGAAATTCCATTTATTTGATTTATTATTGGTCATAATTAATTATACCTTATTTAAAATTACACGGGTTTATACATGTTTCTGGGTGTACGTACTGTTTAGTCGCATCCGGCACTGTGAACGTTGGTAAAAATGAAACATATTTTTTTATTTTTTGTCGGTTAATCGTCACAACCAATATACTAAATTAAAGCATTTAGACTAATGTTCAACTTTACGTGTAATTTGTCAATGTAGATATCACAGTTTAGAAATTTTGGACGGTTCCGTGGGTTCCGGGGATTCTACGCTCCAGTTTACCCATGCCAAGCAATGTGATTTTTTTTCTAACTTCAAATTAATATTTATATTAATTACACCCGTCGTAGACACACGAGGTGCTGTCATAAAGTTCTCGGACTTTCGGGATAAAAAGTTTAACATAACTGCCACATTGTTCATTTGTATACAACATTTACATGTGGTCAAATATAATTGTTTTGAAAATAATAAACATACATTTCGACAAACCGTATGATATCAAAACTATAGCAACGAAAAACGTAAATACGGAGCAGTTGAACAATCCAACTTTTCATGAAATAAATGTGGGCCGCTCTGGGAAAACCAGCCTTAATTACACAATTTTTTATTTTCACTTTTTTACATTTTCTGATGCGGACACCTTTCAAAAACAATATTCTGAAAAGAAAATGCAATTATGTTTAATAGTTTTTGTTTTATCTCACTTTTTGTAGCACCATGTGAATCGCGCACGGAAAAAAACGTAACGTCATCGAGAAAATGACGTTATTGAAACGGCGACGTTTGTACAATACAACTCAACAGCCTACAGTAGCAATGAGTGTTCATAGACTCATTGACGGTGCTTGCTGTAAAATTGCTGTAAACTGTATTTGCTGATAAGTATCAACAAGTCTCAGTATGTATATTATCAAACATTCATCAGAATAAAACTATGATATGTACATGTAGTGAACAAAACAAACGCACAAATATCGATTTTAAATCTATAATTAGCCGACCTGTGGCTTCGTAATTTGCCACTATCGCCATAATAGATTCATATACGTGTGTCGTCAGAAAGATACATTGTAATTATTTCAGAATTGACGTCATTTACAGTTAATTGTGACATCATTTATTGATTTAGACAATACGTCGCCAAAGACCAAAAAACTAAACGGCATTCCTGGTGTTGGAAATTGTAAATTATATATGCACATCGTATAGGTGATTGAAACAAATGCATTTATTTCTGTAGAAATGAATGACCAGAATTTTGATAGGCCTATATGGATGCACACATCAATGACTTCAGCGCCCGATGAGGTCTAGATGGTAGTCGGACACCCCCGGGCATCTTTAAACAAAATAAGAATCGACTGTCCATTCCCCGACACTCGGAATTAAATTTACATTTTCCTGTGTAGCCAATATGACTGGCTGACGGGCTAATGTACATGTACCCCGTGCTAGCAGGTAGCAGGTATATGGGAAAATGCTGCACTGACCCACACTCCCTCGACTGGCCACCACCGCCACTGCCGGGAAAATGTGGAGATGTAACATACATGGTTGTATAATTGTTACATGTCCCGATAAAAATACAAGCAGTATATTCTCTCGTCGGAAATAATTAATTACAAATAATTTATTTGTAAACAAAGAAACAGCCATGCTAAAAACAAAGGCGGATTCACGGAGGGGAAAACCCCGCCCCCCCCCCCCCGAAAACCCCGCGAAAACCCCGACCCCCCCCCACCCCTACCCATACAATTTGGCGAGTAAAGATATTTTGCTCTAAAATGCGCCATAACGCAGCAAAATGGGGTGTAAATATCAAACATATTCCGGAGGGCATACCGCCGGACCCACATAGCAGTCTCCCCAGCTCCGCTTGGTCGACGAACAAACGGTGCTAGTTAGAAAATATAGTAAAACTATTTTAATTAAGAAGTCCCACCCCCCCCCCCACCCTAACCTGAAATCCTGGATCCGCCCCTGAAAAAGCACCGTGGCGTACGTACATGTATTTTGCATAACTGCACATTATAACACAGTCAGTGATTTACACACTACACTAAATGTGTCCTGATCACAACATTGAATGACGCTCCACACCCTGCGACTATTGTTCGAAGCGGCTCATTATTAGCCGATCTATTTATAGATCGGCTATATATTGGTTATCCATCGGTTTGTTAAAAAGTTTGTAACCACCCTTTTCTCCTATATTCGGTAATCTACAAACGCGAAATGTGTTGTATCACTTCCAAACTACATCAACCGGATAATTTTTCATTTTTGGCCATTATCTCTGTTTAAAACTTTAAATATAGCGAAATAACACAATTTGGCTATAAATAAACGTTTTAACTACATGAGTTCGGCGGTTTGCAATTTGTCTATAAATAAACGTTTTGACGTCACAAACCGGAAGCTCCGCCAGGTTCCAATATCTCGATACACAAAACAAAACACGTCGAAGTTTGACCTAAATTCAGTTAGTTAGACGCATAATGGTTGTGAAGTGTTCTATATACGGATGTAGTCATCGTAAAGATCGCGAAAGGACACTGGAATAGTATAGATTGCCTGCAGTAATCACAAATCAAGGTGTGGAATGCGAGAAACTAAGTTCGGATCGGAGATATGAATCACTGAATGGCTGGCTAGAATTGGACAAGAATTTGGGCACAAGAATATCCAAAATGTTCGGGTATATTCGGCGCATTTTGTCAATGGTAAGTCCTTGATATTATAAATAATCCGATAGTTCTACTTGTCAGCTGGTGAGAAAATGTAAGCTGGTGTAATCATTATATTGTGTGTGAACCCCACCCAGCCTCCAGATAAGCTGCATATTTGCGTAAATACCCAATTAAAATTGCCAAAAACCCAATTGAAATCAGAAGTAGTGAGTATCAAAAAGCAATGAGAACAATTGTGGTACCTTTATCATGCTGCAGAAAACAATAAACAGACCACAATACAGCATATTTTTCTTATTTGTCCATGAAAACACATCCAAGGAGACAATTCTAATGAAATGCCAATATATGTTTTCATTTCGAAACAAACTATTCAATAATTGCTGTCTGTTGATGTGTAAACAATACTGTGATTTAATTTTACCCAATTCAAATTTTGAAATATCCAATTACTTCAGAACTGATGGAGTAACAATACTCAATTACTATAATTCCTTATCTGGAGCCCTGCGGCCACCCACTGAATTATAATGTAATTATTATAATTACTCCTCAGGGCAGTGTGTCCTTCATATCGAAAGCATGGGGTGGTCGTGTGAGTGACAAGTTTGTGACAGAGAACAGTGACTTCCTGTCCAAGTTATTACCTGGGGATTTAGTGTTGGCAGACAGAGGAGTTGATGTCAAGGACAGTGTTGGCTCGGTAGCTGCAGAAGTGATGATTCACTTATTTCGCCATCAAACATTTACTTTTCTATTGATTGTGCAAGGAAATAGCGATTCTGCGATTTCGGTCGGCTGCCAGCATAGTACCGGTAAACAGGTTGTCTGTTGGTCGGTATACCGACAGCCGACCTGTTTATCTGTACCATGCCGGCAGCCGACCGAAATCGCTGAATTGGTATTCCTGGGCCAGGGGTGTGGAATTTCTTCATCAGATTTGCTGGCACCTTTTGAAATTAAAATCATATACATATCCCAATCCAAAACCATTTTTAATAGAAGCTAAACATGTATACTTTATCATTTATTCCATTATCATGATTATCACATAAAGCATGTAATACTAAAGTATAAACACTCATAGTAAGCATGATATTACTTCCTTTCAATGGTAATATGACCAGTGTAGGCACAGATCAGCCTGCACATACACATACAGGAGTGTGATAGCAGATTAATATTCAGATTGATCAAACCCCATAAGGCCTTTTTTTCAAGCCACGGTCACATATACTTTTATATATTTGTGATGCACCGTTAGAGAAACAGTCCACTTACTTCACTGGTGCTGCACTCCGTGCCGATGGAAATATTCCAAGACAATCCACTTGAAAGATACAATAGGCGCCATTAATTGTAAAAAAATGTTTCAAGACGGGTAGTAATTTTATTGATTTTTTAACACTCATCTAGAAACATTTTATAATGGCGCATATTATATTTTTCAAGTGGATTGTCTTACATTTTCCACCGGCGCGTAGTGCAGCACCAGTGTAATAATGATAATTAAGATGCGCCATGTGATTTAGTACCTACAAAAATGGGCGTAATTTCATAAAAAAATTACAAAATTTACGATTTCCTGGAATGACACCGAATTCTATTCCGCATTTGCTTTGATAATTTCGTCAACTTTCAGCATATTTCATGAAATTGCGCACCTGTTTGTAGGTACAAAATCAGATGGTGCGTCTCGATTATATAGACAGTATATCTGCATTGGCAATATATACATTGAAGTTCGCATACAGTACTTGCACACCAAATTAATGACCTTTTTACACGCTTGTTTTTCTTAAATGCTGGCATCTTTCTACAGCCCGGTGTTTTTATAAACTTGAATGTATAAGGTTTCCAAAAAATGGACAGAACAACGTTCAGAGGTTATAATTCTGTGTTTGGTTGCAATATGACTCCAATTAACATGTGTTTATTCGGCTGGCACGGTGTTGAAATATCATTGCAGGTCTATTTCATATGTACATATTGAAATTATTTACAGGTTATTAATCCAAGATGAGCAGAATCGGGCGTTGAACGGCATTATAATATAGAAAATAACGAGTAAACAAACATGCGCCAAAATACAGCAAATATATGCACGTGTCACTCTGTCATAATTATTTAGAGCAATTGGTGATACAACCTGCATATAATGAAACAGGTTGTGTACAGCTAGACCACAGACCTAGAATAAATAGACTGGCGACTCCGAGCGAACTCAGAATATTTTGATGAACTCTCGTGACGCCGCTCTGTGGCTAGACTGAGCTAGTAGAACATATGCGATTTAATTAAGCAAACCGATATGTTATTGCTTGCGCAAATGAACCAGCTGTCGAGTGACATATTTCACGACTGATTCGTCCAAATAGTCCTTTATATATGAACACAGTCCTATAACTTTATGACTGCACCTCATACATACCATACACCAAATTGATAGCTTTCAGTTTCCGCTATTACGCCAATTTATACATTGAGCCACCAATAACCTAACCCCCCCCCCCCCCCCTGTGGGATTTTTGGTCAGTATGATTTTCGGATTCAGTAACCTATTGTCTATCAAACCTGATTGTCTGCGCCTACAAAGCCGATGGATGAACAAATGGCGGCCATTTTGGAATACAAAACTGGGTGGTTTTAGAACAGGCCGATATGTGTCATTTAAATCACGTTCTTCCAAGTTAAGCGATATCATTATTTTCACCAATTGAGTATAAAATGACTTACAATAAGTTTTATATTGGATACCATCCTCAAATAGCCACAATTATCAAAATGGCCGCCAAAATACTTAATTGTTTATGCTTGCAACATTTGTTTTCACCACACGATGAGCTACCTACAATTTAATCATGTCAGTAGCAACATATTCACATGGTAGATCCTTTTTCACATCGATTTGCATTATTTCTGGTGTGCTATCATCGGTAATTATTTTCAAAATGGCCGCCAAACAGGTATTATATAATGGCCCTTTCGGGTATTTTTGGAGATTTTAATTGACAAATGTACAAATGCATGAAAGCATTGTCATCATACTCGGAGTTTCGAGACAGGGTTAGTGAAGGGAAACTTGGGAAAACGGCACAGTATTGGCTGGGATACATGGATTCGGTGCATACGGTGTTGCAGTTTCTCCGAGCCACCAAAGAAAACAACTTAGACCTTCACATAGCATGTCTTCAGAAGATGTGTCCATTGTTCTTCAGCATTGACCATCCCAACTACGCACGGTATACTACAGTATATCTGCTGAGTTTGTTAAACTTAGAGCAGTTATATCCTGGGATGGAAGATCTGTTGAGGGACAATGGATTCAGCGTGAACCGATCTAGTGTTCCGTCATCCAGAAATGTCGTGGATATCACAATAGAGCAAACCATCAATCGCCATGCTAAGTCACATGGAGGTATAATAGGTTTCAGCCGCAATTATGCAGCATACTACAGATTGTGTATGACGAGACACTTCCGAGCTAGCTACATGGATGCTACGCTTGAACTGGCTGATATGAACGCACATGAACAGTCTTCACACAAGGACACACGAACTTCGGAAATATCCAGAAGTGAAACAGACGTCAAGAAAATTATCAATGCAATAGGAAATTTTATAGATCCGTTTGAAGCATCAGATGAATCGCTCTATTGCATATATTCAGGGGCGTCAGCTCCTAAAGATGTCGTTGACGATCTGCTGTCTGCGGAAATGACAGGAAAACAAAGGTTTGCGCGGTTTGTCCAGGAGCGGTTTGTTGAAAAGTCAGTCAGCTTTCATGCACCAATAAAACAGTTGCGCCTGAAAACATTTGCATCACTCGCTAAAGCTGTGAAGCTCACTGGTACGCAGATAAAGATAAAGGAGTTAGTAGCTGAACGAAATATATTTGGGCAGCTAATTTCACTTGCTCTCAAACACAACATTGACATGGAAAAGGTGCTTAGCTACCCATTGGGACCTGTGCCATGGTCGCTCGCCACTGCGGATGGCTCGCCAGCAAAAACTGATAAAGCTAAACTCATGCACCAGCTTGAAGGACAATCACATAGTGTTGATGTACCTCCGACGGGTCAAGTGAGCTATATTATTGACGGCAATGCACTGTTACACATGCAGACCGCTTTGCCAAACACATTCGCGGATCTTGCAGATAACATATATAATCAGCTCCCGAAAGTTGAGCGTGTAGATTTTGTGACAGATACATACCAAGACTTGACAAAAAAAGCATCTGAGCGAATACGCAGGGGTACATCAAAGACTTACATTATAAAAGGACCTCTCACAAAAGTTCCACGAGATTGGAAACTGTTCTTGTCAAACAATTCAAACAAAACACAACTAATTAGACTTCTCATGTCTGAATGGATGCAAGATAAGTACGCTCCAAAGCTGATCGTCAAGACTATTCAGTTTGTAAGCGGGGAGCAATGTATGCAGCTAACTAGCACTGATGGTAAGACTACAAAAACTGTTGAGATAGAGGAGTTGCACTCATCGCAAGAGGAGGCGGATACACGGCTAATCCTGCATTGTGCGTACCATGCACTGCATACACCAGAGAACAGCACCATTATTGTGAGATCCACAGACACGGATGTGTTTGTTTTGATGTTGAAATTCGGACAGAAGCTGAAACAACAACTGCTGTTAGATACCGGAGTTGGGAACAAGAGGCGGCTGGTTGACATACATGGTGTCATTGGAGACATAGGAACTGAACTGTGTTTCGCATTGCCTGCACTCCATGCTTTTACAGGCTGTGATAGCACAAGTGCTTTCGTTCGGCGTGGTAAAGTTACTCCTTTGAAAACACTCCAGCGGCATCCAGAGTTTATTGAAGCCTTCCAGAAGAATTTGGGAATGTCTCAGTCAGTTGATGAAAAGCTATTTCAAACGCTTGAACACTTTGTATGCTTGCTGTACAACAAATCAGACATTACAGATATCACAAGCTACGAATGGAGCTATTTCTACAAAAGTGTAGCCCCAGGTCTGGCGATCTTCTTTCGACGTAGAATGGGGCTGACCTGAGCCTTTTACCACCATACAGATCGTCAATGAAAATGCATGCAGCAAGAGCCAACTATCAAACGCTCATTTGGAACAATGCTGACCGGCGTGATGCAGACATACCGCCACCAGATGAACATGGATGGGAAGTTAACAATGGCTTGTTAGAATGCAAGTGGACAGAAGGAGATCACCTGCCAAGTGAAATGGTTGATCTGTTAATAGAGGAACGGGATGACGTACCTGATACTGATGAAACAGAAGATCATGAAGCAGAGAGCCTACGTGATGCCATGTTTGACACTGATGACGCGTATGACTAGTTTGGATTTATCTTAACCTACTCTCACAATTAGAACTTCACATAACTTGCCTGATGTTGTGACGATCGCAATTTGAATAGTGTAAACCATGATGTATTTTGCCTCTTGAATTGTATTATATGTGGCTGGAACGTTTGCACATTGTGTTTCATCTTGCCTGATGCTGTGATGATTGCCTCGCCATAGATGCAATGTTTTGACATTAACAACATGTATACTTTTTTTTGCAAGTTGAATGCTGTAAACCATGATATATGTTGCCTCTTGAATTGTAGTATATGTGGATCAAGCTGTTGCCTATTGTGTTTCATCTTGCCTGCTGCTGTGAGGATTACCTCGCCACAGGTGCGATGTTTTGACTTGAACAACATGTAGAATATTTTGTATTGCAAGTTGATTACTGTAAACCATGACATGTGTTTCCTCTTGAATTGTATTATATGTGGATTACGTTTTTGTCTATTGTGTTTCATCTTGCCTGATGCTGTGAGGATTGCCTCGCCATAGGTGCGATGTTTTGACTTGAACAACATGTAGAATATTTTGTATTGCAAGTTGATTACTGTAAACCATGACATGTGTTTCCTCTTGAATTGTATTATATGTGTATTACGTTTTTGTCTATGTGTTTCATCTTGCCTATGCTGTGAGGATTGCCTCGCCACAGGCGATGTTTTGACTTGAACAACATGTAGAAATTTTTGTATTGCAAGTTGATTACAGTAAACCATGACCATGTGGTTTTTCCTCTTGAAATTGTATTATATTGATTACGTTTTTGTCTAATGTGTTTTCATCTTGCCTGATCTGTGAGGATTGCCTCGCCACAGGTGCGATGTTTTGACTTGAACAACATGTATTTTGTATTGGCACGTTGAATACTGTAAACCAGTATGTTGCCTCTTGAATTGTATTATATGTGATGATCAGTTTTTGCCTATTGTGTTTCATCTTGCCTGATGCTGTGAGGATTGTCTCGCCACTATAACGAGATTATTAATGTTGTAGATCAACTACTGTTGCCGATAATGATCTAGTTCCCCGAAATGTTTGAATATTCGGATATATTTCAAAATCGGTACCGTCAATTTTTATTTGAGAAATGTCCGTACAGACGGACGAAAAACACGGACTCATAGTATATTTAGTAAGTATGGACAATAATGTTACATATTTGAGTTGTTTTCAATCCATAGTAAGCGGTTATAATGTTGTTAAATTGCATAATATTACATACCTGTTAAATTGCCATTGTAAAATGAGTGGGTGGGGAATGGTCGAAAATACGTTATTTTTCACTTTGTATATTTTGTGGTAGAAACTAAATAGTCGACGTATATACATTGGATATGTTCAATTGGCCCTACTAGACTACATTGACACTGATAAAATGAAAAAACGCCAACATTTCATAAAGTTATTAATATGTATATTTTACCATTGAAATTGGGTGGGTGGGGTAATAAAACCTGTAAAATATGACTTCTAGATTGTCAAATTTATTTCAATTGTATATTATTCTATTCCATGGTGTTCAAAATCTCGGAAAACGTACGAAAATACAATCTTATTCGAACAAAAGGATATAAGTTAGGCAATATTTATTAAAAAATGCGATTTTTCAAGATACTAAAAATACCGAGGGTGATATACTTGAAAATGGCGCCATATGTTCATCCATCGGGTTACAGAGCGCAGACAACGGATTAACACTCATAATTGAATGTAGTTTCAGGAAATATATGTCTGCAAAAATCCCACAGGTGGGGGGAGGGTTTCGGTTATTGGCTCACGGGCTAATTAGGCACACCGCAATTTATTCCACTTTGCGCCTTTTAGGGACATAGAAATTGGGGGACATTCAGCGGTATTGTCAGAAGTTTACTTGTTCTTGGAAACGCTTCATTCTACCGGCAAAATGGTGAAAGAACTGGCATCAAAGGTATTTATTCTCATATTGTTATGATTATCAATGAACTTAATAATTGAATCAATGCATGTTTCAACCAGTTTTATTAATTACAAAAATGACCACATGAACATGTGAACATGACCAATCCTTGAAGTAGGAGTAATCGTTACTTGCATATTTTCGGTCGCACGTTTTACCCAAATCTACCCAAATCTTACCCCAATCTAGCCAAATCTTCATTAAAAATGCCATTTATGATTATATTATATACTTTTTCTACAATATAGCATTATTATATCATATAATAGCACATTTTGACCAGAACAAAAGAAGAATAAAGCACATATCATACGATCCTCTAACTTCGATAGCCGCACAGATTCGAGGCCATTTTTATTTTCTCGTTCTATCGCGAGATTTACGTGTTACGTCACTTCCATTACACTTGTGCGTTCAACCGAAGCCAGATGAAAGGTCACAAATGCCAAGTTAGAAAAATGCGATTTAAACAGGACTAATACATTGCCAAACAACACAACACACCTAAATGTTGTGTTTTCCACTAATCCCATTAACCCCCTCCATTAAAATCCGGATTTCGATAGGAAAACTTACACATAAATTAGTTCGCTTGAACCCGTATGTTGTTTACATGTTTATCAATGGAGGTCACGTAATATTTGTAGGTAGAAAGGCACTAATAATGTAGGAATATGAATTTTCATTCAGTGACCACCTTATCCTTTTTTTTTTTTAAATTGTCACTTAAGTTCGTCCACATCAGTCCAATACCTCCATTTATCAGCAGATATATGCAATCTGGTCTCTGCTTTTTGTTATTCCCATTGCGGACGAGTACCACATGCAGAAGGGGTTGAAATGTCTTAGTCTTACTCCAAATATAGACATTACCACTTTAAAAAAGTATTAAAACCAACAAGTTGAAACTTCATATTTTTTAATTTCATTTAATTTAGCAAATTATATTTTCCAAGTTGGCAATCGTTTGTCTAATCATTTAAGTTCGAAACAATATGTATCGTGACCCCTCAACGCAATGGTACATTATGCAGTCACAATGTGTGGTGTTTTCCAACCGGGCACCTGCACCGGAAGAGCATATGACGTCATAGGGTCAGAGGTCGCGACCTTTCACGGTACGCTGGAGGCGGCCATTTGTAGACGAGCGTGTTTTGAAAGTAAACAATTGCATTTCTCCGTGCTTTTGAAGCCAGTAAACGCAATATATATACAGATAATTGGATTATATTTGCATGTAACTAATAAAATAGGTTTATACTCTATTATTTATTACGCATGTTGTTTAATATCGTTAGAGTCTCGAATTATGAGCAGTCCAGGATATTTCCGCGGGGAAAGCAATTAATATAGCATTATTATAAATAATAAAGGGAGACTACTGTGATCGAGACTCATTAATCATGTCTCGGTTGTCAAACATTAAGTTATCATCGATCATGATTGCATATATCGCACATATATGTATGTGGCTGTGACTGGAGAAATGGGGTTTATGGATTTTGTGACCAGTGGCAGTGCAGATCCAGCATCCGCAATCTGATCAGCAACTGCAACATGCGTCATTCCATAAATGAAACCCCAGTCATGCGTTGAACAAGCAATATAGGTTGTTACCGGGCTACAGAAGAGTGTTATTTAGTTTTAAAATATTAATAATTTATATGGTCATGACACCGGTTTTCGGGGTAGTCGGAGTTTTCGGGGTATTCACATATTTTGTAATTTGTAGACATGTGTGCAGCCGCTATGTGCTTTACGTCACGTAATTAAAATAAGCATGACATTACCTATAGTAAGTTCTTAAAAAGTGCCACCAAATCCAGTGTTTGGACCAAATACTGGTAAGTTTTGCCATTTAGGTCATTTTGTTCACTAACCTACCGTGATTTTCGTGATTGTATGCGTCTGCCATTAGTCTGCTCTTTAATATTGTTAAAATCATAATCAAGAGAAAAGTTTCAAGTTTTCCTTCACTGTGCCTCATTCATCTGCATGATGATCTTATAGCCAATGAAAACTCGGGGACGAATTAGCAAATTTATTGACACTTTCGGAACATACCCCGAAAACTCCAACCATAAGTCAATATTCAAGATGGCTAACTCATGTGTTGCTAAACGAGCCGACGCAAATTTTAATCTAACAACAATCTTATTTTGAAGGCAAGAAACATTGAAATAAATGTTTATCATTCTATTGAACTAACAATTTAGCTCATATGTTATGTTTGATAAAAACCGCTAGTTGATGAACTTGTTAATATCCCGAAAACTAGACCCACCATCATATACTTAAATTATACTAGTTGGCAGAACAGTTAAACACACTTTCTCCTTGGATGTCCAGGGTTCAATTTTGGGGGCGACTTGGGCGAAGTCGTCGCTTTTTTTTTTGCCCAAGTCGCCCTATCTGTCCGGCAAAAATCTTGCAAAATATCGGAAATTCTAAAAAAGAAGCTGGAACCAAATTCGTTAAGGTAATCCCCATTTCCCACCCAGTGACCTAAATCTCGCTAATTGCAGGCCTGCCAAACTGTTTACAATTCCATTTGTTTTATGACACCCGATTGTTTGACTAAATTTCCGTCCCATCATTACGCGATTCACTAAAATCATGCCTACCCGCTGTGACAATAAAAGTCACGGGTCGATAGTTTCAATAATCCCCTAGCCAAACATTGCTTCTGGCTACTATAATTGTCAGTTCAAAACACGTGTTATTCTCGTGGCCAAGTTAATGCCAGTCGCTGGTAAGTAAAGGCAGCCCTTAGTGGCATGATTGACAGGTTACTGTGGCGAAAGACGTCGGCAATAGATCTATCAGCAATTGATCATAAACGGGTTACCCGGTATACATGTAGTTAACTCCCTCCGAATACTCTCAACCAGACAAACAGACACATGCAAACACGCGTTTTGACGCGCGCCAGATGCGAGTCGTTTCTGGCTAGTAAAATTAATAAGCTGGGTCGCCCGGTGGCGAACAAATTTTGTAGTTGTCTACACACATTTTTGTCAGCTTATGACTCTTTGGGGGATACCATTTCCGAAATAAAAATAGCATCCAATCGTTAGCTACGATTGTGGATATACCCACTCGAGGCGCCACCAGACGAACCGAGTCGTGACCAACGCAGCGATGAATTGCAACTTTCTTTCTAGCCGAAAAGTGTGAAAGAATTCAATACGAAATCAATATATTCTAATGAAATCCTTTGATGCCGAAAACAAATATTGTTTATTACATTACTAACTGTTTATTTCAACCAATGGCTAACTGTATTGTCAGAAAACATATACACAGTTAAAAGAGGTTCAAATGGGTGGTAACAACGTATACTTTCGAGATGAAATAAACCGCCCCCCCTCCCCGTGTCTTTTTTATTTCTCAATGACAGTATACGTTGTTAACACTCACTTAGACCGTCTCGACGAGGTGGCTCAACTGAGTGTTAACATCACATACTTTCGTTAGAACTTAGAAATAATATTTATCGTGTTTAATGGCCTGTCAACAGCTATGGTCATTCTAGGCTTGTATGATACAAGCACATGTTGATGCCTCTACCCCTGTAATAGATATGATTTTGAAAACATAGAGTTAATGTATACAGTTACGCGATAACTATAAGTAAGAGAAAAAATATCACTTCTCCCTAATTTCCCCTCACTTTTCCCTATTTTGCCTGGAGGGAGAAGTCACTTCTCCCTAATTTTTAGCCAGGTTTTTTGAAAAAAAATCCAGGCTATTGGATTGGCGAAAGCCGGGCGGGCGGCGTCCACAATCAATGTTAAGTTTTCGTGTTTCAGTCCATTTCTTTGTTACTGTACCACCTAGGACCACCAAATTTTCACAGCTTCATAATCAAGGGGTGCCCACCACATATCACTATCCAACATGTTACTTTTTTTTTTAACATCACCCATTTTTTTCGTGCAGTCGACTTAGCCATTTTCAATGTTAAGTTTTCGCGTTTTCAATGTTAAGTTTTCGTGTTTAAGTCCGTTTCTTTGGTACTGTACCACCTAGGACCACCAAACTTTCACAGCTTCATAATCAAGGGGTGCCCACCACATATAACTATCCAACGTGTTACTTTTTTTTTAACTTGTCCCATTTTTTCCGCGCAGTCGACTTAGCCATTTTCAATGTTAAGTTTTCGCGTTTACAATGTTAAGTTTTCGTGTTTAAGTCCGTTTATTTGGTACTGTACCACCTAGGATCACCAAACTTTCACAGCTACATAACCAAGGGGTGCCTACCACATACAACTATCCAACATGTGACCATTTTTTTACCTTCACCTATTATTTCTACGTAATTGACTTAGCCATTTTCAACGTTAACTTTTTCTAACCCCCAACCGTGCGGCCCCTGTGCGCAATGTCAAGGTCAAATTACTTTGAATTTATTTGTTAAAGTTTTTTCGTGTACTATGTCTCTGCAACTGCTTCACCCATTACCTTGAAACTTCACATGGGTGTTTATCATCGTCCATATTTTCATTCTGACCCCCAACCGTGCGGCCCCTTTGCCCAATGTCAAGGTCAAATTACTTTGAATTTATTTGTTAAAGTTTTTTTGTGTACTATATCTCTGCAACTGCTTCACCCATTACCTTGATACTTCACATGGGTGTTTATCATCATTGTCGCACCCGCTTGCGGAAAGCGCGATATCGTCGGCATTTTGGCATACGTCCGTCCGTACGTCCGTCCGTGTGTCCGGTTAAAGTTTTTTCATTAAAGTTTTTCCATCTACTATATCTATTTTTTTAGTGTCCATGCCTCGCCCCAAGGCGCGACATGCAGGCCACGGCCATCTATCTAGTCTACAAAAAGTGGGTATAATTATGTTATCCAAGTGTCCATGCTTGGAAAAAACCTGGCCTTCGTGGCTTTGCCTCGTTTCTTGTTTGGCCTAGATTGAACCCTGATGTCAACATTTTAATAGAGGTTCTGCTATTGTATTTCAATTAAAAATCATCATTCACATTTAGCCATTATAAAGTGGATTATCTTCCTTGGCTTCCTAGTACAAGTTAAACGCGGTAGTCTCCCTTTATTTCATATACAACTATTTCCATTTTGCATCAAAACATTAAAATGGTCCCTGGTGAGACCAAATTAATCAAATATATGATGTGTATAGCTTTATTTATTAATAAATATAGTAATTACATGAAGATTTGTATAAATCGTGCCACCTCATATTTTCGGCATATGCACTTTATGGGATGGACGAAAACCTGATGTGACGATTGCTATCCAGTTGGACTTAGGATCTCTTATAAGCTAAGGCTAGACATTCGCCATCTTGTTTATTTTTTTTTCAACCAACGGAAGTGATGTCATTCTCCGTTGACCGACTCGCTAATTGTAATTTTTCTAATCTGCATGTAGGCTGGGAACCCTTTTGTTTCAACCAACAACACAACCCTACAACACCTCGGCCCATAAACAGCACGGTTCCCGGCCTTGCTGTGCGTTACAATTAGCGAGCCGGGCAATAGGTAACTCACAAAACCAGTCAAAGACAAAGGTGAATGACATCACTTACCTACGTTGATTGAAATAAAATAAACAAGATGGCGAAGGTCTGGCCTTAGCTTATAATAGAGATCCTAAGGCCAACTGGATAGCAATCATCACATCGGGTTTTCGTTCATCCCATAAAGTGCCTATGATTTTCGGCAGATACTTTTTGTCGCGCACGCTTGCGGACAGCGCGGTATTATTGGCGTACGTGCGTCCGGGTTAAAGTTTTTGCTTAAAGCTTAGACGCATTAATGTGTGCGTTTGCGTCATACCAGTGACCATTTTAATGTTTGATGCAAAATGGAAATATTTGTATATGAAATAAAGGGAGAGTACCGCGATTAACTTATACTAGGAAGCCAAAGAAGATAATCCACTTTATAATGGCTAAATGGGAATGATGATTACCGGTATACCCCCCGCAACAAGCTGTTCCCAAGGTCAAATACTTGGTCTCTTTACAAAGCTTAACATCAGAGGAATCTATTTCCTTCATTGAAAATTCTTAATATTTCACTCGTGCATTCCTCCAAGGTTGTACTATCATGCTGTGACAAATTTACGACTGTCCAACCCCCCCTGATCCCAAGGTCAAGGTCACATACTACTAAGTCTTTTTACAAAACTTAACGTCAGAGAAATATGTTATAACTTCTATTTCCTTCATCTAAAATGCTTAATATTTCGTCCAACCCCCGCTGTTCTCAAGATCAAGGTCAATTACTTGGTCTCTTAACAAAACTTAACACCAGAGAAATAAGTTATAACTGCTATTTCCTTCATTGAAAATTCTTAATATTTCACTCGTGCATTCCTCTAAGGTTGTACTGTCAAGGTCACATACTTAGTCTCTTTCACAAAACTTAACATCGGAGAAATATGTTATACCTTCTATTTCTTTCATCGAAAATTCTTAATATTTCATGCATGTATTCCTCTAAGGCTCGACTATCATGCTGTGACAAATCCCCACTGATCTCGGGGTCAAGGTCACATAGTTAGTCTGCAAAACTTAACATCAGAGAAATCGGTTCTATTTCTTGCTCGGATCTGCTTCACATTTCACACACGCATTGCTCCAATGGACCTCTACCACCCTGTGACAAATTCATGTTCGTGCCACCCCCCGCTCTAAGCCCAGAGTCCAGGTCACAAGCCCACACACTTTGAATTAATTTTTACTTATTGCACGGATGCGGCGAAATCCTTTGATCTCCGCAGTGTGCTAACTGCCGGAGATCACTGTCTGGCCCACTTCCCCCGTGTGTTAATTCACGGAGACACACTGTCTAGCGTGTGTTATATGCTTGAGATTAACGCCTATTCTACATGTCAGGATAACCTGCGCATGCGCAAATATCAGCAATCAATTAAGTAGAGCAATACCGGTGCGTAACCTTTAACCAGTCATGCCCTGATAACATGACCCATTCATGATCGACAGGCTACAAGTGACTGGGCGACTTTCGGATCGATACCCCGAATATGAAGTTTCATGGCTCTGTGTCACGAAAATACAAAAATACTATTAATTAGTGCTATGAAAATGCCAATAACACTAACAGCTCGTGGAGTGATATAATTGTTATATAACCATGAGCACCGTAGTCACTGATAAAGCAGCGCAGGTGTGCATGCTGTGTTGGTTATACACTGATTGCATGCAAACGTAGTAATCCAGCTTCGGTAAGATTGTGAACCAGATAACAGACGCCTGCTATATTTTTGTCACTTTTAACTGGTCACGTGACCGCAGGGTATTGAAGACATATCTGCGGAAATGTAAATAAAAGTGGGGTACCCAAGAGGAATGGCTGGAATTAAATTGTGTAATTATATTATTTGTATTAAACTTACAATAAATTCGACAAAATATATAATTTTATCTCAGGCTTTCGACGTATCCGTGCAATAAATTAGTTAGATAATGTCGTCTCGTTGAATATGGTTAGTTAACAGCGCGTGGGGGAATTTAAGGCGGCCCCCTAAATTTCCCGCATGCGCTGTTAACTAACCATATTCGACTCGAACACATTATCTAACTTATACATATTTAGGGGTACCTGGGCCCACACGGGGAGTATTCCGTAAGCCTCGCTTACTGACCAATCTAGTTGTTAATTAAAATACAAATAAAAACAGTAGAACCTCTCTAATGTTGACATCCAAGGAGACAGAGTGTGCAAACTGTTCTGCCAACTAGTATACTTATATATATATACTAATACAATGTATATAATGTAAATATATAAATTATTAATATTTTAAAACTAATAGTATACTGCATTAATATTTATATGTGGTTGTGACTGGATAAATGGGGCTTATCAAACTTGTGATTAAATAACACCCTTACAATGTATGTAGCCCGGTAACAACCTATAGTGCTTGTTCAAAGCATGACTGGGGTTTCATTTATTGAATGACGAATGTTGCAGATGCTTCTGGATCTGCACTGGTCACAAAACCCATAAACCCCATTTCTCCAGTCACAGCCACAGACATGTATGTGCAATATATGCAATCATGATCGATGATAACTTAAAGTTAGACAACTGAGACATGATTAATGAGTCTCGATCACAGTAGTCTCCCTTTATAATAATGCTATATTAATCGCTTTCCCGCGGAAATATGTCCTTTTTTCAGTCAAAATGTACTTATTATCTGATATACTAATGATATATTGTAGAAAAAGTATATAATATAATCATAAATGGTATTTTTAAGGAACATTTGGGTAGATTTGGGTAGATTTTTGTAAATTGTGCTGCCGCTCGAAACTTCACACGGTTACCCAAAACACCCAAATATAGTCTAAATACATACAAATACACAATAGATAGTGTCAGATGGTATACATGTAGTTCGGCCGTCAGAATGAGATTTTGGGCTTAACCTTGTTTTGAATAACATAGTTTTTTTTTGTTGGCGATTTTACATGTCCAGACCATCCACATTTAGAATCCGAGTGATGCCACACTGGCATCCTTGAGTAATTTGAGATATTTGCATAAATCCCAGATGGCCACCAAATATCAATAATAGTTCATGTATTCGCCACTATATGATACATTTATGTATTTAAAACTGCTAGTTATGTGTATTTTTTACTACATTTACATTGTAAATGGACCATTTCGTATTTTCAAGAAATCCAAGATGGCCGCCGAATCTCAAAATTTGGCCACATAATTGTCCTCAGATCACGAATTGCCTTTTTTTTCCCATGAGATTGGTGCGCAAATACATATAAACATACAGTATTCTGCTTTTGGACTCCGTCCTTTACCATTATACAATCATTGAACAGCTCCAGAAATATGATGGTTACTTGTAGTTCTCAATATATACAGCTGGTGTAGATTTTCTGACATTGGCAATAATTGTTAACGTTACAGTTGCGTATAGGCAAAATGTCCTGAGAAAAGAGCATAGCGTTGTTAGACGAAAACAATAATTCATTCCAGCAAAGAGTACGATGATGGTGTTTATGTGGGTCTTGATCAACTGCTGGATAATGATGACGTCTGTACAGTACAGTGTCACCGTAGTTCTGTGTCAACTTATACGTCATCGCACCACAGAAAGCGTAAATGAAAAGCCACAGTGACAACATCCATTCATCCCGACAAATATATCTAAGACGATCAGTGAAACGTCCATTCGTCTTTAAGCAGCATTGTGTGTTCTGTGGCAATCAATGCAATTTAAAAAGTAAGACCCCAACATCCAAAGCAATGGAGACCGGCTTACCTAGTTCGGCAAAGTGACCAATCACTTAGAGATGCAATAATAGCTAAATGTGACGAGTGCGGGCCCCGAGATGAATGGGCGTTACAAATGCGTCTTCGTGTGGATGGTGCTATCAGTGACCTCTATGCCACGGATTCACGCTACATTGTACATTGTACTACAAGGACTATAAACTGAATTTCATGTCGAGTGCTGTTAGGCAAACACAAAAGAGGCCATCCAATTGACCCGACGTTTGAATCTCTAGTTGAAGTTATCAAGTCTGATTTGAGTCACGTTTGGAACTCAGTAGAGCTGTTTGAATGAAGCATACACAGACAGTGGTGGTCGTATTCTGTCTAAACGCCTCTTGTTGTCCCAATTGTCTGCTCGTTTCGGTGATGGCATATTAACTCCGGCATTTCCAGGTGTGCTCAAGTGTAAGACTGTTACTCTTCTAACCCTAGTACCCGATGAAGACGATGACATCGACTTGGCTAAAATCAGCAAACGAGTTGGCAAGGAAACAAACGATCTATCCTTGGAAAAGAACTACAATGCCCGGATAGACAAGCATATAGCGGAAGAGCCTGTGAGCAACGCGTTCCATAACTTGTTCGCAGCCATATCTCCAAAGCTGTGTACCACTGTGCCTGCATTACGTATTGGTAATATAGTTACAATTAAGTTTGTTGCGTAATCAGTCGACTAATTTGCAGACTGCTCTCTGAATTATGGTGAGAGATTCCAAGTCACTGAATAAGTTCCAAGTAACATACTCTTATGACGTAATACGGCGCTTCAAAAGGTCAGCTACAGTAGCGCAAAACCCAGACTGGCTGGCATTCCTGATGCAAATGAAGGCTTGGTACAGGTGGTAGTTGACAACTTCGATGCTGATATTGCCTCTCAAATGGCAAACTGTCTACCCATTCACTTGCTCTTCTAGTAACACAACCGGCGACCGTGCATGAAGATAGGGAAGCTTCAAATGGAAATTTTTGTCGCATATCCTAGTCTGAAATGGCGGATGAAATAGCTCACAATGTCAACATTGAACGATATAAAGGCGGAAAGAAACCAGAAATGCCAGAAGCAGTCGCAAAGAAGACAGCTCTACCACTGAAAATGATTGCACAAGCTGCTGTATCATGGAAGAGGGCAAATGAGTTGGACCTCACATTTTTAAAGACGTACATTCCGAGGATAAATGCCATGAGTTCAAAGGGTACAACACTCGGGGTATCATGGGAACAATATCACATTGAAACCAGCGACGAAAGCGGCTTACCAGCCACTCATAGATATGTCACCTGCGGATGCAGACACAATGATGACAGCCTTGGTAGAGGCACAGAGGATGACGGCACAAACAGGTCAGACGTTCACAGGAAGCTGATACCATTGTTGTTAAGCAATCGATTATGGCTGCCATTGATAACACTGGCGTATCGGTCTTGTGTGACGACACAGACGTGTTTGTGTTACTACTGTACCACTACTCCGAGCAGAAATTGACATCTCCATTCCTGGTGAAACCTCCAGTGCATGACAGAGCTGTTGTAGACATTCGTGCAACCTTAGCTAAACATAAAGCCATGTTACCACGACATATAGCTGCTCACGCACTATCAGGAATTATTTGGTATCTGCAAAGGCAAGGTATTGAAGACACTACGGGCTGGATACTCACTCTCCCTGTTGGGTGACATAGATGTCGGAATGCCACATGTCATCGAACAAGCAAGTGCATTCATTGTAGCATGCAATGGACAACCGAACTGTGTCACAATGTCTGAAGCATGTCTGAAAGTTTGGGCTCTAAGAATTGGGACTGGAACAGCATACAATCCGCAACTTAGTTCTCTCCCTCCAACCACTGAAGCGTTATAGAAAGAGGCATTGGGATAACAGCCTGTCTAGCTTGATCCAGTTCAATATGGTTGGATGAAAGATGATCAAGCCAAATCCCTTTCATCTACCGTTGTAACCAGCAATGTAGATGTTGCGCCGGCAGATATATTGCGCTCATCAAGTGCTCGTGTGCAACAGACACCCCGTGCAACACTATGAAATGTCGGTGTAGCAAATCGAAGCTTGCATGCACTATATATTGGGCATGTTGTGCAACCAACTGCTGTAATGTTCTCACTAGTTCGGTGGACTCGGTTGTCGACATATAAGTTGAATGAATGAGACATAAGACGGTCGTTCACATCGAACAAACTATTGCCCGTGTAATGAAGGTTGAAATGCTCTTTGAACATCACTCAACTAATATACGACTATATGTAGCCCTGTAAGGTCCTCATGAAGAAATTCTGAACTAAAATTGCAATATATAGAAATAAGGCCCCACAGGATGGAACTGTTACAAAACTAAGATACAAGACGATACACCACCAGCATATCAATGAGGGATTGCAATACCCACCTGGTAGGCATCGCTCTATCGCTGGATTATGAACATTCCGCTGTGGTCATGGTGGTGGTCTGAAGTAGTTCGCGTATATTTCATAGAAATCGTGTTGGTATTAATTAATATTTTGTGTTCTTTGTAGCTTCCGTTGTTTTCTCATTTATGTCTGATGTTGTTCCTGCAAGTCGTTTGGGGATCTGCTAGCTATGGTTGTGTGAAAATTCGTAAATATCCCATATAAGTACAAATATATGGAATAATATTGAAATTTGGTGGCCATCTTGGATTTATGCAAATGAGTCAATATGTCATTTACACATAAACGTTCCCACATAATTAGTTGTGCCCAATAACCGCTTTACGAAGTTTGAAAATTGGTAAATATGCTATGTACGTGCAAATATATGGGATAATATTGATATTTGACAGCCATCTTGGATTTACATGTATGCAAATATCTCAAATTGCTTAAGGATGCCAGCGTGGCATCACTTGAATTCTAAATGTGGATAGCCTAGACATATAAAATCACCAATAAAAAAAACTATGTTATTCTAAATAAGGTTATGCCCCTGACGGATGGATGGACTAGTAGTGTAAAGCATATATTGACACAAAACACATAATATAATTGACATATGTAGTGAAAAAAATCAGTTACATAAATCAGTTAATTTGGCCATATTTTCGATTAATGCACATTGAATCACCAATCATATGGGAAATACATGCAAATATAGTTTAACCTATATAAATATACCACAAATACACCCTCAAACATATCAGTGTCAGTGTATGCTCTCCTTACGTTATCAGTATTTGTATAACCTGTTTTACGTACCGGTGTAGACCCTGATCTTTATTATTGTATGCCCTTTTTGGGATACTTGTATATTTTACTAACATGCCCCACAAATATAATTTATGCCACAAATACACCCTCAAACGTAGACTACCAGTGTGTACATCGGTTTACCTCATCAAACGTTATATAATCTATCCGGATGTACCGATGTATACCTGATCCATGTCCCCTCCCGCTCCTTCGTGTGAAAATGACAACATGGACAAAACCCCCTTCATGATTTTGGCCCCGTGCAGGCACCGGGGCGGGATCAACTGATCCTGAGAATAGTGCTGCAGTAGCCATTGCTTGTCGTAAAAGGCGACTAAACTGGCTTAACGATTGGGTTCATACTTTCCGAACCCACTATACCAGATTTGGCCCTCATGTACATTTTTGGCTTTCTTGTATGTGAGAGTTGAGTCGGGCTATGCCCCATATATAAAAGTAAGATTAGCGCTAATCCTATTACTTTTAGGGGATGGGATAAATGATGCTGGTGTGGCGAGGGCCTGGCACCAGATCAGGTTGTTCTAATTTCAGGACTGAATATATATTTTGATTGTAAATATTGAGTTCTGAAGTTGGGATTTACCCCCCTTGGACAGGTGGATATGGGACTCGACCCCGTTGACCCGTCTGCGTGTAGACTCCCTGAGGCTTGTACCTCTATGTCAGAAAAGCGGACGTTAAACCCTATTCACTCACTCACTCACTCACTTCATGATTTTGACAGGGTGGACATCACCGCCTATACTGACATATTCTGATAGATATATCAGCGATATGTAACTAACGTCTGATGAGGTAAGCCAATGCACACACTGTTAGTCTGCGTTTGTGGGTGTATTTGTAGCATATTTGTGGGGCATTGTAGTATAATATTCAAGTATCTAAAAAAGGATGAAAAATAGTATAGATCAGAGTCTACACGGATACGTGAAATATGTTATACAAAGTCTGATAACATTATGAGATGCACACACTGAAATGTTTGGGGGTGTATTTGTGGCATTTTTTGTATGTTCTAAACTATATTTGTACACATTTCCCATATGCATTGATGATTTTTACAGGATCTGACAATGGCACAATTTGCATCAATCGAAAACATGGCCAATTTAACTAGTTGTCACTACATGTACATATGTCAATTATATGACGTGTTTTGTGTCAATATATGATTTACACTACCGTACTATCTGACGCTAACTAGGGTGTATTTGTAGTATATTTATCTGTATTTGGGTGTTTCGTGTGACCCAAACTTCACATGGGTGTTTTTCATTCTATGCCCAACCCGTGCGGCCCCTGTGCCCAATGTCAAGTTCTAATTACTTTAATTTTTTTGTTGTGCCCACTTCCGGACATCTTGATATAGTCGTCACATTGGTATACTATCAAAGCTCGTTTAATACTATAATAGTATCTAATGCCTCGGCGGGCACGACATGTAATCAATTACACGATTCATGAACGTTGAGAACATCATTTTTCAGGAGGAATTTGACAGCGTGATCAGTTCTGCTGGAGGCAAGCTGGTTGTGATAGATTTTACAGCAAAATGGTGTGGGCCTTGCAAGTTTATAGGACCAGAGTTTGCAGTGAGTATGAACTGAGTATGGTACTCACAGTGTCACTGTGTGGTCATGTAAATTTATAGGACTATAGTTGGCCATCACTGGTTACCGAGTATTGTATTGAGTTGTGGACCTTGTACGTTTATATGACCAGGTTTTATTGTCTCGCCCGCGAAGCCGAAAGCGAGACATAGGTTTTGCTTTTCCGATGTCGGCGTCATCATTCAATGTTAAGTTTTCGTGTTACGGTCATTACTTCAACACCTTATCAGCTACAGTCATCAAACTTTATACATACCTTTACTATGATATGTAGATGAATATAGGACTATTAAAAAAAAATCCGGGCTCCAGGGTCAAGTTCAAACTCTATTTCTTTCTATGCTACAGACTGAACATTAATGCATGAAGAACCGTTTTCTCGTGCGCTCTGTACACCTTACAAATGTACCTGTAGAGAGAACAATAGCCTTCTCCAGTTGAACACTTGTGCATGTGCAAGCATGTGCAAATTTCCAGATTGACCACTAAATGTCCACAGAGGTCCAGATAAGGTGCGTATTTGCGTAAATACGCAATTAAAAAATGCAAAAACCAAGGGCTGTACAAATTGGCACGCCCGACGCCCGGGACAAGTCGGTTTTAATCTCGGGCAAGTGCCTCTATGCTGGAATTTAGTCACTATTTTCTGTTAGAACGTCCCGCCACAAGCCCGTTTTTTGGAACCGGACTGTCATAAACTGAATCCCAAAACTGACCACTTTATCGATCGATAACGCTGCGGGCGTCCTGGCGATTCGCAGCTACTGTGTTACACAGTACCTGTGTATCGCAATAAAGTGATATAGCAATCTTCAGCGACCCTGATTATATTAATTTAATCGAATTTGAAAGTAAATAGCGAATTAGCGAAAATATTCTGTGGCGATCGATGGTTATTGATTTATTTTATGTATGTTAACGTTTTCGTCTCACTGCGTCGACAGGCCAAGAGACCTAACTTTAGAGAAATAAATGTATGTTCCTTCACGGTGGAAATGGAATTTAAGGTTCTTAATTTAAATTATCGTTTCTACGCGGCATATAAACGAAAAAAAGTGAAATTGAATGGGATGGACATACTATGAAGGTATGTTTGATTCCCAATGCGATGTTTGAACCCACAACCTCCAGATTGGAAGTCAGTGTTCTAAGCCCTAGGTCACAACCCATACCTTATAAACGAAGGAAAGAAATGCTCCTAACGAGCGACCATACCTACTTAGAATAACAGCTGACGTAACGCGCAGTAAACTGAAATGGCCTACGTGACAATTGACATTTACGTTCCAACAAGATTTTCACGGTGTGTAATCGATCGTATTTCCTCGCCATCATATGAAACCCGACCCGAGAAACCCAAATTAAGTTGTGGATTTCTGAATTTGTCAATTGTTTGTACGGTCTAAGAAATCAAACAAAATATTAGAATCGTTTAAGGAGACAATTCTCATGTGTTGCGAGATCGCGAAAACGCGAGACGATTCTCACTATTTTAGGAAACGATTTTTATGTTTTATTATTGTCGATAAATGTGTTTTGAGTATGCACTTGTCGCAACGTTATGTCCGCGGTGGCACAGTGACAAAAGACCACAAGAATAAATATGAGCCGCGCCATGCGAAAACCGGGCTTAATGACAACATTTTCAGTTTTTACTTTTTAGCGTTTTCTGAATTATACATCTTTTAAAAGCCATATGCCGCAAAAATTATCAATGTATCCCAATTATTTTTCATTTTAGAAGTATTTTTATGACGCGTGGTAAAAACTTATACGACGTTTTAGATCAATGACGTTGAAATTACGACGTTTTTATCAACGGCGTATACAAGGGGTGTTGATAAAATACCCGGACATGTCCTATATATTTGTCATCTTTTATCGCATGTCAACCAAATTTTGATATCTCGTAGCCTTTCCTAGTGTTTCCCATTAGGCCAAGACAAAGCATAAAAATAATGTGTATTGCAGTTGCTATTAATGTAACGTCATGTTTTGGATTGCGGCCCAAGTAACGTAATTCCGTATGCATAATTTTCAAATAAGGCAGTGTGTTGGCGTTTCCCTGTTGTTTGCTGCTGTCTGAAATAATTTTGGGGAATAATAGCGACATTATTTAACATTTCGTATGCGACGACATATTTTAAAGTAGGAAGTAGGCCGCTTATAACATTAACTTTGTAACAAAACACGACGACGGGCAGATTTGGTAGCGTGATACCTTATAATTGTTGCCGTGTGTCTTTCTTGAGGATCGCATTACCATCGCCTGATTCAGACATACATTATTAAGCAGTAAGGTGATAAGCTGATGATTTGATACTACAAATCGTGCGAAAAGCAAGTTTATGACCATCAATTTTCCAACTAATTTCAAGACTTTTCTTTGAAAACTCCACCGACCTCACTGTGTGTTTTGTGCATTATGTATTGCGTATACACACACAATGAAGGAGCTGCATTGAAATAACTGATTCTGAATCTATTAGAGAGATTTTGATGCATTTGTTTTGCCAAATTCAATACAAACCCTGGCTATATATGTCATTATATAGATGCGTGTCAACCTCCGTTTATGATAAAATGAGGCATTAAATGGCATATCATTCGCTAAGTACTGGATAGAATTGTTCAAAAGTGTCTCAATTTACCAAGATAATAGATAGTAATATCGTTGACATACAATAGGTTGTTCATATTTAAGATTATTTAGGATTCAAGGTGCAGTGTAAGCGAATACTTCGCTGATATGTAGCCAGTTAAATTATGCGTTCACCATTTTAAATTCATAAGGATAACCGACGAAAAAGAGTGACAATGTCAAAGAACGACAGTTAGGCGACAATGCACAGCGCCTGAAGAATTTCTAAGTCATTGATGCTGCGAGGAACTCGTGCAAGTATCCTTGCTATAATATTTTGTCACGACACCATGGCCATAACGTCAAACATGTATTCACGTTCAGTGATGTCACAAGTACGTGACGTCGAGTCATGACGTCATAATATGTGTACTAAGGTGCAAGGCATCGCGTCTCATATTAGTGAAAGTTTCAGTAAGTTATAATTTTTCGTTTTCTGTTCACACGTAATGTTAACTGACACCAGTAAACGTAAATGGGAGGGCAACATGTGAAATTTTACAGCGACGCTGCAAACGTCGTTTTTCCGACGTCGTTTACCGCTTTTCATGACGTTGTCATTAGGCCCGGTTTTCGTATGGCGCGGCCCATATGTACTATACAATGTGTATTATTATAGATATTTAATATAATATGTATATGTGCCAAGTGCTCAATTGTATTATATTTAACAACTATGATAATAGTTTTTGTTTTGGGACAGTTTCGTATAGAAATCTTACGAGGACAAAATTACTTGCCCTGAAAATTATATTTTCCGGGACAAGTCCGGGCAAGTCACTTTTGTCAAGTCACTTGTCCAGGACAAGTGGCTAAAAAATCAATTTGTACAGCCCTGAAACCCAATTAAAATCAGAGACAATGCGTACCAAAAAGCAATTAAAATGTCCGGTACGCAATACTTTTTTATCCTGTAGCGTACTCCTCAAATGTATTTTCAGTCTGTCGCGTACTGCTAGATTTGTTCATGTATACAATCCTACAAAATCATCGCCGATTATCTGTGCGGTCGGCCATTCAATGTTTACAAAGTCTGGTTCTAGCTGCGGACAATGTCTCGCTGTATTTCACCGATAACGGCTGGAAACCAGTATTCGGGTGTACTCGATTTGAACTCCAGGATTTAGCGGGAGCGATTCCGACTCTCAGCGGGAAAAAATGGGTCCAACTCGATACAAAACTCTAGTAATCCACCACATGGCATTTGTTTCGAGTACCGTTCAAGTTAATGATCCCAAATATAGAATTTCCACCCTTATCGCATCAGCCGTTTTTGCCCATATTGATTTTGAGAAAAAAAAATTGGATAAGACGGGGCCTATCAATTATGGCGAAAGTTAACACAAACTTCAGAGCTCACGCGAGCCGGAATTGAATTCCCATTTATCTCTGAATTTGTTGTCACAATCCACGTCATTTACGGAAAATATTACTGATTGGCAAATCAATAATTGTGGGGGGAAAACGGCGATGCGAAACTTTTGTGAACCCGAGATCCAGGCTCATTACTAGTCTATTTTCTTAAATTCAAATCGATGTGAAACTGCTTGTTTCGACAACCCCGAGTCTACTCAAGGAGATTCAACGAAAAACGTCCGTAGACATTCGTAAACGACTATCCGCACTGATAAAACAAATGATACAGTGGAATTGGTCCTGGGGGAGGGTGGGGCACAGCAGACATTTTATTATTTTGTATGTGTCAAGTTTATATTTTACATGTGGGACAGTATCATAAGTAATAAATAAAAATATGGTAACATTATTACTATTTCGACCAACGCACACGTTACAAAATGGCGGTCGAATTAACTAAGTTAAAATAGGACGAGTTGAACGGCGCCCGAATTCACCAATTAATATAATCGTAGTAGCGATAGACACTATACATAACACAATCGGATCATGTCAGATTTTTTCATAGAAAATTGGTGACACATGGCGCAACAAAATGGCGGCCACAACAAACAAACGTGGAAGAAACAAATTGCAAAAGTCCAGCACCAATGTTAACCTTATTTCGATTTATTTTACGACCGATGCAAAGGTGGAATCTCAATCCATTGCACAAGGCATCATACAGTCATTTTGTTGAGCTCGGTGTGTGGAGACCCCAAATTAATCGTGATTGACATTATTGATGAATTGCTGTCAAACGTGGTCAAAAAAAAACCAAAAAAAAATAGATCGCGTATTGCAAAGATCAATCTGCCAATCAAAGCATTCTTGATCAGCATATGCACTGTTTGTCATTCAGATAATGAAACAACTTGCATGATTTGTTTAATACATGATACTGCTGTTACATAACTTATAACTATAGTGTGCTAGCAGATCCGGAACTACACTGGTCACAAATGCCAAAGCCCAATTACTCTAGTAACAGTTATTTAAATGTGACTTGGTTTGAAACTTGAACTAATCATTTTATGCTTCAATTAATTATATGAACAACAAAACAGTACCATAATACATAAATTAGTATGATTTGTTTTCCGAATCGGTTTTTTTGTAATCCAAATATGGAAAATACCCAATTGAAAAAAATTGATGGGTAAAGGTTTTTAAAATACCCAATTGAAATTGAGAATACCCAATTTGATTTTCAGAAGTAAGAGTAACATACCCAATGTAATTTTCCCTGTATCTGGAGCCCTGTGTCCAGCTAAATTATTACAGTAATTTATACAGGTAATAATATACCTGGTATAACATTACCCGTAAACTGTTTGACAATAATTGTGGCAATATGTTGGACCTGTGCAATATGAATATGTAGATAAATATAAGGGTTAATTTAAAAATTAAAAAGCGAGCATTATTTTTTTGCTAATTTTGCCATGGTTTTATTAAAAAAAAATCCAGGCTATTGGATTGCAAAGCCATGGCGGCGGGCGGGCGGGCCGGGCGGGCGGGCGTCCAACAATCAATTTAAGTTTTTGTGTTTGAGTCCATTACCTTTGTTACTGTAGGTCCACCTAGACCACCAAACGTTTCACAGCCTTCATAATCAAGGGGTGCCCACCACATATCACTAACCACATGTTTACTTTTTTTTAACTTGACCCATGTTTTCCGCGTAGTCGACTTAGCCATTTTCAATGTTTTAAGTTTTCCGCGTTTACAATGTTAAGTTTTCGTGTATTAAGTCCATTTCTTTGGTACTGTACCACCTAGGACCACCAACTTTCACACTTCATAACCAAGGGGTGCCTACCATTTACCAACTATCCAACATGTGACCATTTTTTACCTGCACCTATTATTTCTACGTAAATGACTTAGCCATTATCAACTTAACTTTTTAACGTACAATTGGTTTAAAGTTTTTTGGTTTTAAAACTTTTTCCATTATACTAGATCTCTGCAACTGCTTCGCCCATTACCCTTGAAACTTCAAATTGGATGTTTATCATCATCCTTATTTTCATTTCTAACCCCCACTGGTTGCGGCCCTGTGCCCAATGTCAAGTCAAATTACTTTGAATTTTTTTTGTTAAAGTTTTTTCGTGTACGATATCTCTGCAACTGCTTCACCCAATTACCTAGATACTTCACATGGGTGTTTTATCATCATTGTCGCACCTGCTTGCGGAAAGCCGCGATCCCCGTGCCCAATGTCAAGGTCAAATTACCTTTGAAATTTTTTGTTACAGTTTTTTTCGGTACTATATCTCTGCAACTGCTTCACCCAATACCTTTATTACTTCACAGGGTGTTTATCATCATTTGTCCGCACCTGCAAGCGGAAAGCGCGATCCTGTGCCCAATGTCAAGGTCAAATTACATTGAATTTTTTTGGTTAAAGTTTTGTTCGTTGTACTATATCTCCTGCAACTGCTTCACCCAATACCTTGATACTTCACATGGGTGTAGTAGTTTCTATCCTCTTCCTCCACATTGTCGCACCTGTCTTGCGGAAAGCGCATCCTGTGCCCAATGTCAAGGTCAAATTACTTTGAATTTTTTTGTTAAAGTTTTTTCGTGTGCTATATCTCTGCAACTGCTTCACCCAATACCTTGATATTTTTTTTCTTCACATGGGTGTTTATCAACATTGTCCGCACCTGCTAGCGAAAGCGCGATCCTGTGCTCAATTGTCAAGGTCAAATTACATTGAATTTTTTTGTTAAAGTTTTTCCGTGTACTATATCTCTGCAACTGCTTCACCCAATACCTTGATACTCACATGGTGTTTACATCATATGTCGCACCTGGCTTGCGGAAAGCGCGATCCTGTGCCCAATGTCAAGGTCAATACATTGAATTTTTTTGTTAAAGTTTTTCGTGTACTATATCACTGCAACTGCTTTCACCCAATACCTGATACTTCACATGCGTGTTTCTCATCATTGGCGCACTTTTTGTTTTTTTCTTTTCTGTCTTTATTTTTTTTTTTCTTTGTTTTTTTATTTTTTTTATTTTTTTTTTTATTTTGTGTTGGTTTTTTTCCTTTTTCTTTTTAATATTCTTTTAAATTTTAGATTTACTTATACTCATTTTCCTGCTTGCGGAAAGCGCGATCCCTTGCCCAATGTCAAGGTCAATTACTTTGAATTTTATTGTTAAAGTTTTTTTCGGTGTGCTATATCTCTGCAACTGCTCACCAATAACCTTTGATACTTCACATGGGTGTTTATCATCATGGTTCCGCACCTGCTAGCGGAAAGCGCGATCCTGTGCCCAATGTAAACGTCAAATTACATTGAATTTTTTTGTTAAAGTTTTTTTCGTGTACTATATCTCTGCCAACTGCTTCACCCAATACCTTGAACTTCACATGGGTGTTTTATCATCATTGTCGCATCTTTGCTTGCGGAAAGCGCGATCCCTGTGCCCAATTCAAGGTCAATTACTTGAATTTTTTTGTTAAAGTTTTTATCTGTGCTATATCTCTGCAACTGCTTCACCCAAACCTTTGAATACTTTACATGGGTGTTTATCATCATTGTCCGCACCTGCTTTGCGGAAAGCGCGATCCGTTGCCCAAGGTCAAGGTCAAATTACTTTGAATTTTTTTGTTTAAAGTTTTTTCGTTGTACTATATCTCTGCAACTGCTTTCACCCAAGAACTTGATACTTCACATGGTGTTTTATCATCATTGTTTGCAACCTGCTTGCGGAATGTGCGCGATCTCTGTGCCCAATGACAAGGTCAAATCTTACATTGAATTTTTTTTGTTAAAGTTTTTTCCGTGTACTATATAATCTCTGCAACTGCTCACCCTATACCCATGATACTTCACATGGGTGTTTTATCATCAATGTCGCACCTGCTTGCGGAAAGTGCGATCCTGTGCCCAATGGCAAGGTCCAAATTACTTTGAAATTTTTTTGTTAAAGTTTTTATCGTGTAACTATATCGCCTGCAACAGCTTCAACCCAATAAGCTTGATACTTACATGGGTGTTTAACATCATTGTCGCACCTGCTTGCGGAAGCGCGAATCCTGTGCCCAATGTCAAGTCAAATTACTTTGAATTTTTTTGTTAAATTTTTTTCGGTACTATATCTCTGCAACTGCTCACCCAAATACCTTGATACTTCACATGGTGTTTTATCATCATTGTTGCCAACCTCTTGCGAAAGCGCCGATCCAGTCCCAATGTCAAGGTCAAATTACTTTGAATTTTTTTGTTAAATTTTTTCGTGTACTATATATCTCTGCAACTGCTTCACCCTATCCTTATACTTCACATGGGTGTTTATCATCATTGTCACCCATCACCAAACCCACACCTGCTTGCGAAAGTGCGATCCAGTGCCCAATGTCAAGGTCCCAAATTACTTTGAATTTTTTTGTTAAAGTTTTTTTCGTGTACTATACTCTGCAACTGCTTCACCCAATACCTGGATAATTCCACATGTGTGTTTATCATCATTTTGCACCGTGCTTGCGGAAAGCGCATCCTGTGCCCAATGTCAAGGTCAAATTTACTTTGAATTTTTTGTAAAGTTTTTTCGTGTAATATATCCTGCAACTGCGTCACCACAATACCTTGATACTTCACATGGGGGTTTATCATAATTGTCGCACCTGCTTGCGGAAAGCGCGATCCGTGCCCAATGTCAAGGGTCAAATTACTTTGATTTTTTTTGTTAAAGTTTTTTTCGTTACTATATCTCTGCAACTCTTCACCCCAATACCTTGATACTTCACATTGTGTTTATCATCATTGTCGCACCTGCTTGCGGAAAGCGCGATCCTGTTGCCCAATGTCAAGGTCAAATTACTTTGAATTTTTTTTTTGTAAAGTTTTTTTCGGGTACTATATCTCTGCAACTGCTTCACCAATACCTTGATACTTCATCATGGGGTTATCCATCATTGTCGCACCTGCTTGCGTAAAGCGCGATCCTGTGCCCAATGTCAAGGTCAAATTACTTTGAATTTTTTGTTAAAGTTTTTCGTGGACTATATCTCTGCAACTGCTTTCACGCAATACCTTGATACTTCACATGGGTGTTTTATCATCATTGTTGCACCTTCTTGCGGATAGCGCGATCCTGAGCCCAATGTCAAGGTCAAATTACTTTGATTTTTTTTGTTAAAGTTTTTCGTGTAACTATAGTCTCTGCAACTGCGTCACCCAATACCTTATACTTCACATGGGTGTTTAGTCATCATTGTCCACCTGCTTGCGGAAAGCGCGATCCTTGCCCAATGTCCAAGTCAAATTACTTTGAATTTTTTTGTTAAAGTTTTTTCGTGTACTATATCTCTTCAACTGCTTCACCCAATACCTTATACTTCACATGGGTGGTTGATCATCATTGTTCGCACCTGCTTGCGGATAGCGCGGTCCTGTGCCCCGAATGTCTAGGTCAAATTAATTTGAGTTATTTTGTTAAAGTTTTTTTCGTGGTGCTATATCTCTGCAACTGCTTCACCCAATACTGATACTTCACATGGGTGTTTATCATCATTGTCGCACCTGCTAGCGGAAAGCGCGATCCTTTGCCCAATGCAAGGTCAAATTTACTTGAATTTTTTTGTTAAAGTTTTTTCGTGACTATATCCTCTGCAACTGCTTCACCCAATACCTTGATTACATTAACATGGTGTTTATCATCATTGTCCGCACTGCTTGCGGAAAGCGCAGCCTGTGCCCAATGTCAAGGTCAAATTACTTTGAAATTTTTTTGTTAAATTTTTTTTCGTGTGCTATACTCCGGCAACTGCTTCACCCATACCTTGATACTTTACAATGGTTGTTTATCATCATTGTCGCACCTAGCTGCGGAAATGTGGACCCTGTGCCCCAATTCAAGGTCAAATTACTTTGAATTTTTTGTTAAGTTTTTTCGTGTACTATATCTCTGCAACTGCTTCACCCAATACCTTGATACTTCACGCTGGGTGTGTATCATCATTGTTTGCACCTGCTTGCGGAAAGCGCGATCCTGTGCCAATGTCAAGGTCAAATTACTTGAATTTTTTGTTATAGTTTTTTCGGTACTGATATCTCTGGCAACTGCTCAACCCCATACCTTGATACTTCAACAATGGTGGTTTATCATCATTGTCGCACCTGCTTGCGGAAAGTGCATCCTGTGCCCAATGTCAAGGTCAAATTTCTTTGAATTTTTTTGTTAAAGTTGTTCGTGACTATTTCGCTGCAACTGCTCTCCCCCAATACCTTGATACTTCACATTGGGTGTATTATCATCATTGTTGCACTGCTTGCGGAAAGCGACGATCCTGTGCCCAATTTCAAGGTCAAATTACTTTGAATTTTTTTGTTAAAGTTTTTTCGTGTTCCTATATCTCTTGCAACTGCTTCACCCAAATACCTTGATACTTCACATGGGTGTTTAATCATCATGGTCGCACCTGCCTTGCGGAAAGCGCGATCCTGGCCCAATGTCAAGGTCAAATTACTTTGAATCTTTTTTTGTTAAAGTTTTTCGTTACTATCTCTCTGCAACTGCTTCACCCAATTACCTAGATACTTCACATGGGGGGTTTATCATCAATTGGGTTTGCACCTGCGTGCGGAAAGCGCGATCCTGTCCCAATGTCAAGGTCAAATTACTGTGAATTTTTTGTACAGTTTTTTCGTGTGCTATATCTCTGCAACTGCGTCACCCAATCAATACCTTGAACTTCACATGGTGTTTTTTCATCAGTCATCGCACCTGCTGCGGAAAGTGTGATCCTGTGCCCAATGTCAAGGTCAAATTGACTTTGAATTTTTTGTTAAAGTTTTTTTCGTGTACTATATCTCTGCAACTGCTTCACCCAATACCATGATACATCCACATGGGTGTTTATCATCATTGTTGCACCTGCTTGCGGAAAGCGCGATCCTGTGCCCATGTCAAGGTCAAATTACTTTGAATTTTTTGTTTAAAGTTTTTTCGTGTACTATATCTCTGCAACTGCTTCACCCAATTCCTTGATTACTTCACATGGGTGTTTATCATCATTGTTTGCACCTGCTGCGGAAAGCGCGATCCCTGTGGCCAATGTCAAGGTCAAATTACTTTGATTTTTTTGTTAGTTTTTTTCGTGTGCTATATCTCTGCAACGCTTCACCCAATACCTTGAGACTTCACATGGTGTTTATCATAATTGGTCGCACTGCTTGCGGAAAGCGCGATCCTGTGCCCAATGTCAAGGTCAAATTACTTGATTTTTTGTTAAAGTTTTTCGTGTACTAATCTCTCAACTGCTTCACCCAATACCTTGATACTTCACAAGGGTGTTTATCATCATGTCGCACCTGCTTGCGGAAAGCGCAGATCCTGTGCCCAATGTCCAAGGACAAATTACTTGAAATTTTTTTGTTAATGTTTTGTTCGTGTACTTAATCTCTGCAACTAGCTTCCCCCAATACCTTGATACTTCACATGGTGTTTATCATCATTGCGCTCCTTGCTTTGCGGATAGCGCGATCCTGTGCCCAATGTCAACGGTCAAATTACTTTGAATTTTTTTGTTAAAAGTTTTTTCCGTGTACTATAATCTCTGCAACTGCTTCACCCAATACCTTGATACTTTTACATGGGTGTTTATCATTCTTGTCGCCTGCTTGCGGAAAGCGCGATCCCTGTGCCCTATGTCAAGGTTCAAATTACTTTGATTTTTTGTAAAGTTTATTCGTGTACTATAACGCTGCAACTGCTTCACCCGAGACCTTGATACTTCACATGGGTGTTTATCATCATTGCACACCTGCTGCGGAAAGCGCCGATATCGTCGGCATTTTGGCATACGTCCGTCCGTTCATCCGTGTTTCCGGTTAAAGTTTTTTGTAATTTTTTTCCATCTACTATATTTATTTTTTTAGTGTCCATGCCTCGCCCCAAGCGCGACATGCAGGGCCACGCCATCTAGTTACAAAAAAGTGGGTATAATTATGTTATCCCTGTGTCTATCTTGAAAAAACCTGGCCTTCGTGCTTTGCTCGTATCTTGTTAAACTTTTTTTTTTTAAACTTTTCCTTTTTAGCCAGGGTTTTTTTCCATTTTAGCCAGTTTTTTTTTGGGGAAAAATCTAGCTATTGGATGGCGAAAGCCAGACGCGGGCGGCTCCACAATCAATGTTAAGTTTTCGTTTTTCAGTCCTTTCTTTGTTACTGTAACACATAGGACCAACAAACTTTCACAGCCTTCATAACCAATAGGGTGGCCCACCACACATCACTACCAACATGTTACCTTTTTTGAACTTGACCCCTTTTTTCCGCGCAGTGAATGTTAACTTTTTGCGTTTACAATGTTAAGTTTTCGTGTTTAAGTCCATTTCTTTGGTACTGTACCACCTAGGACCACCAAACTTTCACAGCTTCATAACCAAGGGGTGCCCACCACATACAACTATCCAACATGTGACCTTTTTTTTTTACCTTGACCTATTATTTCTACGTAATTGACTTAGCCATTTTCAACGTTAACTTTTTAACGTACGTGAGTGACAATGGCTTTTGTATTTTATTTACAGAAAATGGAAGGTGATTATCCCGGCGTTGTTTTTGTAAAAGTGGACGTAGACGACAATGCTGTAAGTATTTCACCCAGCTGCGAAAAAAGATTGAGACAATTCATCAAAACATGTGTTTAGGTTGTTCACAAGAGTGGTCCTATACATAACATGTTACTTGTATACATGGATAGATGAAAACTTTAGAGATATGAAAGGAACTTTGCTCTTACCATCTAGAGATTTCAGGGCTCCAGGTGCGTATTGGCAATGGTGTATTTTACGCACTTATTTTAAGCAGAATACGCATTGATTATCAAAAGTGGGAGTACAAAATACTCACAGCAATGTGAAAATACGCATTGATTTTCAAATTGAGTAATGAAAATACTGTAATAAAGTTGAAGATTTACGTAATTGAGCTGCAAAAACATTGTTTGCTTTTTGCAGCTCAAATAAGTGAATTTTTAAATTTGTTTTATTTTTTATCATTTGTTCCCTATTTAATACGGAAGAAAATCTATAATACATTTGAGTGGGTGGTTGGTCGGGCGAACGCGATGGCGTAAATTAATGGTGGGGGTTTCTCCTTATAGGAATCACGAGTTGCCTGGTCTTGCCCTCGGGTACGTTTTTATTTTGGTTTTTTTGTTACCTGGGAGTTGAATTGGGTTATTGCCCGTTATAAAAGTAGTAAGATTGTTATTGATCCTACTGCTTTTGGGAAGGGGCCAAGTGATTCTGGTGTGGCGCGGACCTGGCATCAGATCAGGATTATTCTGATTTCAGGGCTGAACATTTTTTTTATTGTAAATATTCAGTTCTGATTTTGGGATTTCCCCCCGATTTGTACATGTACTTGTACAGGTAATATATGGGATTTAGTACTAAAGCCATTGACCCGGCCTTAAATGACCTTGCTGTTGATATGTCATTAAACCCCAACAGACAAACAAACTATAATACATTTGTAAAGGTAAAATATGCATTGAATTTGAAATCTTTAGACACAAAACTTATCTGGAGCTCTGGAGACTTCTTTCCTTTATCTCATCTCGGTATTTCACCATTCTGAATTGTGTACCAGGTATCAACATAGGGAGGGATAGCTTTATTTCCTTTCATTCTACTATATTTTTCTAACTATTTTTGTTAAAAAAATCACTCGAAAATACTCTATGTAATATATCAAATGTTTTGTGTTATGTATGCATGTGAAAAGATGCTTGTACATGTTGTATTTAAACGTGAATAAACCATTTAATTAAAAAAAAAAAAACCCTGAATTATGCATGAGATTATTGTTGATGTTCATGTACCTTATCAGGGATTCCGCGGAGGAAAAAAAATCGCCACTTCAGAAAAAAAAAATCTTTTTGAAGTGGCGATGTTTTTTAGAAAATTGTAATTTTTTATCGCCAAATGTTTATTTTTATCGCCAATTGCGAAAGTGGCGATCGCCAGCAGAATCCCTGCTTATGTAATATTTTATCTTATTAACGACAACATGTCTACTGTATTAGTAGGGGGGCAAGCACCCATAAAAATGAATTCTGTTCAACCCGAGAGAGCAAAAGCAACGACTACTTTAAATCAATGTATTATATCATCCTGAACACGAATCCGGTGTCGGTCAATCAAATTAGGGGGGGGGGGTGGGGGCAAGGTCATTTTTGGGGTCATTAAGTGCACATGGGTCAGATGAGTGCAAAACTCACTCTATTTTGATAATACAATATGTACTTGCATAACATTACAGAACAATCCGATAAAGTATGTTTTATTGGTGATTATTGTTTTATGGGGCATATACAAAGCAATTCGGTTTGCTCGGACGTCTCTATCGTTGAAAGTATCAACATATTCAAGATGGCCGCCAAGCATCAATATTTAGCCTGAAATGTGTACTTATTTGATGAATGAAAACTAATAGGCACTTGGATCTTGATCGGAAGGACGCAGAAAACCCTTTGGATACCATGCATTCATTTTAAATTTAGATGGGGGCTATCAAATCCATACGGATCCAAGATGGACGCCAAATATTCATCAAGATCAGGCAGCATTATCTACACTGTGGTGGGCCATATCTTGGTACTAAGCTAAATATGAACATATTAGTTTGATTTTCATCTGAGATACAATATTAAAATTATAGATCAATATTTATGCTCATCTTAAAGAGCTTGTTTAATTCAAAATGGCCGCCATATTTTCCAAAAACTCAAAAGTTATTGAATATAATGTTTACTTTATATTTACTTATGTATACTACTGCATTCTGTTAGGCGGTTAAATCAGTAAGTTGGACACACTTGATTGTGAAGTCATGTGCAATTGTGTTTCTTCAAAATGGTCGCCTCATTTAGGCTATTTTAATTTAGTGTAGTACTGGCAATTGCATGTTTCTTTTCATTTACTTTTAAATTTCTTTATAGGACAGATTCACATGTGTTCAGACTAGTAGATCGCTATATACATACTAGTATATTGTATGCGCCCCATAATACACTTGGTGATGCTCGAATTATGTTCCACTCTTTGTAGAGTCAGAATATTAAAATATATGTACTGTTTGTTTTAAATATTGTATTTTATTGAGTCTTACGTTATCATATACTTTGTAAATTGCACTATAATGCCATATATTTATACACTACGTATTGCGATTGGTCCATATGCTATAGTTCGGTCATGTTCGCATTACAGTCAGATATCGAACTGTTATATGCTGGTGTGCGGCTAAGTACCATTACATCACTTTAGACTTAATTATAACCAAGATAAAACAATTCATGTAAAATACAACACTAATCAAATAGTATGTATTACAGTTTCTATTTCCGTGAATATCCATACATTCACAAGTGGATATACCCATATACATACACTTACATTCCACTGAAATATTTAATAATTGTCTCATATAACCATACGTCTGTATAAGGCAGATCAGCATATTCTATTTCAGCAAATCTTTCCGCATGACTGTTTGTATAATCATCGCTGATAAATGGAAATATATTCTCAATTAACATATATTCTCATCAACAAAAGTCCCGTCTCCTGCACAATCAATATTGACAGCGTCTATGCGTGTCACATATATAAAACATAATATGCTGTAACGAATGCTCATGATTGAGAGACCTCATATCAGCTATGTGTCAATGTGTAGCTTTACACGTTTCGCTTCCAGGTTAGATGAAAATCCAGTCACTGAAAAGTGGTTGTTTGGTTGATTTATGTACATTATTTATCCATGAATCGCAATTGCAACTACCCAAATATGTGCATGTGAAAATAAGTGTCTCTGTTTGGTCTCTTACGATCTTAAGTATATGTCGTATGTTGGAACTTTCTGATATAATTCTAGATTAGCATAGAATAATCAACCATGTTCATTTTAATGCATTTAATGCATTTAATGCATTTAATGCATTTAAAGTATTATATATTATATTACACATATGGTTGTGATATTACAATACACAGTTATGACACTTACACATACCAATTGTAAGGACATTATATGACTACAACATATATGATTACAGTGTATGGTATTCCCCAGAAACAATGCCCTACATAACTCTGATACATATACATAAATATGCATTCAATATAGATTGTATTATGACCGCATAATACATTTTTTATAACTTTTATTATTTCTATGTCAATCTCCCCTCAACATATGTTCCATCATGAATTCACAACATATTGATCTCGATCGCATTATAGTTTAATATCCATACTTATGTGACTCACAAATACTGACTCATTAAATCCTTCCTATGTACATAGTACATGCCTACATGTATATGACTTCCTGATATTATAGGTCATCCAAACGCGATTGTATTGTTAATAAACACAGCATATGCCATTTATGAACTGAGATGTAATGGTCTGGATGACACCTTGCATTGAATTCGTAGAATAGAGAGAAATGTGAATATGGCTCACAAATACTGCTTATTTATTCATGCATGTACTTACATGGCCTAGGATATGACTACTTAAATGATACATCATCCAAATGTGTATTTTATTTTGGGCAATGACAACATCATAATTATTATGTCGTATATAAACAGAGATTCGATGACCATGAGCACACCATTGACTCTACATATGTACGATATGTATATGTAATATAATTCCCCAATTTCAAGTAATTGATTATGTCTCTGGCTACACCGACAAGCACACTCGCAGTGTCCATGTGCAGTGTTTCCAAGTTATTGGTATTCCATGTTCATGTTACTGTCGTCAATATTACGACTGTTAAAATAATAAATGTGTCGATAAATACTTTTCAGGTATAAATGGTGGGAATATAATGTATGCAAATGCAATTCAGTGTCTTCTATAGCGCACTAATGTGGACATTAGCATAATACTTATATAGCTCAAGATGCGATGGCGTGGTTTTCGTTTTCATATCCAAAAAGCTAAGCATACTTCTTGGCTATGTATAAAACGCTGCTTTCATTATGTGGGAAGTGAATAATGGTAGTTGTTACATAGCCAGTCAAGTTTATAATGCATCAACTTCCCTTTGATATGTCAATCGCTGTGCCTACCTTGTCGTGTATCGCATTAATAAATTGATTATCGTTTTTCATAGATAGATAGTAGGCTTCGTTATAATGGAAAATGAAACAATAGCCGCATCCGCATGTAATGTACCAGTATCTCATGGTTTCGATGTATGCAACAGACCCATAACCAGACATTTATGAAGCAATGAGTCTTTTCGATGGCTTGAATGGCCCGAGGCAGCTATGGGGTTACAGGACCATGCTCTCCCAGACAATTGTGAAATCCAGATGGTCTCAAATACCATTTTATATATTCTCAGCAAAAACTGAGCACATACATGTAATACGACTATCCTGCTTGCATCAATATAAAATGACTACGTATTGACAATAATTCTTATTTTAGTGCATGAAAGAGTGGACATCAAGGCACGACGAGGGAGGTTGGGGAGGGGGTCGGCCGACCGCAACGACCCCCTGGTTACAGACCTGTTGCAATAATAAAATGCAACATTGGTGTTCATGGTCGTGTTAAAGATAACCTGATAGAGTTCCGGTTTACTGTTTAATGGCTTTAAACGGACTATCGACATCTCATTTCATCTACATGGATGGGGGCGGGTAACTGAATATTTGCATACAATTTCCATCCAGCCCTGACATTAGACAAACCGGATCTGCTGTCAGGTCTTCACCACACTATAGTAACTTAGCCCCCCTCCACATAAACGTAGTAGGATTACCACTGATCGTATTACTCTTATAACGGGGTTAGCCGGATTCAACTCTCGCCTACAAGAAAGCTGAACATGCGAATAAGGGCCAAGCCATGGATATCGCGCTCCCCGGCAATTATCAACCCACCATCGTTAATTATATAATAAATTACCATTCACATGCTCCCAACCTGCCACTGTATTTTATTTCTATCCGAATACAGGTATTATACACATGTTGATTCACTCAAATGAATGAATGCCTAGATGTAGATTGTAAATATGTTCCTGTTTCCTTTGATATTGTCAACATGTATTATGTTGCACTTGAAATCCAAGATAGTGACTATGTAGTCGTTTACTAACCATTACCATGTTACAGCTAGGATATATTGTTATCCACGAGTTGCACCAATATTTTGTTGATAGCTCATATTATAAAGCTACGCAATATATTAGCCATCTTGGTAACTAAAATGGCGGTCATAAAATGTTATTCTTTATGTTGTCGTCGGAAACACTAAAACATTGATTTTATGGTGTGGCATATGCTATGTCGTTGATGACTACCCTACTTAATATAGATGTGTCAGAATTGTATCCATGTTGGCGGTCATCTTTGATTTACGTTTGTTTGCGGCGACAGATAATTTGGTACGGTTTGGAACACAAGCCTCGCACTTTTAAAATATTACAAATATGATTTCCGTTTATGTTTCATTTCTTTACTACTTTGTCGATCAACAGCACCTAAGAGCTTAAGCGATACTTAGCGGCCATCTTGAATATTCCAACATGGTCAAATAATAAGAATATTAGATGGACTCATTCATTTTTGCAAAGAACATATTCAATAATAACAAAAAAGGCAAATAACTGAAATATAAATGTGCATGAAAGTGTAGCTATATATTTTTGTTATTCCACACACATTTACTGCATGTCTGTGTGAATATTTGGCGGCCATCTTATATTTATATGAATTTGTCACTGGTGAATTGTTTTTAGCCAGGTTTTTTGAAAAAAAATCCAGGCTATTGGATTGGCGAAAGCCGGGCGGGCGGCGTCCACAATCAATGTTAAGTTTGAGTCCATTTCTTTGTTACTGTACCACCTAGGACCACCAAATTTTCACAGCTTCATAATCAAGGGGTGCCCACCACATATCACTATCCAACATGTTACGTTTTTTTTAACATCACCCATTTTTTCCGCGCAGTCAACTTAGCCATTTTCAATGTTAAGTTTTCGCGTTTTCAATGTTAAGTTTTCGTGTTTAAGTCCATTTCTTTGGTACTGTACCACCTAGGACCACCAAACTTTCACAGCTTCATAACCAAGGGGTGCCTACCACATACAACTATCCAACATGTGACCATTTTTTTACCTTCAACTATTATTTCTACGTAATTGACTTTAATTTCAACTTTAACTTTTTAACGTACGTCTGGTTAAATTTTTTCGTTATACTATATCTCTGCAACTGCTTCGCCCATTACCTTGAAACTTCACATGGGTGTTTATCATCGTCCATATTTTCATTCTAACCCCCAACCGTGCGTCCCCTGTGCGCAATGTCAAGGTCAAATTACTTTGAATTTATTTGTTAAAGTTTTTTTGTGTACTATATCTCTGCAACTGCTTCACCCATTACCTTGATACTTCACATGGGTGTTTATCATCATTGTCGCACCCGCTTGCGGAAAGTGCGATATCGTCGGCATTTTGGCATACGTCCGTCCGTACGTCCGTGTGTCCGGTTAAAGTTTTTTCATTAAAGTTTTTCCATCTACTATATCTATTTTTTTAGTGTCCATGCCTCGTCCCAAGGCGCGACATGCAGGCCACGGCCATCTAGTCTACAAAAAGTGGGTATAATTATGTTATCCAAGTGTCCATGCTTGGAAAAAACCTGGCCTTCGTGGCTTTGCCTCGTTTCTTGTTATAAGTTATCCAAACGTATTTCTATGTATGTAAACGCATTATCGCATAATGTAAGTACCAAACGCCATATGATAATCAAGTCAGAATATATTTAAGACAAAATGTTGATACTGGCGGCCATCTTGAAAATCGCAAAATACACACCGTTTTGAACCACCATAAAAACGAAGCATCTCATATATGTCCTAAGGAAGAATATTCAACAATTTAAACAACTTTATCTGATATTTGAAGCATGATATGCACATGCATGTCCATCTACTGATAAAATATGTTTTGAACTCATTTGACCTCTTTGCACTTAATGACCTCAAAAGTGACCTTGTCCCACCTAATTTGATTGACCGACACCGGATTCATGTTCAGGAATGAATGATGTATCAATGTAGCATAGTCGTTGCTTTTGCTCTCTTGGGTTGAACAGAAATCGTTTTTAAGCCACTTCTCTTCAAGGTGCCCCTCCACTATATAAACATGCTGTTTACATATCTGAAAATTTTAATATTTAGGCATGTTAAAGGTACATGCCCACTCAGTAGGCACAAAATGTTCTGTATAGGAATTAAATAAGTGTATAATTGTGTCGCTGTTCTACCAGTTCTAAAAATTAGGAGTGGCTGCTATACACCATTACCCCACATATTGATTGGCATTATTATACATTTTCTATCAGACGTACCGGTAATTTCCACACTGATATCAGGGGCGATAACCGTGTTTCCTTAAAATGTTAACAGACATTACTATTTATTCTCTGTAGTTATTTTTGGATGTGCAATGATCATACTTTATACATGTAATCTGTCGAAAATATTGTTTTTTTCAGGTGACTCATTTAATTAGTATAAATAATTAAAAAATATCATGCCTCATTTGCATATGAAAATAGCCTGATACCACCACGAGTCACTATCAGTAAAATAAATATTACTAAATGATTATAACTGTTTTGCGGGCAATTGTAATGTTTAGAACTGGTGGAATAGTGACACAATTATACACTTATTTAATCCATATAAGAAACATGTTGTGGCTCCTCAGTGGGCATGTACCTTCAATTGAGCCCTTAGAAATATTTTTATGTCATACTCTGTGATGCAAATTTGGAAACTAATTTGAATCAAGTGGTATGTTTATGCCCCCAGTCTCGGTAGAGCCGGATGCATATATACATTAAGAAGTTTCTCAATTCTGTCATAACTTCTATATCACTTGATGGATTACTCTAATATTTCAATACATCATACCTGTGGACAAATGTCGCACATCCATGCTGTCCTTAATATGACCTTGAGCTTTCGACCTTTGAACATTTTCACACATTAAAAGTTTTTACCGGAGTTTACATAAAACCTGTGCACAAATATCACACATGCATGCTGCCCTTAACCCATTTCAGTCTACGGATACAATAATTTTTATTGGAAAAATCTCATTCTTTTGTTTATTTCTCCATAAAGGTATATGTTGTTACCACTCATTTGAACCGTCTCGTTGAGACTGTTCAAATGAGTGGTAACAACATATACTTGATTTTCCCCCCTAAAAAGTTTCATACTACTATAAGTGTATCCCGTCTTTATGGGTTAATATGATCTTGACCATCACAACTGTGCTTATGAACAGTCAATACTTATCACTTTTGGTTAATTAACTTTGCCACAGTTTCTCCAATCTGCCACCGGTGGCATTCGTGTGGCGACAGGCCACCTTTTCTTGTTTTAAGTTCAATTGTTTCCAACGTAGGCATCAACTAATGAAGTATTGGATAAAATCATAAATGTTTGCTGTCAAGACGGGTCTTCAAATTGCAAGCATTCAATGTCACACTCAAATGACACATTCACTGTTGTGTATGGCGTTTAATGACTTGTGTATTTCAATTTAATCAAATTGATACATGTATCATTATGTGACTGTGACTTGAGAGATTGGGCCTATGGATTTTGCGCCCAGTCTAGATCCAGATCAGCCTGTGCACAGTCCAATCAGGATCTGCACTGTTTGTCTTTCCAATGAAACGCCTGTTATGCTTCTAACAATAAATGTCGATCATTCAGCAATATAGATAATTATCAGGCTCAGGAGTGTTATATATTTGATCAGGAGCTATTGTGGGGTCGGCGTGTAAGTGCACACACAAACGAACACGACAGGTTGGTTCCAACCTGTCGTTTTCGTTTGTGTGTGCACTTACACGCTGACCCCACTGTACACCAGTCACAAATCCCATAAGCTCCAATTCTCCAGTCGCAGCTACATATAATATATTGATCTGTGAACCACATAATCCTCCATTTGCAGGAGACATCGGCAGCTTGTGAAATTCGCTGCATGCCAACATTCCTCTTTTACAAGAATGGATTGAAGGTGAGTAAGTGGGGTAGTGACCTTGGGGCACCATGGCTGCGCTGTCGAAATTACTTCACATAATTTTTGTCTGCCCAACAAGGCACCGAGCTAATGTCAGTGCTCCAGATAGGCACGTATTGGCATATTTTACGCACTTATTTTAGCTGAATACGCATTGATTATCAACAGTGCGAATACAAAATACTCACAGAAATGTGAAAATGCGCATTGATTTTCAAATTGAGTGGTAGAAATACTGCAATAAAGTTGAAAATTTACTTAGTTGAAGTAAAGCGTCGTTTCTGACAACATATTCTGACACTCGGGTGGAATATCCTTGTCGCACACACATGCCTATGATGGATTCTCTTAGTCCATGTCTCGTACTTGGGGGCACCGGTCTTAAATGACCTTAGCTGTTGATAGACCGTTAAACACCAATACTCCATCATCTGTTAATTGGGGTGAACGGTTTAAAGTTGGATAAAAAAATGATGGTTGGACAAAGGGAGGTAATTCCAGAGTTGGGCCCAATATTTATATTACAACAACTCTGTAGCCTATTTCATCAACATTGCAAAGTATACTTTACTAGCAAAGTATACTTTGAGGGAGTAATCATTTATTTTTCCTGAAATGCAATATTTCATATAGAACTAACGACTGCATATATTTGATGATTAAAAGTATGCAGACTTATTATACTGAATTTATTACATTATCACAGCCAAAATGGCTGTGATAATGTAATAAATTCAGTATAATAAAAATTAATAAATTTATCATAAAATTGAAAATTTCTCCCTCAAAGTATACTTTGCTACTAAAGTATACTTTGCAATGTTGATGAAATCGGCTACAGGTGTGGTGAGGACCTGGATGAATATATATATTTCCTCTGCAATTATTCAGTTTTGATTTTGCCATCCACCCACACCGACATCATCGCAACAGGTGAAATATGGTATTCGACCTTTTTAACCCTGCCTAAAATGATGTTAGTTGTTGACTAAGTTAAACGCCATTGAATATAATATATATAACACCAGACTGCAGGCCTCGACAAAGTTTTATTTTCTGACTCGTCCCACTGGACGAGAGAACATAAAAATCTACTCGTCCAGACTGGACTTCTACTCGTCCAAACTTTTGGTCAAATAACAAAACATACATTTTCAGAAATGGTAATTATATAATGTCTTTAATTAGTTTTAGATATAATTCGCCAGATACCCGTGATTAATTTCGCATTTTCGAGTTGTTCATTGGATCTATCAATATCTCCGCCGCCCTGCAAAAACCAGCGTATGTCTGACATCTTGTTTTGTTTGTAAACACAGAGCAGACGACAGTTAAACACGGATGCTGAGTCACGGTGACTGGTTATAGAATGCACATATTAAATTCAGTAGTTGCAGCCATGAATGGGAATAAGTCGGACACAGTCTACATTGTATATGTGTATCTTGACAACGCAGAAATGCGAGTGTAGTAGGTAGTCTCCCTTTACCACGCTCGGTAATCAGTTGAATATTTTATTGGAATTTAATATTTCGCTTCGCAAAACTTCGCATTTGCATTTTCTCAGTGGTGATCTTCAAATTTCCACTCGCCCGACTGGACGAGCGGCTTTCAATTTGCACTCGCCCAGACTGAAAAGTTACTCGTAAATACGAGCGGACGAGTGGATTTGTCGAGGCCTGAACTGCCCTACATATACTGTCGGACTAATCCCTGTATACATGTAAATTGTAATGTGTTACAGGTGGACACATTCTCGGGAGCCGATGCCTCCAAGCTGAAGAGCACGATTGAGAAGCACATGTAGTTCTGCTGTGACTCTACTGCTACAATTACCATTACACCACAATATCTGGACGTCCATGACATAGTGTGCCTTTGTAGTCTATTGAGACACGCCATGCGATTTTGTACAGCGTAATTTCATTAAATACGTTTACAAAATTTATAATATTTTTCATAAATAAAGTTGAAAGTTGACAAAATATGTGAGTATATGCGAAATTATCCGCATGTACTCTGAAAATTTGGTCAACTTTTGCCGCCATTTACGGACAATATTGTAAATTTTGTAAACATATTTCATAAAATTACGCAGATGTGCGAAGGGGGTGTGTCAATTCATGTTCAACCAGATGATACAGAATTTTGTTCACTTTAAAAATAGTAACTTTTCTCTTTTCCTGAATGGAAGTTTATACTGTGACCACACATTTGAACCATCTTTACAGATAAATGAGTGGTCACAGCAGTCTTTAGAATAGAAATAAGATGAAAAGGATTTATTTTTAAATTCGTCACTAAAATATTGGGTTAAATTATAGACAAAATATTTCCAAATTTTATTAGCAAATATCATTAGCAAATATCATGTAAACGATGTTGAATGTTCACAAAAATGTGCAATCAGCCACTGGCTTGTTTTGAAGTTAATCTGTAATTTGCGATGCCTTTGTGTTTACGGACAATTGATCAAAATTTTGTAAATTTGGTTTTGCCGAAATTGTTCACTTGGGAAGACATATTATATCATGGTTGTACGGTCATGCAATTATAAAGCGATTTAAATCCATTGATTACCAGACTCAAGTAATTTGATTATTTGTATCTGATCTGAGATCAAATGATCAAAACTACTGTGGCCCGTTTCACTAAACTTCGTTTGATTAAAATGTTTGTCAGTGCAAATTTAAGATCGTCTGGAAATTTCAATTCATGAATTTACATTTATTGAGCATAGGCTGCATTATGCAGCCTAAGCTCAATAAATGTAAAGCCAATAATTGTTTACAAGAAAACATTGCTAATGTGAAATTCACAGACTATCATAATTTTGGGCTTACAAACATTTTAGTACAAAGTTTAGTAAAACGGGCCCCTGGAGTTTGGTATTCATCTACATATTCAGATACAGAAGGTTTTTTTATTGACTGAATCTGCTTCTTATTGTTATTTCAGTTGACCTGTAATCATGCATGAATATTTTTGATATACAAGAGCTCATTTGTTTGGTTCATAGGGATGTTGTAAATTCCTTGGTAACTGGTGTATACTATTGGTTCTCAAATTCCCATTCCTATCATGATGGTACATTGGTCACACATTTCGGGTTGAGTATTAACCCTTTCAACACCAAGTAACTTAATAGGATGTTCCATGCCAATGTTTCACGCTATTTCATTGGTCCATTCAAATTTTCAGGCTATTCCATTCTTCAGAAAGGGTAATTTTTTCAAATTTGATAACTATTAACAAACAGTGGAGATCCTGATGAGACGGCTCGTTACGAGCCGGCTCATCTGGATCTGCACTGTTTGCAAACATTGTCTATAGAGGTCTGTGGTGTTGAAAGGGTTAACCCTTTCAACACCAAGTAACTTAATAGGATGTTCCATGCCAATGTTTCACGCTATTTCATTAATTTTGTTCATTCAAATTATCCCATTCTTCTAAAAGGGAAATCTGTACGACGTTTAAAATTATTAACAAACAGTGGAGATCCTGATGAGACGGCTCGTTACGAGCCGGCTCATCTGGATCTGCACTGTTTGCAAACATTGTCTCTATAGAGGTCTGTGGTGTTGAAAGGGTTAATCATTACGTCATTTAGCTGTCGGACTGAAATATATGAATATATTCTTATTTTTCCCCAGAAGTAAATGTTGTGACTACTCGGTTGAACATTCTCCATGAGACTTAAGTGTCACCTAGTGGTGACCTAGTGGTCACAATATACATTTGATGATAAATGAGAAAAATAGCTGAAATATATTAGAATTACATTGAGAATACCAGGCTCGTGTGTCGATTAATGCGTTTATGGTACCCTAGAAGGGTATTTTTTAACATAATTGGTTAAATTTGAATAATGAATATATTTTCAATCATACGTTGGTATGAATTGTTTGTGTACACACTAGGTAAACAGTGCTCCAGATAAGCTGCGTATTTGCTTAAATCCCTATTAAAATTGCCAGAAATCCGATTGAAATCATAAGTAGCGAGTATCAAAAAGCAATAACAAATTTGTGATACCTTTATCATTTTGCAGAAAACAATAAACAGACCACAAATATATCATATTTTCTTATTTTCCATCAAAACACATCTTGGTATTTCATTAGAATTGTCTCCAAGAGACAATTCTAATGAAATGCCAAGACATGTTTTCATTTCGAAGCAAACTATTCAATAATTGCTGTCTGTTGATGTGTAAACAATAGTGTAATTTTATTTTACCCAATTAAAATATTGAAATACCCAATTGCTTCAGAAATGATAAGAGTGACAATACTCAATTACCAATTCCTTATCTGGAGCGCTGGGAAAACTCGTGGTTTTGATGTGTTACTGCTGTCACACATGGCGTCCTTGATACTGTTGAAACCATACAACATATGATTATGTGATTTTGTACCAAAGAAGTTGTTTGATTTTTCATGAAAGGTATTTACAGAAACTGTGATCTTTTCTGTAAATGACGTCAAAAGTTGACTAAATGTTAATAGCAAATGCGGAATGCTATTCCACATTTGCTCTGAACATTTCGTCAAATTTCGACTTCATTTACGGGAAATATTTTAAATTTAGTAAATATTTTTCGTGAGATGTACATACATGTAGGTACAAGATCACATGGCTCGTCTCGTATTAAAAAGTTCATCACAGAGGAAAAAATAGAACTTACCGGTACAAATAGTCTAGTCCATGAAATTTAATGAAAATTTCATTAATCATGATTTATAGCAATTTTTATGTCCTATGTTTTATGTATATTTTGAATTCGGAAGTAGTTGTGATATCTGTAAGAGAAGTGTATGAAATGTCTAGGGCTCCAGATAAGCTGCATATTTGCTTAAATACCCAATTAAAATTGCTAAACACCCAATTGAAATCAGAAGTAGCGAGTATCAAAAAGCAATACAAAAATTTTAGTACCTTTATCATGCTGCAGAAAAGAATAAACAGACCACAAATATATCATATTTTCTTATTTTCCATCAGAACACATCTTGGTATTTCATTAGAATTGTCTCCAAGAGACAATTCTAATGAAATGCCAAGACATGTTTTCATTTCGAAGCAAACTATTCAATAATTGCTGTCTGTTGATGTGTAAACAATAGTGTAATTTTATTTTACCCAATTAAAATATTGAAATACCCAATTGTTTCAGAAATGATAAGAGTGACAATACTCAATTACAAATTCCTTATCTGGAGCTCTGGGAAAACTCGTGGTTTTGATGTGTTACTGCTGTCACACATGGCGTCCTTGATACTGTTGAAACCATACAACATATGATTATGTGATTTTGTACCAAAGAAGTTGTTTGATTTTTCATGAAAGGTATTTACAGAAACTGTGATCTTTTCTGTAAATGACGTCAAAAGTTGACTAAATGTTAATAGCAAATGCGGAATGCTATTCCACATTTGCTCTGAACATTTCGTCAAATTTCGACTTCATTTACGGGAAATATTTTAAATTTAGTAAATATTTTTCGTGAGATGTACATACATGTAGGTACAAGATCACATGGCTCGTCTCGTATTAAAAAGTTCATCACAGAGGAAAAAATAGAACTTACCGGTACAAATAGTCTAGTCCATGAAATTTAATGAAAATTTAATTAATCATGATTTATAGCAATTTTTATGTCATATGTTTTATGTATATTTTGAATTCGGAAGTAGTTGTGATATCTGTAAGAGAAGTGTATGAAATGTCTAGGGCTCCAGATAAGCTGCATATTTGCTTAAATACCCAATTAAAATTGCTAAACACCCAATTGTAATCAGAAGTAGCGAGTATCAAAAAGCAATACAAAAATTTTAGTACCTTTATCATGCTGCAGAAAAGAATAAACAGACCACAAATATATCATATTTTTTCTTATTTTCCATCAAAACCAAGGAGACAATTCTAATGAAATACCAAGACATGTTTTCAATAATTGATGTCTGTTGATGTGTAAACAGTAGTGTGATTTTATTTTACCCAATTCAAATTTTGAAATACCCAATTGCTTCAGAAATGATGGAGTGACAATACTCAATTACTAATTCCTTATCTGGAGCCCTGTGTCTGGCATGGATGTGAACTGTATTAATTTAGCCTTTCTATCCGACTGTGGTTACTGTTGTATTCATCTGTTCGCAGTGTCTGCTGTGTAATAATTATACAGTGTATTTTGCAATTTTTTTACCATCTTGTTCAATAAATGGCAACACAGATACATTTTGTTGTATTACCTTGTGACACGTATAATTATGGAGGATTTTGCTCCTAACCTGTGGTCCTTTGGAATACAGTTACTTCTTTCATCTGACAGATAAAATTAAGTTTTCATATTTTTATGCATGCCGCCTGGTTTGACCCTCAGGTACGTCTTTCAAAGACTTTGGTTTTCTTGTATGTGAGAGTTGAATCTGGTTATGCCCCTTACAGAGTAATCAGGGATTCCCTGGCGATAGCCACTTTCGCAATTGGCGATAAAAAATTACAATTTTCCACACAAAAAAAAGTAAATTGTTTATTTTTATCCTATTTGTTATTCCTTTTGTATGCCACCGGGTTTCAAAGAAACGGGTGGCATATAGTGTTTGGACCGTCTTTCCGTCCGTCTGTCCGTCCGTCACAGTTTCTCAAATATGCTGCACGTGGCATCCGCGTTCGACAGACGCATTTCTTGTTCTTGTCATTGTTCTTGTCTTGCTATTGTTACCCAATGTGTCTGTCGTCGTCCGTCGTCCGTGAACATTTTCAAACGTCTTCTCCTCGGTAACCATTGGGTCTATAGTCACCAAACTTCATGGTCATGGTCCTTAGGTAGGGGGATTACAAAATTGTTAAAATGACGTCATTACGTAATCAAAGATGGCCACCGTCTAAAAATAGCACAAATTCTTAAAAAATCTTCTCGAGAACCGCCAACCGGATTTCGACAAAACTTGGTAGGAATGATCGATGTACATTGCACTTTCAAAGTTGTTAAAATCTTGACCCCGGGGTCAAAAATGGGCGTGGCCCGTGGGGTCAAATTGGGGTCCAATTTTATTTTTGACTGAATATGGTCATGTCATATATCAAATTGAAGGTATCAATGAGGTGATCACTCTGGTGCATTTTTTGTCGAAATCGGATTGTTATGTCATCCAAGATGGCCGCCGAAATGTCAAAAGGTCGTTCTTTTATTAGCGATTTCAAAATTCTTCTTCACATGAACCGCTTGGCCCATGGTAGCCAAACTTAAAAGTTATGGTCCATGGGTGAAGACTTTTCAGATTTGTTAAAATAGAGGTCATCGCTAATCCAAGATGGCCGCTGTCTAAAAATAGCATAAATTCTTAAAAAATCTTCTTCTCATGAACCGCTGGCCGGATTATCGACTAAACTTGGTAGGAATGATCGATGTACAATGCTCTTTCAAAGTTGTTAAAATGGTGACCCCGGGGTCAAAAATGGGCGTGGCCCGTGGGGTCAAATTTTATTTTTGACCGAATATGGTCATGTTATATATCAAATCGAAGGTATCAATCAGGCGATCACTCTGGTACATTTTTTGTCGAAATCGGATTGTTATGTCATCCAAGATGGCCGCCGAAATGTCAAAAGGTCGTCCTTTTATTAGAGATTTCAAAATTCGTCTTCACATGAATCGCTTGGCCCATGGTAGCCAAACTTAAAAGTTATGGTCCATGGGTGAAGCCTTTTCAGATTTGTTAAAATGGAGGTCATCGCTAATCCAAGATGGCCGCCGTCTAAAAATAGCATAAATTCTTAAAAAAAAATCTTCTCATGAACCGCTAGCCGGATTTCGACGAAACTTGGTAGGAATGATCGATGTACAATGCTCTTTCAATGTTGTTAGAATGGTGACCCCTGGGTCAAAAATGGGCGTGGCCCGTGGGGTCAAATTTTATTTTTGACCGAATATGGTCATGTTATATATCAAATCGAAGGTATCAATCAGGCGATCACTCTGGTACATTTTTTGTCGAAATCGGATTGTTATGTCATCCAAGATGGCCGCCTAAATGTCAAAAGGTCGTTCTTTTATTAGAGATTTCAAAATTCTTCTTCACATGAAACGCTTGGCCCATGGTAGCCAAACTTAAAAGTTATGGTCCATGGGTGAAGCCTTTTCAGATTTGTTAAAATAGAGGTCATCGCTAATCCAAGATGGCCGCTGTCTAAAAATAGCATAAATTCTTAAAAAATCTTCTTCTCATGAACCGCTGGCCGGATAATCGACTAAACTTGGTAGGAATGATCGATTTACAATGCTCTTTCAAAGTTGTGAAAATGGTGACCCCAGGGTCAAAAATGGGCATGACCCGTGTGGTCAAATTGTGGTCAAATTTTATTTTTGACCGAATATGCTCATGCCATATATCAAATTGAAGGTATCGATGAGGCGATTGCTCTGGTGCAATATTTGTCGGAATCGGATGATTATGTCATCCATGATTGCCACCAAAAGGTCCATTTATTCAAGATTTTGAACGTCTTTTTCTCAGGAACCACATGGCCGATGCTGGCCAAACTTCATAGGAAGTTAAGATCCTTGGGTGAAGCATTTTCAGATTTGGTAAAATGAGTCCTCGCTTAATCCAAGATGACTGCCATCTAAAAATAGCACAATTTTTTTTAAAACACATGAACTCAATGTCACATTCTCCTCTGGTGTTCATGGAGTCAGGTGAGCGAATTAGGGCCATCATGGCCCTCTTGTTTTTTGAAGTGGCGATTTTTTTATTTTCCCCAGCGGAATCCCTGAGTAATCCTACCGATAATTACTTTTAGGGGAAAGGGGTAAGTAACTTTGGTGTGGTATGGACTTGGCCATTTCGGGTTATTCTAATGTCAAGGCTGAATATCTATATGGGCCGCGCTCGGCCTTAATGACACGATTTTCGATTTTCACTTTTTTTACATTTTCCGATGCAGACACCTTTCAAAAACAATATTCTGAAAAGAAAATGAAATTATGCTTCATAATATTTGTTCTGTCCCCGTCACCGAATGGTGAGGGGGGTATATAGTGTTACCGGCGTCCGTACTCCGTCCCGAAACCTTAACGCTCGGGTAAATGGCTATAATTTCTGTTTCCTTGCTGGGATCTGCTTCACATTTCACACACGCATTGCTCCAATGGTCCTCCACCGCCCTGTGACAAATCCACATTTGTCCCGCCCCCGCTAAGCCCAGGGTCAATGTCACAGACTTGGTACGTTCGAAACCTTAATGCTCGGGTAAATGGCTTATAATTTCTGTTTCCTTTCTCGGATCTGCTTCACATTTCACACACGCAGTGCTCCAATGGTCCTCTACCGCCCTATGACAAATCCACATTCGCCCCGCTAAGCCCAGGGTAAATGTCACAGACTTGGTGCGTTCGAAACCTTAACGCGCGGGTAAATCGCTTATAATTCTGTTTCCTTGCTCGTGGGTGGCAGGTGGGAGCATGTGATGGGTAATTTAACGATCGGGGTTCATCCTTACCGGAATCCCGACTGGAGACCTGGTTTGGCCCTCACATACGTCTTTGGCATTTTGTATGTGACAGTTGAATCTGGTTATATCCCTTATGTGAGTATTACGATTATTCGTAATCCTATTTTAGGGGAAGGGGCCAAGTGACTTTGGTGTGGTATGGACCTGCCACCAGGTCAGGTTATTCTAATTTCAGGGCTGAATATATTGTTTCTCGATGTAAATATTCCGTTCTGATTTTGGAATTTTCCCCCCAATGCAGCAGGTTAAAACGGGATCGAACCCGTTTGCCCGGCCTTACATGACCTTAGCTATTGATAGGCCGTTAAACACCAATAAACAAACAAACAAACTGTTTCCTTGCTCGGATCTGCTTCACATTTCACACACGCAGTGCTCCAATGGTTCTCTACCGCCCTTTAACAAATCCACATTCGTCACGCCCCCGCTAAGCCCAGGGTCAACGTCACAGACTTGGTGGGTTAGAAACCTTAACGCTCGGGTAAATGGCTTATACTTCTGTTTCCTTGCTCGGATCTGCTTCACATTTCACACACGCAGTGCTCCAATGGTCCTCTACCGCCCTGTAACAAATCCACATTCGTCCCGCCCGCGCTAAGTCCAGGGTCAAGGTCACAGACTTCGTGCGTTCGAAACCATAACGCTCGGGTAAATGGCTTATAATGTTTGTTTCTTGCTCGGATCTGCTTGACATTTCACACACACAGTGGTGCTCCAATGGTCCTCTACCGTCCTGTGACAAATCCACATTCGTCCCGCCCCCGCTAAGCCCAGGGTCAAGGTCACAGACTTGGTGCGTTCGAAACCTTAAGTCTCGGGTAAATGGCTTATTATGCCCCCGCCACCGAATGGTGAGGTGGGGGGGGGGGGGGGGGGGGGGGGGCATATAGTGTTACCGGCGTCCGTCCAGAAACTTTAACGCTCGGGTAAATGACTAATAATCTCTGTTTCCTTGCTCGGATCTGCTTCACATTTCACACACGCATTGCTCCAATGGTCCTCTACCGCCCTGTGACAAAGCAACATTCGTGGATCTGCTTCACATTTCACACACTCATTGCTCCAATGGTCCTCTACCGCCATGTGACAAATCCACATTCGTCCCGCCCCCGCTAAGCACAGGGTCAAGGTCACAGACGTTGTGCGTTCGAAACCTTGACGCTCGGGTAAATGGCTGATAATTTATGTTTCCTTGCTCGGATCTGCTTCACATTTCACACACGCATTGCTCCAATGCTCCTCTACCGCCCTGTGACAAAGCCACATTCGTGGATCTGCTTCACATTTCACACACTCATTGCTCCACTGGTCCTCTACCGCCATGTGACACATCCACATTCGTCCCGCCCCCGCTAAGCACAGGGTCAAGGTCACAGACGTTGTGCGTTCGAAACCTTGACGCTCGGGTAAATGGCTGATAATTTCTGTTTCCTTGCTCGGATCTGCTTCACATTTCACACACGCATTGCTACAATGCTCCTCTACCGCCCTGTGACAAATCCACATTCGTCCAGCCCTCACTAAGCCCAAGGTCAAGGTCACAGACTTGGTGCGTTCGAAACCTTAACGCTCCGGTAAATGGCTTATAATTTCTGTTTCCTTCCTCGGATCTGATTCACATTTCACACATACATTACTCCTCTACCGCCCTGTGATACCGCCTTATAATTTCTGTTTCTTGTTTTCAAATGTGTCTCGTTTTCTTTGGCAAGTGTGTGTACTTACACGCTGACCCCACTGTATGTACATGTAGTGAACAAAACAAACGCACCACTATCGATTTTAAATCTATAATTAGCCGACCTGCGGCTTCGTAATTTGCCACGATCGCATACTATCGTCATGCTCCCCCGTAAATTTTTGAAATCTAAAAGGCGTGAAACGCAATTCCCTGTATTCTCGTGGTCCAGTCTTGAGGGTCCGATATTGCTAGGGGGGGTGGGGGGGGGGTTGGGGGCATGCTCCCCCGGAAATTTTTGAAATCTAAGAGGCGTGAAACGCCATTTCCTGCATTCTCAGGGCCCAGTCTTGAGAGCCCAAAGGACCCGATATTGCTAGGGGGTCGGGGGCATGCTCCCCAGGTCATTTTTGAAATCGAAGAGGCGTGAAACGCCATTTACTGCATTCTCAGGGTCCAGTCTTGAGTGCCCAAAGGACCCGATATTGCTAGGGGATCGGGGTCATGCTCCCCCGGACATTTTTGAAATCTAAGAGGCGTGAAACGCCATTTCCTGCATTCTCAGTAAGTTTGTGGATGAGAAAATGTGCTTTATTACATAATTATTGAGGGGGCCAAGCCCCACCCCACCCCACCCCCCCCTAACCCTACACACCGAGGGAAGATATTGTTAGGCGTGTAGTTATTGTGCGGGCTACCCGTCTCGACCCTGTCTATGAATTTACTGCCAGTACTGATTTCTTTTTGTTAGTGTCTTCAAATTTTATGTTCGCATTTATCAACTGTACTATGCAGATTCCTTCAGTCACATAATAATTATTTGTTGTTTTCGTGACTGATGCCCGCGCGACAGCATGCGTATTTATTTAGAAAATGGAATGTATAGTTGTTAAAATCGAAAGTGGCCAACAGAACATTCAGAGCAAAATTATTCATTACTGTGTATTTTTATATTTGTGTGGGTTTGAATTTTTGATAATGGGTTTACCATTTGATATATTTTTTTCCCCATAAACCTGCAATACGTATATGTCAATGTCGGGGAAAATGTGGTGATGTAACCTACATGGTTGTATAATTGTTACATGTCCCGATAAAAATACCGGCAGTATATCCTCTCGTCGGGAATAATTAATTTGAAAACGAAATGTGCAATTTAGTTTTGTTGTGGTTCAGAATTTATACGCGTTTAATCTGTTTAATCTGGAATGTGTGTGTATTTGCTTTCTATTATTTACACGCCTCCGACTAGAACGCAAGTAAATTAACAACGATCTGACAAAGTCGGACTTGTGCGTCTGTGCAGTCTGATCAGTGTCTGCAATGATTGCAAATATACTAGTAAAAATGCTATACATTCATGTAACCATATTTACAAGTGGTCATTTTAAAGATTATTTACATTGTTATCGAACGGCATATGTTTTCAAATGTGTCGTAGTTTTCTTTGGCTGCCAACGGGGCATTCGTGTGCCGACGGGCCACATTTCTAGTTTATCAACTTTTCAAATATGACGTACTAAACTGGTGCATATTTCGACGTGAAACATTTTACACTGGCACGGAGAGCAGCATCAGTGTGGTTATTTCCGTGATTTAAATATATTGATTGGCTGAGCCTGAACTGTGCTACAGCTCAGGCTCAGCCAATACAACTGTTTGATTGCTAGTTGAGAGAAGCCCATATGTGACTGGAAAAATGTGGTTTATGAACATTGTGACAAGTGTCTGTGGCTGTATCTGGAGAAATGGGGCGTATTATTATACTGAATGTATTACATTATCACACCCAAAATGGCTGTGATAATGTAATAAATTCAGTATAATACAAATTAATAAATTTATCCTAAAATTTAAAATTTCTCCCTCAAAGTATACTTTGCTAGAAAAGTATACATGTACTTTGAAATGTTGGTGAAATTGGCTACAGGAGCGAGATGGCCACACACGGATATCCCATTTTTCTGCTTCTGTGACTATGCTAGTAGCAACACGTGTTTGTTTGTGTATTGTGTTTAACGGTCTATCAACAGTTGTAAGGCCAGGCCAACGGGTTGGATCCCGTTGTTAACCAGCTACATTGGGGGAAAATAACGGAATATATATATATTCAGTCCTGACATTTGAATAACCTGACCTGGTGCCAGGTCCAGACCACACCAAAGCCACTTGGCTCCTTACCCTAAAAGTAATAGGATTACGAAGAATCTTAATACTCGCATAAGGGGTATAACCACATTGTAAGTCCCAAGTGTTTGTTCGTAAAATATACACATTTAGACGCATCGTCGTGGAATTATTACGTTTGGAAACAAAACTCAACAACAGATTCTGTAATTAAAACAAAATTTTATTCAAACATTTGCATATCTTAGTAATAAATATGCAGTTTTGATTCAGGAATAAAAATCTCTACTGTCTGTTCCACATGTTCCTGCCGACGAACTTTTGGCTACTAAGCACATTAAATCTAAAAAATATTTTAATATAAGTATCTTTTCACCAATAACAAAAAAGTCACTCTCCCCAATTTTGTTTCTTTGATGAAATTCCATATTGATTTAATAGTGAAATAAATTTCCTATGGGAATTTAACATGGGGGAAAATAGGGAATTTAACATGGGGGAAAAAGAGGCGGAGGAGTAAAAAACTATTTTTTTTGGAAATTGACTCCGAAACCTAGCAAGATGGCGTGGAAATGATGTAACTAAGAAAACGAAAGTTAAATTTTGAAAATCTGTCCCATAGGAAAATAATTTTTTAGCAATAAAATAAATATTTTACGGATTTTCATAAAAAATATTTTTTTTTGTGGAAGGTGAATTTTTTGTTATTTATGAAAAAATACTTACTTTTTGGATTTAATGCGTTTAATGGGCAAAATTTCGTCGGCAACAAAACGTGGAACAGACAGTAGTAACATGATGTATATTATAATTGTATGAGTCACCATGCACCTATCAATGTCAGCCATCCACGGGGTGCGGCACATACATGGGGGTGGGGGGGGGGGGGGGGGTGGGGGGGGGGGGGGGGGTAGCCTGCCAAAGCATCCCAAGGGGTGCAACTTACACGGCCAAAACATCCCCAGGGATGCAACTTGGACGGCCAAAACATTCCATTGGTTAGGGTGTTTGAAATCCACATTTCTGTGGAAGAAAACACAACTTCCACCCTCGTTGAACTCCCCAGGGTTTGTTTGCCTGCCCCTCCAACAGACGAGGAAGACATTGATGGTGCATTACCCAGTATCTTGGTGCTTATACTACTAGTGACGACACATACACTGGAACCTCTCTAAACCGGACATCAATCAAACATATGTGATCTTATTTTTCACGAGTTTCTTGGTAATTTATCTCGGGTGATAATGCATGTCCATGGTCGTATAGCACACATCTATGGCTCAGAATGATAAAATGCCTGATTTACAGTGAAACCTCTCTAAACCGGACACCCTGGGAGGTCCCCAGGGTGTCCGGTTTAGAGAGGTTTCACTGTATATAGTTGTAACCCTCGTACAACCGCCAATTGTTAATCACGCCTATTGTCCACTGGCTAAAAGAAACCGAAGATGCAGGGATGAATAACTTCAATTTTGATTTTTTTTTCACCAGATCTGTTGATCCCAGAAGAACACTTTGAAAATACATATTTAAATGGTGGACAATACGTGTTGAACTCGACGTCTATTGTTCACAATTTCAAAATGTCTTCAATAGTTAAATATGCCCTCAAAATGAGATGTCGTTTCTGCAACGGTTTCTTTTCACACATGGAAAATAGGCGTTGGCGAAAAATAGGCCGTTCTACATAATCCTACTACCCTATGTATCTGGCACGGACTCTTCCACAGTCAGTTTAAGGTGTCAACTAATCCGAAATGGGGTGATTTTAATTCTCATAACTTCCTGAAAATATTCACAGTGTCGATCCTGATGAGGCGGCTCACGATTTACATACATTGTTTGCAATCACAGGTGGAAGATAGGACGTAAGTCCCAGAAAATGGCAAATTGCCAAAAGTTACCCCACCCGTCATTTTCCATCGGCTATACGTCATAATGCGATGTATAATTACTGAAGTTGTCGCATCTTTTGATACATGTTCGAGTTTTGCTTCTGCATTTACACAGCACATGGGCAATGTATGGATATGAGGATGTTATAACACAGTTAGATCACGTTCGTCCGCATGTACGATCGATAATCCACTCTCTAAGGCTCGCGGATTATTTCCTCGTACTTGCGGATGAACCGTGCTCTGACTGTGGCTGAGATCCTGCCATGTGTAGGGTAACCTATTTGAACGGCCATTGTCTTAGTCCTAGGTCCGAGTCTTCCGCCTTGCAAACATTGCGAATGTGTCGTATTAATCTGTCATCGGTGCCTATCTGAGACCCAGTGCCATTAATGTTTACTTAAGTGCATCATCATATTAATCATAAAAACGGTATTTCTGTATAAAATCATACATTATTCACAAACAGTGTAGATCCTGATGAGCCGGCTCGTTACGAGCCGGCTCATCTGGATCTACACTGTTTGTAGTCCGAGCCGGCTCATCTGGATCTACAATGTTTTCAGTCCGAGTCGGCTCATCTGGATCTAAACTGTTTACAGTCTGAGCCGGCTCATCTGGGTCTACACTGTTTGTAGTCAGAGTTGGCTCATCTGGATCTACAATGTTTGCAGTCCGAGCCGGCTCATCCGGATCTACTCTACACTGTTTGCAGTCCGAGCCGGCTCATCTGGATCTACATTGCATGTAGCCATTGACAGTGTGCTATGTGCTGGTGAAGGTTTTGAGATTATAACGCACATCAATACAGTCATGTGAAGGGTGACAGTAATACATTGCTGACCGATAGTGAACACCAAGGTCATTATCATTCGTAGACTACAACACGCAATGATGCGAGCACATGTGAATAACACATAGCAGGGATGGAAAATGTGTTCATATTTCCGTAATTATGTTTAGAAACCAACAGAAATTCTCAGAAATGAATAAGTGTCATGACAACCAAAACGCGGCTATTGTTAGTGACAGAGTTTTATTTACCCGAATATTCTGTCTGTCACTACAGACCGACATGAAAAGTCGCCCTGCCTGACGGACAAAAATATGGGGTTCATCTATTATTAGTGGCGGAATTTGGTTTTATGACACTTTTTATTTTTATTTCAATGACTTTCTGATATTTTCTAAGCAAACTTTGGTAAATTGCAACCAGTGTTCCATCCCTGTTACACGTTATCCGCCTGTGGATGCGAGTATCCCATTAAGTTGTAGTAAGTTTCTAAAGGAAATGTATGTTAACCATTACACTGCTGAATTTTGTCTTCTGCTGTTTATTTTTTATTTTCGATTTTTCTCCTCAAAAACATATTTTGACAGCATTTTAGAATTATTTCCAATGGAAATGATTCTAAAGTGCTGTCAAAACATGTTTTTATTGAGAAAGAAGGTAAACTATAAAGCAACAGCAGACGACAATTTCCGTGCTCACTCAGCAGTCAACGGGTTAAATCAGAAAGATAACACATGACTGACCTTGTAGTCTTTCTGTCGTCAAAGGTCATTCGTGGCGGCTGAAGAGAATCTCCTAGGTTATATTGATTTTTCAAAAAAACCGCCGTATATCTTGGAATTATGCTTTAATTGTGAATTATGTTATGTATTTACGTGCGTGTAACCCAATTAAAAGTAGCAGTACCTGTACTGTCACTGGCTAAACATTGCAGCGTGTAACCCAATTAAAAGTAGCAGTACCTGTACTGTCACTGGCTAAACATTGCTTCAAGAGTTACAGTGATTGCAACTACAGAGCTCTGCTAAGGTTTTTCTTGTAATTTGTCGCACAGTCCAATGACAGTTATGTAGTTCATACATTTTATGGTGGGTAGATTGGTTTTACTCTTTCATCCAGCTATAGTGACTGCATGTTGTTAAACATATCAAACCACCTGTGATTGATCTCACCATCTGAGACACAGTGACTTCAAGGTTTTGTGGTGGAAATTCATGGACATGCACACAACCGCCTGTGTTAATCTTGCCCAGCTTATCAACGTTTCTGAACATCTATTGGCAAAACTAACACGCATTCAAGTAATTTGGTTAGTTGATCATGAGCTGTAGTATGCAGCCCAGGCTTAGCCAATAAAGCTCTTTGATTTCAAGCATAATATCTAAGTATTTTGAAATAAAAAATGTTGGCAAGATTATCGCAGGCAGTAGTGTACATGTACCTATTTTCTATTAGAACATCATTTGTGACTAAATGCACAGGTAGAAGACTCGGACCCATGACACCAAAAAAATGCCCATTAAACAAATTCATTACCCCACCCACTTGGTCTCGTACAGTACTATGCTCTATATATAGAACATAGTACTGTACGAGACCAAGTGTGTGGGGTAATGGAATTTTTTAATGGGCATTTTTTGTTTGTCACAGTCTTCCACCTGTGACGAAATGTGGACCTCAGGTTGAGAAAATGTATCTTACAATATATGCGACCTGCATAGCCCCAGATCAGCCTGCGCATCCGCGCAGTCTGATCAGGGCCTGTGCTGTTCGTGATTCAGTCAATCAGATATGCTTCATGTTGTCAGCGAAATGATTAGGACCCTGGTGCAATAATGGAAGCGAGCAAAAAGATCAGGTTTTGGATCGGACACGTGGAGGTTGGTTGGAAGCATGCGATGGGTAATTTAACGATCGGGGTTCATCCTTACCGGAATCCTGACCGGAGACATGGTTTAGCCCTCAAGTACGTCTTACGCTTTCTTGAATCTGGTTATACCCCTTATAAGAGTAATCCTACGGGTATTACTTTTAGGGGAAGGGGGCAAGTGACGTTGGTGTGGTAATGGACCTGGCACCAGGTCAAGTCTAGTATTCTAATATTCTAATATTAGTATTCTAATTTCAGGGCTGAATATACATTTATTTCGATGCAGATATTCTGTTCTGATTTTGGGTTTTTTCCACAATGCATCAGGTTAAATGCGGGATCGAACCGGTTAGCCCGGCCTTAAATGACCTTAGCTGTTGATAGGCCGTTCAACACCAATACATCACATTAGATTGGCCGCAAATGTCATAAGGTCCATTTTCTCAACGAACGGCGCATGTATATTATGGTACAAGTCACAGGAATATAGATAACATGAACAGAAAGTTAGTGTGTTGAATCACAGGCATTCGGCGTGTTTCGGCTTTCATCGGTATAACTATATATATATATGAACAAGGCTTCTAACTTTAGTCTGACACGACATCGTATCATAACAAAATAACGTGTTTAAAATTGTAATTTCCTATGCATTCTATGTATTTCTGCAGGATATCGATAATTCTTAAATGATCAAATGAACTTGCCACTACACTATTGACGTTAAAGCCTTAAACACATTATTTCATTTGTTCTGATAAGAGGTTGTGTCCGACCTAGGAAATGGAGGTGTAATTCAATATTATTTGCATAAATATGTTTTAACTGTGTTATTTTAGCAAGATAACAATCATTCTCAAATGAACATGTGCACTTTCCGCAAAATATTCACATTATCGTTAATAAAATCGCGGGCTGTGTTATGATACGACGTCGTGGCCTTGTTTCATATATATAGAGTTATACCGATGAAAGCCGAAACACGCCAAATGCTTGTGTGTTGAATAGAGATTATCGGTGCAAGTAGCGACGTTTTACTCCAAGAAGGAGTCATCGCCCTTGCGCCGATTCCTTCACTAATGACAAGGGCATGACATGGCAACATGTGCCCAGTAACAAAGGGCCATAACTGGTAACAATATTGGCATAACAAGATAACTATATAAACATACGGCTCATGTTTTATACTTGATACAAAAGCATTACTGTTACATGTACGAGACTTCAGCGCTCCAGATAAGGTGCGTAATTTACGCACTTATGTTAGCAGATACGCATTGATTATCAAAGGTGGGAGTACAAAAATACTCACAGCAATGCGAAAATACGCATTGCTTTTCAATTTGAGTAGTGAACATACTGTAATAAAGTTTAAAATTTACTTAGTTGAGCTGGAAAAAGCAAACAGTGTAACAGTGTTTGCTTTTTGCAGCTCAAATAAGTGAATTTTTAAACTTGTTTATTTTTTTTATCATTTGTTCCCTATTTAAAAAGGGAGAGCATCAATAATACATTTGTAAAAGTAAAATACGCATTTAATTTTAAATATGGGGGTATAATACTTTTTAGATGCAAAACTTATCTGGAGCTCTGTACGAGAACATTCAAGTGTGATACCGAGTTTCATGGCTTAATTAACATTTTGAACCCGACAGCCCGCTATAGTGACGTTTGCAAACAGTGCAGATCCAGATGAGTCGGCTCGTAACGAGCCGTCTCATCAGGATCTGCACTTTTTGCGAGTAATTTTCATATTTTTGAGAGCAACAACACCCCGTTTTCCTAAATGGACTAGCATGTTGTGACGATTGGATTGGTTGCAAAATTAACATATCAAAACCCAGTTCAGTTACTTTGGGGTGTTTGTTTGTTTATTGGTGTTTAACGGCCTATCAACATCTAAGGTCATGTACGCCCGGGAAAACGGGTTCGATCCCGTTTTAACCTGCTGCATTGGGAGGGTGGGGGGGGGGGGGACCCAAAATCAGAACGGAATGAAAGGGTTAAACAAGACTGAAGTCTTGCGGTCTGTATTGGCGGCAAAGTAGCTTTGTAATCAAGGTGTATGATCACGTGGTACTAACAACAACAAGTACTGAAATTTCCAGAATCCATCTGATTCAAAGTACGTATTATTTTATATCGTCCTTATTCCGTAACGGATTTTGATGAAATATGGCGTATCAAACGCGTCTTGTTAAGCTGCATTAGGTGGTCTCTGTATTCTCGCCCAAACGTATGTCGTTTTTGCGAATACCGACACGGAAATCGATTCGTCGCAAAATCGACATACGTCTGCGCCGAACTCCATGGACCACCAAATGCAGCTCACGAAGACGCGTTTGCTGCGCCATATTGCATCAAAATCCGTTTCATATGAAGGAAACTATCAAATAATACTTTCATTGGAGTGGGCAAGGTTTCAATACTTACAGCCACTGTTGTTGTTGTTGTTGTTGTTATAACCACGTGATAACCACGTGATCACGCACCTTGGTAATGGGCCTGTGTGAGAAAATGGACCTTACTACGTTTGTGCCCAACACAGCTCCGGATCAGACTGCGTAGTCTGACCAGGGGTTGCGTTGGTCTCCATTCAGTCAATAAACTATTTATATTCGTATTTGGAACACCAATGGTACATCTCTGATTTATTTGCGTATGTAGGTCAGGATTTATACCAATCACATAATTTCTAAGGTATATTTCTCGTACAATGTACAGGCAAACCTCTCTAACATGGACACCCAGAAAACATGAATGGTTACATATGACGGGGTACACTGTATTTAATTTAATGGTAATATGCATTGTTGTTTGGAAAACACCCAGAACTCCATAATAGGAGTAACATACAGTGGGTCAGCGTGTAAGTGCAAACACGAACGAACACGACAGGTTGGAACCAACCTGTCGTGTTCGTTCTTGTGTGCACTTACACGCTCACCCCACTGTAATTATGTACCTTCCGTCAAGAGTGTACTTGAGAGCGTTCGCTGTACAATTTAGGGCTATGTCATGTAAATGCAATAAGATTTCAAGTTGCGGGCTTTCATTTCATATTGTAAACAAAAACCATGAATACCAGTCACGCTGTCTTGTTTGTTCATACATAATATATTACACATAATATAAATTATTGCATTGCTTCATTGCAGAATGTGTTCATAACTTACTATAACACGTCTTCACTTGGACGGCCGTCATACAAAACGGACCTTAGAACCTTGGCAGCCAGCGTAGTAGATTATTCGCCCGTGATTGTGAAACATTCTGATCACATTATTGACAATTGTACTGGGAATCAGATAGTTTGATTGGTCGAGACCGAGCACAGCTCATGCTCGACCAATAAAACAGCCGATGTCCACCATGAGAACAGTTATATAATCATAGGCTTATATACATGTGTGGAACAGTCCACTCAAAATTCGTGTTTGAAATCAGGAAGTTGGATTGGTCGAGACAGAGCACAGCTCATGCTAAACATGTGCGGGACAACTTTCTGTTTGAAATCAGAAGTTGAATTGGTCGAGACTGAGCACAGCTCATGCGCGACCAATTTAACTTACTGACTTATAGTATGAGAACAGGTGTATAATCATAGGCCTAAATACAGCCCACACAAAATTCGACAAATTGTTTTTTTACGAAATCAGGAAGCTGTATTGGTCGAGACTGTGCGCAGCTCAGTGTCGACCAGTACAACTTCCTGATTTCCAGCATGTGGTCTGTGCACATGCTCAATAAGTGTACGTTTCATAATTAATAATCCCAAATCACCGTTGGTAAATATGTTATAACGGCAATGTACACACTTCATAAATGTGGAAAGGTGGAGCCTGATCAGATCATTGGCACATTTACATGTATATGCAGATCTGGGGCCCGTTTCACTAAACTTCGTACGACTAAATTATGATAGTCTGTAAATTTCACATTAACAATGTCTTCTTGTAAATAATTATTGGATTTACATTTATTGAGCACAGGCTGCATATGCAGCCTATGCTCAATAAATGTGAATCCATCAATTGAAATTTACAGACGATCCTAAATTTGCGCATACGAACATTTTAGTCGTACGAAGTTTAGTGAAACGGGCCCCTGGGTCTGTACTGCCACGTATTTTGTTAGGTACATTTTTCAGCCACTGGCAAGTATAAAATCAGGCAATTTGCGAGTTTCGTAAACTAAGTCACGTGATTGGTTAGTTGCGAGCCGAAACTCGGCAAAACCTCCTGTAACATCCGTACCAGACTGACGGTGCGGAAGGTATTGCAGAGCTATGTGCATGCAACTAGTAATTAGTAACAACATACAAGACAATTTTTCTGAAAACTAAGAAGTTATTAAACATTGCCAATCCATTAACCAAACTTAACTCATACCATATTCATTTTACTCTCGAAAATACAAAACAATACTTTAACCATTGAATCACTGATGCTGTTTCACATCAAAATAGGCACCGGATTCCTGACGAATTCCTATTCCGCTACATGCAGAAGATATTGCATTTCGTCTAGTAACCGGCGCAATAAATTTGCGCCGTTTACTAAATGAAACGTTTGTTTACGCCATATTTGAATTGGAATTCGTCAGATACCGGCGTCAATTTCGACGTGAAACATTTTACGCTGGCGCAGAGTGCAGCGCCAGTAAATTTATTGACATCATATCGCAAATGTCCAGCAGTACAGTGGAACCTCTCTTATCCGAACACAATAAAACATCTGGGACCCGTTTCACTAAACTTCGTACGACTAAAATGTTTGTATGTGCAAATTTAGGATCGTCTGGAAATTTTAATTGATGGATTTACATTTATTGAGCATAGGCTGCATATGCATATGCTCAATAAATGTAAATCCAATAATTGTTTGCAAGAAAACATTGTTAATGTGAAATTTACAGACTATCTTAATTTTGCACTTACGAACATTTTAGTCGTACGAAGTTTAGTGAAACGGACCCTCCCCCCGTGATCTTATTTTTTATGAATTTCTTGGTCGTTTATCTCAGGTTTATCTCATGTCTGTCTGTAATGGGCATAGCGCACAATTATGGCTCAGAATGATCGAATGCCTGATTTACAATGAAACCTCTCTAAGCCGGACACCCTGGGGGCCCCCCAGGGTGTCCGGCTTAGAGAGGTTTCATTGTACTTCATTTATGTATATTTTGGTAAAGTACAATTATACAAACACTTCAACGTATCGCAATTTGAAAAGCGAATTGCCCTGAAACTAATACAATTTAATGGGTCAATGGAAGGGGGCGATCTCCACTGGCCCCTTCAATTCATTCACACGTTGTTACGTTACACTTTCTTACCGTGCATGTATGTAATAGATAAGAGTATATATATAATTGTGAAACGTGGTGTCATATCTTAAAGGTACACGCCCACTCAGTAGGCACAAACTGTTCTTATATCAGACGCATTATCTAAGACATTTCCTGGCAAAATAAACATTAATTCACCATTACACCGCGTATTGATTTGAATTATTATACATTTTATATCAGACGTAAATTTTCACACTGATATCAGGGGCGATAACCGTGTTTCCTTAACATGTTAACGGACATTACTATATATCGTCTCTATTTATCTTTTGGTGTGCAATGATCACACTTTATAATTTGTCGAAAATATTATTTTGTTCAGGTGACGCATTTAATTAGTACAACTATTTAAAAACTAGCATGCCTCATTTGCATATGAAAATATCCTGATACCACCGCGAGTCAATATCAGTAAAATAAATATTACTAAATGATTATACATTTGTATCTGTATAACGGGCACTTGTAATTTTTAGACCTGGTGGAATAGTAACACAACTATATATACACGTACATGTATTTAATTCATACAAACAACATATTGTGCCTACTGAGTGTGGATACCTGTACCTTTAAGTTCAGTGTTGTCCGCGAGCGATCGTGTGTTACGAACTGTAGATATGTGTTACACATGAGTCATATATAGAAATGCATATACAAGACTGGTATATGTGTAATTGCTATAGACGGCGAAATACAAGACGTGCATTAAATACCAACAACGTTACACATGATATAAGACACGTCATGTGATTTTGTACCTTGGACATCTGCGTAATTTCATGAAATACGTTTACAAAATTTACAATATTTTCCGTAAATGGCGTCAAAAGTTGACAAAAGTTTCAGAGTACATGCGGAATATAATTCTCAAAGTACAGTGAACATTTTGTCAACTTTTGACTTTATTTATGAAAATTTTTGTAAACGTATTTAATGAAATTACGCAAGTGTCCGAAGGTACAAAATCACATGACGTGTCTCATTAATTTATTATTGTACACGTGGATCTCTAACTGAGAAAATGTACCTAATGTCGATTGCGACCAGCGTAGTCCCAGACCAGACTACGCGTCCGCGTAGTCTGGTCAGGGACTACGCTGTTCGCCATTCAGTCACACAGCTATGCTTACTGTCATCACCAACATGACTACATTCTATCCCTATTATCGGAATGAACATAAGGCCCAGAATAGACAATATTTTACACATGTCATAAGGTCCCCTTCCTCAACCGACAATTGTTGATGTTTTATAACGCCAAGCATTGCATGAGATAATGCATTTATAGTCTCAAAACGTGCGTATACAGCCTATGTTCAATAATGTAAATCCATACATTGAAATTTCCAGGCGATCCTAAATTTGCACTTACGAATATTTTAGCCGTACGAAGCTTAGTGACACCCGCCCGCCATGGGGCCCGTTTCACTAAGCTTCGTACGACTAAAATGTTCGTAAGTGCAAATTTAGAATCGTCTGGAAATTTCTATTGACGAATTTACATTTATTGAGTATAGGCTGCATATTTTAATTCAATACATGTAAATACAATAATTGTTGACCAGAAAACAGTGTTAATGTGAAATTTAATTCTGCACTTACGAACATTTTAGTCGTACGAAGTTTAGTGAAACCCGCCCTCCCTGATCCATTGCCTGGCCCCGTGGGTGAATCCCAGTTAGATTCACCGGTAAGGTATGAATATTAAATGTAGATTCATCACGAAGCTGTTTATATATGGGCCGCGCCATACGAAAACCGGGCTTAATGACAACGTCATGAAAAGCGGTAAACGACGTCGGAAAAACGACGTTTCAAATTGTCTAGCGTCGCCGTAAAAGTTCACAGTTTGCCCTCCCATTTACGTTTACTGGTGTTAGTTAACATTAAGTGTGAACATAAAACGGAACATGATAACTTACTGAAACTTTCACTAATATGAGCCGCGATACCTTGTACCTCGGTACACATATTATGACGTCATGACTTGACGTCACGTACTTGTGACGTCATTGGACGTGAATACATGTTTGACGTTATGGCCATGGTATCGTGACAAAATATTATAGCAAGGATACTTGCACGAGTTCCTCGCAGCATCAATGACTTAGAAATACTTCAGGCGCTGTACATTGTTGCCTAACTGTCGTTCTTTGACATTTTTACTCTTTTTCGTCGTTGTCCTTATGAATTCAAAATGGTGAACTCATAATTTAACTGGCTACATATCAGCGAAGTCTTCACTTACACTGCACTTTGATTCCTAAATAACCTTAAATATGAACAACCTAGTGTATGTTTAACTGGCTACATATCAGAGAAGTCTTCGCTTACACTGCACTTTGATTCCTAAATAACCTTAAATATGAACAACCTAGTGTATGTTTAACTGGCTACATATCAGAGAAGTCTTCGCTTACACTGCACTTTGATTCCTAAATAACCTTAAATATGAACAACCTATTGTATGCTAACGATATTATCATCTATTATCTCGGTAAATTGAGACTTGAACAATTATATCCAGTACTTAGCGAATGATATGCCATTTAATGCCACTCATTTTATCATAAATGGAGGTAGACAGGCATCTATATAATGACATAAATATCCGGGGTTTGTATTGAATTTAAAATAAATGCATCAACATATTAATTGGAAATGTGATGGTCATAAACTTGCTTTTGTAGTCGAAAGTGCTTGTGTAGTATCAAATCATCAGTTTATCACTTGACTGCATACTAATGTAGACCAGGCGGTGGTAATGAGATCCTCAAGAAAGACACACGGCGACAATTATGAGGTATCACGCTACCAAATCTGCCCGGTATCGTGTTTTATCACAAAGTTAATGTTATAAGCGGCCTACTGTCTACTTTAAAATATGTCGTCGCATACGAAATGTTAAATGATGTCGCTATTATTCCCCAAAATTATTTCAGACAGCAGCAAACAACAGGGAAACGCCTCACTCTGCCTTATTTGAAACTTATTCATACGAAATTACGTTACTTGGGCCGCAATCCAAAACATAACGTTACATTAGCAACTGCAACACGAGCCATAAACATTATGTTCATACTTTGTCTTGGCCTAATGGGAGACACTTGGCCAGGCTACGAGATATCCAAATTTGGTTGACATGCGATCAAAGATGACACATATATAGGACTTGTCCGGACCAACACCCCATGTATACGCCGTTGATAAAAACGTCGTAATTTTGACGTCATTGATCTAAAACGTCATATAAGTTTTTACCACGCGTCATAAAACTACTTCTAAAATGAAACATAATTGGGATACATTGATAATTTTGGCGGAATATGGCTTTTAAAAGATGTACAATTCAGAATACGCGAAAAAGTAAAAACTGAAAATGTTCTCATTAAGCGCGGGTTTCGCACGGCGCGGCTCATATATTGTTGGCGTTCGTAGTTGTGCAAAAAGTACACACAAGATAATGTTGACTTTGCCCAAGGTTACGTGTCGTTTGTCAATTATTCACTAATAGTATAAAATTATACATACACTACTTAAAATCAATCTACATGGCAGGCCTATTCGTTTACTACTCCATTACGCTTAAACGTTCTTATTGACGTTGAAGTCGCCCGTTAGTGTTAACGTCGTAATTGCGACGTCATTGAGCTAAAACGTCGTTTGCGATTCTACCACGTGTTACAAAAGTACATGTGACATGAAAAAGAATTGAGATACAGTGATAGTTGTTGTGGTATATGACTTTTAAAAGATGCGGTATTCAGAATATGCAAAAAAGTGAAAAATGATTGTTTTGTCATTAAGCCCGGTTTTCGCATGACGCGGCCCATATAGTAATCTACTGTTTTGGGGGTTGTAAACGACCATGGCCGCGGGGAATGAAGAGATAACCCCAACTGACAGCTGGCATTATGTTTGTAAGAGTTGTCCTTATTGTCCTAGTATTGCTACATGGTACTGCGTTTATATATAACTTCACGACCGTGCTTCATTGGTCATGCGTGAGATAGCACTGGTGGGCGTACGTCCCTAGTGACCGTTCCAAGGCGGCAAATAGATATACGTATACTGTTTTAAGCTGTATCATACTGACGAAAATAACGCGTGTTGTGCATTATAATATCTGTACCAGTGTCCGCTTGTATTGCAGTGCTATGCGCGTTCTATTTACTGAAAATGAAATTGGTGTTCATATGCTATGGTCAGATATTTACTGAAAGGTCTATTGTAGTTAGCAAGTATTGATGCCATAGTGGAGCCGTGCCCCGCTGACATTTGCGTGCAGCTTGGAGTTGTATTAATGAATTACAACCGATTTAACTCTTTAACCAGGCTCTAAATATCCAATATTGGATTTTCCATGCTATTTTTGTTTTATTACAGGAATGAATGAATTTATCGGGGTATAAACTTGGAATTTTCGAAAAAAAAATCAAAATCTCTTCTTTTTTTTTTCGAAAATTGTAATTTTTTAAGGCCTCATCCAGTATTCCCGCGACTTTTCCAAGTTTATATCCCCGATAAATTCCACAAAAAGGCCATTCATTCCTTATAATTCCAGCATTTGAAATAAATTCATCAAGAAAATGTGTTTATTTTCCGTTTTCTTAAGAATTATTTTAACTGCGCCTCACGGTTACGGAAAGTAGTTCGGCATGGGAGTTTACTGGGATATACATTTTGGACAGAGACTTGCTACGGGCCAATCAAATGTTAGAGAATTGTGTAAATATTTTTGTGCTGGAATTATATTCCATTAATGAGAAAATGTATTTTTTAGAATTGAATAAATCTTACAAATACTACATATCCATGGGGCCGTTTCACTAAGCTTCGTACGACTAAAATTTTCGTAAGTGCAAAATTATGATAGTCTGTAAATTTCGCAATAACAATGTTTTCTTGTAAACAATTATTGGATTTACATTTATTGAGCATAGGCTGTCTATGCTCAATACATGTAAATCCATCAATTGAAATTTACAGACGATCCTAAATTTGCACTTACGAACATTTTCGTCGTACGAAGTTTAGTGAAACGGGCCCCTGATGAGCCGGCTCATCTGGATCTACAGTGTTTGTACAAGTTGGTTTTATGGTCAGTATGGTGGAAATGGTTTAGCTAACTATCCGTCCGTATGGTGTTTTAACTATTTAACCACACGCCCAATGCTCAGCGATATCTCTAGGGTACACGTGGTGGTTGGTTTTGGCGCCTGTGGTGGGTAATGTAACGATCGGGATTCATCATTACCGGAATTCCGAATGGAGACCTGGTTTGGCCCTCACATACGTCTTTGGCATTTTGTATGTGATAGTTAAATCGGGTTATACCCCTTATGTGAGTATTACGATTATTCGTAATCCTATTTTAGGGGAAGGAGCCAAATGACTTGGTATGGTATGGACCTGGCACCAGGTTTAGGTTATTGTAATTTCAGGGCTGAATATATTTTTCTCGATGTAAATATTGCGTTCTGATTTTGGGATTTCCCCAACGCAGCAGGTTAAAACGGGATCGAACCCGTTTGCCCGGCCTTACATGACCATAGCTGTTGATAGGCCGTTAAATACTAAATACATCAAACCTCTTTCATTCCTAAAGGTTAGACTATACCAAATGGCGCGAAATCGCCCAGCGGGTATAAGTAGTCCGGTATAAAAAAATAGTGCGTGCTTTTTGAGGTCACAGACAGTTTGCTTGCAAATCTTGATCCATTACTACCCAGTTTCATTTGAGGAACATTTTGGGGTGCTTTTAACACCAGTTTTCAGCATTTTTGTAGCATTTAAAAGAAGACACTGAACCTGTTGGTCACGTGATGTAAACAGAGTTTCCGTGGCCAAAAAATGTAAACAATATTGGGTGATATGACGAGGTTGGATTTTTCTTTCTTAGGAGTAAGTAAACCTATTTTTAATTCATGCAGAACCAGTACAGACTGGCTGCAGGTCATGTACAAGTAGGTCCCACAGCATCCATACGATTAGTGAAAGTAGGAGAGACTGGCCTTATTGGATGGCATTCGGTTAAATTATATAGTAAAACTATTTGGTGTGGTCTAACCTAAAGTCAGACACTTTTGAGATAGAAGACGTATCGTTGTTTTCTAAATACGTAATGTCAAATAAAACGGTAATGGAGAACACTATACAATACGTACATGCGGTGTTTGTTGCACGGACATTATTTCAAAAGTCGCTGCACATGTTGTTGGTCATGTTCGACCTTTATCCGAAACCTGACATAACCCCCGTTTCCCATCTTACTTGGCAGATGGGCCCGGTATATTCCCCCGCATACTACTTAACTTGCTAGAAAATCGGATAGCGCGGAAAATCAATTGGCTCAGTCTGAGAGTACCAGATAATCCACGTAAATTCACTATTCTTATCATACTCCTACTCATAAACATGTAAGTTGCGAGTGCTTAAGAATCGTCTCTTCGAGACGATTCTTAAGAACTCGCAATTTACATGTGAAACTGCGTGGTTTTGGAAACGGATAACAATTTGTTTGATTCGTATCCGAGGCGCTGGTAGAATCCGGAGACTGAATCGCCTCATTACAGCTCATTGTGGGAGCTTGAAGTATACACAGGGTCGCTGAAATCGAAAGAAATTGTACAAACCGATCAGTAAATTGTTCGTTTTCAACCAGTGTAGGTACATACCAGCTTGTGACTGCTATATGAAGGAAATCTGAAATTCGCGACAGTTAATCCGATACTTTCACATTAGAACATGTACATGTGTGGCTGAAATTACCGACGGAATAATGTAAATTTGAATCTACACAAAATGTCACACCAAATTATCACATTTGGTTTTACGGGGTACATTAGAAGGCGACATTAGTCGAGATAAGTTTGTGACAGAGTGGCCACTCCACGTTCCACTAATGGCCACTCCGAGAGAGCGCAGACTCACGAAAAGAAAGTCATTAACGGGCCGCCGCCGACCGGCAAAACGACCTCCGAACGTCTCCTTCCGACCGATGTTTTATTCCGGTCATAGTCCACGGTCGTGCCAATCTCTAATGGTTTCGCATTTGGTGTTAACCCTCAGACCGCTATCTTATTGTATTGTCGTCTGCTGTTTATTTTCTATTTTCCATTTTTATCACCAAAAACATGCTTTAAGAGCACTTTAGAATAATTTACAACATGCTTTTACAACAAACCATGTATTTAATTTATTGAGAAATAAGGCAAGATATAAAAGCAACAGCAGATGTGAGTAGCGGTCTAAGGGTTAAGCTATTTCACTTTCTTAACGGCGTAGTCCGCGTGGTAAGCGGCCGAACATGGATGTCTGTAATTGCGCTGGTCACAGAAGCGAAATGATACCATTTGACAGTGGACGTACCATTTATACCCAAGTTGTTTTCGATGGTATTTTGAAGAGTATACTTGTGCTTGGTGATTACCATTAGCGGTCTATGTCATTTAGCACCGGGACATCGAAGTCCGTCCGGGAACAGCCCCTCAATTACAGGCTGCATCTCTAACGATCGCAACTCGCGTTCCGTTGGATTCAAGATTAGTCCATCACGTCGCAAGTTGATGTACATGATTGACAATTATATACTGAGCAACAGTAGAAACGTCCCACCATATTCAGGGAAAGATTGCTGGTAATCTATAAGGATGGTGGTACTAAAACATGCACAGAAAATGAAGTTTAATCACTTGTGAATCCATATCAGTTGACACCATTTTGTTGCGATGAAAAGATTTCGAGTGACATCACGGCGAATTCGGGAGGGGTCAAAATCAAAAATCTGATTTTTTAAAAAAAAATAAAAAAATGTTTAGGGCTTGATGATTTCTCTCTAAACAAACTTCCACTGTATGATTAATATCGTGTGTGGCCACCATTTGCATGAATACACGCCATAATTCTACGGCACATGGACGTGACGTAACTCGGAATTAGTGGGTTAAGCAGATTCCTCCATTCTTGTTGTAAAGCCCGTGTCAGATCTCGAAGGGGAAACCGCAGGCCATGGAAGGACGTCGACGTTGTTACGAGCCAAGTATTGAGTTGTGATTCTGGCTGTGTGCGGGCGGGCATTGTCTTGCTGCAATGTTATACCAGGGCCGTGGTGGCGAATGAAAGGCATTGCATGAGGAGTTAGCACCTCAACAATGTAGCGCTGTGCATTCAGATTGCCCTGTATGATCACGAGTTCAGTCGTATGGTTCCCCATGATCCCACCCCACACCACTACACTCCCCCCCCCCACGAACATGTCCCTCTCAACCACACAGCAATCGGCGAATTTATCGTTTTTGCGTCTGTATACGCGTAGCCTACCATCTGCATGGCTGAGTGTGAACCGAGATTCATCAGTAAAGAGAACTCGGTTTCACTCAGCCCGCCGCCAATTCAAATGACATCGCGACCACAATAACCTAGCACCACGGTGACGTCGCGTCATTATTTGACCGGTATATGGGCGTCGTGCTCTGATTGGCAGCGCGTTGCATCGCAAGCGCCTACGGATGGTCTGTGCTGACACACCGTATCTCCTAGCCGTTACGGTGGCTGGCAAACGACGCTGACGTAAGTGGGATAACGGGATGTAGCGGTCAGTCCTGGCGGTGGTGGCACGGGGGTGACCGGGGCGGGGACGATCGTCAACAGTCCCAGTCTGTTGATACCGGGTCACAAACCTCTGTATGGTGTTCCGACAGCAGCCGAACCTGCGGGCCACGGCACTGGCCGTCATTCCCGCGTCCAGCATTCCAATTGCCTGATTTCTTTCAACTTTAAAGAAACGTGGCATGATTAGCCTGTGTCGCAAGTATCGTACGACGTTGACCGAATTAATTTATCGAGTACAGGTATTTCTTAGAACAAAAACACCCCCTTTTCATAAATGGACGAATCTGAAAATCATTTTGTGACCATTGGATTGGTCGGAACATTAGCATATCACAGTCCATTCCAGTTCCTTAGGGTTGAAAGGGTTCAAATTAAATACTGGCCATTGAACAGTTATGCTCGTCTTAGACATAAAGTGTATATTCATGAAATAGATCCCCGAAAATACAATATTATAGTAAATGTGTTCCTCCATTGTCCTCTTATAATTATCTCTTATAATTATCGTTCTTTAATGGATGGGTGCCTCATGGGTGTGTACATCGTATGGATGTGTATTTGAAACAAAACACCCACACCCCGAAATCCATTGTTAACCGGAGTCTGTTTTCCCTAAAAATAAAATGTAAAGGACGTATTCCTCTGCATGGAAACATTCGCTGGTATCTGTATAGTTCAAGGTGCATGATCACATGGTTACAATAACAACAACAATGGATGAAAGTATTATTTGATATTTTCCTTAACACGCAACGGATTTTTATGAAGTATGGCGCAGCAAACGCGTCTTCATGAGCTGCATTTGGTAGGTCCGGGAGTTCGGCACATACTTATGTCGTTTTTGCGAAGAATCGATTTCCGTGTCAGTAAACACGGAAATCGATTCTTCATAAAAACGACAGAAGTTTGGGCCACAGTACCGAGTCCAGAAAATGCAGCTTAATAAGACGCGTTTGATGTGCCATATTGCATCAAAATCCGGTACATAATAAGGACAACATAAAACAATACGTACTTTGAATCGGAAGGCTTCTGGTAGTTTCAGTACGTGTTGTTGTTGTTGTAACCACGTGATCATACACATTATAGTTGTGGTTTGAAGATGCTAATTTCATCGCCGTATTTAAGTTATCATGTGTTGTGAATTGCAGACTTTCAAGGTCATTTACAGGAAATAGCTGTATCTCACGTGGTTAAGACAACATTCTTGAAAATTCACATACGCAATACAAGCAAAGACTGGAAATCTCATATACGGACCCAGGGGCCCGTTTCACTAAACTTCGTACAACTAAAATGTTCGTAAGTGCAAATTTATGATAGTCTGTAAATTTCACATTAACAATATTTTCTTGTAAACAATTATTGGATTTACATTTATTGAGCATAGGCTGCATATGAATGTGAAATGCACAGACTATCATCATTTTGCACCTACACATATTTTAGTCGTACGTAGTTTAGTGAAACGGCCCCCGTCTGTTGAATTGTGTTGGGTTTCATTGTAAATCTCACATGATGATAACTGTTTATGATTACATAGCACACACACACGTAGTCATAGACCAAATTACAGTGGAACCTCGCTCAACTGGAGTTACTAGGACATTACAGTGGAACCTGTCTCATCCGGATATACTAAGACATTACAGTGGAATCCTACTAAACCGGACCACAGGCTAACGCCTCTCAACCGGACATACTAGGAATGTAGAGCGGCTTTTCTCTAAGCTGGACTCCACAGGGACCTCCCAGGGTGTCCGGTTTAGAGATTTAGCGAAACCATAATTGAACCAAGCTGTTATGCTGGTGAGACTTGCCAAGTCGTACTTGTTCCAGTTCGCACCCCGTCACCTCCGTACTTTACGATCAACCATCATCCGGTGTCACCCAATACATGTTAGAAAGCCGTATGTAATTATATAGAAACTGATACATTTAGCCACACGGGAAACGTAATTCCTGCTCACCGATGTCTAGATTTCGGCATGGTCGCTTGATGGAATCAATGGATGGACCACGTGGTGCTTAAATGCGACTTTGTCTAGAAGGGAAGCGGCGGTGTCACCAATGCACTACTGTCGTAAAAGCTATATTGCGTTTCCTTGGTTACGAGCAGGGAAATCAATACCAGAGGAAACGTTTTGCGTAAAATATATTCCTTATCGACTCGCGGTTACTCTGCGAATCCACCTTTGTCATCGGTGATTGACCATGGCCATTGGAACGGAATCAAGCGTTGCTCGCAGACTGGCAGTATAACGAAATCGAGGGTTACGGTACAGGGGTCCGTTTCACGGTGATTTGTAATAGCCACATATGGTATACATGTATGGTATTATTACGTAGATCTATTTTTGGGATACATCTTCAGATTGATTAAAAGTACAATATTGGGGTCATCATGTCATGTACTTGGTAAATATGTAATCAACATATTGAAGTTATTCGGCACAGGGGAATGACAGGCAAGGCAGTCTTGGTTTGAGACGCGTGGATGGACAAAGTCCCGGCTTGAGTAGCGTGAATGTACATAGTCCTTGCTTGAGTAGCGTGAATAGACAAAGTCCTGGCTTGAGTAGCGGGAATGAACAAAGTCTTGGCTTGAGTAGCGCCAATGGACAAAGTATTGGCTTGAATAGCGTGAATGGACAAAGTCTTGGCTTTAGTAGCGCCAATGGACAAATCTTGGATCGAATAGCGTGAATGGACAAAGTCTTGGCTTGAATAGCGTGAATGGACAAAGTCTTGGCTTGAGTAGCGTGAATGGACAAAGTCTTGCCTTGAATAGCGTGAATGGCCAAATTCATGCTTAAAGGTTTAGGCGTGAATGGAGTCTTGGCTTGAGTAGCGTGGAATGGACAGGCAAAGTACTTAAAGGCTTGAGTAGCGTGAATGGACAAATCTTGGCTTGAGTAGCGTGAATGGACAAAGTCTTGGCTTGAGTAGCGTGAATGGACAAAGTCTTGGCTTCAGTAGCGTGAATGGACAAAGTCTTGACTTCAGTAGCGTGAATGGACAAAGTCTTGGTTCATACGTGAATGGACAAGTCTTGGCTTGAGTGCTGAATTGACAGCTTGACTCAGTACGTGAATGGACAAAGTCTTGACTTCAGTAGCGTGAATGGACAAGGTTTTGGCTTCAGTAGCGTGGATGGACAGAGTCTTGGTTTGGGTAGCGTCAATGGACACATATTGGCTTGAGCAGCGTGAATGGACAAAGTATTGGCTTGGGTAGCGTGAGTGGACAAAGTTTTGGCTTGGGTTTCGTCAATGGACAAAGTCCCGGCTTGAGATGCGTCGATTGACAAAGTCTTGGCTTGAGTAGCGTGAATGGACAAAAGCTTGGCTTGAGTAGCGTGAATGGACAAAGACTTGTCTTTAGTAGCGTCATTTGACAAAGTATTGGCTTGAGTATCGTCAATGGACAAACTTCCGGCTTGAGATGCGTCGATTGACAAAGCGTTTGCTTGAGTAGCGTGAATGGACAAAGTCGTGGCTTGAGTAGCGGGAATGGACAAAGTCTGGACTTCAGTAGCGTGAATGGACAACGTCCCGGCTTGGGTAGTGTGAATGGACACATTCCCAGTTTGAGTAGCGTGAATGGACAAAGTCCTGGCTTGATTAGAGTCAATGGACAAAGTCCTGGCTTGATTAGAGTCAATGGACAAAGTCCTGGCTTGAGTAGCATCAATGGACAAAGTCCCGGCTTGGTTAGTGTGAATGGACAAAGTCTTGGCTTGAGTAGCGTGAATGGACAAAGTCTTGGCTTGAGTAGCGTGAATGGACAAAGTCTTGGCTTGAGTAACGTGAATGGACAAAGTCTTGGGCTTGAGTAACGTGAATGGACAAAGTCTTGGCTTGAGCAGCGTGAATGAACAAACTCTTGGCTGAAGTATGGTGAATAGACAAAGTCTTGGCTTGGGTAGCGTCAATGGACAAAGTATTGGCTTGAGTAGCGTTAGTGGACAAAATCCTGGCTTCAGTAGCATCAATGAACAACGTCCTGGCTTGAGTAGCGTCAATGGACAACGTCTTGGCTTGAGTAGCGTCAATGGACAATGTATTGGCTTGAGTAGCGCCAATGGACAACGTCTTGGATTGAGTAGCGCCAATGGAAAAAGTATTGGCTTGAGTAGCGCGAAAGTACAAAGTCTTGACTTGAGTAACGACAAAGTATTGGCTTGAGTAGCGTGAATGTACAAAGTCTTGGCTTGAGTAGCGTCAATGGACAAAGTATTGGCTTGATCGAGTAGCGTGAATGGACAAAGTCTTGGCTTAAGTAGCGTAAATGTACAAAGTCTTGGCTGGAGTAGCCTGAATGGACAAAGTCTTGGCTTGAGTAGCGTGAATGGACAAAGTCTTGGCCCGAGACGGTTCAAATGAGTGGTCACAACATATACTTTGGTTCAGAAATAAGGAAAATAGATTTTATCCTGTCAACACCTACACATGGCTGTAAATTGCAAAAATAGTATTGACTGGATATCAAAAATGTTTCACGGCACCGTGTTTCACGGCACATACGCACTGTGTTGACGGGATAAAAGTGTTTCGTCGCCTTCGAAACGGCACAACGTTAGTAAATCAATTCATCACACAACATATCCGCATAAATTTGCAGTTGGACCATCATAAAAAGCTTGGTCAATAACCACGGAATTTTGTGACATGACATGGTATATAGCAAAGTAGTGTGCACCCTGGTTCGAACTGCAATTGCATAGAAGGTTACGAGAATGCTTGTTATAAAGTATGTATGTATATGTCTTACTGGATACGAGAAGGTATATAGACATTCTCCATATAAACTAGATGGCCGCGGCCCGCATGTCGGCGAGGCTTTGATAGAATACCGAAACACTTTAACCAAAAACTCCGATGCGCGTACGTACGTACGTCTGGACGTACGTATGCCAATGTGCCGACTATAGTAGTCCGCAAGTGGGCGAAACAAAATGTCCGCGGCCAACCGCTGAGTTTGTGCCAGCAAGCTGGTCACTGTGTACATAAACACCGTATTTCTTGGTTGTAATTTTTTTGGTTGCAGACCAGGGGCCCGTTTCACTAAACTTCTTACGACTAAAATGTTCGTAAGTGCAAATTTAGGATCGTGTGGAAATTTCAATTTATGGATTTACATTTAGTGAGCATAGGCTGCATATAATTGTAAATCCAATAAGTGTTTACAAGAAAACATTGTTAATGTGAAATTTAGAGACTGTCATAATTTTGCACTTACGAACATTTTAGTCGTACGATGTTTAATGAAACGGCCCCCCTGGGGGCTCTTTCACCAAACTTCGTATGATAAAAATGTTTGTACGAATATTTCAATCAATTTACATCACCCATAGCTGTGATTCATTAATGCTAAATATTGTCCACCTATGCGCAGGTCATAATAACGTCTTAACAGGTCGACCAACCTTTCTCTGTGTTCGGTTTCTCGAGATGCCATTGTACATACATACATGTAACTAAACTGGTAAATCTGTAAAGTGCAAAAGACTTTACTTTAATATTTCCTAGTTTGTAGAACAAGATTTTGATTCTGGAATTAACGACGTGGTACATTAGCAAATGTTTATATAATTTAATATAATTTTATAATATATTTCGGGTGTCGATCAGACACCACGAGGGGTAATCAGACTTATCCCGTCAACACAGTGCGTATGTACCGTGAAACACGGTGCCGTGAAACATTTTTGATATCCAGTCAATACTATTTTTGCATTTTATAGCCATTTGTAGGTGTTCACGGGATAAATAGAATAGTAGGTTAGTGCCGTGAATGGGAAAAAATATCTGGCGCGGCACAGAAACGGGATGTGCTCGGCAGAGCCTCGCCCATCCCGTTTCCTGAGCCTTGCCAGATATTTTTTCCCATTCACGGCACTAACCTACTATTCTCTATCTATTTTCCTTATTTCTGAACCAAAGTATATGTTGTGACCACTCATTTGAACCGTCTCGGCGAGACGGTTCAAATGCGTGTCACAACATATACTTCTGATGAGAAATAAAGAAATTCTTGAGCCTTGCCGGATAATTTTTCCCATTCACGGCACTAACCTACTATTCTCTATATATGCTGCAGTTGCGCTGCCTGATAATGTTTCGCAGAGTTCCATCACACCCTGACCATTTTAGGCCCAAAGTCTGGGGGTAATTGTTTACTTAATAACAAACCGCACATACCTTGATCAGGCAGCGTGGATGGGCAAACTGGTAAGGGTCTACACATGGTAAAAAGTAATGATGTTGTTACATCATGGCCCATGTGCGTTGACCTAAACATAAATTGCATTGATTACCACATATGGATCAGGGGGCCATTTCACTAAACTTCGTACGACTAAAAAGTTCGTAAGTGCAAATTCATGATGGTCTGTACATTTCACATTAACAAAGTTTTCTTGGAAACAATTATTGGATTTACATTTATTGAGCAGCCTATGCTCAATGAATGTGAATCCATCAATTGAAATTTCAAGACGCTCCTAAATTTGCACTTACGAACATTTTAGTCGTACAGAGTTTAGTGAAACAGCCCCCAGCACGCGGTCAAAAGGGCCATCGCAACGTTTGACCTGACTGCCGATACTAGATACTGGTACACATCTGCCTGCGTTAATCTTGCCTGAATGTCAACATTTATGAACATATAGTGGCAATCCGAACTCGCCATCAAGTAGTTTGATTGGCTCAGCGTGATATGTAGCAAAGCTCAGGCTCAACCAATCAAGCATCTTGATTTCGAGCACAATATTCAACTATTTTGAAATAAAAATAAATTAAAATATCGGCAGGATTAGCGCAGCTGATGGTGTACGTATCTGGGCCCGTGCTTATAAAAGTTGGTACCAAAAATGATATTTGATATAGGAATGAATGGCCTTTTTGTGGAATTTATCGGGGTATAAACTTGGAAAAGCCGCGACTTTTCCAAGTTTATATCCCCGATAAATTCAACAAAAATGCCATTCATTCCTTATAATTCTAGCATTTGAAATAAATTCATCAAGAAAATGTGTTTATTTTGACAGACGGCAGCCATTTGTTTACATTGACAGCACTGACAGCGCACCTGTAGAAAGTAGCTCGGCGTGGGAGTTTACTGGGATATTTGTTTGTTTGTTTATTAGTGTTTAACGGCCTATCAACAGCTAAGGTCATGTAAGGCCGGGCAAACGGGTTCGATCCCATTTTAACCTGCTGCATTGGGGGGAAAATCCCAAAATCAGAACGGAATATTTACATCGAGAACAAATATATTCAGCCCTGAAATTAGAATAACCTGACCTGGTGCCAGGTCCATACCACACCAAAGTCACTTGGCCCCTTTCCCTAAAATAGGATTACGAATATCGTAATACTCACATAAGGGGTATAACCAGATTAAACTGTCACATACAAAATGCCAAAGACGTATGTGAGGGCCAAACCAGTAGCCTATTTCATCAACATTGCAAAGTATACTTTACTAGCAAAGTATACTTTGAGGGGGGAGTAATCATTTATTTTCCAGAAATGCATTATTTCACATAGAACTAACAAATGCATATATTTCATGATTAAAAGTATGCAGAATTATTATACTGAATTTATTACATTATCACAGCCATTAAATGGCTGTGATAATGTAATAAATTCAGTATAATAAAAATTAATAAATTTAAAAAAAAATTGAAAATTTCTCCCTCAAAGTATACTTTGCTAGTAAAGTATACTTTGCAATGTTGATGAAATAGGCTACAGGTCTCCAGTCGGGATTCCGGTAAGGATGAACCCCGATCGTTAAATTACCCGTCACGTGCTCCCACCTACCACCCACTTTACTGGGATATACATTTTGGACAGAGACTTGCTACGGGCCAATCAAATGTTAGGGAATTGTGTAAATATGTTTGTGCTGGAATTATTACAATGTAATTACTTTTCTTCAAAGGAAACAAAATAAACATTGTGTTCAACCTTTCTTTAAAATGTGCTTAGTCCTCCAAAATCAGTGAGTGAATATTTCAAGTTTGAGCAGAGCATACCGACGATGCACGTCACACGTTTTATAAGCATAGGCCCTGTTCTAATCTTGATCAGATCAATCCTGATCATATTGCTAACTACAACAACGCTACCATAGCAACGGAATGGCGAATAGCGTAGGCCCCGATCAACATGGAACGCCGAATCTACATAAACTCAAATAATTATTACTAGCTCATTGAATATTTAGAGCTAGCTCAAAATCATTTGAAGAGCTCTCAAAATCATTTGGAGTTAGCTCTGAATACTTAATGCTAGCTCTAAGTATGTCCCAACCATAACCTTTGTATTGAAGTCGGCAGACATATGGATATTGAAAGAGCTAGCAATACTTATTTGAGCTTATGTAGATTTGGCGTTCCAAGAACGCCAAATTTACATAAACTTATGCTAGTCAATAATAGCATCATTCATATGAGCTAGCATTAACTATATAGAGCTAGCATTAAATATTTAGAGCCAGCATTAAATAATTAGACCTAGCTCCAAATGATTTAGAGTGCTCTTGAAATAATTTGGAGCTACTATAAATGTTTAATGCTAGCTCTAATTATTTAGAGCTAGCATTAGTTATTTGCGTAGATTTGGCCCGTTCCATAGGCTGATCTGGGCCGACGATGGTAGCACACGTCGTATGGGCCCTTTTCTCAGCATGGCATCCGTTCATGTAATGCATTGAAAAAGCACAAACGTAACGGCAAACGAACAAAACAAAACAGTTACATTAAAATAGTATGATGGCAAGTGTGATTATTTAAATGACCACATACATGGGGTCGTTTCAATAAACTAAGTATGACAAAGTTTAAGTGCAATATCAATATTTAAACAACATTTGCTCTGACAGCAGGGGGCCGTTTCACTAAACTTCGTACGACTAAAAGTTCGTAATTGCAAAATTATGATAGTCTGTAAATGACACATTAACAATTTGTTCTTGTCAACAATTATTGGATTTACATTTAATGAGCATATGCTGCATATGCAGCCTATGCTCAATGAATGTAAATCCATCAATTGAAATTTCCAGACGATTCTTAATTTGCACTTAAAACATTTTAGTCGTAAGAAGTTTAGTGAAACGGCCCCCCGATGTTGGCAACACTTAAGTGGATGTGTTCACACTTAATGATGTGTATATGTACATTTTATGTAGAACTAGTATTTAAAGTGAACAACATTAATGTGCAAAGCATGTTCATATGAATATCCATACGAAAAATGTTATATATCGTACGAGGTTTAGTGAAACGGTCCCCAAATTTACAAGTCGTTTATACTGAATGTTCATGTAGTTTCGAAAAAAACAAATCAGACAGGACTGATTATGTGCTGTACATGATGATATTTGGTGACATTTGGACAGTTTCACCAAATTTAATATTATAATGTATGTATAAAAGATCGTCGTTACATATGATTGTACATTTAATGATGCTGGGTGCCCAGAATGATGCGAAGTATAATGGTGTGTCGAATTTAATACGCGGGCAGTCCTATGCTAATATATAGCACATTTCAAATGAACGTGGAATATGAATTATTGAATTATTTTGCGCTGACAAAACACCCACCAGTATTTGCACCTAAAATAACTGGGATTAACAACACACGATCACATGACTTAATTAACTATCACATGGTGCAATTTGACACGCACAAAATGATTTTGTGCGTGTCAAATTGCACCATGTGATAGTTAATTAAGTATCCCGTACTCAAATTAACATTCCCAGTACAAGAAAGACGGGGAGACAAGAGAGAAGACAGTCCACATCTTATCTTGCAATTATGCAGTCACCTTACTCGTTAGTTTCATTGCACATCATTCAAGATCTAATATGGATGTGCCTGGAGAAATAGGGCTTATGGGATTTGTGACCAGTGTAGCTCCTGATGAAATAGCACATTCCTGTAGCCCGATAGCGATCTATATTGCTGCTTAGAAGCATGACGTGGGCTTCACTGACGGAATAGGGAACTGTGCAGATCATACACTAAATTTGTATTAATTACCTAACGTGTTTCTGTAGCTCTCACAATTACATGTTCATACTTATTACACTCGTATATTATTATGATGTTAATGCATTCTGTTATTACAGCCAATTTTATGCAATAATTACATTTTAAATAACTGGGTGTCCATTAGTCTTAAAGGTACATGCCCACTCAGTGGGCACAACATGTTCTTTATAGGAATTAAATAAGTGTATAATTATGTCACTATTCCACCAGTTCTAAAGATTCCGAGTGCCCAATATACAGATATAATAACGCGCGTTCGTATCAGGCTATTTTCATATGCAAATCAGGCATGATTTTAATTATTTATACTGATAATTGCACATCAAAAATAAATACACAGTATAAATAGTAATGTCCGTTAACATTATAAGGAAACACGGTTATCGCCTCTGATATCAGTGAGGAAAGTTACATCTGATATAAAATGTATAATAATGCCAATCAATACGTGGGGTAATGGTGAATGAATGTTTATTTTGCCAGAAAATGTCTCAGATGATATCTCTGATATAAAGAACGTTTGTGCCTACTGAGTGGGCATGTACCTTTAAATAATGTGTTGTACTTTATGTTCCCGAAATAGTGGAAAGCTAATGATCGACACAATATTAAAGTGTATATATATTCTCATAATATAATGGTCTGAAAATCAAGTCATTATATCCTATTTACTTTTTCACGTGACACAATTACACGTTCATCTGAAATGTGCGGTATATAATATGTAGGTACTGACCGACTGTTACAGATACAACCGTATATATTGGGACACCAATCACTAGGCCAAACTCTAGTATTATCGAAATAATAATCTACAAATGAGACACGTCATGCGATTTTGTATGTTCGGATATCTGCGTAATTTCATGAAATACGTTTATAAAATTTACAACATTTTTCGTAAATGGCGTCAAAAGTTGACAATTATTTTCAGAGTGCATGCGGAATTATTTCGCATGTACTCTGAAAATGTTGTCAACTTAAATTTTGTAAACGTATTTAATGAAATTACGCAGATGTCCGAAGGTACAACATCTCATGGCGTGCCTCAAATGTCATCGAACGTTGACATAAAATTGCTTTTTTTGTCAAGTGTTGACGTCATTTACGGCAACTATGACTATGAAATAAATTTGGCGCAAAGTGGAACACAATACAACATATCGACGCTGGGTATCATCTGTATGTAGGAGACTGCGTCTGTGTTGGTTTTCTGTGGCGCATCGGTCACTGTTACCTAGGCGACGGTGGTCATAACGACAAATGGCGTAAACGAACTCGCTTCCAGCTGGAACGGTGGTCACATGATGAGGAAACAGGAAATTGCACGGGTAATGTGATTATATCGTACTTGTAACAACAAAATTACCTTTTATGTTTTGGTCCGTTTTCAAACTCGAAGTTTTGAGGAACATAATTTCCTGGTGCAATTGCTGTAATATACTTGTGAGGGCGCCGAGTTAAGGTGAATGCGAATGTGCTGGCGGAAATGACGTAGTAGACTGGTTGATGACGAAACAACCATTCCTATCACAAAACACTGTTGGCACAAATGTGGCACTGCATCCGTCTGGACGTCGTGGAACCCGACTGGGCAATCATACCTGCAAGTAGAGACATGCCATTCTCACGATTACTTTCACATCTTATCGTGACAAACGGTGAACATGCGAGTTCCTGGTGAGTGAGTTCCCAAGTCTCAAATTAATTAGTTCTCATTTAGGTCAATTCGCTCTCATGTCAAGTTAATTTGTTCTCACTAACGAACATGAGAACGAATTTTACCAATTTCAAGAATGCAACGAGAACGAATGGTGTTAAAATGAAAACGTGAAAACCAATTTATCCCGTCAACACAGTGCGTCTGTGCCGTGAAACACGGTGCCGTGAAACATTTTTGATATCCAGTCAATACAATTTTTGCATTTTACAGCCATTTGTAGGTGTTGACGGGATAAATAGAATAGTATGTTAGTGCCGTGAATGGGAAAAAATATCTGGCGCGGCACGGAAACGGGATGTGCTCGGCAGAGCCTCGCCCATCCCGTTTCCTGAGCCTTGCCAGATATTTTTTCCCATTCACGGCACTAACCTACTATTCTCTATCTATTTTCCTTATTTCTGAACCAAAGTATATGTTGTGACCACTCATTTGAACCGTCTCGGCGAGACGGTTCAAATGCGTGTCACAACATATACTTCTGATGAGAAATAAAGAAATTCTTGAGCCTTGCCGGATATGTTTTCCCATTCACGGCACTAACCTACTATTCTCTATAGACCCATACGGGAGATATGCCTTGCGATCTCTTTAGAAATGTACTGTACTTTGAAGGCATGTGAGGGGGAGAGGGTGGGTGGAACGCATGACCCTGTTTTGTGTCTATACGGTTTGCAATTTCATCAGTAGAGCACGTTTCAAGCTGGTAAAATCGAGTGTAAATAAATGTTGAGCAATCTCTTTGATCATTTATGGAGCACAATGAAATGCTCAGAGCGTTTTATAATTATCAGCCCAGCGCCCGTGGTAAAGAAACGTTCTGTGCACATTCCCCAAATGTGTGCTCGAAATCAGGCTATTTGATTGGCCGATACTGAGCACAGCTCAGCATCGTGCAATCAAACATCTTGATTTCGAGCATGAGATGGAAGCACCTGCGATTACCCAGGAGCCTAGGTTTATATTACCAGGGAACTAGCTTCTTATTCCGATGTCGTTATGAAAGAAACGCCCGTCTTACCCTGTGTAGTAATTATCCACTGGCGCCTGGTGACGGCGCCTGTTTACCGCCATCGCCTGACGATTGCCGCTGCAGATTATTCATAATTGTGTCCAGGGGAATGATTTTGTTCCTATCATTATCACTGTTGGCCGTCGTATCGTGCTGTTTATTGTTCTCCAGGACGTCTCGCATGTCGGCCGTCGGCGACAGTTTATGGAACTGGTGGTCGGAAAAATTGTCGTCTGACGGCGTATGGTCGTATGATATGGAGCCAAAACAACTTCCGTCGTTTTCGAGGTTGTCCGAAGGACTCGTGTCCGTTTGCCAGGCGATAATACCGTGACTGTCGGAGTTCTGCCAAATGTTAGCTTTATTCGGATTAAAAACATTGATTGCCAAGCTGTCACTGATTTCAAACACTTCGTCTGTGGATTTGTCAAAAATGTTTAGTTGACTATCATCCGTGTACGAATCTGTTGATTGCTGTTTCTTAGGTGGCTGTTGAGCAGGTTGATGCATATTGTTGTCTAGGTTACCCGTTTTCAGTTCAACAGCTGTTAGAAATAGACACGTGTTCTGCGGATGCGTGGTGTCAGCAGTTACATTTAAATTATCGTATTTGTCGTCTAAACTAAATGAGTTGAAATTTAATTGATTGCCATCACCTTTGTTCACATCGTAGTAAAAGTTGCGACTTGAGGGCTTGAGCAGGTTCTGTGGGTCATCTTTAATGTTGATATCCTTTTTCAGAATGGACTTCTTTTTTGGCGGAGGAAGATCAATGAGCGATGACGTAGAACGGCGTGTCGGTGACATGGCGGTTTCTTCCTGCGCTGATAGCAAGTGCTGCATGTTTTCCGAAGTCACTGGAAGAAAGTGTGGGAGCAAATATAAGTAAGGACTGAATTGACAATATGATACAGTCTATTGTATTGTCTAAATTCTTGCTATTTTGGTTATTGACGTTTTCAATGAATCTCCGATATCACAGTTTAAAGTGTAACGATAGCAAAAATACGACCCGAAACTGGTAACACAAATGAGACACGCCATGCTATTCACAGTTTGAAGTGTAACGATAGCAAAAATAAAATCCGAAACTGGTAACACAAATGAGACACGCCATGTGATTTTGCACCTTTGGACATCTGCGAAATTTCATTAAATACGTTGACAAAATTTACAATATATTTCATAAATAAGGTCAAAAGTTGACAAAATTTTCAGAGTACATGCGGAATTATATTCCGCATGTGCTCTGAAGATTTTGTCAACTTTTGACACCAGTAACATTAGATAAATTTTGTACACGTATTTCATGAAATTGCGCAGATGTCCGAAGGTACAAAATCACATGGCGCGTCTCATATGCTGAAGAGTCCGTAAGATATGTCAGTGGAGCCTTTCCAATGTCGTTGAGTATGCATCCGTTACACGTGCTGCAGTGATATTGAACAGAGGAAAAACTTGTTTGCATTATGAACACACAACTACATATCTAGCTTAGACGAAGTGCATCCCCCCCGGTAAATATTTAAGCTGTTCCATTGTGAACTCAATATCAACAAACGGCAGCGGGCCGAACTTCCCGTCAGATAAATTGTTTCATTTAGCGTTTTACATTGGAAAGATATATCATTGTTTCTGACGTTAACTGGCACCGTTTGGTATTAAATTTGCGTTTAACATGCAAGCTTTCTCCACGTTTAGCTACAAGTGTGGCCGCCAGAGACACATATAACTGGTCTAGCAGAGGGCTGATAGGCACCACCAGACTCCGTACAACGAGACTACTGTGATTTAAAAGTTATTTATTAGTGGCTGTACGACAGCACGGGTTTCTGTCATATTTATGTTAGAATCGGTTATAATTATGTCATAGTGTAGCTGTACTTGCTTGCAGAGGTTGCAATGGGTCAAGGTGTTATGTTTTCAAGTACATATAGACATAGACCGATCGAGGTTCAATTGGTATGGAACAAAATAATCACAGAATTACATGTTCGCTGGAATCTAGGGGCCGTTTGACTAAAATTCGTACGACTAAACTGTTCGTAAGTTCAAAATTATTATAGTCTATAAATTTCACATTAATAGTGTTTTCTCCTAATCAATTATTTGATTTACATTTATTGAGCATAGGCTGCTGCCTATGCTCAATAAATGTAAATCCATCAATTTAAATTTCCAGACGATCCTGAAGTTGCACTTGTAGACGTACGAAGTTTAGTGAAACGGGACCCTGTCCCGTTTTAGATATGTTTCACTATAATTTAGCCATATAATCAGCCAATTGACTGGATCCATGTAATCATCATCGGATATAACAATAGATAACGTGGTCCAAAAGGAGACTTCATCTTAGTCGACACCAGATAACTAACAACAACAACAACAACACCAACAACAACAACCTACACGAAGGACGAACACGCGAAACAGCATATGACACAAACAGTCAAATATCTCCTCATACAGACTTTAGCGAAACAAAATGCAGATATATAAACTAATACTCGAATATAAGTCGGCAAACGTGCACACTAGTCGTATGTGCAAATAGTATGGTCTATGTTAATATATATATATATGCTAACAGTATATTGTGTTTTGACACTATGGCAGGTGCTTGCACATCTTTCTAAACACATTCTCCAAATACACTCGAAATCAGACAGTGCGATTGGCCGAGACTGAGCACAGCTCAGAGCAAACTTCATGATTTGGAACGTGATAACGGAATGTTATACTCACAGACAAATATTGTCATTCAAATAAATGTTATACTCGAAATCGGTCAGTGTGATCGACAGAGGCTGCGTCTCAGCTGAATGTCGGCCAATCAAACTTCATGATTTCGGGCATGAGAATGGAGACCTACACGCACATGCGGATATGTTCAATCAAATAACATTTTGCACACACAATCAGGTAGCGTGATTGCGCATGAGAACGGAGTGTTATAGATATGCAAATACATGTACTCGTAATGCGAGAACACCTGGGGGCCGTTTCACTAAACTTCGTACGACTAAAATGTTCGTAAGTGCATTTACGATCGTCTGGAAATTTCAATTCATGGATTTACATTTATTGAGCATATGCTGCATATGCAGCATATGCTCAATAAATGTAAATCCAATAATCGTTTACACGAAAACATTGTTAATGTGAAACTTACAGACTATCATAAGTTTGCACTTACGAACATCTTAGTCGTATGACATTTAGTGAAACGGCCCCCAGTTGCACCGTGAATGACATACAAAGCTGGACACGTGCATCGATTGGCGAGCTTCAGGGAACCTGCGATATTCTGCCATTGTATACAGTAAACTATAGCGACACTCGCCAGATACAGAAAAATCGATGCCATATTTATTCAGCTCAGTGGAATTGTCTATAGGGGGGCGTCTCCGCGGAAATTGGCCCTGTGATATTAAGTTTAGAAGGCACACCAAAACTAGTTGCTGGCAGTAATACTCTGCAAAATTCGCTTATCGTTCGTGCTATGGACGGTACTGGAGATATGCAGAGTTACTGCTCGCAACTACACGTATTGATTTGATTGATAGATGTTTAACGGCGACCTATCAACAGCTAATGCCATTTAAGGCCGGTCCAACGGGTTCGATCCCGCATTTAACCTGCTGGTGGGGGGGGGGGGGATAATGTCGGAATAATATATATAACCTATAAACCGGAGACATCCTCACCGTGTTTACTTTTGGGTGTGGGTGTGTCGACACTAATTGTTCGTTAACCCTTTAACACCACATACCTGTATAGTGGTATTGGCAAACAGTGTAGATCCAGATGAGACGGCTCGTCAGGATATGCACTGTTTGCAAGTACGTTTCATATTTTTGAGAAAAAAACACCCCCTTTTCATAAATGGACTAGCCTGAAAGTCATTTTGTGACGGTTGGATTGGTTGCAAAATTAACATATCAACATCCATTCCAGTTACTTATGGGTAAAAGGGTTAATGTTAAATGGCTACACATGCGCAAATCCGTTTTAAATATTTACACAATTCCCTAACATTTGATTGGTCCGTAGCAAGTCTCTGTCCAAAATTTATATCCCAGTAAACTCCCATGCCGAACTACTTTCCGTAACCGTCAGACGAAGTTAAAATAATTCTTAAGAAAACGGAAAATAAACACATTTTCTTTATAAACTTATTTCAAATGCTGGAATTATAAGGAATTAATGGCCTTTTTGTTGAATTTATCGGGGATATAAACTTGGTAAAGTCTCGGGAATACTGGACGAGGCCTTAAAAAATTACAATTTTCTAAAAAAAAAAAAAAAATTTATTTTTTTTTTTTATATTGTAATTTTTTATCGCTTCGTCCAGTATTCCCGCGACTTTTCCAAGTTTATACCCCGATAAATTCCACAAAAAGGCCATTCATTCCTATAATTAATTATAGGGAAATCTCTATGAACTGGCCACAATGAGGGATCGTAGCTAGTTATCTCCCGTTGAATATATTTATAGAAATCCGGTCCAAAGTGTGTATTTTACGGCCTTATTGCTTGTAAAAAGGCGAATATAGCATGATTTGTTATGAAAAGGAGAAAGTGTAGTTATTTCGACTAGTGTTGAACCAGATCATAATACATATCTACACAATCTGATCCGGGACTCCATTATTTGCCAAAATCATATTTTCACACTTATTAATGTCATTGCAACCAGTGTAGACAGTTTTGCGAACAGAGTAGACCCAGATCAGACTGCACACCTGTGCAGTCTGATCTAGGTCTACTCTGTTCGCAAAACTCAATGTTTGTGCTATTCAGTAAGAAATCAACGCTGAAATACAGCATAGGACAGGATCTCTATAAATAGATTTGCAAAGGGAAATCACTAGATACGTTCCTTCATTGGGACACATTACTGACTGAAGGTGAAGGCGATGTATAGGTGGGGAGGAACATGCATGTGAACCAACGTCAGATTGCGTACGAATTGTTTCTAAATAACCAGAATCTCATGGCTTTTAATCAGCGCGAGTGTTGCTAATACGAGTTGTCACATAGAGGAATATATGCAGTAGTTGTGGCTGTATCTGGAGTATTGTGATTAGGGCACTTGTGTCATCTAGTGCACTCCTGAAGCTTGGTAAGGATCACAACTATTATATAGCAAATTACGTTGCAAAACACGACGCAGACGTTTCTACGATTATCTTAGCCGTCGTTTTGACATTACCAAAAGTATCAGTAACATCGTACACGGCGTCTAATAGTTAGAAGCATTACGGGTATTTCATTCTATGAATGGCGAACAGTGCGCATATCCTAATCAGACTGTGCGGATGCACATGCTGATCTGGATCGACACTGGTCATAAAACCCATAAGTCCAATTTCTCCATTCACAGCCACAATTATATAATGGTTCGACTGTGGAATTAATATTATGGTGGCGATCGCAACCAGTAGAAACGTTCAGAAAATAAGTTAGATTTCCCCGCCGATTTCTGACATAGTTAAGGGCACGTAAAATGGCAATAGCTCAATTGCGACCGTTACTGACAAAAGCAACCTTACATCGTTTGCGACCAGTGCAATGTTAGACCGGCTTACACACCCGAACAGTCTGCTTATGATATATGCGGCTTGCTCTGATTATGATATATGCGGCTTGCTCTGATTATGATATATGCGGCGTGCAGTGCAGCGAGTGAAGTAAACTTACTGCCGTCAGCAAGAAATGAGTTTGTAAAACATGGACGCCCCCATGGCATACTGGGGGCCGTTTCACTAAACTTCGTACTACTAACATGTTCGTAAGTGCAATATTATGACATTTCACATTAACAATGTTTTCTTGTAAACAATTATTGGATTTACATTTATTGAGCATAGGCTGCATATTTATATTTATTGAGCATAGGCTGCATATGCAGCCTATGCTCAATAAATGTAAATCCATCAACTGATATTTCCAGACGATCCTAAATTTGCACTTACGAACATTTTAGTCGTAAGAAGTTTAGTGAAACGGGCCCCTGGACTCTAACTAGATAGTATGTATTAAAAAAAATAAAACTTTAAATTTACACAAATTTCAGTCAGTTGTGAAAGTCTTACACAATTGTTGACAACATAAAATGGCCAAGTGTTTCAGCACCATGTTGAAGGTTACAAAGGTCAAGGTCATGTCACTGGTGGTGAGATTGCGTCACACATGTTCAGGTGAATGAACTGTCCAAATATGAAAGCAACCCTTCTAGTAATATTGAACATATTACATGATGGAGAAACTCTTGCAAACTTTTCGATGAAAGAAAATGGCTAAGTGTTTCAGCACCATTTCTAAGGTCACAAATGTCAATGTCATGTCATTGGTGGTGCGTCACACACGTTCAGGTGAATATACTGTCCAAATATTAAATCAATCCTTCAATTAATATTGAAGACTTTTCGACGTAAATGTACATGGACGGACATACGGACGGACGGACATCAAGAGCAACGCAATATGCCCCCTTTGCTATCGCGTAGAGGGCATAATAAAACTAGTTTGGATTTATGGAATGGCGACTGGCGTATACCATCATAATATCGGATACACATTGCTTATCTGATGGCTGGTCGCAAACGTCGTAAGGTACCTTTCCGAGACGGGGGACCAACTGGAACACATGTTAGCTCGTGCAAGGTGGAAAACTTTGAAAACAAGAAACAGATTACAAACTGATAAATAAAATAAATACACACAGAACTAAAATAAACAGGAAAATAAACATAACAAGCAGACACCACTAACGAATCCCCAAGGCTAGGAACATATATGTGGATTTGACTGGAGAAATTTGGCTTATGGTGTTTGCGACCAATGTAGATCTAGATCAGCATGTACATCCGCACAGCCTGATCAGGATTTGCACTTACGAACATTTTAGTCGTACGAAGTTTAGTTTAACGGTCCCCTGATGAATATAATACAAATATAGTGTATTTTGATATTAACTTTACCAATTCTGGTTCGGAACTTCAGATTTTCCCAGCAAGCCTGTGAATTCTTAAAGGTACATGCCCACTCAGTAGGCACACCATGTTCTTTATACCAGAGACATCATCTAAGACATTTCCTGGTAAAATAAATATTCATTCACCATTGTCCTAGTATTGATTGGCATTATTATACATTTTATATCAGAAGTAAATTCCCACACTGATATCAGGGGCGATTACCGCGTTTCCTTAAAATGTTAACGGACATTACTATTTATTATCTGTATTTATTCTTTGATGTGCAATGATCACACTGTATAATTTGTCAAAAATACTATTTTTTAGGTGACGCATTTAATTAATATAAATAATTAAAAAATATTATGCCTCATTTGCATATGAAAATAGCCTGATACAACCGCGCGTCACTATCAGTAAAATAAATATTACTAAATGATTATATCTGTATATCAGGCACTCGTAATTTTTAGACCTGGCGGAAGAGTGACACAATTATATACTTATTTAATTCCTATACAGAATATGTTGTGCCTACTGAGTGGGTATGTACCTTTAAGCGTTTCATAGCCTCATCTGGTAAACTTTTTACCAAAGGACACGTGTCTGGTATAGTGTGTACTCTCTATATTTATCAGGTAACCTGTCATGTATTGACCGTATACCTACTGACTGATAACATATTGTTGTATCAGGCATTGACCTGATTCATTCGGGTTACAACGAAGTGAAACTGATGTTCCACAGGTCGGATGACGTCACGTGATGTTACAGAATAAGGTCAGTTTAATGATCTAACGTAAACAAGACCGCGTTCTGTCCATAGATAACGACGTCATATGTGGTCTTTTTCGAGCATAAACCGTTACCAGTAGCTTATTTCATCAACATTGCGAAGTATATTTTACTAGCAAAGTATACTTTGAGGGAGTAATCATTTATTTTGCCTGAAATGCATTATTTCATATAGAAGTAATACATGCATATATTTAATGATTAAAAGTATGCAGAATTATTATACTGAATTTATTACATTATCACAGCCAAATTGGCTGTGATAATGTAATAAATTCAGTATAATAAAAATTAATAAATTTATCATAAAATTGAAAATTTCTCCCTCAAAGTATACTTTGCTACTAAAGTATACTTTGCAATGTTGATGAAATAGGCTACTGATAAATAGAACACCATGCTACTGTCTTTTGATATCAAGTGTATCAGGCACAGCTCGGAAACGGTAGGAATTCCTTGACAAGCCTCGGAATTCTAACGCGTTTCCTAGCCTTGCCTGATAAACATGATTCCAAAAGACATTTAACTAGCCTGGTATGTTCTATGTATTTGTCTAGAACTGTGCAATGACAACAAAGACATGTATGCATGTAGAGGCGTTGAGTGTAACTGTTTTAGTTCGTAATCCACGACCGTGCAATCATTAACTATGCCAACAAACATACGCAGTTAAGTATACCGAAGTAGGTATGTGTTTTTATATAAACCCTTAAAAAGCGGAAAAGGAACAGCGGCACCTTCTCCCCCTTATTTCATTTCACTTTCCTAACACAACAGTGGAGATAAAACATGATTTTATTTGGAAATGTGAAACGTAAAAAAAATACTACGCACAAGCAGTCAATTGTTAATGATTACGCGAGGCTAAGATCGCGGGCTTGAACCAAACCAAAACCAAAGATCAAGGTTGACATTATTACATTGAACGAAACATATAGGATGCACATTATATTAAACAAATAAACAATAGACAATAAATATGCAATTATTTTTGCATACCCTACCTGATTTCGGATTTGCAATCAGATGATAATTGGCAAGCTTTCTCCCGGTCGATGGACTACCGTGCAATTTCCCCGCTAAGGAAACCGCCTTTCGGAATTTTAACTTGGGTTTTGGAAAACCTTGCATATCACGGATTATATTGTCTGTGGAAGAAAATGTTCTTTCAATCACCTCCCCAAAGTGGAGGTGTCGTTCGTGAGAAGTTTCGGACCGGTGTCGTTTAAGACTTCCACCATGACTTCTATCACGTGCTTGGCTAGCTCTCGTGACATCATTGTCGTCATGGAAACGTGTGCCCTGTAAGGGAGGCTGAGAATTAAACCGTTGCCACGTGGCAATAAGTCCATCATCAAGTCGTTGAACAATTTGTTCGGGAAAAACGTTGCACTCGTCATTGTTCGCATTCACAGCCATGCATTTTATATTTTCAGATCCATGTTTGGAAGCACAGTTCGTGTTTTCAACAAAATTGTAATTCGTGAAACTCGAGGTATCATCAGCTCCGTCAATTGGATTAACGTAAATATTATTGCGTAACATTTCCAGCGGTGGGTTCCTTCCTTTTACCGGTGGGCTTGTGGGTAGGTGCGTCATGCAAGATAAATAGGTGTCGCTGCTACTAGTCGTGCTATTCTCGCGTGCAAATGACGTCATTTCTATGCATGGCTTCCTGCCCGGAATATTTGGCGACTCTGTGCCTTGTAATGCATACTTGACCTGTGGTGATATCAAATGTGCTATAGTAGAAAATCATGCATGCTTTGCACGTGCAGGACGATGCAGTATAATAATGTTAATATTAACTACAGGCCAAAGTCAACTGTTAGTGCGAGGCAGATCACAGCACACACCAGCTAGTCCCTTACTACAGCTATAACCAGGCCGTGGACGGCTGATACAAGGACTAGTCATTGCACCCCGTCTGTAGTTACCTGCAATTAAAGAAATTAGTATGTGGTCCTATCCACCAGACAATACACATGTCAGGTAAGATGTTGTTTGGTAACACTTTACGGAAAGTCCGAAATTGTTACGAAATTGTGCTGGATCATTATTACAGGACGTTCAAAGTGGGTACGATTTTGTACTGTGAAGAAACTTTCAGAAAGTCCGATAGGGTACGGTGCCGTCCCTTGAAGGGACGCCTCCGTACCCAATCGGACTTTCCCCAGTTTATCCTAGCACAATTTCGTACCTCCGGTGATAATACACGTTTTCTATCGCATGGGTGGTATTTTAGGAAATGTATTCTCATCTCCGCTAAATAAAGAAGTTCAGGTAAAAATTATAAATAACAAATGCAAATATTCTAAACGTTTAACAACGTTGACATAATTAATAGTATATCACGAATATTTGGCAAATATCGCTCAAGGGATAAGGCGCATTGTTTCACAGATGTCTCACCGAAATAGTACAAAATGGTGTATTCAAATTACAAATCCTTTTTTTATTTTGGGTAATACGAAAGCAACCTTGTGTTATTACAAAACATCGATGAAAGAAGGCAAATAACCAATGGACGAGTCCAACTGTATAGTTGTGATGGTACAAAGATACATGTCGGTAGTGCTGCCGTTGGGATGTCTGCATGATATGAAATATATTGCAACATAAACAACAAATAATCTAGTCTTTTAGAATACAGAACAATCGCTTTGACCCATAGTTAAAGGCATAGAAATAAATACACGCTTACAAAAACAAAGGGTGCACATGTATGGGTGGCGGTGTATGTCATAAATACCGATTCTAACGTGTAAGTTAATTGTTAAAAATAATTTTAAATTCCTTATCTGAATGTCAACCATTTCTATTGCTATATAAATTACATGTCGTGATATTTTCTAACACGTTAAAATGACACTTATGAAAATAAACGGCACACATACCATATGACATGAATAAATAAAGTACATACTATTGACATATAGATCGAATCGGTGTTACATGAGTCTACATCGCTGATACTTTAATTGTAATATTGTAATATGTGTATGTTATACGAAAACCATTTGTGTCTGAATGTTAGCAATTGTATAATTGTATGAATTAGAGACAAAATAAATCTATCATATCTAGAATTATAGTGAAACAACAAAGAAATTAGTATGCATGTATATCAAACTTATATCCTTCAAATTCCTGGTATAGAATATAATAATAGTTCTAAAGCATACACGATGGCACAGTATCGATGTTAATATTAGATGTAAGTACATATAATTCCAGCACAACAATATTTACACAATTCCTTGATTGGCCCGTAGCAAGTCTCTGTCCAAAATTTATATCCCAGTAAACTCCCACGCCGAACTACTTTCCGTAACCGTGAGGCGCAGTTAAAATAATTCTTAAGAAAACGGAAAATAAACACATTGTTTATTTCAAATGCTGGAATTATAAGGAATGAATGGCCATTTTGTTGAATTTATCGGGGATATAAACATGAAAAAGTCGCGGGAATACTGGACGAGGCATTCCGGCCTTCGTCCAGTATTCCCGCGACTTTTCCAAGTTTTTACCCCGACAAATTCAACAAAAATGCCATTAATTCCTATAGTAGTGCACAATACAATCGACACTTAACTAGACAACAACACCAATGACACATTTGGGAGTCAGCAATGTATCCTAACGCAATACCGAACAAAAAGGTCGTGTCAGAACATGCAAATTCATAAAATAAACGTTTCTCCCAAAACAAAATATTCGATTATAATGAAAATTGCAGAATAGGCATTGATACAACAGTAAGTAAAACAGAGAATAGTAGGTTAGTACCGTGAATGGGAAAACATATCTGGCAAGGCTTAGAAAACGGGATGGGCGAGGCTCTGCCGAGCACATCCAATTTCTGTGCCGCGCCAGATATTGTTTCCCATTCACGGCACTAACTTATTATTCTATTTATCCCGTCAACACCTACAAATAGCTGTAAAATGCAATACAAATAACCCCAGCCACCGCACATATTCATACGCAGTGATTAGGTCGTATTGACAGGATATCAAAAATGGGACAGTGTTTCACGGCACAGACGCACTGTGTTAAATACAATACTGTGAATTACAACAAGAATTGTCAGAAGATAACGAAGCTCGCCGGTTGGCAGCCTTCACTCAAACTTGGCACAGTTGTATAAAAAACATGAATATTATATAACTTGACCCTGGGTTAAAGGGTGTGCAGTGGACCTTGACATTGGGGTCAGTGGTGGAAGGTAGGTCGTGGATTTGCTATAGCATGATATAGCATATTAAGATGAATGCATGTATGAAATATCAATGAGCTCCCTGAAAACAGAAGTTATACACAATTTAATCCAACGTTAAGTTGATGAACACACTAAGTTGGTGATTTTCTACAGCATGATAGATATTCACATGAGGAATGCATTATCATGTATGAATGTGCTAAGTTTGTGACATTGACCTTGGGGAAAGGGGTGGGCGATGGGTCATGGATTTGCTATAGCACGATAGAGTATCATGAGATGAGTATCACGGCGTTCTATGAAAGAAAACAGATGTTATAAGACATTTACCCCAACGTTAAGTTTATGAATGTGCTAAGTTTGTGACATTGACCTTGGGGTAATGGGTGGGCGATGGGTCATGGATTTGCTATAGCACGATAGAGTATCATGAGATAAATGCATGTATGGAATATCGAAGCGTTTCATGGAAGGAAACAGATGTTACAAGACATTTAACCAAACGTTAAGTGTATGAACATGCTAAGTTTGTGACCTTGACCTTGGGGTAAGGGTTGGGTGGTGAGTCGTGGATTTGCTAATGAATGATAGAGGTTCATCTGAGGAATGCATGTATGAAATATCAAGGCGTTCCATGAAAGGAAACATATGTTATAAGAGATTTACCCCAACGTGTGACCTTGACCTTGGGGTAAGGGGAGGGCGATTGGTCATGGATTTGCTATAGCACGATAGAGTATCATAAGATGAATGAATGTATGAAATATCAAGGCGTTTCATGAAAGGAAACAGATGTTATAAGACGTTTACCCCAACGTTAAGTTTATGAATGTGCTAAGTTTGTGACCTTGACCATGGGGAAAGGGGTGGGGTGGGTCATGGATTTGTTATAGCACGATAGAGTATCATCAGATGAATGCATGTATGAACTATAAAGGCGTTCTATGAAAGGAAACATATGGTATAAGACATTTACCCCAACGTTAAGTTTATGAATGTGCTAAGTTTGTGACCTTGACCTTGGGAAAAGGGGTGGGGGTGGGTCATGTATTTGCTATAGCACGATGGAGTATCATCAGATGAATGCATGTATGAAATATCAAGGCGTTCTATGAAAGGAAACAGATGTTATAAGACATTTACCCTAATGTTAAGTTTATGAATGTGCTAAGTTTGTGACCTTGACCTTGGGGTAAGGGTTGCGTGGTGGATCATGGATTTTCTACAGCATGATAGAGGGTCATTCGAGGAATGCATGTATGAAATAACAAGGTGTTCCATGAAAGGAAACAGAAGTTATAAGACATTTATCCCAACGTTAAGTTTGTGGACGACGCCGACGACGACGCCGACGACGCCGACGCCGAAGACGCCGCAGGGGGTATGCCATAAGCTCTTCTGCACTTCGTGCAGGCGAGCTAAAATGTGCATTGATTCACATCACATACATACTTACTCTAAAATGTAATATGAAGACAGTATTTCTTTAACATTATTGGATACTAATTATAATGGATGTATGCGGCTATCATAACGGTGTTCTACATAATTTGTATGTAGTAACGTTATCAGGTATGCACATCGGTAATGAGATGAGTGGACTGACCCGATAAGTGATACAGCATAACATGCCCTTATAGAGTTTGGGATTGACGAAGGAATAGTCAATACATGTATATACAAACGGCTGTACATGTTCGCAATATGTAATTGATAGTACGTTAGGAACACATATCTTTGTTTATTTGTCTAACTGTGTTATTCGTAGATGACTGTATCAATCGCTGAACTATGTAAAACTGACAAACAGATTGTACGTACTATTACTAAGCTGTCTCAGCTGGTCACTCAAAGTACAGTAAGTGGTACACGCTAACAATACAATGTTCACATACACTGCATTCGTACACCAATGATACTATACGATAGTTGGTACCCTTAGCAAAGGTAAGCTGTGTTGTAGCTATAACATGTAGGTATAACATGGTTCCGGATAATTCTTTAATACTTCTATATTTCGAATATGCGAACAATAAATATTTATTTAGAAGACATATGCCATACGGAATCGTATTTTATACCAAACAACATAACGTCTAATGTCTAATATATTATAATTTAGTATAATTCCAGCACACAATTCCCTAACATTTGATTGGCCCGTAGCAAGTCTCTCCAAAATTTATATCCCAGTAAACTCCCACGCCGAACTACTTTCCGTAACCGTGAGGCGCAGTTAAAATAATTCTTAAGAAAACGGAAAATAAACACATTTTCTTGATGAATTTATTTCAAATGCTGGAATTATAAGGAATGAATGGCCTTTTTGTGGAATTTATCGGGGATATAAACTTGGAAAAGTCGCGTCCAGTATTCCCGCGACTTTTCCAAGTTTATACCCCGATAAATTCCACAAAAAGGCCATTCATTCCTATAGTATATTCGCCCCGTATCCGATTTCACCAACCTTTCAAACGTCCTTATCCTAACACCTTAGTTTGTCTCAAAGTGTATGTAACATATTAAATAGTTGTATTGTGCAACTACTCTTACTTATCATACATTTATAGGTCAATTGTAAACATAGATATATGTGTACATGCAAACATTAGATTATATTTTCGCTATGCCATTAGTCACAATGCATTGTAAATGTTTCTGTGTATGTTGCACTCGCTCATGGGCCAATTGGCGTAATGCAAATACACTTTCTTCTATGTCGGTAATGTCTATTTCACAGAGAGCGGATAATTCACCTCGGACGGTAATAACTTGCACGCGTTATGTCGTGCCATTAGTATGCGTATTATGCAAATACATAAGCAATAAGCGCGGTGCTAAATGCGGTGTGCTTAAAGATGTTTGACGGCGAATTATCGGGCTAAGAAAAAGTAGGTCGCCGGCTGAGAAAGGGGACATTATGACGTGTACAAACAATGTAGATCCTGCTCACATGAACTCACTTATTGGTAACACCTGTTATCTGCAGGTATACACAATGGTCAATTAACTAGCGTACACCATGTTCAGCCTGCGCGGATGAATGCGCAGTCTTACACAGGGTTACAGTGTTCTGTAACGTCGTACAGTCTCTGTTCTCGGTCGGGTACGAATGTGACAAGTGGTTTAGCGCCTCGACTCCCTGGGCGCCCGAGTATTAGCGGCTATGATGTCGGCTGAGCGCCGATACAATCATGGTACGGCATCGGACCGATAGTATCTTAGATGATCGAAAAAGCCACCGTTAGATCACAGTTCGTCCGCATGTACGAGGAGATAATCCGCGAGCTTTAGCGAGCGGATTATCTCCTCGTACATGCGGACGAACGTGATCTAACTGTGTTATCACATCCTCATGTCCATACATTGCCCATGTGCTGTGTAAATGCAAAAACAACACTCGACAATGTATCAAAGATGTGATAAAATAATAAATCACGTGGTTAATGGCTTCATTAATTGATTGGATGATTGATTCAATGAATACTGACTTGGGGGTTACGTCCGTTCAACGGAGGCTACAGTGGGTCCAGCGTGTAAGTGCACACACGAACGAACACGACAGCTTGGAAGCAACCTGTCGTGTTCGTTCGTGTGTGCACTTACACGCTGACCCCACTGTATGATGTCTGCAGAGCGCTGATACTGCGAAACATTTCTAATTGAAGGCGTCAGTGGAATAAAGGACGTTTCATTATAACTATTATTCATTATAACCCCGTATTCCACTAACCCATGCAATTGTCTCGTTTCACGATTTTTTACAGCGGAAAATCAATGAGATAGTTGTTTACTAGATGTCGCCTATTCCATTGTTCGTCTCTATTAGATTGGCGTTCAATTATTCTTTGTTATGATACCGTACTATTAGGTTATAGTTCGTCCTACTCTCTACTGATTTCACATATTACAAAATTTAACCCCAATACAGTGGGGTCAGCGTGTAAGTGCACACACGAACGAACACGACAGGTTGGAACCAACCTGTCGTGTTCGTTCGTGTGTGCACTTACACGCTGACCCCACTGTAAGTTACATATTACCAGATTTAATGATCAACCGTTTGACAGGAATTGGAAAATAAATACTCGGATGCGAGATGCATAGTACAACTTGACGAAACTATAAGTAGGTTATTATTCACATATTGGAGTTTTAAGGAACTAAATGCGACGGTCGCTACCGCTCCCTTGCATTTAATTCCCAAACAATCCAATATGTGAACAATACCGTACAGTATACGTGCAGTGTGTATTTACGTCGTCTATAAAACGTATAATTCGCCCTACTTTCTAAGCCAATCGCTGGCCAGTATCCCGCTCCACATATTCACATATTGCAAGATTTAACCCCGATAAGTTACATACCGTATTTATAATTCGTCATACTTTCTAAGCCAATCGCTGGTCAGTATCGCGCTCCGCTTATTTCACATAGTACAATATTTAACTAATAATAATAAAAATAACATTTTATTCACTCTAAGCCACATGCGTGACACACGAGGTATACAATAGATTACATAATACAACGATGGGTACAAATACAAAATGCATATGTATAAGCTCACTAGTCATTATAACCATAAAGCATTTCTTATAAAAATAGCTAAATTTCTTAATTGCTTTCCAGATTTTTTCTCAAATAGCTGTGCGAATTTTAAAATATTTGGTCTTCTAAAATAAAATGGCTTGATATACCGTTTTCGAACTTCATCATAGAAGCGGCACTCGAAAAGGAAATGAAACTCGTCACCGAGAGCACCAGCGCCACATTTGTTGCAGTGCAACAGCTCAAACTGCTTGATTGCGAGTTGAGATTGCCAATTGATGTTTAGAAACGTTGACATCATTTAACGCAGGCGGTTGTGTATGAATCATTTGATAACAGACGCGAAAACCGTGATATAGCACGGGTACCAAGTATTCCGCAAAGTATATTAGGTGGTTAAATGATCTATGTCTTAATTGCGAGATAATTTATAACATAGCGATCGAATAAAAATATAACTGTATGCAATTGTAGACGTTTATTGTCAAGCTCGGTTTAAAGATACAACTGCACCGATTTCCCATTAATAATACATTACAAGTGGTCACCACACATATAATATGTTTGCAGTTGGCACACTGTACATGCTATAAATGGATACATAAATGTTGTTTTGAAGAATTGAATTTGACGCAACATTTTGTTACAATAGCACGCGAAGTAACAATTAAAAGCACTTATATATACTGGAATGGCTGATGCCAATATAATACAAAGGAAATCATACTCATTCTCGTAGAACATGGGAGTGAGGTTCACTCTATTATAGAGCGAGACATGTCAATAATCGGGAGCATCGGACAACAACGGCATAACGATATTGCGACCGCGGTATCAGAGTATATGCATTGCCTAGTACGGTAACTGGAGAACCGTTAATGGCGTCAACGAATGAGTGAGAAAATACTCAATCATCAATATCTATCAGACTATGGCAGAACGTTGAGAGATAAAGTTAGATTTCATTATTAATAAGTACAGTAGAGCCCATCTAAACCGGACACAGAGAACATGTGTTGAGCTTAATTTAGATGTGTTTCATTTACCTCCGATAACAATGTCTGTTAATGATCGCTAAGCAGCCACGCGTGTCTTGCAGTCATCTGTCTGTATTACAGTGGAACCTCTCTAAACCGGACACCCTGTGACATCACAGGGTGTCCGGTTTAGAGGGATTCCATTGTATACGTAATTTCGATTCAGTTGTTCTGGTGTCAAACCATTGTCTCCGTCCTTGGTTGTCGAATTACTAATGATCCGACACTTACGTAATGAAAACACTTCTATATATTCATTTGGCACGCTTAGATGTATATTTCGAACCGATGCAAGCACGTACCCACGGACGCACGGAGGTCACAACTTGCTGGCATTCTCCGTTTTTCACCGATACGAATTCCGTAAATTGACGACAATCTCCGTAAATGACGTCGAAAGTTGGCAAAACGTTCAGAGCTCCGAGTGTTTTGCCAACTTTCGACGTCATTTACCGGAAATATGGCTAATGTCAGAAATCAACAGCGGCGGCATATACGGCGTCGTCCTAGAAATAGGCAGACTTATCTGATCACGTACATTGTATCTGGAAACAAGTGCAATTGTTGTTAAGTATGAAACTCGAGAGTGCTCGGATGATATTTCCGGTAAAAGCCCTATCTATTATTGTCCATTGATTTTATTCTTCACATATTTGCATATTAACACTGTTTGTTTTAGAGCGAGTGCATATAGTTTAAGATTGCTAGTACCATTGTACGCGAATATTCATTGCCACAAACATATGAATATTGCGTATATTACGGTGTTTTTACGTTATGACATGACATAAACAAAAACGTATTATGGTGGAAAACATGTATTGGCATTTCATTAGAATTGTCTCCTTGGAGACAATTCTAATGAAATACCAAGATGTGTTTTCATTTACGGGAAATCCGACCCTGCTTATAAATATTCGGCCGACTCTAGACATGTTTTGGCGGTTTTAAAAAATGTTCATTTTCGATTCTTCGAGTACTTAATGCGTCCTTTGCGTACTTTAGGCGCTTGTTTTTCGTGTGCCTGCAGCAATAACAACAACAATACGTACAAACTAGTGAACCTATTCCACCATATTGGCGCATACTGTGTCACAATGTCTAGTAGTATTAAAAAGAAAGCATACCCTCCCTACCAAGTTTTTACATACTGTCTTTCACAAAAACCTGCCCAAATTTTACGGCCATGTAAACAATGCAAAAACAATATATTTTTTGATAATATTAAATTTTATCAAAATATAAGAATGAGCCTTCTTTTTATTTCGTGAAATTTGGTAAAATATTGATGTTATTGCGCAAAAACAATTTCCCCATGTTAAATCCCCATAGACATCTTCACAGTGTGAAGCTGAAGCTGTCTATGGGGATTTAACATGGGGAAATTTTTCTAATTTCAGAAATAGTGGACCGATTTTCAAAATGTAACTTTTGTTTTCTTAGATAGATAATTTCCAAGCTATCTAGCTAGGTTTTTTTGGTTTTTCGTCTCCTCTTCTAGGTTTCCTGTATGGGGATTTAACATGGGGAAATTTTTCTAATTTCAGAAATAGTGGACCGATTTTCAAAATGTAACTTTTGTTTTCTTAGTTAGATAATTTCCAAGCTATCTAGCTAGTTTTTTTTTGTTTTTAGTCTCCTCTTCTAGGTTTCCACCTCTTTTTCCCCCATGTTAAATTCCCGTAGAGAACTGATTTTTCGTAATATAATCAATATTTGACAACATTTCACGAAATAAAAAGAAAGCTCATTCTTAAATTTTGATAAAATTTAATATTATAAAATCTTTCTTGTTTTTGCATTGTTTATATGGCCATACAATGTGGGCAGGTTTCGTGAAACAGACAGTACTTAGTCTTTTTCTGGACCGTTGCAAGTACCACAGGTTATTTTTTGACAGGCCTATGTCTCCAAGGTGTATGATCACGTGGTACTAACAACAACAACAAGTACTGAAACTTCCAGAATCAATCCGATTGAAAGTACGTATTCTTTTATATTGTCCTTATTACGTAACGGATTTTTATGAAATATGGCGCATCAAACGCGTCTTGTTAAGCTGCATTTGGTGGTCTCTGTATTTTCGCCCAAACTTCTGTCGTTTTTGCGAAGAATCGATGTCCGTGTCTCCGACACGGACATCTATTTTTCGCAAAAACGACATAAGTCTGTGCCAAACTCCCTAGACCACCAAATGCAGCTCACGAAGACGCGTTTGCTGCGCCATATTTCATCAAAATCCGTTGCATGTTAAGGAAAATATCAAATAATACTTACTTTGGAGTGGGCAACTTTGTTGTTGTTGTAACCACGTGATCATGCACCTTGCAGCACCACAGTTTTTTTTTGGATAAGCCTATGTTTCGCAACTGTCGATAGTACTTGTAGTGGCAAAAACAACGAACGTATGCCATCGTATGTATAGTGTAGTGTTCTTATGCTATGGTATCCGTAATAGCTGTATCATTGATAGAATGGCGAACAGTGCAGATCATCTCTAACAAATAAAATCCACCCTGCAGCTTCAAATTCCGCAAACCCCGTGTCTGAGAACCAAATTACTTACTGTTTATGGCCTTAGTTACTTCATTGGTTTCTGGTATGTACCATAGCCGTGCATACATATACTAGCTTTACACCCAGAAGATGAGTACTCAATACCGTAATCCATTTACCAGGTAACGAGCTTTGTATTGGCCGAATACGTACTGACTGACAACATATGTAATTGCTGTATCACGCTGACACATGTACGAATATCTAGGTTATAACCAATTGAAAACTGACGTTTCATAGGTCGAACGGCGTCACATGACTTTACCGAATGATGTTAGTGGAATGACGTCACGGAAACCGCTTTATTTTCAACGAAAACAACGTGATAATTGTTCATTCTGTAGCCAAAAAAGGTTACCTGATAAATAGAATACCATGCTAGTGTCGTTTGATATCAAATTTATCAGGTTCGTCTCGGAAACGCTAGGATTTCCTCGGCAACCCTGGGAATTCCTACGCGTTCCATAGCCTTGCCTGATAAACTTGATATCAAAGACAAAGTATTTTTATAGCTTATATTTAAAGGTACATGTAGATGTTCTGAAGAAGAAAATTGAACATTAATTCATGGAAGATTCGTACTGATTTGTAAAGCGTCATCATAACCGTGGCACCTAATGACATGGCGGCAAAACTAACTATTCAGCGGAATTATTGTAACCGTGCTTATTGATTTCACGCACACCAGGAATCCGCACGGTATTATGGGAATCAATAAACCTGAATACGGGAGGTTAGCTCTTACAATGATGAATTAAATTGTGCAGTCTGCTGATTTTTTATTTTTCGTTTTCCCATTGAAAACATGTTTTGACAACACATGAGAATTGTCTCCTTGCTGCCAAAACATGTATATTATTAAACAAAATATACAAAACGTGATTAACAGCAGACGACAATATTCGACTCCCGCCTGTTAATTGTTAATAGGCTTATATTTCAAAGTTTCAGATAAATCTCAAATTATGAAAACAGATAACGCATTATTTGAGAGAAAACTATTGTCCAGTGTTCGTCAGTATCGTCTCTACGAGACGCTTCTCGAAAACATATACAATAACATGTACATGCCTTCTGATAATATCGTGAAGCAAAATCGAAGTTTACGGCAATATATTTGCCCTATCTGATTCCCTATAATTCAATCCCAGATGGGATTGATTCACATTTAATTCCATTAGAATGAACTGTACTGCATCGGGCCGTGTAAATGTTACACATATCAATCGTGTAGCCGTGTAAATGCTATGAACATCAATTTAGATAGCCGTGTAAAATGTCATAAACATCAATTCAGGTAGCCGTGTAAATGTTATGAACATCAATTTATGTAGCCGTGTAAATGTCATAAACTTAAATTCGTCTGAATGCCATACATATAAATTCATGTAGCCGCGTAAATATTATAAAAATCAATAAACATCGCCGTGTAAATGTTATAAACATCAATTCGCATAGCCGTGTTAATTTTATAAACATCAATTCGTGTAGCCGTGTAAATGTCACACACATCAATTCATTTAGCCGTGTAAATGGTATGAACATCAATTCATGTAGCCGTTTAAATAATATAAACATCAATTCATGTAGCCGTGTACATGTTATCAACATCAATCCATGTAGCCGTGTAAATGCTATGAACATCAATCCATGTAGCCGGGTATATGTTATAACATCAATTCGTGTAGCACTATGCATGTTATAAACATAAATTCGTTTAGCCGTGTAAATGTTATAAACATCAATTCGTGTAGCCGTGTAAATATTATAACATCAATTCGTGTAGCACTATATATGTTATAAACATCAATTCGTGTAGCCGTGTAAATGTTATAAACATCAATTCATGTAGCCGTGTATAAGTTATACACATCAATTCATGTAGCCGTGTATAAGTTATACACATCAATTCATGTAGCCGTATATAAGTTATAAACATCAATTCGTGCAGCCGTGTAATTATTATAAACATCAATTCATGTAGCAGTGTAAATGTTATTAACATCAATTCATGTAGCCGTGTATAAGTTATACACATCAATTCATGTAGCCGTGGTAAAGTTAAAATCATCAATCCATGTAGCCTTATAAACATAAACAACAATTTCGTGCAGCCGTTGTAAATTATTATAAACATCAATTCAATGTAGCATTATGTATAACATCAATTTTGTAGCCGTTATTAGTTAATTACACCATCAATTCAATGTAGCCGAATATAAGTTATAAACATCAATTCGTGAGCCTGTAATTTTATAAACATCATTCGTGAGCCGTGTAAATTAATTAATAAACCATCAAAATTCAATGGAAAGCATGTAGTTATAAACAACAATTCTGTAGCCGTGTAAATGTTATAAAATCAATTCGTAGCACTATGCCTGTTATAAACATCAATTCGTGTAGCCGTTGATATGTTAATAGTATATCAATCCTTTATGTACCCGTGTAAATATGTATAATTACCAATTAGTGTAGCACTATACATGTTAATAAAACAACAATTCGTGTAGCCGTGTTTAAATGTTATAACCAAACATCAATTCCGTGTAGCTGTATATTATAAACACAATTCGTTAGCCGTGTACCATAATTCTGTATAACACGTAAACATCAATTCGTGTAGCCGGTTGTATAAATTATAAACATCAATTCGTGTAGCCGTGTGTAAGTTATAAATATCAATTCATGTAGCCGTGTACATGTTAAAATCATCAATGCATGTAGCCGTGTAAATGCTATGAACATCAATCCATGTAGCCGTGTAAATATTATAACATCAATTCGTGTAGCACTATACATGTTATAAACATCAATTCGTGTAGCCGTGTAAATATTATAACATCAATTCGTGTAGCACTATACATGTTATAAACATCAATTCGTGTAGCCGTGTAAATATTATAACATCAATTCGTGTAGCACTATACATGTTATAAACATCAATTCGTGTAGCCGTGTAAATATTATAACATCAATTCGTGTAGCACTATACATGTTATAAACATCAATTCGTGTAGCCGTGTAAATATTATAACATCAATTCGTGTAGCACTATACATGTTATAAACATCAATTCGTGTAGCCGTGTAAATGTTATATACATCAATCCATGTAGCCACGTAAATGTTATAACATCAATTCGTGTAGCAGTATACATGTTATTCGTGTAGCCGTGTATAAGTTATAAACATCAATTCGTGCAGCCGTGTATATGTTATAAACATCAATTCGTGTAGTCGTGTATAAATGATAAACATCAATTCGTGTAGCCGTGTATAAGTTGTGAACATCAATTCGTGTAGCCGTGTATAAGTTATAAACATCAATTCGTGTAGCCGTATATAAGTTATAAACATCAATTCGTGTAGCCGTGTATAAGTTATAAACATCAATTCGTGTAGCCTTTATATGTTATACACATTAATTCGTGTAGTCTTTATACGTTATAAACATCAATTCGTGTAGCCGTGTATAAGTTATAAACATCAATTCGTGTAGCCTTTATATGTTATACACATTAATTCGTGTAGTCTTTATACGTTATAAACATCAATTCGTGTAGCCGTGTATAAGTTATAAACATCAATTCATGTAGCCGTGTAAATAGTATAAACATCAATTCATGTAGCCGTGTAAATGTTATAAATATAAATTCGTGTATCCGTGTAAATGTTATAAACATCAATTCGTGTTGCCATGTAAATGTTATAAATATCAATTCGTGTAGCCGTGTAAATGTTATACATATCAATTCGTCTAGCCGTGTAAATGCTACACACACAAATTGATTTACACGTGTAAAAATGTTGTGCACATTAATTCGTGTAACCGTGTAAATGTTATAGCTGTCAATTAATTTGATCGTGTAAATGTTATAGACATACATTCGTGTAGCCATGCAACTCTTGTAACGGTCACTCATGTAGTTATGCAAATATTATAGCCGTAAATTCATGTAGCCGTGCAGTGCAATTGGTGTAACCGTGTAAATGTTATCGTAAGTTTGCGTAGTCCTGTAAGCGTCATAACTGTCAATACGCGTAGATGTGTAAATATTCCGTCAATTGGTGTAGATTGTAAATGCTATAATTGGTGTAACCGTGTAAATGTTATAGTGATCGTGCAAATGTTATGACCACCAATTCATGTAGCCTTGCACGTGGTATACCAGTCAATTCATTTAGCCGTGTAAATGTTATAACCGTCGAGTCGAATGTCGTAGGCATGCATGCATAACGATTGGAAAATAGATCACATATACGAGATGTACTCTTGAAGCGCACTAATTGTTGTCGCTAGCAGCATCGACTTGTTTACGCGTTAAGTCCAACCACGTGGTTAACGCGAACTAATCAGTTTATCGTGCCATAAATTTCCCCACTTTAACCCTTACACTGTTGAATTCAATTTGTCGTCTGCTTTTTTATCTATTTTATTTTTTTCTCATCGAAAACATGGTTTGGTAACACTTCAGAATAATTTCCAATGGAAATGATTCTGAAGAGCTGTCCAACCATGTTTTCATTGTGAAAGAAACTGACAAAATATGAAACTACAACAGACGACAATTTTGAAAAGCTGTCAAACCATGTTTTCATTGTGAAAGAAACTGACAAAATATGAAGCTACAACAGACGACAATTTTGGGTTCCCACATTCTAAGGGTTAATACGTACAATCCTGTTTTTTTTCAGCCCGGACAAGTTCAAGTAAATAGGCTACACTTAAACAACATTGTTACATAATTCCGTTGTTTGCACATATGTATGTGCAAAACAAACAGCGCGTGCTGTTTGCACATGGCTTTAGGCAATGCTCATTCCGGGGCCGCGCGTAATGGAAGTGCCTTCATGACGTCACTACGCGGAAGTGCCTTCATGACGTCACTACTTCATGACGTTCATGACGTTCATGACGCGGCCCCGGAATATGCATACCGAAAATTATCTACATAAATGGGACGATTTATAAAAGTACTGAACATACTGAATATAATGCTCAAATTACATCAGTCTTTTGTTGGAAATGTAACAATAACGTTTGTGCAAACGTTTGCTGTGGCCCTCGGGAACTGTTTGAACCCGCGGCCTGCGGCCTTGGGGTTCAAACAGTTCCCTCGGGCCACAGCAAACGTTTGCACACGGCTGGACATGATCAAACCTTATATTCACATGACATACCGGTTCCTATATGTATGTCATAAATAGAGGATCTCAAACGAGTTTCCCTTTGATATGAGCTTTATGAAACGAGTCACGTATAATGTATGCCTCTGGCGAGGTACATACAATTGCTGACGTGTTTCATAAATTGCATATCAAATGGAAACGAGTTTGAGATTATGTTTATCACATGACTTCACACTCCAACTAGCATAAACCTTGTGAGAAGACGCCATTGACTATTTTCACATGTAGTTGAAACTCTCCACAGAGAACATAGTTTTAGTTCTAGCAATAACATGTTATAAATATGTCATACTGTAAGTTCAAGCTCTTTGTAAGCGCTTCATATTGCTGTACAGGAGAACATTCTAATATTGTTATTTTACTTAGTCAGGGACGCCTATAATGTCGTAATGCCGTTTAAAACAAGATGGGCCATGATGGCCCTAATTCGCTCACGTGACTCCATGAACACCAGAGGAGAATGTGACATTGAGTTCATATGTGTTTAAAAAAAAGTGTGCTATTTTTAGATGGCGGTCATCTTGGATTAAGCGATGACTCTCATTTCACCAAATCTGAAAATGCTTCACCCAAGGATCTTAACTTACTATGAAGTTTGGCCAGCATCGGCCATGTGGTTCCTGAGAAAAAGACGTTCGAAATCTCGAATAAATGGACCTTTTGGAGGCCATCAGGGATGACATAATCATACGATTCCGACAAATATTGCACCAGAGCAATCGCCTCACCGATACCTTCAATTTGATATATGGCATGAGCATATTTGGTCAAAAATTAAATTTGACCCCACGGACCACGCCCATTTTTGACCCCGGGGTCACCATTTTAACACCTTTGAAAGAGCATTCTACGTCGATCATTCCTACCAAGTTTCGTCGAAATCCGGCTGGCGATTCATGAGAAGTAGATTTTTTAAGAATGTGTGCTATCTTTAGACTGCGGCCATCTTGGATTAGCGACGACCTCCGTTTTGACAAATCTGAAAAGGATACACCCATGGACCATAACTGTGAAGTTTGGCCACCATGGGCCAAGCGGTTCGTGTGAAGAAGAATTTTGAAATCTCTAATAAAAGAACAACCTTTTGACCTTTCGGCGGCCATCTTGGACGACATGACAATCCAATTTCGACAAAAAATGTACCAGAGCGATCGCCTCTTTGATACCTTCGATTTGATATAGACATGACCATATTCGGTCAAAAATAAAATTTGACCCCAATTTGACCCCACGGGCCTCGCCCATTTTTGACCCCGGGGTCACCATTTTAACACCTTTGAAAGAGCATTGTACATCGATCATTTCGTCGTAATCCGGCTGGCGGTTCATGAGAAGAAGATTTTTTTAAGAATGTATGCTATTTTTAGACGGCGGCCATCTTGGATTAGCGATGACCTCCATTTTAACAAATCTGAAAAGGCTTCACCCATGGACCATACGTTTTAAGTTTGGCTACCATGGGCCAAGCGGTTCATGTGAAGAAGAATTTTGAAATCTCAAATAAAAGAACGACCGTTTGACCTTTCGGCGGCCGTCTTGGATGGCATAACCATCCGATTTCGACAAAAATGAACCAAAGTGATCGCCTGGTTGATACCTTCGATTTGTTATATGACATGACCATATTCGGTCAAAAATAAAATTTAACCCCAATTTGACCCCACGGGCCACGCCCATTTTGACCCCGGGGTCACCATTTTAACAACTTTGAAAGAGCATTGTACATCGATCATTCCTACCAAGTTTTGTCGAAATCCAGTTGGCGGTTCTTGAGAAGAAGATTTGTGAAGAATTTGTGCTATTTTTAGACGGCAGCCATCTTGGATTACGTACTGACGTCATTTTAACAATTTTGTAATCCCCCTACCTAAGGACCATGACTAATGAAGTTTGGTGACTATATGCCAAATGGTTACCGAGGAGAAGATGTTTGAAAATTTTCACTGACGGACGACGGACGACGACGGACGACGACGGACGACGGACACATTGCGGTAACAATAGCTCACATGAGCTACGCTCAGGTGAGCTAAAACGATGACTTCAACGTCAAAACCACATGACGTGATTTGGAACGTCTTCATTTTGTTTGTTTGGTATAACGTTAGCGCATAATACGAATACGTAATTAGTGTGATGCGGCTAACCAATCAAATTCGCTGCAGGTCGTAGTACACGTGTGTCATGAGATGGGGTACAGCACGTCATAACAAGATCTTCATGTGATAACTGCCTCCTAAAGAAGTACAGTAGCGCTTTTCTGCTCCTTACCTATTTGTATATACTAATATCGTACACATATCGTAATCGTATAGTATTGGTTTATTTAATGAGCATATCGTATGATCATATACTATTGGTATGTTTGTACCGTATCATCGTATAGTACAAACGTAATATACGAATATTATACAAACATACGATATCCGTTCGTATATACGATATATCCGTACGGATATGGTATGAATATAATACCCGAAGTGTGGCTTTTCATTCTACTGAAAACACCTCTCATTTTAAAGAAATTCTCGACTCCAAAGAGGACCAAATATTAGGGGCGGACCAAATATTAGGGCAAATAGTACACGGCAACACAGTTAATATATCGTATACATTTACGGTATGCTGGTACATTTATACCGTACACAAATCTGGTATGTTTGTACGATACAAACGTACCATAATTATATACATGTATAACAATCGTATAAATGTACGATTTGAATGGTATATCTATACGATATTGGTTGGTATGTACGGTACAAACATACCGTACGTTTATATTATATGCATATCGTATAGAAAACATATCGTATTGGTATAGTATACATATAGTATTGGTATAGTACGTATAGTTGACCTGCAGAAAAGCGCTACTGTATGGAAATCGAAGTCTGCATACCATATACTCTTCGATGCGTTAGTCTGATTTCTATTACTGACAAGGATTATTATTATTATATTATTATTCCGTTATTTCCTTCAGTAAGGAGAGAATGTAACGTCATAGGATTTGATTTGGTTTGATTTGATTTGATGTAATGGTGTTTAACGGCTTGTCTACAGCTAATGTCATGTTATGCCGGGTTAATGGGGTCGAATCATATATCGATGGTCTAGTAACATAAGGTCGTAACTGCTATGCTTTAGCATAGCAGTTACGACCTTATGTTACTAGACCATCGATATGTTACCTGCTGTGACGGGGGGTAAATCCCAAAATCAGCATAACAAATATATTCAGCCCTGAACTTAGAATATACTGACCTGGTGCCAGGTCCTCGACACGAGCCGTCTCATCAGGATCTGCATTTTTTGCAAGTAATTTTCTTACTTTTTAGAGAGAAAAAACACACCCTTTTATAAATGGACTAGTCTGAAAATCATTTTGTGACAGTTAGATTGGTTGCAAATGTAAAGGTACATACCCACTCAGGAGGCACACAATGTTTTTTTATAGGAATTAAATAAGTGTATAAGTGTGTCACTATTCCACCAGTTCTAACAATTACCAGTGCCCGTTATACAGTTATCAAATCGTTTATTTTCGCAAAAGATATACAGATATAATAATTTAGTAATGTTTATTTTACTGATAGTGACGCGCGGTGGTATCAGTTTATTTTCATATGCAAATAAGGTATGCTATTTTTTAATTATGTATACTAATTAAATGCGTCACATGAAACAATAATATTTTCGACTGATTATAAAGTATGATCATTGCATATAACAAATAAATACAGAGAATAAATACTATTGTCCGTTAACATTTTCAGGAAACAGGGTTATCGCCCCTGATATCAGTGTTGTAATTTACGTCTGATATAAAATGTATACTAATGCCAATCAATACGTGGGGTAATGGTGAATGAATGTTTATTTTGCCAGAAAATGTATCAGATGATGTCTCAGATATAGAGAACATTTTGTGTCTACTGCGTGGGTATGTACCTTTAACATATCAAAATCCATTCCATTTTCCCGAAAATTGTAATTTTTTATCGCCAATTGTTTATTTTTATCGCCAATTGCGAAAGTGGCGATCGCCAGCGGAATCCCTGCACATTTAGTATAAAATATTTGCGATGTCATTTACGGAAAACATATTTAACTTTGGAAATAATTTTCAAGTGGTCATAAATGTAAATTTCAATAAAATAAACATGTTCGGGAAGTGAGATACATGTTAGCCGGACACGTTAATTCGAATATCACAGTGGTCAATGGTGGACTCGCCACACAATAAATATTTTTTATACAGGTACATGGCTTATGGATTTCCATATCGATAAAATTGCATACATCACGTGACACCGGTAGATTTCCGAGAGATTACGCAAAAGCCGATATCACGGAAATTGCCGACTGACCATCACGTATTGGTCAGCTGAAATTGACCATGTGGTCACTATGGATTTTGTCCAGGTAAGGTGGCCGCGAAAGTTGGAAATGGATCAAATGCCCGATTTACAGTGCAACCCCTCTAAATCTGACACGCTGGGGACATTCCAGGGTGTTCGGTTTAGAGAGGTTTCACTGCACATACGTAAACAATGCGATCGCCGGCGAGTGTATCACTCACGGCACACACGAATGGCAAGGTCACCAAGGTCACGCCAATGACATTGGGTGGATATTCATCAAGGTGAGGAACAGTAAAGCCGAAAATACCACTACATGAGGTCAATAGTGAATCAACGCACATTCTTTACATGTTACATTTGATAACATCATAATATTCATTTGTCGGTCTCTACCATAGCAATGAACAAAAAATAAGGTGGCTAATACAAGGTGCATGATCACGTGGTAACAACAACAACGTAGCCCACTCCAAAGTAAGTATTATTTGATATTTTCCTTAATATGCAACGGATTTTGATGAAATATGGCGCAGCAAACGCGTCTTCATGAGCTGCATTTGGTGGTCTATGGAGTTTGGCACAGACTTATGTCGTTTTTGCGAAGAATCGATTTCCGTGTCGGAGACACGGAAATCGATTCTTCGCAAAAACGCCAGAAGATTGGGCGAAAATAAAGAGACCACCAAATGCAGCTTAACAAGACGCGTTTGATGCGCCATATTACATCAAAATCCGTTACGTAATAAGGACACTATACAATAATACGTACTTTGAATCGGTACTTATTGTTGTTGTTAGTACCACGTGATCATACACCTTGTAATATAATGTAAATTCATTCAGTAACATGGTGATAAATGTGAAGAATACCCGACGCTGGTGACACAGCATATGAGACACGCCATGTGATTTTGTACCTTCAGACATCTGTGTAATTTCATGAAATACGTTTAGAAAATTTACAATATTTTCCGTAAATAGCGTCCAAAGGTAATCAAATCTTCAGAGTGCATGCGGAATACCGCATGTAATCTGAATATTTTTTCAACTTTTGACTTTATTTATGAAAAAAACATTGTAAATTTTGTAAACGTATTTAATGAAATTACGCAGATATCCGAAGGTACAAAATTACATGGCGTGTCTCAATATATGTATGGTGCATTGTCCAAAACAAAGAACAATAAATAGAGAGATAACACTATACTATAACAATAATACACAATGCTAGATGGAACAAAGAAAACACATGCCAGACATACAGGTTCTTTAAGACGACACTAAGTAATATGTAAGTAATATAAGTAATCTGGACATGGAGTGAACTGAAAGTGGGCTAGGAGTGAACGTCACAGTGAAAGATTAACGAGGGCAGTCGAAGACAGGGGCTAACTCCATCTACAAGTTACCTCGGACATCTGCGTAATTTCATGAAATACGCTTACAAAATTTACAATATTTTCCGTAAATGGCGTCAAAAGTGGACACAATTTCAGAGTGCATGCGGAATTCCGCATGTACTCTGAAATTTTTGTCAACCTTTGACTTTATTTATGAAAACAAAATGTGGTCAAGTGTGCACGTGCATGTATTCTCCGCATATGAAATATAATATATTATTACGATAATGCAAATAATAAATTCACCAATGGAGTCACAGCTCAGCGCAACAACATATATAGACTAGTAGGTTAGTGCTCTAAATGGGGAATTATCTGGCAAGTCTTAGGAAACGGGATGGGCGAGGCTCTGCCGAGCCCATCCCGTTTCCGTGCCGCGCCAGATATTTCTTCCAATTCACGCATTAACCTACTATCCCGTCAACACTACAAATAGCTTTAAAATGCAAAAAAATAACCCCAGCCGCATCCTCACAATCGGAGAATCGACTAGTATAACAACATCACATATTCATACGCAGTGGTTAGGTCGTATTGACAGGATATCAAAAATGTTTTACGGCACCGTGTTTCACGGCACATACTCACTGTGTTGACGGGAGGGATAAGTACCCTGATGAGATGGAAATCGAATTCAATAAGTTTGATTGGCCGAGCCTTAGGGACTCAAGCAATAATTCTGATTGATTTCGAGCCTTCGGTTTCAGTATGACGTCGATGTAGGCAACGTTCGTTGCTGCATGAGTTGTGATTGCATTTGGTTCAAGCGTCAATGTGGCTTCGCTGATACAGTGACTATTATAACTGATACTATGTGCTCTGATAAAACGGGGCTTGCATTGTCACTTGCATTAGTCAATGCATATTGTATGCTAAATTTCATGTTCATGTATTGGATCAAGCGGTTTGATTGGATACGCACTCATTCAGACTGATTGGGTTCCACTTGATGAGTAGGTATCGAGTATGTGCCAAGAAAGTGTTGTACACACGTAACCTGCTATTAAGCGAATGCAGCGGAATGTGAATGCACCCTATTTGGTCATGATGAGCATACAGAGTACCATATAAATACCTGTATTTCGGCGTTGAGAATTGGCTGCGATGACGTCATCCGTCGTAGGGACTCCTCGTCAGCATCGAGTAGGTTGGTAGCACTTTGATTCTCCCTGCCCGGCAGACTTCTGGACTCGCAGCTCTCGTTGCCCGACACGCTCCGAGTGCCATCGTTGTTGACGGACATCACGTACAGCGGCGGACTCGTGTCCTTGTTGTCCAAACTTCCATCGTCAAACGTGTTACGTTGGGACGAAACGTTCACCTCCATGAGATCAACGCTTCGCGCGAACGCATCACGTAGGTTTATGGAATGAAAGGACACTATACTTCCAGTCCGCTTGGCACGTTCTAATGCATCACGTCTCTTGAGCGCCTTTTCCCTTCGCATTTGATCCTTATAAAACTCAGCGAAGTTGTTAACAATAATAGGAATAGGTAACGCGATAACTAGCACGCCGCATATACAACACACACTACCTACTATCTTGCCTACAACGGTTTCGGGATAAATATCACCATACCCCACCGTAGTCATAGTAATGGCGGCCCACCAGAACGTTTCCGGAATACTCGTGAATGCAGTGTCCGTCTCGTCCTTTTCAGCAAAATAGGCGAGACTTGAAAATAACAAAATGGTAATTGCTAAAAACATAAGTAGGAGACCTAACTCCTTATAGCTGCGCTGAAGTGTGTAGCCTAGAGACTGGAGTCCTGTGGAATGCCTGGCAAGTTTTAAAATCCGAAGAATTCGCATTATTCTAAAGATTTGAACCACACGTCTAACGTTCTGAAATTGTTCCGTCGTGTTTTCGTTCGTTTCCGTAAGTCCCAATGATATGAAATATGGCAAAATTGCTAAAAGGTCTATGATATTTAACGGGCCTTTGAAAAACTTCCATTTATTTGGCGAAGCCCACAATCTAGCTAAGTATTCTAATGTAAACCATCCTATACAGACAGCTTCTACTATGGCTAAGTCAGGATTATCTAACGACGAATTCTTTTTACTGCCCGGCTTTTGACCAGGAAGGTCGGCATCGGATTTGATTTCTTCTTTTACTTGGAAGCCCGGCATCGTGTTTAAAGTCAATGCGATTGTGGACAATACGATGAAGAGAATGGACACAATGGCCAGTACCTGTAAGGAAGCACGAAGCAGGCATAAGCAAAATGTCAATTAGCCACCTAACACACTAGACATCATAGCACCTCTTAAGTCTACATCTAAGTAAAGTTGACTATACGATTTATATCTGCCAACTGATACATGTCTGCTATCCAAGAAAGACTGCAGAATATAGCAGTCATATAAATACACTTGGAAATTCATGAATAACTTCCCCTAGTAACATTTCCAGGGCATCAGAGGAGTTGGTCTGTTTGAGGTAACGTTCCTTATATTTGGCTGTGACTGGAGAAATGGGGCTTATTGTATTGTGACCAGTGTAGCTCCTGATCAAATAGCACACTCATGTAGCACGACAATGATCTATATTGCATGTTAGAAGTATTACGCGTGTTTCATTGATCAAACTGCGAACAGTGCAGATCCTGATCAGACTGTGGATGCAGATGCTGGTCTGGATCTACACTGGTCGCAAAACCCATAAGCCTATTTCTCCAGTCACAGCCACATTTAAACTAAGAAATGCGACATAAAACCGCCAAAATGCTGCCAATTCTAACGCCACGAAAGCGACGTAAGTAATACTAAGCAAAGTTATTCGTGACGTTCGATAACAAATTTATACTACTGGTCTACCGTTAACAAGCTAGAAGTATAGACACGTGTGAGTAAGACGAGAGTAACCGCTACCACGCCGCATACATATCACAAGGGATGGGCAATAATGCCATGTAGCAACATTCTGCCTTATTACCACCATACTATACGGAAACATACGATACTGGCGCCCGTTTCACTAAACTTCGTATGACTAAAATGTTCGTAAGTGCAAATTTAGGATCGTCTGGAAATTTCAATTTATGGATTTACATGTATTGAGCATAGGCTGCATATGCAGCCTATGCTCAATAAATGTAAATCCAAAAATTGTTTCCAAAAAAAACATTTTGAATGTGAAATTTCCAGATGATCCTAATTTTGCACTTATGAACATTTTAGTCGTACGAAGTTTAGTGAAACGGCCCCCAGGAGCGAGCGGATATAAACATGCCTTCAAAGACGTACCAACTATACCGACTGTAAGCGAACACTTACAACACTATAGAGTATGCATTCTGTAGCAATACCGAGTATGTTATAAGAGCAAATAGTATGTACAGCCATCACAAAGCAGAACAATACATATATATGTATGTGTATGTATATCTAAACAACAATTGGTTATGTAACACATAAACACATACACGCATAATACATTCTAGTATTCTATCTGAATATACCCGTTACCAGGGAATACTACTGGTTTTGGAGGATGTAACAACATTCCATATGTGCCCAGAAAACCGATATAATTAAATGCTCTTTTAGCGACTGTTTTTCTCATAGTTAATCCACATCTGAGATACATCGTCATTACATGTAACAAGTAAACAAGCAGGACATTATCAGGAGTTGTCAGTTGGCCTCTAAATGTGCAATGGCATCATATGCCATACGATTGGATACGATTTTATAATGCACTAAATCGTCAATAATTGTGAAGACAAAATTGAGTACACAACATATCTTACATGAGTGGTATTTATTAAATGAGTTTACAGATTTACCAATAAATGAGGCCATGTAGATTAGCTTTATGAAATCAGTTACAGAGTTAAATAGTACTGTAAATAATCATAATTCCAGCACAAAAATATTTACACAATTCCCTAACATTTGATTGGCCCGTAGCAAGTCACTGTCCAAAATTTATATCCCAGTAAACTCCCACGCTAAACTACTTTCTACAGGAGCGCTGTCAGTGCTGTCAATGTAAACAAATGGCTGCCGTCTGTCAAAATAAACACATTTTCTTGATGAATTTATTTCAAATGCTGGAATTATAAGGAATGAATGGCCTTTTTGTGGAATTTATTGGGGATATAAACTTGGAAAAGTCGCGGGAATACTGGACGAGGCATTCCGGCCTTCGTCCAGTATTCCCGCGACTTTTCCAAGTTTATACCCCGATAAATTCCACAAAAAGGCCATTATTTCCTATAACAAATGCTAGACACTATAAGGACAGCATCAGATATTGGGACTGTACTAATCACGTAATGTGAGCCCTGTATCGGTCTGTTGATTACACGAGCAAACGTGGCACTAATAAGAAATTGTATGCAACATGATACCATCATGATTATACCTGAATGGTCGGACTACGACTGTCTTTGAATTACTTTCACATGTTGACCCAGTACCAGCACATGCACTGAGGTCCATACCGCGAACTTGTTTCCATGTGCACGTTTACACTAGATGCACGCGAATTTATTAAACATTGATTGAAGGGGCATATCAATATATTTAAACAAAAATACTACTAGCTAGAAAATGTGTTCATAGAACACGGATGCCCCGACATGTAGCATTGATAGCAAAAGGGCAGCGTTATTACGAAGCTAATCCCTAGACAGACAGTGTGGGCAAATATTATTGAAATTGGTGAAGGAGTTATGGAGTTATTGAGAAAAGATTAACAAGAGTTGTCAGAAGACAACGAAGCTCGCCTGTTGGCAGCCTTCACTCAAACTTGGCACAGCTGCATACAAACATGAATATTATATAACTTGACCTTGGGTTAAGGGGCGTGCGGTGGACCTTGCCATTGGGGTCAGTAGTGCAAGGTGGGTTGTGGGTTTGCTGTAGCATAATATAGCATATTAAGATGAATGTATGTATGAAATATCAACGCGCTCCCTGAAAACAGAAGTAAAACAAAATTGAATCCAACTTTAAGATTATGAACGCACTAAGTTGGTGATTTTCTACAGCATGATAGCTATTCACATGAGGAATGCATGTATGAATGTGCTAAGTTTGTGTCCTTCACCTTAGGGAAAATGGTGTGTGGGGGTGGGGGGGGGGTGTTCATGGATTTGCTATAGCACGATAGAGTATCATCAGCTGAATGCATGTATGAACTATCAAGGCGTTCTATGAAAGGAAACAGATGTTATAAGACATTTACCCCAACGTTAAGTTTATGAACATGCTAAGTTCGTGACCTTGGCCTTGGGGTAAGGGTTGCGTGGTGGGTCGTGGATTTGCTACATCATGATAGAGGGTCGTCTGAGGAATGCATGTATGAAATATCAAGGCGTTCCATGAAAGGAAACAGATGTTATAAGACATTTACCCCAACGTTAAGTTTATGAATGTGCTAAGTTTGTGACCTTGACCTTGGGGAAAGGGGTGGGGGTGGATCATGGATTTGCTATAGCACGATAGAGTATCAAAAGATGAATGCATGTATGAATATCAAGGCGTTCCATGAAAGGAAACAGATGTTATAAGACATTTACCCCAACGTTAAGTTTATGAATGTGCTAAGTGTGTGGCCTTGACCTTGGGGTAATGGGTGGGCGATGGGTCATGGATTTGCTATAGCACGATAGAGTAGCATGAGATAAATGCATGTATTGAATATCAAGGCGTTTCATGAAAGGAAACAGATGTTACAAGACATTTACCCCAACGTTAAGTTTATGAACATGCTAAGTTTGTGACCTTGACTTTGGAGCAAGGGTTGGGTGGTGAGTCGTGGATTTGCTACAGCATGCTAGAGGGTCATCTGAGGAATGCATGTATGAAATATCAAGGCGTTCCATGAAAGGAAACAAATGTTATAAGACATTTACCCCAACATTAAGTTTATGAATGTGCTAAGTTTGTGACATTGACCTTGGGGTAATGGGTGGGCGATGGGTCATGGATTTGCTATAGCACGATAGAGTATCATGAGATCATGAGATAAATGCATGTATGGAATATCAAAGCGTTTCATGGAAGGAAACAGATGTTACAAGACATTTAACCAAACGTTAAGTGTATGAACATGCTAAGTTTGTGACCTTGACCTTGGGGTAAGGGTTGGGTGGTGGGTCATGGATAGATGGTCATTTGAGGAATGCATGTATGAAATAACAAGGTGTTCCATGAAAGGAAACTGAAGTTATAAGAAAATTACCTAACGTTAAGTTTATGAATGTGCTAAGGTTGTGACCTTGACCTTGGGATAAGGATTGGGTGGTGGGTCATGAATTTGCTACAGCATGATAGAGGGTCATCTGAGGAATACATGTATGAAATAATAAGGTGTTCCATGAAAGGAAACAGAAATTATAATACATTTACCCCAACGTTAAGTTTGTGAATGTGCTAAGTTTGTGACCTTGACCCTGGGGTAAGGGTTGGTGGTGGGTCATGGATTTGCTACATCATGATAGAGGGTCATCTGAGGAATGCATGTATGAAATAGCAAAGCGTTCCATGAAAGGAAACAGATGTTATAATAAGAAATTTACCCAACGTTAAGTTTATGAATGTGCTAAGTTTGTGACCTTGACTTTGGGGTAAGGGTTTGGTGGTGGGTCATGGATAGAGGGTCATTTGAGGAATGCATGTATGAAATAACAAGGTGTTCCATGAAAGGAAACTGAAGTTATAAGACATTTATCCCAACGTTAAGTTTGTGGACGACGCCGACGACGACGGCGACGACGACGCCGGGGGTATGCCATAAGCTCTTCTGCACTTGGTGCAGGCGAGCTAAAACATAAACACATTTGGCTTACAAACAATGTGAGCATAAATCCCCAGTGACTGTGACATTGTGGGCAAATTGGTGAAGGAGTTAAGGAGTAATTGAGAAAAAAAGTTAAAAGCATTTGCCTTAAAAACAAGGTGACATAAGCCCCCAGTGACCTCGACCTTGGGTGTTCGAGCGTGGGTCGTATGCGAAACAAAGCAACATCACTATGCAGACATTGTGGGCAAATAGTATTGACATTGGTGAAAGACTTAATGAGTTATTGAGAAAACATTAACAACTTAAACGCATTTGTCTTACAAACAAGGTGACATAAGCCCCCAGTGATATTGACCTTGGGTGTTCGGACGTGGTTCGTATGCGAAACAAAGTAACATCCCTAGACAGACATTGTGGGTAAATATGGTGAAGGTATTAATGAGTTATTGAGAAAACATTAACAAGTTAAAACGCATTTGCCTTACAAACAAGGTGAACATAAGTCCACAGTGACATTGACCTTTGGTGTTTGGGCGTGGATCTAATGCGAAACAAAGCACCGTCCTTATACAGACATTGTGGGCAAATATTGAAATTGGTGAAGGAGATAATGAGTTATCGAAAACAACATTAAAAACGTAAACGCAGTTGCCTTACAAACAAGATGAGCAATAATAACAAATCAACTTCCCTAGGCAGACAGTGTGGGCAAATATTATTGAAATTGGTGAAGGAGTTAATGAGTTATTGAGAAAACATTAACAACTTAAACGCATTTGACTTACAAACAAAATAAACATAAGTCGCCAGTGACATTGACCTTGTTTGTTCAGGCGTTGGTCGTATGCGAAACAAAGCACAATTCCTAGACAGACATTGTGGGCAAAAGTATTGAAATTGGTGAAGGAGTTAAGGAGGATATGTTCGGACGCACGGACGCACGCACGGACGGACGGACAGTGGTAAAACATAATGCCCCTCAATAAATTGGTGGAGGCGTAAACATAAGGACTTTCTTTCATCATGGCCCTGTGTAAAGTGGTTTAATATAGGGTTAACTGTATTGTAATTTTGAAATTTGCAGCGTATATCAGACAAGAAACGAGGCAAAGCCACGAAGGCCAGGTTTTTTCCAAGCATGGACACTTGGATAACATAATTATACCCACTTTTTGTAGACTAGATGGCCGTGGCCTGCATGTCGCGCCTTGGGGCGAGGCATGGACACTAAACAAATAGATATAGTAGATGGAAAAACTTTAACGAAACAACTTTAACCGGACACACGGACGTACGGACGGACGGACGGACGGACGGACGTATGCCAAAATGCCGACGATATCGCGCTTTCCGCAAGCGGGTGCGACAATGATGATAAACACCCATGTGAAGTATCAAGGTAATGGGTGAAGCAGTTGCAGAGATATAGTACACAAAAGAACTTTAACAAATAAATTCAAAGTAATTTGACCTTGACATTGCGAACAGGGGCCGCACGGTTGGGGGTTAGAGTGAAAATATGGACGATGATAAAAACCCATGTGAAGTTTCAAGGTAATGGGCGAAGCAGTTGCAGAGATATAGTATAACAAAAAAGTTTAACCAAAAAATTTAACCAGACGTACGTTAAAAAGTTAACGTTGAAAATGGCTAAGTCAATTACGTAGAAATAATAGGTGAAGGTAAACAAATGGTCACATGTTGGATAGTTGTATGTGGTAGACACCCCTTGGTTATGAAGCTGTGAAAGTTTGGTGGTCCTAGGTGGTACAGTACCAAAGAAATGGACTTAAACACGAAAACTTAACATTGTAAACGCGAAAAGTTAACATTGAAAATGGCTAAGTCGACAGCGCGGAAAAAATGGGCCAAGTTAAAAATAAAGTAACATGTTGGATAGTGATATGTGGTGGGCACCCCTTGATTATGAAGGTGTGAAAGTTTGGTGGTCCTAGGTGGTACAGTACCAAAGAAATGGACTTAAACACGAAAACTTAACATTGAAAACGCGAAAACTTAACATTGAAAATGGCTAAGTCGATTGCGCGGAAAAAATGGGTCAAATTAAAAAAAAAGTAACATGTTGGATAGTGATATGTGGTGGGCACCCCTTGATTATGAAGCTGTGAAAGTTTGGTGGTCCTAGGTGGTAGAGTAACAAAGAAATGGACTCAAACACGAAAACTTAACATTGATTGGGACGCCGCCCGCCCGCCCGGCTTTCGCCAATCCAATAGCCTGGATTTTTTTTCAAAAAACCTGGCTAAAAATGATAGGTTGGAAAATCTGTTTAATGGCGACGCGCTATCGTCGCCATTAAACAGATTTTCCGACCTATCATTTTCTGATATACGCCGCAAATTTCCAAATTACAATGCGGTTAAAACCTATTTCTAATGCACTCCTTTACTACTGGCGTAGGAATACATATTGAAATAATTTGCAACCGTTCATCAACAATGATATACCTGTAATGTATGACCATCAGGCAATCAGATTGCGTGATATTTATAGAGTGCATTAGAAAGCACGATACTAGGACCGCTGGGTTGTCTATATTTTCACCCATATAGGTACATATATATCGGATTTCCTATCTTGTTGAGAGCAACAAGATAGAAAATCTGATACTTATGTACCGATATCGGTGAATATTGAAACATGTTAGCAGTCCTAGTATCGTCATACATCTTCAATTAAACCACTTTACACAGGGCCATGATGAAAACACGTTTTTATTTGTTATAGTAAGTTTCCTGATATAAGAGGGCAATTGGCGGGTAATAAAATAAATACTTGAAATTTAGAATGAAACCAAACAATATGTTTTGATAATAACATAGTAAAACATCATTGTTGACGTACACGGAGTCGTCAAAAACTAAAAAATGTGTTCGTAGAACACGGATGCCCCACATACCGCTTTGGTAATAAACGAGGCAAAATTCTGAGTAGAAAAGGGGGTTGAATCGAACATTTAAATACACTTTGCGCATCTACTCATCATAAGGAAGCTACACACTAAGTTTGAGGTCTGTAGCTATTACGATTTAACACTTTTACGAGTTACAAGGCAAAATTGCCAAATTCTAAATCGAAAAGGGGGAGATAATCGATGACCCGGGGGCTGAATAAAAAATGGAAATAAACTTTGCGCATCTACTCATCATAAGGACGCTAGTAGTAGTACATGCATGTAGTATAATTATACTATATATGTAGCATTTTATATATATGTTCATGCATATTGCACCCAGCCATGTTTGGCTTATGATACGCTGTTTATATTGAATCGTTTCCTATGACCAGAGTGTAACCTGACAGGTCAGTGAAAATACGTAGTTCAATCAGCATCCATTCTGTTCATCAGTTGCCTTCAATATCCATAGTTTGTTTTGTTTGTTTGTTGGGGTTTAACGACATTTAAGGCCGGGTCAATGGGTTTAGTACTAAATCCCATATATTACCTGTACAAGTACATGTACATGTTCAAGTACATGTACAAATGGGGGGAAAATCCCAAAATCAGAACTGAATATTTACAATAACAAAACTATTTATTCAGCCCTGAAATCAGAATAATCCTGATCTGATGCCAGGTCCTCGCCACACCATAATCACTTGGCCCCTCCCAAAAGCAGTAGGATAAGTAACAATCTTACTACTTTTATAATGGGCAATAACCCAATTCAACTCCCAGGTAACAAAATAGCCAAAGATAAAAACGTACCGGAGGGACAAACCAGGCAAATCGTGATTCCTATAAGGAGGAACCCCTACTTTAATTTACGCCGTCTCGTTAGCCCGACCACCACCCACTTCCATGGTTTGGTGAACAGTGTGTGCCCAGATCTGACCACGCATAAGTACATGATGATCCGGTTCACATTGGTCACATGGGCTAGAAAAATACGTTTCATGAAACTATCCAACCACTTAGAGATATTCAGTCACTTTCTGTTAGATTTGGATTATATATTTTAATTGTATCGCCTTCTGACATAGCCTGTCTTGTCATACCAAGTTTCAGATATGTAGCGAGTACGGTTTAACAGTTTTACGAGTTACAAAGCAAACACAACTGGAAAATTCTAAGTCGAAAGGGGGAGATAATCCATTACCCGGGGGTCGAATACTCGTTCTTCCCGTGTACAGTGGTGAAGTGGAACTCCCCCCCCCCCCCCTGAACACACAGTGACCCAAACCGGCCATGACCATTTAACCCTTTCAATCCTAAGGAACTGGAATGGACTGTGATATGCTAATGTTCCACATGGTCACAAAATGATTTTCAGATTCGTCCATTTATGAAAAGGGGGTGCTTTTGTTCTGAGAAATATGAAAATTACTTGCAAAAAGTGCAGATCCTGATGAGACGGCTCGTTACGCAGCCTGCTAAAAGTCCCCGCGAGGGGGTGTAGCAGTATATAAAGTAAAAAAGAAAGACAAAAAGAAAGAATCAAAAATGGAAATAAAGTTTGCACATCTACTCAGCATAAGGAAGCAATAGAACAAGTTTCAGAACTGTAGCTATTACGGTGACGGACGGACAGACGGACGGACGGACGGAGACGGACGGACGGACGGACGGACGGGACGGCGGGACGGGACGGGACGGGACGGGACGGACGGAAAAGGGTAACAACACTAAATTCCCGCTCTACTATCGTGATGTGGCATAGAAATCCGGTGCTAAATGTCGCTAATTGTATTGGCGAAAAAGGTATTTCATTTCCGGTGTTCGGCAACAGTTTTCTATTTCAAATTACGCGAGAGAGGGTTTGGGCTCCGTTGTGTTTTTATATTTGTGTTTTAAATGAAAATAACAATGGCAGCCAAATTAAATTGTTTTCGAAACTGCAGGTTACTTCAGATATTTATTCACAATCAATTATTAGGCACAACGTGGTTATAATGGTGCATATATCATTCCAGATAGATAAAGCTACGTAGTTGATGTGGATATAGTCTGGAAAATGCTCTAGGAGACGGGGAATACCACGAGTTACCCGCCTACCTGTATACATTAATATTATCAGGTGCCGTAGATTTCGACGTCGTTTTGTGGGGCGTGCGGGGTGACAAAACTAGTGCTATATCACATTTACAATTTACTGTTTATCCCGGTAAACGGCAATGTGACGCTGAATGAAGTATAGTTATACATATTCAACGTTACTTGTTTAAAATGAAAGGTTCAGATGGCCGTTTCACTAAACTTCGTACGACTAAAATGTTCGTAAGTGAAAATTTAGAATAATCTGTAAATTTCAATTGATGAAGTTACATTTATTGATCATAGGCTGCATATGCAGCCTATGCTCAATAAATGTAAATCCAATACTTGTTTACAAGAACACATAGTTAATTTGAAATTTACAGACTATCATAATTTTGCACTTACGAGCATTTTAGTCGTACGAAGCTTAGTGAAACGGCTCCCCGATTCCTATCATTTTAACGGCCAGGGTTTGAAAAATTCATGCGACTTACTGCATTGCTAACCTGATACTTGCACTAAAAACGATACTGTCATGCGATACGAGTGGTAGAAACATTCTGAAATTGACTTTGTTATTTCTTAAAATCATTCCATACAAGCTATTTTATCCTAGTCTAAATTTCACAAATACTTTCTTTCTTAATACGAAATGTGTAAAATAAAACGTTTGGGAGACGTGACGTTTTATAATTTATTAAAAGTTGCTTGTGGTATGGTTTCATTTGTTTATACAATTTAATATGGACAATAGACACATGTCTAAGCTGTTATAATACATTAACCCTTTGAAGCCGAAAGCCCGCCTTAGCAGTTTATGCAAACAGTGCAGATCCAGATGAGCCAGCTTGTAACGAGCCATCTCATCAGGATCTACACTTTTTGCGAGTAATTTTCATATTTGCTAGAACAAAAACACCCTCTTTTCATAAATGGACTCATCTGAAAATCATTTTGTGACGATTGGATTGGTAGGAAAATTAGAATATCACAGTCTATTCCAGTTACTTAGGGGCGAAAGGGTTAATTGACATGCCCCATATATCTGACAACTCCTGAACGCGTACCAGCTAATGATAATTACCAAGACCAGTATAAACAATACACGGAAACTATCAAACGCTCCTATTACAACGAACCACATTTATAATTTTCCTAGTAATCCTTATTTTCTCCTACTGTATTTTGGTTGATGAAACACATACATAGTCAACTGTGGTAGTAAAATTAGGAGATAATCATTGATACATATACGATTGTCCACTCTCTCCAGATTGTAACTCTGTCACATTGGATACACGTGGCATAACGGAAATCAAATAATTAATACTAGTGATATTCCGACTCTCAATGCGGCTACACATTACAACATACGATGTTCTAGTATATCGCGGACGACCCGACAACACGTTTTGGGTGGTACAACAATACCAGGGTAGGATGTTACAACAAAATTATCACAGCATAGAAACCAGTCGTCGTCGCCTAATAGTGAGATGGTATGTATTAAGTACAAACAATAAAACAAGGTGTACTGCAGAACGGGCAAAACATAATCATAATAAATCCCGAGCTAGTTGTTATATAATTTCTATAACGGCATATTCGTATACGAAACAAATATCAATGAATAATTCTTATCTGAGTACAACAGACTGCTAATCATTATAAATCCCGAGCAAGTAGTTATATGATTTCTGTAAATGTATGCATATTCGGAGAAGAAAACAAATAAGTAAATAAATAATACTTATATGAGCACACAGACTGATAGCTGAAATGGCGTTACAAAATGAAGTATGATGAATATACTTTCCAACGTACAAGTGTGTGTAACGCATGCATACAATGTGAGCGACAACGAAACATGTTTCCATACTGGTACAATTTTATATAGGTATCTATTGATAAACAACATAATAAGTAGCTGTGTGTTGTATACACTATACGACGCTAGTTGTAGCGCAAATATTCCATAGAACACATAAGCCAACATCAGGTTAATGGCAAGAGGTATAAGTGAGGCTGAAAGATAAGAAGACCACGAGAAGAGAGCAGAACACACAGAGCAGAACAGTTCACTGAACTTCGTACGACTGAAATGTTCGTAAGTGAAAATTTAGTATCGTCTGGAAATTCCAATTCATGGATTTACATTTATTGAGCATAGGCTGCAGCCCAATAATTGTTTACAAGAAAAAAGTGTTAATGTGATATTTACACAATTTTGCACAAACGAACATTTTAGTCGTACAAAGTTTAGTGAAACGGGCCCCAGTGTTACAACCAGGTTACCGAACGTGGCGAATCATCAGTAACTTCCCTTAAAACAAATTTAAATTTAAGCAACGTGGCGCCAAACAAAGACAAAATGAACGAACATGACGGACCGCAAATAAGAATAAGGCAATTTATTCGTGAGTTGCATTGTTCAGTAACCTATTGACAAGACTGGTCCTTATTGAGAATACTAGGCTCGTGTCTGTTGATATTAAGTGTATCATGCAATGCGAGGAAACGTGTAGGAATACACCGGCTCACTGAGGAATTCATGCCGTTTCCGAGCTGAGTCTGATCAATTTGATATCGAAATACACGAACGTTGTATAATATTTATCAGGTAACGGGGTTAGCAAATATAACGTGGGTTTCCTTGACTTATTTCATTGCACAATTACACTGACGTCATTCGGTAACGTCATGTGACTTCGTTAGATCGATCAAAAGTCAGCTAAAGTAGTTCGTAATCCGTTGCGATCTGTATATGTGTATCTAGTTAACGAAAACTATTATTATTAAATGTAAAGCGAGTTACCTGATAAAAGGTGGTCAGTGCAAAAAGACGTATATCCCCGCTAGGGAGTCGGACACCTTGATGCACTGACGTCTTTATACGATTATTCAGAAGTAATATTCTACCGTGAATCAAGATGTCCTGCAAAATATGCATCCAGTACGTTTAATATGTATATGTATAAAGCAGCGTAACATGCATATCTTCAATCATTCAATATGTAAATACGCACGTCTAACAGAAATTGATATTACCAAATATAACGTTTTCAGACATAACAGCTATGCGAATATCATCTGTTGAATAATTAAACTCAGTAATGCTAAATATAGGGTATACAATCAATTGGCAAATGACATTTCATAGAAAGTGAAAAGGTAATATGTACATGAACTATATCATATGCACTGATTCGTGAACTATTATAATGAAAGTTCCTCCGAAACTAGTATATGGCGTCAGCGGAGGAAAAGCTGAAATGTAGAAACTGTTATAAGAGATGTATACGAAATTATTGTGCTGGTGGAATTAAAACTTACAACGGATATTTGTGAGGGAGAAGAAAAATAAACTGAAGATAAAGTAATACATGAACTGAAGTCACGTCAATGCAAAACTAGACATTAAACATGTATATGCACCCGTGGCATACTGGGGCCCGTTTCACTAAACTTCTTACGACTAAAATGTTCGTAAGTGCAAATTTGGAATCGTCTGGAAATTTCAATTGATGGATTTACATTTATTGAGCATAGGCTGCATATGCAGCCTTTGCTCAATAAATATAAATCCAATAATTGTTGACAAGAAAACATTGCTAATGTGAAATTTACAGACTATCATAAGTTTGCACTTACTAACATTTTAGTCGTAAGAAGTTTAGTGAAACGGCCTCAGGACTCTAACTCGAGAAACTCTTACAAACTTTTCGACTTTTCGACGTAAATGTACACGGACGGACGTACGGACGTACGGAACATCAGGAGCAATGCAGTATGCCCCCTTGCTATCCCATATGGATCATAATAACTGCTTTGATAATACATATTCGGACAATTGTTTAGTGAATAAATATGTATATTGCGTAATGAATGGTTGACTTAATATCCAGATGATGATGCACGTCCTATGTTCAGTACAATTTAGTTTCGGTGGACAGCTTGGTAGCATAATCCGTAATCACTTAACGCAATCTCCAATGACAATTCCGACCACGTGTCACTGTATTGCTAGGCAACTGACAGCGATGGGTAAATAACATTTACCCCGTCGACATGAAAGGTTAACCTGCGTTGCACCTGCAACTATTCCTTTATGCAAACATCATTTAGGCATTTATACTACGACTGTCTTTCCGATGCAACAAATGGATACGTGTTTCAGCTACATTTCGTAGGTGACAAAGGTCAATGTCGTGTTAGTGGTGGCGCGAGTGTGTGAGAAATGTTCAGGTGATTCAAGTGTCCAGGTATCGCGTAATATTGAAGATACTACATGTTGGAGAAACTCTTACAAACTTTTCGATGTAAATGTACACGGACGGACGTACAGACGGAAGTACGGACATAGGGAACACCAAAAGCAATGCAATAATCGTGTAGGGGCATATCAACCAAATACGGCGTTTAAATTATGAATCTTATTGTTTTACATCATTCTGTCGCAACTAATAGACGTTGCCTGTCTGTATTTTAATGACGCCAAACAAACTTTAACGAATCGACAACGTCGCTAGACGTCACGTGGGGCTAGTGTCATGTTCTGGGATATAAACGCAAAACGATGAAGGTGCGTTTCCGTTATGAATGTCAGGACAGTGTATATAATATGTATTTATATATACTTAGTTATGTGTGCATTTCTTATTTGTGTAGATTTCTATGAATCATAAGTGCACATCTTATGTGTGTACATTTCTATGTGCATTATCTTTTGTGTAGACTTCTACGCATTGTGTTTGCATTTATTATGTGTGTACAAATACGAATCATGAGTTTGTATTTCTTTGTTGTTGTTGACACTTCCGCGAATTGTGTGTGCATGTATACACAGTGTGTGCATGTCTTACTTTGATAACTTCTACACAACATGTGTGCATGTCTTACTTTGATATCTTCTACAAACATGTGTGCATGTCTTACTTTGATAACTTCTACACAACATGTGTGCATGTCTTACTTTGATATACTTCTACACAACATGTGTGCATGTCTTACTTTGATATACTTCTACAAAACATGTGTGCGTGTCTTACTTTGATATACTTCTACACAACATGTGTGCGTGTCTTATTTTGATATACTTCTACACAACATGTGTGCATGTCTTACTTTGATAACTTCTACACAACATGTGTGCATGTCTTATTTTGATATACTTCTACACAACATGTGTGCATGTCTTACTTTGATAACTTCTACACAACATGTGTGCATGTCTTACTTTTTGATACTTCTACTTCTACACAACAATGTGTGCATGTCTTATTTTGATAATACTTCTCACACAACAGTGTGCATGTCTTACTTTGTATAACTTCTACACAACATGTGTCATGTCTTAATTTTGATAACTTCTACACAACATTGTGGCATGCTTATTGATATACATCTACACCAACATGTGTGCATGTCCTTATTTTGATATACTTCTACACAACATGTGTGCATGTCTTACTTTGATAACTTCTACACAACATGTGTGCATGTCTTACTTTGATATACTTCTACACAACTGTGTGCTTATTTTGTCTATATACTTTGATAACTTCTACATACATGTCGTGTTCACTGTCTTAATATACTTCTACAACATGTGTGCATGTCAACTACTGTTTTTGTCATGTTCTTATTTGATAACTTCTACACAACATGTGCTGTCTTATGCATGTCTTACTTTTGATAACTTCTACACAACATGCATGTGCATGATTATTTACTTCTACACAACATGTGTGCATGTCTTATTTTGATATACTTCTACACAACATGTGTGCGCTTCTTAATTGTATAATCCTCTACGAATCATGATTGCAAATAAATATATATATTATATATATATATATCACATGATTATTGGTCTATACTTATCGCCATTGCTGTTAAATTGCTGTATTGTTGAACTACTTGGGTAAGGGCTGTAACTAATGTTGTGAGAACTTGTAGCCCAAGCCCATTGTACTTACATGCAATAAACTATGTTTGAACTAAATCATGATTGCATATCTGGGCCCGGTTGCTCAAAACATCCGTTAGCTTAACGGACTGTTAAATCCTTAACTGAATGGTTAAAATCTCTATATGATATATGAAGACTATTGACGTGCGACAAGGGAACAAAGCGACAATTATATTTTTTAAATGATTTGCAATACATATATGAATGTATGAACGACATATTGACACTACATGTAAATAAATCACTGTATTTATATATTTACTGAAGGGAACATGGCAACTGTACGTGGGATTGTGAGAGATACCGATGGTGTCAGCTACCGATTTCATTAACATAGCTGGTATGTTCATATGTATAGACGTAACACTAAACGATCAATGACGCGATTCACAGTAGAATAAATAGAATTATGTGCAGAGAAGGGACAACGGGTATTGTGCCAAGCGCAATTTAGGATCATGCAACAACGACAACATCTACACTAAAACAACATATAACTTAACACATGCAAACATACTCATTCATATACGGGTATACGGACTATTATCCAGGCAATGCGAATAAGGCAACGATCGAACACATTGTAAACACATTGCTGAGCTAGATCCTTAAGTACACTGATAGTAACAAAAATGCTAGCACATAAGGTAGGAAATAACAAAGGCAGATAACAACTTAACACTACGAAGATAATCAAACGGTAGTCTTAGAAACTACTAGCATTTCTATTGAGGCCTAAGTACACGACTTTACCAATAGTTAAACCTGACTTCAAGGCAACAATGTTTATTTGACATTGTACTTCAGCAGCTTGTACTTGTCCATGCATTTACTATACATAATTTACATGTGAACATGCATGTAACACTTCGACGTTAATCTGTATGCTATTACAGGAATAGATACAGCATATACACGAGAACGTAGCAGCTATACTGACAAGGTTATGCGTTAACAAACCGTATTACATGTCCCTATAGATGCATGTTATGGAAGTTATTTACTAAAAGTTATATATTATAATACTGTAACTATAACGGAGACACAGTATTAGTACGAAATTTAGGCTTGCAATACATACTTATATCAGACACGCTATATGATTTTGTACCTTCTGAACATCTGCGTAATTTCATTAAATACGTTTACAAAATTAGCAATAATTTTCATAAATAAAGGCAAAAGTTGACAAAATTTTCAGAGTACACGCGGAATTATATATTCCGCGTGTACTCTGAAAATTCTGTCAACTTTTGACGTCATTTAATTAGGAAATACCTATAACATGTTATTACATCGTGCTTTCCTGCGGATGAAAAGAAGACGCATGGACACCTGGGGCCCGTTTCACTAAGCTTCGTACGACTACAATGTTCGTAAGTTCAAATTTAGAATCGTCTGGAAATTCCAATTGATGAATTTACATTTATTGAGCATAGGCTGCATATGCAGCCTATGCTCAATAAATATAAATCCAATAATTGTTTACAAGAAAACAGTGTTAATGTGAAATTTACAGACCATCATAATTATGCATTTACGAACATTTTAGTCGTACGAAGTTTAGTGAAACGGCCCCCAGATCCCACAACTACAATGTGATCGTCAGGGAGTGTCTCACCCATACCAGGAAACCGTACACGTTGACAGGCATTAATGAAAACACATTTGAATGAAAACACACCACAAGTATCTTGCTGACATACGGGGAAAGAAGCTATCATGCGAAATAGGCCGAGTTTCTGCCATATATATGCTCACATTACTGAAAGAAATGTGTTTGTGATTGAAGACATGAGGCTGATTGGATTTGTGACAAGTGTAGTCTCTGATTAAATAGGACAGTCCTGTATCCGGATAACGATATTTTATCCCGTCAACACAGTGTGTATGTGCCGTGAAACACGGTGACGTGAAACATTTTTGATATCCAGTCAATACTATTTTTGCATTTTACAGCCATTTGTAGGTGTTGACGGGATAAATAGAATAGTAGGTTAGTGCCGTGAATGGGAAAAATATTTGGCGCGGCACGGAAACGGGATGTGCTCGGCAGAGCCTCGCTCATCCCGTTTCCTAAGCCTTGCAAGATATTTTTTCCCATTCACGGCACTAACCTACTATTCTCTATTTATGCTTGTAAGAAACATGACGGGTGTTTCAGTGACGGAATCTGGCGGCCGTTTCACTAAACTTCGTACGACTAAAATGTTCGTAAGTGCAAAATTATGATAGTCTGTAAATTTCACATTAACAATGTTTTCTTGTAAACAATTATTGGATCTACATTTATTGAGCATAGGCTGCATATGCAGCCTATGCTCAATAAATGTAAATCCATCAATTGAAATATCCAGAAAATCCTAAATTGCACTTACGGACATTTTAGTCGTACGAATTTTAGTGAAACGGCCCCCAGATCCGCACAGTCCGATATGGGTCTACACAGGTCGCAGAACCCATAAACCCAGTGTCTCCATCCACAGCCAAAAATCATGTGTTTTGTATATTTCATCATTGCTCAGCCTCTGTCTGCTATGATTCAACAAGGGGAACCGAAAAGCGACATTTACATAACTAATATTGACGAAGTTCGCTAAATGGTCAATGATTGTCTCCTAAAATGTTGTACTTTGCATTTTAGATAGCCAGAAAGGAGCAATTTGCATTATATAACAGATTTCCTTTCCAGTATAGACAGACATGTTTGACTCATATCCAGTTTTGTCTCTCATAATGGCTCACGGTCGTGTTTTATTAAATGGATACAGCGGCGTCTGGCTTCATATAAATCCTAAAATATTTGCCTGTCATACAAAACACGCCAATCCATAAACATGCCATACTGGCTGAAGTATTCATGATTTAACATTTGTAACACGAGACAGTACTGTTTAAACAGTTCTGATCACGTGCTTCGTGGTAATCAGGGGCCCGTTTCACTAAACTTTGTACGACTAAAATGTTCGTAAGTGCAACTTTAAGATCGTCTGGAAATTTCAGTTGATGAATTTACATTTATTGAGCATAGGCTGCATATGCAGCCTATGCTCAATAAATGTAAATCCAATAATTGTTTACAAGACAACATTGTTAATGTGACATTTACAGACTATGATAATTGTGCACTTACGAACATTTTAGTCGTACGAAGTTTAGTGAAATGGGCCCCTGTAATATTGATTGTCGAGACTGAGCACCTCTCAGCCTTCACCACTTAAGTTGTGGCCCTGACTGGAGAAATCGGTCTTATGACTGTTGCGACCAGTGTAGTTCCAGATCCGCCAGATTTCACCAAGGAAACACCGTCATGCTTTAAACAAGCAATATATATCGTTACCAGGCTACGGGGGTGTGCCATTTGATCAGGATCTACACTGGTCACGTTTCGACTAAGCCCCATTACTGTACCAAACAGCAGAATTAAGACATATAAATTCAATCTCATTACGTGACCACCCTGGTGGAGGAGAATAAAATTGGCACCGCCTCACATGACAAACATGTTCCGACTTAATCCCGACAAAATAATCCCGAAACGTATGCTTGAAAATGACGTGAATGATACATTGACATGCCTGTGAAGTAGATCGGTACATCAACTGACCGTTTGCTGCAAGCAAAGGGTGTCTATGGAATAACAGATATACGGTAACTAGAAGCCTGGTGGACAAAATGTCCGTAGCGGCAAATGGGATATTGAAAGGTACAGTAGACATAGTTGCGAACAGTAACTCTTGAAACCTACTCCCGTACCGTCTGTATCAGACGGTACGGGAGTAGATTTCAAGAGTTACTGTTCGCAACTACAGTAGACCAATACAGTGAGAACAATGCACGTATTGCGTTTTAGACACGCCAGCAATAATAACCAGCTATACAGTCCATTAGTGGAAACAAGACAATGCTTCTATATCGACCTAACAGTATATGGTGTTCCCAGTACAGTATTGGAAAATGAACAAAGGCTATTATATGTCAATGAACATACCGATTCCAGTTCATTATAAACACGTGTAGAAACCAATCATACGTTTTACTGGAGCATTTCGCTCTGGTTGTAAGGCGGTCTGCGTCCAAATTAGACAAAGCATATTCCACAACGTGGTGTATTCTTACATATCCAAATTCTCCCAAAGTCGGAATATTTCTTGCAAAACATACTCACTGAAGCTCGTATATTTACAATTTTTAGTAACAAATGAGTATTTAAATTTAATAATTAACAATAATTTGATTGAAGAACGCGATATTCGCTGAAATGAAATCAGACAAGAACATTTAAGAATTATTTTTATCCACCCAGGGTAACCGGAACAACGACAAATCGGCCCCAATCACACGAATGCGATTGTCATTGGATAATACATATGTTACGTGAATGTTTCAGCTAGGATTTCTGAATACATTGTGTAATTATAATTATAGTATTAAACATTAGGCCACCTTCAATGAAAATCGCGATGGAGAATCGACAAAAGCAAAGGCAATTGATTTCGTCTCGGGTATCATTTTCATAATAACAGCATATTCAAACAGCATCTCATGAATTTCCAGACTGATTTTGATGAAACTTGCTCTTTATACCCACTTTTAGAAGAAACAAATGGTTTATTGTGTCTGTCCGTCTGTCCTTCCGTCACGTAATAGCAGGGGCCCATTTCACTAAACTTCGTACGACCAAAATGTACGTAAGTGCAGATTTAGAATAGTCTGTAAATTTCAATTGATAGATTTACATTTATTGAGCATAGGCTCATTGTTAATGTGAAATTTACAGACTATCATAATTGTGCACTGACGAACATTTTAGTCGTACGAAGTTTAGTGAAACGGCCCCCAGGTCATAGATTATCCCCCCTCCCTGTTGGACTTAGTATTCTCAAATTTGCCTTACACATCACCAACACCGGTGTATCAGTTTATAATATTCTGAGATAGAATCCTGTTGGTATTTAAAACACTATGTGTCCCCCCTTGTCCATTGCTATGTATTTTCTTATTTTATGGAAATAATATTTCAGGCTCTGGTGGCAGAACATTCAGTACTTTGATTATATGCATAGCATTGAGCAGACATAACAGAAATACCCTTCTTACTACAAAACATGGGTTATGGTGGCGAAGAACCACGTATCGCTGTTTAAGTTTAGCGAAGGATGGTAATCACCGAACACGACTACGGGAATAGGTATATGTCGAACATGTGGTGTTATTGCATTTCTTCATTTGTGTCGCTGCTTGCGTCGTTGTTGTCACATAGTATTACACAAACATCCTCCAAGGCCCGGCTTAAGCGAATCCAGTATAAATAAGACACACTCAAAACCCATAATATCCATAATAAGTAAAGTGTTAATATATATAACCGGGTATGGAAGGTGTTCGAGCCAATTCCCACCCTTAAATATAAGCCGAAACGAAACAAACCCATAATACAGACGAATGTGCACACATATCAAAATTACAATCGCTAAAACATATTTAAAGACACATATTCAATATAAGCATAGCGTATTTACCAGAACAATAGATGATATAACACGATCATATAATTCCAGCACAAAATATTTACACAATTCCCTAACATTTGATTGGTCCGTAGCAAGTCTCTGTCCAAAATTTATATCCCAGTAAACTCACACGCAGAAATACTTTCCGTAACCGTGAGGCGCAGTTAAAATAATTCTTAAGAAAACGGAAAATAAACACATTATTTTGATGAATTTTTTAAAATGCTGGAATTATAAGGAATTAATGGCCTTTTTGTGGAATATATCGGGATATAAACTTGGAAAAGTCGCGGGAATACTGGATGAGGCCTTCCGGCCTTCGTCCAGTATTCCCGCGACTTTTCCAAGTTTACACCCCGATAAATTCCACAAAAAGGCCATTCATTCCTATAATAAACGTGCATGTTATGCGTTGAAACAGAAGCCTATCGTTATGGATGTCGTATAATATCAACAACAAAATTGTTGGTAGAATAATGCTTGACAAGGAAACGATGAAATGCACATACATCAACATACATGGTGCCTCTAGGGAGAAGCGTACTGAGAGTATAAATTGCCAGGAACGACAGACAATGCATATATTTCTCGATTCTTATGTAGTGATACACAGTGGAACCTCTCTAAACCGGACACCCTGGGAAGTCCCAGTCCCAGGGTGTCAGGTTCGGAGAGGTTCCACTGTAAAACAGACATAACAACTAGTACAAGACACGAATGGGTGTTTCGCGATCACGAACAGAGATACAAAGCGGAAATAAATGGCAATGAACCCGATTACAGTTCAGTAGAACCAACGTTTATTTGTATCCAGTTTAGAGGGGTTCGACTGTATATCAAATGCGTCTGAAAACAACGCAGTTGGTCAAAAATAAATCCTTAACAGGGACCAGCAGGTACCGCGCAGTAAGTGAACTTTTTACCGTATTGGTACAAAGCGAAATTGTCTCTTGGTACATTGCGTGCAAGAAAACATCCAAATGGACAACTGAAGGGTCAGTGGAAAAAGAGGGCTAACTCCGCTATGGAGTTAGCCCCCTTTTTCACTTACCCCTTCCATGATGATTTATAATGGACGAGTGGATAATATTACAACCATATGTGAAGGGGTCAGTGCAATAAGGTTAACTCCCGCACCGAGTTAGCCTCCTTATTCCACTGACCACCTCGATTGCTGACGAGAACACTGAAATTATTTGGGTTTTACATATTCATGTACCATTATCACACCTGTACGGAGCCCCACAGGAGATGTATAATTTCTTTTTTTTATTAATTCGTTCCCACGAAACAACAATTCGTTCCCTCAATTTAACAATTCGTTCCAACGAATTAACAATTCGTTCCCACGAATTAGCAATTCGTGTGTTCCATCAATGTAGCAATTCTTTCCCACGAAATAACAATTCGTTCCCACGGGAACGAATTGTTAATTCGTGGGAACGAATTGTTATATCGTGGGAACGAATTGCGGGGCTCGGTACATCTTTGATACATTTTTTAGTTTTGTTTCTGCACTTACACAGCACATGGGCAATGCATAGTCATGAGGATGTGATAACACAGTTAGATCACGTTCGTCCGCATGTACGATCGATAATCTCCTCGCTATAGCCCGCGGATTATCTCCTCGTATATGCGGACGAATCGTGATATGACTGTGGCATATTACAGTAGCGGGATTGGGAATAAATCACACGGGACAACACAATACGCCAAGTTATGACGACAATGTCATGAAACCTCATTGGGCAATCAGTAAAGTCGATGTCCATTTGGAACAGTGTACAGAATAACCCACACATCAGCGCCGTTAACCAGTATAGACTAAGAGCAAACGCGCAAACCCAAAACGAACTGAAATAACAATCAGTCGTTCGTCAACATGGATTTTTTTTATTAATTCGTTCCCACGAAATAACAATTCGTTCTTTCAATTTAACAATTCGTTCCCTCAATTTAACAATTCGTTCCCTCGAATTAACAATTCGTTCCCACGAAATGACAATTAGTTCCCTCGAATTAACAATTCGTGACCGTGATATAACAATTCATTCCCACGATATAACAATTCGTTCCCTCGAATTAACAATTCGTGTCCCCACGATATAACAATTCTTTCCCTCAATTTAACAATTCTTTCCCTCGAATGTTAATTCATTCCCACGATATAACAATTCGTTCCCACGAATTAACAATTCGTTCTCGTGGGAACGAATTGTTATTTCGTGGGAACGAATTGTTAAATTGAGGGAACGAATTGTTAATTCGTGGGAAGCATGTTGTAAATTATTCTAAAGTGCTGTCAAAGCATGTTTTTGATGATACAAATGGAAAATAGAAAATAAACAGCAGACGACAACAAATTAAGATAGCGGTGTAAGGGCTAATATCAATTTGGAGCAGCGGTGACACCCCAGTAATCTACGTCATTACGCGCCCATGTGTCAAGTAATTTTCGCAGACAACTGCTTTAGGCGTCGACACATCTGACACCGTGCCATGTGTAGAGTGACATACAATATGACAGGAACGGACCACAGGGTCTTGACGAACGATTCATATTCCGGTGTTTTATGGATTATTTCGGTATCTGGTGGTTTCTGTGCATTGTTACGAACATACAATTTACGTCACCCGCGAATTACAAGTATATGTATTTTGACAGTAGAAAATGGGTCCGAAAGTTCGGAACGGTGAATGTGTAGACAACTGACGATTTCGGTCGTGTGCAATGATTCAGCATTAGTAGTTGCACAAAACTATGTAAATTACTCCAAAACCAACGAAATCCACCAAAATCAACTACAATACCCACATGGCAGCAACATAATGACCATCTGTTCAAACACCCATGGAAAGGACCAATTTAATGTCACATGAACATATGATGAATGTGCGCTACACTCCATCCAGGGTGCTACTTTAAGAGTGGGTCAATGGAAGAATGGGGCTAATGCCCTCATGGATTTAGCCCCTTTCTTACACGGCTATATATGACGGCTCGTTACGGACAAAAACATCATTTTGTGACGATTGGATTGGTTGAAAAATTAACATATCCAAATCTATTCCAGTTACTTAGCCCTCACTACGCGGGAGACGGAAATTGCCGTCTGCTGCTTTTCATTTTTGCTTTAATTCTTAACAAAAAACTGGTTTTGACAGCACATGAGAATCGTCTCCACTGGAGATGATTCTCATATGCTGTCAAAACCAGGTTTTTGTCGAGAAATATTGAAAATAAAACATTTCCAGCAGACGACAACATTTAATTCAGCGTAGTCAATGGTGAAAGTGTTAATATGAATATGTATCCCTGTTCAAGCTGTGGACCTCCGACTGACCACTTCAGTATGGAACTGTGCCAGAAGGTTCATGAAACATTGCCGTGCAATCACCATAGCCACATGGACACTGCCGGAACTCCGTGCCATATAATCAGGGCTTGTAGTTGCTACCCTCGCAGGACCGCCCACCAATTACAAGTGGCCGCACAGCTGAGAAAAAGACCCGAAAAGCAATTTCTGGTCCGTCTATTGACTGTATGATTACCACAAATTCGTAGCCATGTACATGTGACAGTATCCATATGTACATGTATGACATTCGAAGATAAATGGGGCGAATTGAGCAGTTGACTACTATATCGCTGGTCTTTGTTGGCACCATCATACAACATGCATGGCTGTACATGATTGTCAAATGTGACAGTGATTGGAGAAGTGGGGGTTGTGGAATGTGTGACCAGTGTAGCTCCTGATCCAATAGCACACTTATGTAGCCTGATAACGAGCCATATTGCTTGTTAGAAGCATGACGGTGTTTCATTGATGAATGGCGATCAGTGCAGATCATGATCAGCCTGTGCGCCGGGATGCACAGGCTGATCTGGATCTACACTGGGCGCAAAACCCAACAGCCCCATTTCTCCAGTCACAGCCACAAATGTGAGTGACTGGATAAATGGAGCTTATGGGGTTTGCTACCAGTCTATTTCCAGATCATCATGTGCATCAGGATCTGAACTGTTCGCCATATCATCAATGAAACACGTGGTCTTATCGGGCTATACGGTACTGTGATATTTGACCAAGAGCTACACTGGTCAAAATTTCCCTTTTTTGCAGTCACAACCACATTACTATACCCTTAGTGACACGACAGACCGAATGGCGAGCATTTGCTGCAAAGGCAATGCGCCCAGTAGGGTTTGAATTATGACGATATTTTCGGCTCTTAATCACATGACGTCGAAAATTGAAATTTGTTTCAATTGACTTTGTGTTTGAAATCTTTGTATTATCAGTGAAATGTACGGAAATATGGAGGGGACATGTGTTTTTTATTTATCTCTTGGCCACGACTTAATTATAATATGTCGTGGCCACGAGATAAATAAAAAAACACACCTAAATATCTCCTGGCCACGACATAATTAGGTGTTTTTTATTTATCACGTGGCCACGAGACACATAAACAAGAGGGCCATGATGGTCCTAATTCGCTCACCTGACTCCATGAACACCAGAGGAGAATGTGACATTGAGTACATGTGTTTTAAAAAAATTGTGCTATTTTTAGATGGCGGTCATCTTGGATTAAGCGATGACTCATTTTACAAAATCTGAAAATGCTTCACCCAGCATCGGCCATGTGGTTCCTGAGAAAAAGACGTTAAAAATCTTGAATAAATGGACCTTTTGGTGGCCATCATGGATGACATAATCATCCGATTCCGACAAATATTGCACCAGAGTGATCGCCTCATTGATACCTTCAATTTGATATATGACATGACCATATTCAGTCAAAAATAAAATTTAACCCCAATTTGACCCCACAGGCCACGCCCAGTTTTGACCCCGGGGTCACCATTTTAACAACTTTCAAAGAGCAATGTACATCGATCATTCCTACCAAGTTTCGTCGAAATCCGGCTAGCGGTTCATGAGAAGAAGATTTTTTAAGAATTTATGCTATTTTTAGACGGCGGCCATCTTGGATTAGCGATGACCTCCATTTTAACAAATCTGAAAAGGCTTCACCCATGGACGATAACTTTTAAGTTTGGCTACCATGGGCCAAGCGGTTCATGTGAAGAAGAATTTTGAAATCTCTAATAAAAGAACGACCTTTTGACATTTCGGCGGCCATCTTGGATGACATAACAATCCGATTTGGACAAAAAATGTACCAGAGTGATCGCCTCATTGATACCTTCGATTTGATATATAACATGACCATATTCGGTCAAAAATAAAATTTGACCCCACGGGCCACGCCCATTTTTGACCCCGGGGTCACCATTTAACAACTTTGAAAGAGCATTGTACATCGATCATTCCTACCAAGTTTCGCCGAAATCCGGCTAGCGGTTCATGAGAAGAAGATTTTTAAGAATTTATGCTATTTTTAGACGGCGGCCATCTTGGATTAGCGATGACCTCCATTTTAACAAATCTGAAAAGGCTTCACCCATGGACCATAACTTTTAAGTTTGGCTACCATGGGCCAAGCGGTTCATGTGAAGAAGAATTTTGAAATCTCTAATAAAAGAACGACCTTTTGACCTTTCAGCGGCCATCTTGGATGACATAACAATCCGATTTCAACAGAAAATGCACCAGAGTGATCGCCTCATTGATACCTTCAATTTGATATATGACATGACCATATTTGGTCAAAAATAAAATTTGACCACAATTTGACCCCACGGGCCACGCCCATTTTTGACCCCGGGGTCACCATTTTGACAACTTTGAAAGAGCAATGTACATTGATCATTCCTACCAAGTTTCGTCGAAATCCGGCAAGCGGTTCATGAGAAGAAGATTTTTTAAGAATTTATGCTATTTTTAGATGGCGGCCATCTTGAATTAGCGATGACCTCCATTTTAACAAATCTGAAAAGGCTTCTCCCATGGACCATAACTTTTAAGTTTGGCTACCATGGGCCAAGCGGTTCATGTGAAGAAGAATTTTGAAATCTCTAATAAAAGAACGACCTTTTGACCTTTCGGCGGCCATCTTGGATGACGTAACAATCCGATTTCGACAAAAAATGCACCAGAGTGATCGCCTCATTGATACCTTCAATTTGGTATATGAAATGACCATATTCAGTCAAAAATAAAATTTGACCCCAATTTGACCCCACGGGCCACGCCCATTTTTGACCCCAGGGTCACCATTTTAACAACTTTGAAAGAGCAATGTACATCGATAATTCCTTCCAAGTTTTGTCGAAATCCGGTTGGCGGTTCTTGAGAAGAAGATTTTTTAAGAATTTGTGCTATTTTTAGACGGCGGCCATCTTGGATTATGTAATGACGTCATTTTAACAATTTTGTAATCTCCCTACCTAAGGACCATGACCATGACTATAGACCCAATGGTTACCGAGGAGAAGACGTTTGAAAATGTTCACGGACGACGGACGACGACAGACGACGGACGAGGACGACGGACGACGGACGACGACGACGGACACATTGCGGTAACAATAGCTCGCATGAGCTTCGCTCAGGTGAGCTAAAAAGACACATGTCCACTCCATACTTCCGTAGGAACGTGTTCGAATTTTGTTTTTAAATTACTCCTGTATATTGGTCCATATATTCATCACATATCTTGCAATGGGAACGAATTGTTAAATTGAGGGAACGAATTGTTATTTCGTGGGAACGAATTAATAAACAAAAGTGTACGTCCCATGCGGGGCTCCGTACTATCTGGTGTAAGCAAGTGTAATTGACAGTGTTCTTCTGACAGTGGTGTTCATTTTCGTGCGTTTTACATAACCACAATTAGCGGCTAGCAAATACACACGTATTTACATATCATAATGCTATTCTGATATGCATGACGTTCACAGTGATTGGATGTGCCTCCATTGAAAAAGAAATTGGTATATTTCTTGCAAGTGTCTACACGTGTGAACACGAGTTGCAGCCGATTTTATATTGAGAAGAGGAGGCTAACAATATTGGTCAACTAGTTACGTGTACATGTATATACGTGCTCTAGTCTCAATAGATATGCAGCTAGGGCAGTCACAATGCAACACATGACGCATTACTTCACTCTGCAGTGTATGTAATAGTTATAGTTCACATATTTAATTTTTAATAAATTAATTTCGAGCGTGCCTAGTGAGCAAGAAATTAGTTTATTAAAAATTCAATATGTGAACTATAACTTACATATTGTTCACCCAGCCCAGTCGCGAAGCTCCGCCCCTAAACGTGATTTCGAATCGCTATACTAGTATGTGATTGGCGATGCGCCACGAATTGAGAGCGTGTGTGGGCGGTAATGTACTTTGCGTCTCGTGAACTGATGACAACACGGCGTCGCAATATGCGATTAATTGAGAAGAAATGCTGTTCTTGCATTGGTCAAGAAACTAGGGTAAACAATAAGGCATGTTCATTGAGCAATTATTTTGTTACACGAACTCTAACATGACGTATTTGCAAGTCAGTTGAAATGTACATATTGGTGTGTGACAATACAACCATGGTGTGGGGCAACGACTTGGAGGTGAGTTCAAGAGTATAACCCAGCTGCCCATAAATTACCAGTATTTGTATACTTTGTATTTGTATTAATGCTTGAAATAAATCAGCTTGATTGTCTGAGTCTGAGCTGTGCAACAACTCAGGCTCAGCCAACCAAACTGTCTGATTGCGAGTTGAGATTGCCAATAGATGTTCAGAAGCGTTAACATCTGGGCAAGATGAACGCTGGCGTTTTTTGTCCGCATACCGCATACATCGATTAAACACTATTGACGGCATACACGAGTCTGATTGTATGCCGTATGCACGAATACACACTGTCAGTTTAGTAGAATTGTATCGTCTTGAATTCATGCTTTTGTTGAGAAATGCAAAAAAAGTTAAATATTGATACTAGACAACGCCAGTTATCGGAAACTCCGCTATAGCCGGGAGCTAATCAGAGAAATGGAATCGGACGCGTTGCATGGAAACCACGCCAAGTATCTGTTCAACCGGTGTAGACCACGATTAGACTGCACGTTCGTGCAGTCTAATCGTGGTCTATACCGGTTGTAAACAACACAGTTTCTAAATTATAAAACAATTAACCCGAAATGTGAAATAAATCAGTGTGCTATCCAATTGTGTGTCATGTTTTGTGTTAAACTGGCGTGATCCGCCATGGTTCTCAGCTTCTCGTGCGCATGCGTAACTATCGACCATCTTCCTTGAGACGGATACTAGCGTACTCCGGAGACGCTCGGCGTTTATCATATGTCTTGATTTAGCATTATGCCGTGATCAGGTAGCCAATTGCAAAACCACCGCCCACGCTAATGTACGACTCAAATGTACCAACAAAAATACCCGTGCTGTAGCCTAATTCCTTTTTTTTTTATTAATTCGTTCCCACGAAATAACAATTTGTTCCCGCGATTTAACAATTCGTTCCCACGATATAACAATTCGTTCCCTTGAATTAACAATTCGTTCCCACGATATAACAATTCGTTCCCTCGATTTAACAATTCGTTCCCACAAATTAACAAGTCGTTCCCACGAAATAACAATTCGTTCTATCAATTTAACAATTCGTTCCCACGAATTAACAATCAGTTCCCACGGGAACGAATTGTTAATTCGTGAACGAATTGTTATATCGTGGGAACGAATTGTTAATTCGAGGGAACGAATTGTTAAATTGAGGGAACGAATTGTTGTATCGTGGGAACGAATTGTTAATTCAAGGGAACGAATTGTTAATTCGAGAGAACGAATTGTTAACTTGAGGGAACGAATTATTATTTCGTGGTAACGAATTAATAAAAAAAATCCATGTCCCCTGCGGGCTCCGTAGTGGCCAGTGTAGACATATATCTATTTACTGCGACGCAGCGACTGAATACACATAGTCTGGCTCTCGTACAATCGGCCGGGCGCCAGTATATTGACATCATTACTGAATGGAGTTTGTACTTTCAATTCTAGAGCTAGCAGGCAAACATATCTGACATGACTGTCTGATTGTGAAATCGTGTAAAGTTGACTTCCAAAATGACCACAGGTTTTAGTATAATACACTATTGCAATCTCTGGGTGTTGCGAGAATGTCTCAGAGGCGAATATATTTCACAATTGTTGCCGGTGAATTTACTCTTATCGTAACAATAACAACTAGAAACCTCCGAGATAAAGCGGCAAGCAATTGATAATGGAATGTGTAACACATTTAAACTCATAGAACGTGCGTACTAAACATCATCTGAAGAATACACCTACAGAAAACAGACTTTCCTTAGGAAGGAAACTTCTTATGAATCAGTAACCTCGTTATATAAATAGCATATTAAACCATCACTCATGCAAGATCCTCTATATATTCTTATTCAAAATCGGCATCAATAGGCGAACAACAATGCTAAATATCCCACAGTCTGGCGTACAGTGAAACCTCTCTAAACCGGACACCCTGGGAGGTCCCCAGGGTGTCCGGCTTAGAGAGGTTTCACTGTAAGTCAGGCATTTGATCATTCTGCGCCATAGCTGCATGCTATGCGATCACAAACAGACATTATCACCTGAGATAAATGACCAAAAAACTCATCAAAGATATGATCACAGATGTTTTCTTGGTGTCCGGATTAGAGAGGTTCCACCGTATATAATTGTTAAAGAGGCGGTGGCCTCGCGCCAGTCGGCTGTGTACATAATGTTCTCGCCCACTTAGTGGAACGGGAGCAATGACGACTGACTGCCTGCGTCAACAACAAATCGAGTTGCTGCTAAACTCATTACATACACGTCCATTCTCTGGAATATTCGTCACGATTCCTACGGTATGTAGGGGGTGTATTGTGGGAAAGTTAGGTATGGATACTGCCAACGTGTTTGTAACAGTTTTAGCGATTCCTTTTAACGAAACTTCCGTGTGTCATTTAAAGAACTTGGGTGTATAAACAATGGTGTCGTTTCATGAAGCATATTCTCTCAGTCCCACATAAACCGAATTCTCTGTCTGCGTTACAGACAGATAATTCGGCTTGTAAGCCACCCTGCGTTACAGACAGGGAATTCGGCCTGTAAGTCGCCCTGCGTTACAGACAGAGAATTCTGCTTGTAAGTCGCCCTGTGTTACAGACAGATAATTCGGCTTGTAAGTCGCCCTGCGTTACAGACAGAGAATTCGGCTTGTAAGTCGCCCTGCGTTAAAGACAGATAATTCGGCTTGTAAGTCGCCCTGTGTTACAGACAGATAATTCGGCCCCCTGTGTTACAGACAGATAATTCGGCTTGTAAGTCGCCCTGTGTTACAGACAGAGAATTCGGCTTGTAAGTCGCCCTGTGTTACAGACAGATAATTCGGCTTGTAAGTCGCCCTGTGTTACAGACAGAGCATTCGGCATGTAAGTCGCCCTGTGTTACAGACAGAGCATTCGGCATGTAAGTCGCCCTGCGTTACAGACAGATAATTCTGCTTGTAAGTCGCCCTGTGTTACAGACAGAGCATTCGGCTTGTAAGTCGCCCTGCGTTACAGACAGATAATTCTGCTTGTAAGTCGCCCTGTGTTACATACAGAGAATTCGGCTTGTAAGTCGCCCTGCGTTACATACAGAGAATTCGGCTTGTAAGTCGCCCTGCGTTACAGACAGAGAATTCGGCTTGTAAGTCGCCCTGTGTTACAGACAGAGAATTCGGCTTGTAAGTCGCCCTGTGTTACAGACAGAGAATTCGGCTTGTATGTCGCCCTGTGTTACAGAGAACTCGGATTGTAAGTCGCCCTGCGTTACAGACAAAGAATTCGGCTTGTAAGTCGCCCTGCGTTACATACAGATAATTCGGCTTGTAAGTCGCCCTGCGTTACAGACAGAGAATTCGGACTGTAAGTCGCCCTGCGTTACAGACAGATAATTCTGCTTGTAAGTCGCCCTGTGTTACATACAGATAATTCGGCTTGTAAGTCGCCCTGCGTTACAGACAGAGAATTCGGCATGTAAGTCGCCCTGCTTTACAGACAGAGAATTCGGACTGTAAGTCGCCCTGCGTTACAGACAGATAATTCTGCTTGTAAGTCGCCCTGCATTACAGACAGAGAATTCTGCTTGTAAGCCGCCCTGCGTTACAGACAGAGAATTCGGGTTAAGTCCAACATAGCAACCTTGGCCCCGTTGTAAGAAGCTTTGCTACACACAACACAATATACACACTACATTCAGACACACATTGCTGTAAAACACTTCAGAACTGGTCAAGTAATTTTACACGTGAAGGGATATAAACTCTAAATGACGTGGTCCCTTTGGTTTTATTCGTGTATATAATGAATGCACAGTGTTTAATGGCAAAAGTCCCATACATTTCTACGCGCGGAATGCTAGTCTGATAATGACGCCAATCAGGTATAGATCATTCATCTTGTACCAGACGCTATGTCCTCTGCTATCATAAATGGACTGCCTCATATTATTACAATTGATATCAGGGCACAGCTTTATCACACTTGGCGGCGACAGGGGAAACGTGGCTTGTGGAATGTGTGAGTTGTGCAGTTGCAGAGCAACCTGTACATCCGCGCTGACCGCCATTCTGTCAGACATAATTCCTGCTTCTAACAAACAGAACAGACCCTTAACATACAGTGTACCGTATCTGGAGTATTTCATCACTTGCAATCGTGTCTAGTGAAGTAGTGGTGAAATTTGGAAGGCTGAGGACTTTCGTCTTATGAATATATGTATGGGTGTGCTAGCATCCCAGGACATTGACATACATAAACAATATAGTGGCAATTTGCCCCCCCCCCCCCTTGTAAGGACAACCCTGTATTAATGGGTCTGGCTCACCCACTAACATCCATACATATCAAGCATGTACAACATATGGGTACTTAATATTAAAGTGACTGTGTCTCAGATGATCTGTGAGATATCCAATATGTGGTGTTTCGCTTCATGCGCTGTAATGCCATATACGAGTCAATCGCACCATTTTATTTGATCACATTCCCAAAAACAAGTCCACTTTTCAAATGCATACTGTCAGATATATAATCAGAATACAAGTCCGCAATGTAGGCAATTGTCAAGATTTGACGCTAATATTGTAAATTTTGTAAACGAATTTCATGAACTTACGCAGATGTCCGAAGGTAGGAAATCACATGGCATGTCTCATATAGTGTTATAGCGGATCACGAGCTAGAAGCATCAATAATGTCATAATCCCCATTTCTCAAGTCACAGCCAAACCAGGGGGCCGTTTCACTAAACTTCGTACGACTAAAATGTTCGTAAGTGCAAAATGATGATAGTCTGTAAATTTCACATTAACAATGTTTACTTGTAAATAATTATTGGATTTACATTTATTGAGCATAGGCTGCATATGTAGCCTATGCTCAATAAATGTAAATCCATAAATTGAAATTTACAGACGATCTTAAATTTGAACTTACGAACATTTTAGTTGTAAGAAGTTTAGTGAAACGGCCCCCAGAGGTCTTGCCAGCCAGGCGCCATCCATTAATAAATCACCTATTTGAATGCATTGCGTGAATACCCATGTAGCATAACAGCGTGTCTTGTACGGTAAACTGTATTGTGTCTGGAGATGTTGATATACGAGACTCGCCATGTGATTTTGTACCTTCGGACATCTGCGTAATTTCATAAAATACGTTTACAGAATTTACAGTATTTTCCGTAAATGGCGTCAAAAGTTGACACAATTTTCAGAGTACATGCGGAATTAATTATATTCCGCATGTACTCTGAACATTTTGTCAACTTTTGACTTTATTTAGGAAAATTATTGTAAAATGTTTAAACGTATTTAATGAAATTGCACAGGTGTCCGAAGTTACACAATCGCAAGGCGTGTCTCACACGTGGCAAACATATCCAGTTTTGCTGGAAAATCAGGAATACTGTTTACACGTTTAAGACGCGAATCAAATGAAATTTCCAGACGATCCTAAATTTGCACTTACGAACATTTCAGTCGTACGAAGTTTAGTGAAACGGGCCACATGACACTAAACTGACAGGTATATACTGTTTCTAGAGGATCTTTCATGCGTTACAATATAATGGCCTATGTATTAAACAAATTTACCGATTTCATAGAACCCGAGGTTATGCCGAGCGAAGTATAAATGTGAACGCCTACTGGATTATACTTAAATTATATTGCGCTGAAATGGAACGATATACACTGCTTGTTAGCATTACACGTGGTTCACTGATGGAATCGCGAACCGTGCAGATCCGGATCAGATTGTGCGGATGAACAGGCTAATCTGGATCTACACTGGTCACAAAAACCTTTAGGTTTAATTTACCGATGTCATAGGACCCGAGGTTACATGTATGCCGAGCGAAGTATAAATGTGAACGCCTACTGGATTATAGCCAAATTATATTGCGCCAAAATGGAACCTTTTATTCCGAATATAACGAATGTATGTATTATACTGTTAACTGCAGTGTAGCGATATTGAGCGATTGCCTCTAAAGCAGAAAATCCACAACGATGCTTCTCCAAGTTCACGTCTACTGTCTGTTTCACGAAAGCTGCCCAAATTTTACGGCCATATAGACAATTCAAAAACAATAATATTTTCGATAATATTAAATTAAAGGAAAATTTAAGAATGAGCCTTCTTTTTATTTCGTGAAATTTGGTCAAATATTGATTTTGTTGCGAAAACAATTTTTTTTTGAATTTTAGAAATACTGGACCGATTTTTAAAATTTAACTTTTGTTTTCTTAGTTAGATCATTTCCCAGCTATCTAGCCAGGTCTCGGAGTCAATTTCGTTATACAATCAATATTTGACCAAATTTCACGAAATAAAAACAAGGCTCATTCTTAAATTTTCCTTTAATTTAATATTATCGAAAATAATATTGTTTTTGAATGGTCTATATAGCCGTAAAATTTGGGCAGCTTTCGTGAAACAGACTATAGTAACGGCGTCTACATAAGGACCCGGATTTTTTGTCTGTAACACAGGGCGACTTACTTAAGTCGCCCTGTGTTACAGACAGAAACTTCTGGTTACATAAGGACATGTTTGTCTCTCCTGTAGACTGCATTGTGATGCCAGCATTGATTGTCCGTCCTTCTCTGACCTGGCGGGTCATAATTCATTAGCCAGACTTCCAGATGGGACGAACCGGCGCTGTTACAATTGACCCCGCCGACTGGGAAAACGACCTCATGGCATTAGCAGTCGCTGTAGTAGGAACCTTTCTTTTTTTCCAATAAGAGACACGCCATGTGATTTTGTACCTTCGGACATCTGCGTAATTTCATGAAACACGTTTACAAAATGTACACTGTTTTCCGTAAACGGCGTCAAAACTTGACAAAATGTTCAGAGTACATGCGGGATAATATTCGTACTCTGAACATTTTGTTAACTTTTGACATTTTTTTATGAAAAATATTGTAAATTTTGTAAACGTATTTAATGAAATTACACAGATGTCCGAAGGTTCAAAATCACATAGCGTGTCTCATATGGAGTATAAGAGACTTGTGATACAACATATACACACGTATAGCCGCAGTGTAATATGGAAATATAGTATCGCGTATGCATGAAATGAGTCTATAATCGTCGTCCCTTGATGATTATTCACATCTAATTATTCTACTAATAAGTGAAGGGGTCAGTGTAAGAAGGGCAATAACTCCATGAAGGAGTTATTCCCCTTCTTCCACTGACCCTTCCACGTGTGATAGTAAAATGTAGGCTTTGCTCATACTGCATGGATATAGACAGGCTGATCTAGGGACAACGCTGGTCACAATATTCGGATTTTGATTTGGACCTAATAATATTTCTCACAACAGTAAGACTTAATTGACTGTATGCGAACAGTGCATGTCCTAATCAGACTGCGGGGATGGAGAAGCTATTCTGGGACTACGCCGGTGGCACACGCCATAAAGTCAACATCTGCACACGTGCATGAACCGTCAGTTTGGTGTACGCTATTTGCCATATTAGCGTACTAGTGGCGTTATAGCGTTGTGTCAATGTTACGTGGTATGTGTTTTTCAGTTGAACTCTATTTGCCATATTAGCATACTAGTGGCGTTATAGCGTTGTGTCAATGTTACGTGGTATGTGTTTTTCAGTTGAACTCTATTTGCCATATTAGCATACTAGTGGCGTTATAGCGTTGTGTCAATATTATGTGGTATGTGTTTTTCAGTTGAAAATAGTGTGTGTACTGTTACTGAACATATGTGAATATACAGATATGCGGTCGAGTACGTGCATGTTTCAAACGTTTGCTGTTTGGCATTATGGATTACATAGAAATATATCACTAATGCAGTGCTTAATACGACAGGAGAGTTGTCGGCATAGACCAGTGCTCGTCCCCTGAGACCCGCAAATCATTCAGTTATAATGTAATGCAGGAGGCTCGATGCCAACAGAATACACAGTCCTGCCTCAACAGAAATATGGCTGTAACTGGAGAAATGGGGCATATGGGCTTTGCGACCAGTGTAGATCCAGATCAGCCTGTGCGGATGCACAGGCTGATCAGGATCTACACTGTTCGTCATTCTATCAACGTAACACTCGCGATGCTTCTATCAAGAAATATATATCGTTATCAGGATACATGATATTTGATCATGATCGACACTGGTCACAAATCCCATAAGCCCAATTTATCCAGTCACAGCCACAAATATGCACGGGAAACACAGACTAATCCATAACACCAAGTGTGGCGTACGTTTAATCCACAAACAGCTGACCGTTTCCGTAATAGTTTCAGTCGTTTATATGTTGAGAGAAAACGATTTATGTTTTATATTGTGAAGTTTATTGCCTTCAGGAAGTCATAAAACAAATTGTATTGGAATCCGAAACCAGTGTCTCCCAAAACGAGGCGGTGTTGCGTGGAACTAATAAGTAGTGACTGAATAAATGGGGATGTGTGGCTGTTGTGATCAGTGTAGGCATAGGTCAGCACGTGCATCTCACAGCCTGTTAATGAAACCATGTGATTTTGTATGTAATAAGGAGTGAGATGTTATGTGAAAACTATTAACAAAATTAAGGATCTATTTCCCGCGAACGCGGAATTTTATAACGATATTTACCGGAAATGACGTCGATTGCTGACGAATTTGTCAGAGTAAATGTGGAGTTTACGGTAATTCCGCATATACCATGAAAAGTCGTCAACTTCAGACGTCATTTACGGAAAATATTATAGAAACAATGTTAAAAAATAGTTCTCATGAAAAATCGCAATTAATTGAATTGCGAACAGTGCATATCCTGATCAGACTGTGCGGATGCACAGGCTGATCTGGATCTACACTGGTCGCAAAAACCCATACACCTTCCTCAGCCACAGTCAGAATGAGGTTTGTGTGGAAAATCAGGAAATCATAAACTAGAAACAAACAAGCCCCGGGGGTTTCCCTGGCTGCTCGATCGACAACGAAGATATCCAACCGACACTTGAAATGTAGATGTAATTTGGTTAGCGGCGGAGGTTCATATAAACTGATTATAAGGTCATGGATCTGTTGCACTCGCTGTAGCATTTTAGAGATTGGGGCCCTCAAATTATGTAAAAATAGATTGTTACGGAAATTAAATGTGTACTTATATAACATGTATTCCACACGTTTTTCATCAAACATGTTCGTTTTTACACAGTATTAACTAATATTTCAATACCACATTAGTGGTGGTGATCACCCGTTTATATGCATGTGAAGACGTAATACGAGGGTCATCCAATATATAGTGAAAACGGCTCATTATTACTTACATATCAATTTTTGCCTAGAAATTGCCTGTATTTGCCTACAGCAATAACATACACAGTCCAGGCTGATACGGCGAGTTTTCCAGTCTGATACTGAAACTTCTAGTCTGATACTGCCATTTCTAGTCTGATACCATCGTTACTAGTCTGATACCGCCGTTTCCAGTCCGATACCATGTCTCGCGCGCGTATTAAACCAGTTCCTTTGGGCATGCGCATTGCGTATGTTTACTTTATCGGCTGCGTACATTTTGACAGATGCCGGGAATTTAAATTTGTAGGCTCTGTATTTCATCATTCTATCATGGATAACGGTATAGATTTTAATATAGGATTATCACAACTGCCGGATGATTGATATTGAAATTGATATCTAAGTAATCTAAGTAATAAAGACGTTAATACGTGTCTTGTTTGATATCGGTCTAGGTATCGTCCCTCGGTAACTTGGTGTGAGCCTTCGACCTTCGGTCTCAGGCTGATACCAAGTTACATCGGGCCGATACCTAGGCCGATATCAAACAAGCCACGTATTAACCTCTAAGTATTGTTAGTTTAGAATGAACAATCCTAACCACGTATCCATAATCGCACAATGCAACATTCTCTGCGTTTAGTAATTGATTTGCATATACTCGGGAATGCCTCTACACTGGTTGCTAGGCAACCGGAGGATACGCATCAAAGTCCCAGGGCCACGGCATTATTAAGCTTCTCTAAGTCGTGTTACCCAAGGTGAAATACCGACGTATTTACATTGTTAAATGCGTTTAAGTCACACGAATATAAATACAACAAATGGAGAGTGTGACATATGACGTCATAGAGATATGACGTCACTAATGACGTCAACTGCATACCTTTTCAAGTTATTTTTGACAGAGTGGACACGACTGTGTGGCCATCGATCTCTTATATTTAAATTACGAGTATCAGTATGAATTAATCTGTCGTTTTTGCGAAGAATCGATTTCCGTGTCGGTAGACACGGAAATCGATTCTTCGCAAAAACGACAGATTAGTTCAGCTGATCCATGGTTAATGCCAATACTTTTAGCTATCTGCTCATATATATATCGTCTACTAACATCAATTAATACGTTTTAGTTACCTATATAAAAGCTGATTTTTATTTCCAGAAAGGGGTTCATTAGAAACGCAAGCGTTTCCGATTTCAATCCAATACATCAGTTGTTATACCACGAAATACACGATCATGAGTGTCGCAACATTGTGCCAACGTATTGTGAATTTCTATGCCGGATTTCTCGCTGAAAACGCCATGCATGTTTTTACCAAATTATTTTTCTAGTCGCTCATCATCGCATCCATGCCATGGCGTTTGACTTATGTGATGATGGCGTAACGTCACGATGACGTCATACAACGTACTGATGTAATATAATGTGACGTCAAGTGTCAATATAGCGGTATGCACAATTTAATTCTGATATACGCATTGTATATCAAGTTACGTAGACTATTCGTTTTCACTATTTATTGGATGACCCTCGTAGCATCCCTAAATGCTGAACCAAAACATAGAACCCCTACAATATATCCCAATGTGCGGGACCCTATCTTTAAAACTCATTTGAATGACACATTTCCAGAAAAAAATGAGAAGAAACATCGACTAACGTAATCTCTACGAGTATGTACAATTAACTTGAAGCTTCAAACAGTTATTGACCTTTTACCTACAAAAACATAAACCAATTAAATAAACTAATAAAAACACAAATTTAATGAATATTATATACAAAATTACATTTCTGTCAGATGGGAGGCCAGAACTCGCAACCTTCCGGCTAACGCCACGCGTGTCATTGTATGGTATTTTCCCCTAAACTTGGACTCGTCCGTCACGTGGCGATCTTCAGGCTTTGTTGTCCATCTATAGACCATAATTATTGCCTCCATTTTCAGTGTAAGCATATTGTATTGCTCTAGTTAGAAAGCATACAGATACATGATACCACAATTTATTCACGATCAGCAAGTGGGTTGCGCTACAAATTTGCCTCGATGGGAAAAAATCAAGGTAAAATGAAATTTGTAACAAAATGTTGAGCTTTTCCCATGTCTCTGTCACTTGAGGATTTGTAGCAGCCGCGTTTGATGCAACAGTCAATCCGTATTCTAAAACGATGTTCACATACGTTTCATTGATGACGTGTCGTACCGAATGATGTCACTGTGATGGCGTAATATAAACCGCCAGTATGTGTAGTTTTAAATCGAGTTCGGCAGGCTCGGAAACGGTAGGAATTCCGAGGCCAGCCTCGGAATTCCTACGCGTTTCCTAGCCTTGCCTGATAAACTTGATATGAAAGTACACTAGCCTGGTATTATCTGTGTACGTCGAAGATAGCGATACCACGATAACAGGTGTATAGTTGTGGGAGGAATGATTTGTAAGTACATGTATTACCCATCATCATAAACGAACAGACATTACTCCCATTCCAACCAACCCAGGCTTCAGTATATACAACCCATGTCACTAAGATCAAACCAGGCTCCTGCAACGATTTTGCATGCTACCAATGTATTCCAATTCCAGATAAACTTGTCATAAACAAATTCGTCTCATACTCACCGAAAACTTGATTGATTCCGCCGGCGGATTAGCCCGGTTTGTTTACGGTTTCGTCTAAATAGAGCACAGCTGTTGCGGAGTAACCTTTGGGGAGGAGATAGGTACACATGAGATACCATTGATGAATGTAACGTACCGCAATATGCATGCGTTGCACAACGCTGGCTTATTTCTAAATGTGCGATATCTAATCTGCACAAATATCAGGGCGTGCAATTTGATGTAGAGATAAACGTACACATATATACATACGAGCCCAAAACGCAGACTGGAATAAAGATCTAAACGATTGAGCGATCAGTGTAGCCAGAGTCATTTCGCAAATCCACACAGTCTGGTCAGTATCTGCGCTGTTAGCTATATAGAGGATGCGTGAATATGGTATTTATTAAACAATGATACTGACGTCAGAAGGATGGAGTTTAATAAAACAATACACGTGTTAATTATTTTCTATTTACTACATAAGCACGAAAACATGTATTGGCATCGTTCTAATCACCCAACATGTTTGATATCGGTGTTAGTTACGTATGTAATACATACACGCATCTTTCTATAATCTGAATACACCTACGTACAGTAAAACATCTAAAGCGGACAGCAAGACCGCATCCGTTTGTTCAATTTTGGTAGCTTTAACTGTACTGTACTTATATTGGTAAGTAAAACTGTACTTATATTGGTAAGTCCAGTTCGTTATGGCAATGCATACAGATATGTATTACAGCACCCATATACCTGAATTACAGTGGAACATCTCCAAACCGGACACCCCAAGGGTGTCCGGTTTGGAGCTGTTCCACTGTATTGCACTGCACAGTCCCGTTCTGTATAATAAAACAAGTTTATAGGAAGCTACAACGTACTAGCCGTCGTAGTAGCTGAACAGTAGTATCTCAACTAACCACGTGTATAGAGATCAAGGGTCCGCCAGGTCCGTCAGTCATATATATACCAGACTAAACGTCTAAGAAGTTCGAAAGTGCAAAATTGAAATCCACAATAACATGTGTTCTCAAATTCGATGTTTTGAAATATTTCGTGGATGTGCTACAATTAATGACACGGACCCGTAGGTACAAAACGGTAGCATTTGAGAAACACGTTACTGTGAGAAGCAAATTCATAGAAATTTTCGTACGAACATTTTTATCGTACGAATTGTAGTGAAACGGGCCCCTGGTGTCTGTGTGTTGTTCACTGGCGACATATTGGACGCCATAAGTAACGAGTTCCCGTGCAGTGGTAACATATTGTTTCCACACCTGGTGTTAATATAGCACCATGTATCCACAGCCTGGAGATGAACTCTCACAGAGCGTACCTAGAATAGATACATGTAGAGACGGTGAATTGATGGCATACCGCGGAGTGATTGCTGCATTTATGTGCATCCGTGTAGGTATGATTGATTTCACGAATATTACGATGTGTGTACAAGTAATTAGGCCCAACTGATGACCTTCTCATAATTATCCCACGTGTAGGACATACTATTTTATATGCCCGTTGGAAAACCGTGCTATATTATGTCCGTCTATCTAGACGTGTACACGTCTTAAGTACAGTCAGACTTCTGTGTTCCACAGTGCTAAGTCTGTAGCCACCATATTTGCTTAATACTATCACACAGTAATGTGTCACATACCACTGTGCAGTGCAACTCATGATCTTCAACATTTGTTCTCATTTACTTTCGTATATTCTTCCTTACATGTTTTATGAAGCGTCGTCTTCGATACTGATATAGTTAGGTCTGCAATCACCATATTGGGTGCACATATGTATACATGTACTTGTACATCTTGAACTGCCAGTGGCAGGTACCACATAACACGTTAGTAATGTTACTAATCTCCCCATAATTTGTACAGATGGTTACGGAGCCCCGCAGAATTCTTTTTTTTATTAATTCGTTCCCACGAAATAACAATTTGTTCCATCATTTTAACAATTCGTTCCTACGAATTAGCAATTCGTTCCCACGAATACGAATTGGTAATTCGTGGGAACAAAATTTTATATCGTGGGAACGAATTGTTAATTCATGGGAACGAATTGTTAAATTGAGGGAACGAATTGTCATTTCGTGGGAACGAATTGTTAATTCGAGGGAACGAATTGTTATATCGTGGGAACGAATTGTTAATTCGAGGGAAAGAATTAATAAAAACCAGATGGCCGCGGCCCGCATGTCGAGCATATGCAGCCTATGCTCAATAAATGTAAATCCATCAATTGAAATTTCCAGACGATCCTAAATTTGCACTTCCGAACATTTTAGTCACGAAGTGAAACGGACCTCCGATATGTAATACTAAGAGCGCCGGTCTCCGCCTCTACGAACATTAGCTCGCGGATTATCTCCTCGTACAGGCGGAGAAGTGTGCTCTAATATCAGCCTTTTCGAATCCAAGCATGATTATGTTAGTCGAGCCCGTAGCAATGCTTATTGATAGCAGATGGTCAATGTATATTTAAACTAGAAATGTGGCCTGTCGGTACACAAATGCCCCCGCTGGCAGCCAAAGAAAACGAGGCATATTTGATTATAAGCCATTTACCCGAGCGTTAAGGTTTTGAACGCACCTTGACCCTGGGCTTAGTGATGGTGGGACGAATGTGTCACAGGGCGGTAGAGGACCATTGTAGCAAAGCGTGTGTGAAATGTGAAGCAGATCCGAGCAAGGAAACACAAATTATGGGGGCGGGACGAATGTGGATTTGTCACAGGGCGGTAGAGGACCATTGTAGCAATGCGTGTGTGAAATGTGAAGCAGATCGGAGCAAGGAAACACAAATTATAAGCCATTTAACTGAATGTTAAGGTTTCAAACGCACCAAGTCTGTGACCTTGACCCTGTGCTTAGCGGGGGCAGGACGAATGTGGATTTGTCACAGGGCGGTAGAGGACCATTGGAGCAATGCGCGTGTGAAAGTTAGTGTAGGATTGAGAAACGCGCACGTAGATTTGTCCCAAAGTGGCAAGTAAACAATTAAAGTGGAAAAGGTGAAGGTCAAACGTGAAGGTCGAAGTAATGGGTGGTGGAGTTTGTAAGGCATGTTCATATGTATCATGTGTGTACATATTTAAGCGATTGGCAAAAGTATTGAGAAGTTATTGTAGGATTGAGAAACGTGCACGTAGATTTGTCCCAAAGTGCTAAGTAAACATTAAAAGGTGAAGGTCAAAGGTCAAGGTCGAAGTACTGGTGGTGGAGTGTGTAGGGCATGTTCATGTGTATCATGTGTATAATTATTTAAGCGATTGGCAAAAGTATTGAGAAGTTATTGTAGGATTGAGAAACGTGCACGTAGATTTGTCCCAAAGTGCCAAGCAAACATTTAAAGTGGAAAGGATCAAGGCCAAAGGTCAAGGTCGAAGTACTGGGGGGGGGGGGGGGGTGGGGTGGAGTGTGTAAGGCATGTTCATATGTATCATGTGTATAAATATTTAAGCGATTGGCAAAAGTATTGAGAAGTTATTGTAGGATTGAGAAACGTGCACGTAGATTTGTCCCAAAGTGCTAAGTAAACATTTAGAGCAGAAAAGGTGAAGGTCAAAGGTCAAGGCAAAAGTATTGAGAAGTTAGTGTAGGATTGAGAAACGTGCACGTAGATTTGTCCCAAAGTGCCAAGCAAACATTTAAAGTGGAAAAGGTCAAGGCCAAAGGTCAAGGTCGAAGTACTGGGGGGAGGGTGGAGTGTGTAAGGCATGTTCATATGTATCATGTGTATAAATATTTAAGCGATTGGCAAAAGTATTGAGAAGTTATTGTAGGATTGAGAAACGTGCACGTAGATTTGTCCCAAAGTGCTAAGTAAACATTTAAAGCAGAAAAGGTGAAGGTCAAAGGTGAAGGTCGAAGTACTGGGTGGTGGAGTGTGTAGGGCATGTTCATATGTATCATGTGTATACATATTTAAGCGATTGGCAAAAGTATTGAGAAGTTAGTGTAGGATTGAGAAACGTGCACGTAGATTTGTCCCAAAGTGCCAAGCAAACATTTAAAGTGGAAAAGGTCAAGGCCAAAGGTCAAGGTCGAAGTACTGGGGGGGGGGGGAGTGGAGTGTGTAGGGCATGTTCATATGTATCATGTGTATAAATATTAAGCGATTGGCAAAAGTATTGAGAAGTTATTGTAGGATTGAGAAACGTGCACGTAGATTTGTCCCAAAGTGCTAAGTAAACATTTAAAGTAGAAAAGGTGAAGGTCAAAGATCATGGTCGAAGTACTGGGTGGTGGAGTGTGTAGGGCATGTTCTTATGTATCATGTGTATAAATATTTAAGCGATTGGCAAAAGTATTGAGAAGTTAGTGTAGGATTGAGAAACGTGCACGTAGATTTGTCCCAAAGTGCCAAGCAAACATTTAAAGTGGAAAAGGCCAAAGGTCAAGGTCGAAGTACTGGGGGGTGGAGTGTGTAAGGGATGTTCATATGTATCACGTGTATAAATATTGACATAATATGTGAAGCCATGTAGAAGTTACTAAATAATATAATATCGGGACGTACGGACGGACGGGACGGACGTACGGACGGGACGGACGGACGGACGGACGGGACGGACGTACGGACGGACGCCGGTAACACTATATGCCCCCGTACCTTTCGGTAGCGGGGTCATAAATACACTAGAAATACCGTAACTCGTTTGTAGCCCGTGAGCATACATTCATTATGCAAAGAGCCCTGCAATGCGGGTGAGGTGGGATAGATAATACTGCTTGATGATTGCTATTGCAGCCAGCACATAATATATCACCAATATGGGTGACAATTAATTAGGTCTAATGTATATATAGAAGCTAGAAGTAGATACCAATATGTTATTAGCCATTTCGTACTTGTGAACCACTAGGTGCGAAAACCGGCCCTACTGCAGACCATAGTTGAACAGATGTCAGAAACCTTCGAAGAATGCATGTATCATTGATACAGTGGGGTCAGCGTGTAAGTGCACACACGAACGAACACGACAGGTTGGAACCAACCTGTCGTGTTCGTTCGTGTGTGCACTTACACGCTGACCCCACTGTTTGAGGTATTGTGATATGAGGTATTGATATTGTGATATGAGGTATTGTGATATGAGGTATTGTGATTTGTGATATGAGGTATTGTGATATGGGTATTGGGATATGAGGTATTGTGATATGGGGTATTGTGATATGGGGTATTGTGATATGAGGTATTGTGATATGAGGTATTGGGATATGAGATCTTGTGATATGAGGTATTGGGATATGAGGTATTATGATGTGAGGTATTGTGATATGAGGTATTGTGATATGAGGTATGGTGATATGAGGTATTGTGATATGAGGTATGGTGATATGAGATATTATGATGTGAGGTATTGTGATACGAGGTATTGTGATATGAGGTATGGTGATATGGGGTATTGTGATATGAGGTATTGGGATATGAGGTATTTGCCAGTGAAGCATATAATGATTTTCTTGACGTCAGAAAATATGGATAACAGCGAGCTGCTTTTGTCACCTTGCATACTGAATTACGGTGACCCGCAGGGGACATGGATTTATTTTCAAGTTATTAATTCGTTCCCACGAAATAACAATTCGTTCCCTCAATTTAACATTTCTTTCCATCGAATTACCAATTCGTTCCCACGATATAACAATTCGTTCCCTCAAATTAACAATTCTTTCCCACGAAATGACAATTCGTTCCCTCAATTTAACAATTCGTTCCCACGATATAACAATTCGTTCCTACGGTTGTTATTTCGTGGGAACGAATTGTTAATCCGTGGGAACGAATTGCTAATCCGTGGGAACGTATTGTTAAATTGGGGGAACGAATTGTTATTTCGTGGGAACGAATTCATAAAAAAAAGTCTACGTCCTCTGCGGGGCTCCGTAGAATATATCCCGAATATAAATTTATAATAGGCCCTGGATTGTTTCATACACTATGGGGCAACACCCAGCCCTGTCGACGATATGTGGGCGGATGGGCCAAGGCGCGGTGTTATTCAATTTCGGTTCATTTGAGAAAACACGTTTTGAGCCAGACGTTATCGAAGCGAAATGAAATCAAGGAAGCGTGCGATCCAAAAATATAATTTTCATCAAATATTGTCGCCAGGTTCAATGGTTCTGTCTTTTATGTGTTCAGCGTCATCAGTTTTTGATTACTTTAACGTTTATGTGTTCAGCGTCATCAAAACTGATTACTTCAACGTTTATGTGTTCAGCGTCATCAGTTTTTGATTACTTCAACTTTTCAAACTCTTAAATGTGACGAAATGGGGCTTATGGGTTTTGCAACCAGTGGAGATCCTGATCAGACTGTGCGTCCGCACAGTCTGATCAGGATCTGCACTGTTTGCCATCCCATCAATGAATCACCCGTCAAAGCAGTATATATATCGTTATCAGGCTACAGGGCCCGTTTCACTAAACGTCGTAGGACTAAAGTGTTCGTAAGTGCAAATTTAGAAATGTCTGGAAATTGAAATTGATTGATTTACATGTATTGAGCATAGGCTGCACCTATGCTCAATAAATGTAAATCCAATAATTGTTTACAAGAAAACAGTGTTAATGCACAATTTACAGACAATAACAATTTTGCACTTACGAACATTTTTGTCGTACGAAGGAGTGTGGTATTTCATCAGGAACTACAGTGGTCACAAATCCCATAAGCCCCATTTCTCCAGTCACAGCCGCAAATAGTGCATATCCAAGACAGGGTCATACATTTAGGTAAGAGAGATGAAATGACGTTTTGCCAAATGTGTTATCAGTATAACTTTTCAAGCATTAATAACGATGGGTGGGAGGTGTGGGGGCGAATGTCCCTATAATTAAACGTACGAATTGATGACGGGTGTCCGTATAAATGCATAAGGTGGGTGTAGCGGTTTGTAATAAATGTGATTAATGTGGTATTGGCGCCAAATGTCAACGGGCAAGTAACATGTGTGTGTTGAACATGTGTGCCCACACTGGAACTCGAATATGGACAGTCTGCTGTATAACACCCTCGCTCCACCGATAAAGATATACAGTTAATGGTATTTTACGGCCTTTCAACAGCTAAGGTCATATTAGGTCGGGTTAACTGGGTCTGGTCGAATCCATTATTTCACCTGTTGTTATGGGGCCGATTGAGCTAAACTTACTCCTCCCAGTGTTGCATATGTACGGAGTCCCGCAGTAATGCCAATCAATATGTGGGTGGATGAATGTTTATTTTGCCAGAAAATGGCTCGGATAATATATCTGATATAAAGAACATGTTGTGACTACTGAGTGGGCATGTACCTTTAATATCACCAGATATCATGCCGAACCAAAGTTGGCCCACTCTCGTTGTAAATATCATGCTGTTTATCCCGTTCTGCAGTCAACAGCAAAACGTTGACATTTAGATTTTTATGCGGAATTCATACCGCGTAATTGGACCAAGGTATGGCAAATATGGTTACCTGTATTTGCGACCAGTGTAGACGCAGACCAGCCTGCGCGTAAGCGCAGTCTGGTCTGTGTCTACACTGGTCGAGAGTCAGTCAGCGTAACATTCGCTAAGCGTCCTGGAAGTAATGCGAATTGTTAAAGGTACATGCCCACCCATTAGGCACACACTGTTCTTTATAGGAATTAAATAAGTGTATAATTGTGTCACTATTCCACCAGTTCTAAAACTTACGAGTGCCCGCTATACAGAAATAATCATTTAGTAATGTGCATGTTACTGATAGTGACGCGCGGTGGTATCAGGCTATTTTCATATGCAAATGAGGCATTATATTTTTTAATTATTTATACTAATTAAATGCGTCACCTGAAAAAATAACATTTTCGACAGATTATAAAGTGTGATCATTGCACCGTTAACATTTTAAGGAAACACGGATATCGCCCCTGATGTAAGTGTGGAAATTTCCGTCTGATATAAAATGTATACTAATGTCTATCAATACGTGGGGTAATGGTGAATGAATGTTTATATTGCCAGAACATGTATCAGATGATGTCTCTTATATAAAGAACAGTTTGTGTCTACTGCGTGGGCATGTACCTTTAACAGACCGTACAAGCCAGAACATGTTCAACCGGGCTATTCAACCGCACTGGATACACATACCATAAGCCATGTTTTGTCAGATCGTGTCACAAATGATAATGATTAATCTATAGGCCGTAAAAATGTCTAGATCGGTGTAACAGCAAATGCCAACATTTCATGTTTTAATCATGTTCTCAAATGTCATCACAGAATGACGTAACCGATAATTCGCCGGCAAATGCCACGGGCACAGCAAAGGCGTTAACATGTGTTCTCCATGGCAACGCTTATACATCGCGGAATGGATATAATGTCAATGTATCACGGGGTATGGAACAAGGACAGGCAAGGACTGTATACGAGGACAAATATGAATACGGGTAATGGGTATTTGTGACAGGGTTGGTTCGTATGATCGGCTGGGATAATCTGGTACATACAGTTATATTGAATATGCTGTCTAATAAGGTGCGTGTGTGTTGGGAAGGGGGTGGGGGCCAAATACTGTGCATAAGTAGCGTTGTGACAAAAGTGTGTGACGAAAGTAGGTACATCCGACCCACTTGTGAACGAGATGGTACATAATTCGTACCCTCGAACTAACAATTCGTTCCCCGTGGGAACGAATTGTTATTTCGTGGGAACGAATTATTATACTAAGTTCTATAAAATATACTAACTTGTTCATTTGCATCGATACTTTCCATTAGATTTCTCAGTAAGCGATGGCTTATGGAATACCTCCGTGTCATATAACACCACTTCGAATTAATAAATAAACTACAACTCGAAAGAACGGACTAAAATAGAAACTGATAAATACAGTATCACTGAATAATAGAGCAGAGGACTGGAATAGTGGAAGAATGAGCGAATGAGCAAATAATTAGTTTTTAACGAATTTCTAAATATATACAGAATTACTAAATGATCGATTGTGATGAAAAAAACGTGCTATTAAGCGGATGAACAGATGAATGGATAGATACATTTAATAATAATGAATACGTTTATAACCAATAAATAGTACTACGTAGAACATATTAACATTGTTTTAAACTGGTCCTGGGGAAATGTCATATCTAAATAATCAAGTATGAATTCGTGTAGATATTACACCGCATCTGCATTGTATTTTTCGAACAATAGCTGTCAAAAATAGTCAGCAAATCAGAAATATATTTTGGCATTTAAGTGATTTACTGGCCGTTCTCTTTCAGCCAAACAATGCTACACCGTGAAGCCTGCATACAGATTCTATAACTTATTGATATCTATATGTCTCTACTGGCATCCGCCAATATTCCTGGGGCCCGTTTCACTAACGAACTAAGCAAGTACTTTTGTCATAAGTTATAACTTAAGTCCGGAGTACGTGCTTAGTCCGTTTCACAAAACATCTTAGCAAGAACGACAATCGAAATTTACTATGAAAAACTAAGACAGGTAGCTAGCAGTCTTAAGTTATAACTTAAATATTTAAGTCGGAACTTATGAAATAAACAAAGATGGATGCCCCCATATGAGCCGAGGTGGAGAAAACAATTCACTGACAGCAGGTAAATGTTCACTTCATACGTACTATTTTAGCAATTATCTGCCATATAAACCATATATGCTTACATATAGATAGCCACACTTGTGCTAGTTACCCGTGTATTGCTATTTGTGATGTAGGTCATGTCGTTACCAGTATTCGTTATGCCCAGTTATCGACAACATTTACAACAACTGTAGATCCAGATGAGCCGGCTCGTAACAAACCATCTGTATGCTGTACATGTATTCTGTTTGTCGGTTGGTGTCAGTCAGTTGGTCGGTATCAGTTGGTCGGTGTCAGTTGGTCAGTGTCGGTCGGTGTCTGTCGGTCTGTCAGTCAGTCGGTCGGTCGGTCGGTCGGTCGGTCGGTCGGTCGGTGTCGGTCGGTGTCGGTCGGTGTCAGTCGGTGTCGGTCAGTGTTGATCGATCAGTCGGTGTCGGTCGATCAGTCGGTGTCGGTCGGTCGGTCGGTCGGTCGGTCGGTCAGTGTCGGTCAGTTGGTTTCGCACGGTCGGTGTCAGTTGGTCGGTGTTGGTCGGTCGGTGTCAGTCTGTCGGTTGTTGGTGTCGGTCGGTCAGTGTCGGTCGGTGTAGGTTTGTCAGTGTCGGTCGGTCAGTCGGTCGGTCGGTGTTGGTATGTCGGTGTCGGTCAGTTGGTTTCGCACGGTCGGTGTAGTCGGTCGGTCGGTGTCGGTCGGTCAGTGTCAGTCGGTGTCAGTCGGTGTTGGTCGGTGTCAATCGGTGTCAGTCGGTCGTTGTCGGTCGGTCGGTCGGTCGGTCGGTCGGTCGGTCCGGGTTGGTCGGTGTCGGTCAGTGTCGGTCGATTGGTGTCGGTCGGTCGGTGTAGGTGTGTCGGTCGGTCGGTGTAGGTGTGTCGGTCGGTCGGTCGGTCGGTGTCGGTCGGTCAGTGTCAGTCGGTCGGTCGGTCGGTCGGTCGGTCGGTCGGTCGGTCGGTCGGTCGGTCGGTCGGTCGGTCGGTCGGTCGGTCGGTCGGTCGGTCGGTCGGTCGGTCGGTCGGTCGGTGGTCGGTCGGTCGGTCGGTCGGTCGGTCGGTCGGTCGGTCGGTCGGTCGGTCGGTCGGTCGGTCGGTCGGTCGGTCGGTCGGTCGGTCGGTCGGTCGGTCGGTCGGTTGGTCGGTTGGTCGGTTGGTGTCGATCGGTGTAGGTTTGTTGGTGTCAGTCAGTGTCAATCGGTTCAATCGGTGTCGGTCGGTGTCTATCAGTGTCAATCGGTGTCGGTCAGTGTCAATCGGTGTCGGTCGGTGTTGGTCAGTGTCTATCAGTGTGAATCAGTGTCGGTCGAATCGGTGTCGGTCAGTGTCAATCGGTGTCGTTCGGTGTCGGTCAGTGTCTATCAGTGTGAATCGGTGTTGGTCGGTGTCGGTCGGTGTTGGTTGGTGTCTCTCAGTGTCTTATCAGTGTGAATCGGTGTTGGTCGGTGTCGGTCGGTGTTGGTTGGTGTCTATCAGTGTCTATCAGTGTCAATCGGTGTCGGTCAGTGTCAATCGTCGTCGGTCGGTGTCGGTGTGAGTTGGTCGGTCGGTGTTTGTCGGTTTCTTGGTGTCGGTGTCGGTCGGTGCTTGGTTGGCTCTGCCCTGCCCTGCCCTGCCCTGCCCTGCCCTGCCCTGCCCTGCCCTGCCCTGCCGCCCCGCCCCGCCCCGCCCCGCCCCGCCCCTGCCCCTGCCCGCCCCTGCCCCTGCCCCTGCCCCTGCCCTGCCCCTGCCCCGCCCCTGCCCTGCCCCTGCCCCGCCCTGCCCCTGCCCTGCCCCTGTCCCTGCCCTCGTCCGGCCCTCGTCCGGGCAGGTGTTTGGGATCTTAGGTGGTTGGAGGTGTCGCCTAAGATAAACAAAAACAATGCAGCATATTCCGTAACCGAAGCCTTTTGTGTTTTAAGTGGTCATTCTTTTCTTTAAAAACGATGAATATACCACCTAATGGTGTGTCATGTATGAACGTCCGTCCGTCCATCCGTCTGATTGACTATCCGACTATTGTTTGTTCTTTCTTTACAGAACATACAAACGATGGCAGCTGCATTTGTTATAATCCAGGCGCGTAATTTACGACGGGAACGAGTCTTTAGGACCGAACCAATCCCCTAGACTTGATGGATAACGAGGACCAAATATCGAAATTCAGGCTGTCTCGTGATTTTTTTTCTACAAGTATGCGACATTGCACATGCTGACATTATACGGTCAAACCTGAGATCACGCAGTCTGTCAGTGTCATTGCAAGTGTTGACTGCATTGCGATTTTACGCAACTGGTAGTTTCCTGGCGGTTACTGGAGATATATACAACATAACAAATCAAGTGGTTCTAGAAAGTGGAGTAGAACTTTTGCGGACAGTGTTAGCCTGTGTTTCGTTTCTGATAAGGAGATACCTTGTTTTCAGACTAGATGGAGAAACAGTCCTGACGCATTTAACAAAAATTTCAGACCCGTCCTCTGAATGCACGTGCGCATTAATCCAGTCCTATACTGGTCAACATGTTCAGGGCAATCATATATGTGTGACACTGACTCACACAGTGCATGCATTTCTACATGTAATCAACAAATTACCCGTGTCCAGTTCAAATAAATATAATATGTCATTCAGTAGTTGTATCAGATACATCCATATCTGACCGGGCATACCATTAATAATCGACAGTACATGTGTTCTGCTGACTCTGAAACGTGATTTCTGAGTTTATGAGGTAATCTAAGTAAACTTTAAAAAAAAGGTCGAACTACCATTTTATTGGAATGTAAAAATAAAAACATTGTTAATTGCTTCTTTTGTTGCTGTTTCATGTCATATGCCAATTTATATTACAGTATAATGTTCACTAGTTGGCAATAAATATATCCACATGTATTCAATGGCGTCGGAATATTGAGATAAAATTTATATTCTACATGAGATTATTTTTATTAATAATATTCAACATTAGGCTTGCAAATCCGTTATTTTAGATGTCAAAACACATAAAGGGAAAGTAAAGTCATCATAAAAATATAAGCCTCGAGCGGATTCGAACCCGCGCGGCACATACCGAAGCTGTAAACAATAACTAAGTTGTAACTTATGACGGACTTGTTATGACCGTCTTAAGTTTGTGTTGTGAAACCAAATAAGCAATGACTTAAGTCGGTCATAACTTTTGTCATAAGTTATAACTTAAGTTCGAACTTATGAACAAACTAAGATTTGTTAGTGAAACGGGCCCCTGTAGTATAAGTTCGTACAGCCACTCACATAGGCGCAGTGTATCTATCATAATTGAGCCCGATGTTGTACCTAACAACATGACATGACAAATATTTACAAAATTTCCGTAAATGACGTCGAAAGGTGACCAAATTTTCATAGCAAATGCGGAATTATATTCCGCATTTGCTATGAAAGTTTCGTCATCTTTCGACGTCATTTACAGAAAATATCCCATTTTCTGTAAATATATTTCATGAAAAATCGCACATGTTCTTAGGCAATGTTATAGCAATTACCTCGAATATTGTAACTGAAATATCATTACATGATTTAGTACAGTTCTAAATGGGTGTCAACAAGTGCATTTTCCGCTGACTAAAGATATTAAATGCTGGTTATAAAGTATGATTTACCACGATAATGACATTGACCTATACATGGGGAACGCATAACCTTGTCAGTTAACAATATATTGCTTGCTACTCTAACTATGTATATTGCATGTTCAATGTAATATAAACTACGCATGCACAGAACATATAGATATGGCAATCTAAGGCGGTTTTACCCCGCTTGCTCCTGGTATAGGCCCTGTCATGTTAACGCTCATGCTAATTGCATTACATGCAGTATTTCCTATGTGGCGTATAACCAACTGTTTCAAGTTAAATTATACGTTATATATAGTTTTAAACTCTATACCTGATGGTTTAGGCCTTGAACAATATGCACCAAGATGACTTGGATGTTTTCAGGTTTATATTAAAATTGTGTCTTTTATACGAATGTAATGCCATAGTAAAAATAACTACTGATACATTCAGTGGCAAATATTACCTTTGAAATGGTTCATTAACCCTCACCACGAATCAGACTATAACTGTAATGTTTGCAAACAGTGTAGATCCTGATGAGACGGCTCGTAGCGAGCCTTCTCATCAGGATCAGCCTTCTCATCAGGATCGGCACAGTTTTTGAACATTTTCATTTTCGCAGCAATGGTTTTGTCTAAAAATTGCAATTAGAAAGAGTGCATATAACACCAGCTACGTAGAGGTGCCAGGCATTTATTATCACCAGTGGCTACCTGCTGCTTATAGCGAGGAAAGACTGTATTAGAAACAGTACACAACCTCATTGCATAAGCCCCAATACCATAGGCTTCCAATTCGTTACCATGACAACACAAACAAAAACAATTTGTTTGCCGAACGGATTTCTGATACGACTGGCGAATCTACGTGGAAGACGCACAGTTGATATAACACAATAATACCCTTCCCAGATATCTCTACGAGAAATGAGGCAGGACAAAATATGTCACGGTCAAGAAAACGTACCACTTGATAGTTACAACCAGTGTAGATCCAGAACAGCATTTACTGAGCATTCCGATCTGGGTGTACATTGGTAGGATTGCAATATACTTTCATATGTTGATCTGGTAACCATGGAATCTGTGTGAAAGTTATTACCAGGATATAGCTACATGCATTGTAAGTACGCTGCTGGAATGAGTCTACACTTCGTGAGAACGTAAATTCGTGTTCGTCTCTCCTGAGCTATCATATTTTCGATCTGCCTCGTTTAAAGTAGGGGTTCATTTTTGCTGGAACTAATATGCGATCTGAAAATAGCATTCCACGGTGGACTAGAATAACTAAATGTCTAAACCTGCACTACCTCATCTACAGAACGAACTGCATACACGCACTAAACCAAATCATAACGTGAGAATAACAATAATAAAAGTAGAAAAGTGCACTTGACTACAATGTATGTGTATACAAATTCGAGCAAGTGTACATGAAAATGACCATCTTCTGAGGTTGGCAAACAGAGTAGACCCAGATAAAGATGTAACGTTGGTCTTAATCATATTTCCCTGAACGTAGTTCATACACAATCGAGACACGCCGTGTGATTTTGTACCTAAGAATATGTGCGATATCTCATGAAAAATATTTACAAACTTTACGATATTTTCCGTAAATGACATCGAAAGTTTACTAAATTTCCATATTAAGCTTTCAGCTATAATAGGATACGTTGAACAATTCTGCAAAAACAAGGAACCCACTTTTCCGACGATTCGGCACAAGGCATTTATCACGGAATTAGTTTATTCTAAACGCGCATAAACTAATTCCTTGATAAAGGCCTTGTGCCGAAACGTCGGAAAAGTGAGTTCTTGTTTTCTTGCAGAAATCCATAACAAGTTCTATTCCACATTTGATATGAACAATTCGTTATCTTTCGACGTCATTTACTGAAAAAAATCACAGCTTCTGTTAATGTATTCCATGATAAATCGCACATGTTCTTAGGTACAAAATCACATGGCGTGTCTCCAATGGTAATGCGTATAAATAAATACACACGAACCAGCAGGGAACCTGGGTATGTGCTTATAACACTTTCAGAGCACGTAACCATTCTGATACTCGGAATCACGAAGTTTCATTGGCCGAGGATGAGCTATGCTCAGTCTCGGCCAATCAAACTGCGTGATTTTGAGTACTAGTTTGGCGAACATAATAAGGAAGTTATATAAGCAAAGACCCTGATCAAAGATGCTCCAATTACATTAATGTGCATGTTTATCTGGTCTACACTGCTTGTCATCGGTATAAACACATCTTGGTATTTCATTAGAATTGTCTCCAAGGAGACAATTCTAATGAAATGCCAAGACATGTTTTATCATTGCCGATACATTTACATTGTACACAAGCTCATGGGGGATTACTGCACCAGTCAATATGGGGTGGGGCGGTAATAAACTTCAGTCTAGGAGCTTATACTATTATAGATACTAGTTGGGTGAAATCGGGATTTGTTTCTGAAGAATAGCATATCCGCACTCAAGGATAGTGGCTCCGAAAAATACGATATTTCATTCCGTATATAACAGCGGTTGTGCACTATTTCCAATACATGTTCGGACTTTTCATCTTTTGGCGTCATGGCTCAACTATTAATACAATTGAAATGAACTACATTGAAGTCATCAGAAAGCAGATCATCATGTGTTTTGCATTATCCAAAACAGTCACATTGATTTAAAAGGTGACATATAAAGCGTCTATGGTTTTAGATGACTGGGAAATACTATAGTTAAAACTTAATAACGTAACAGCTGTGGATGGGGTATGGGGTGCGGTTCACATATTTTGGACTATGTCCGGGCCTGAGAAATGGCACCGTACGACATGTACGACCAGCGTATGCCCAGATCAGACTGCGCATGGTCGCCATTTACAGAGCTCCAGTGAAGGTGCGTAATTTGAACAACTTGTGGTGAACTTTTGTTATTTCTTTATCAAAAATGGCAAGTTGGGAGTCCTTTAGAATCGTCTCATTGAGACGATTCTAAAGCACTCCCAACTTGCCATTTTTGATGGAGAAAAAAGAAATTGTTCCAAATTACGCACCTTAACTGGAGCTCCGCATTTAGTTAACGCCATTGTGCTTATTCCATTGAGCTATCGTTATTTATCAGACTATTGTATGAATGTTATGGACCATTTCGGTCAGTGGACAGCCTATGCGTGAAGAGTGAAGGGACCTGACTGGTGCAGTGTGTGGGGTCCTTACCCGTGCTGCCGTGGACGTTTGCGGCTTCTCCAGCAAATCCCAGACCCGTTCCCGCCATTTTGCGCACGTTCCGTTACCAAAGTCCTCCGCGTCGCGTTCTCGCAGACTCTCTGCCTCTTTTCGAATCTCCTCAAACACGTTTTCCTTTTTTTGATGGTACCGGTGCTGGCAGCACGACTCTAGATACAACTCGTCGATGCCCCAGTAGTCCAAATCCTCACTGAATGATAGAACGCACATTTCCTCCACAATGTGTAATTTTCCCGTTCGGTAGAAATTTAAAATTGAAGCAAAGGATCTCGGGTGACGATCGAAGAAGAACTCTTGCTCGGCCAATGAATAATCGTCGCATAATTCCATTAAACTTTCATGTGTGTTACACGCGCGTAATTTTCCTAGCCTCGTATGAGGCATTCGGTGTAACGTTCTCCACATGACTTCGTGTTTCGTACCCCCCACATTTAGCACAACTCGTTTTGATAATTCCTTGCACTTGATGATCATGTTGCTGTCGGGGACGGCGGCCAGGTCCGTCGGCGGACCCACCTTTTCCGCTGTGGATCCTATCTCCGACACGTTCATGTTTACACCGGGCGATATCTGCTGAACGTTCTCCGGAACAGCCACGGGAGCACAGGTAACCATCGTATTGGTTCCCAGTTTTTGCAGCTGTTCCGGTTTGCCCCCGTCGCGGTGTTTACGCATGCCCGGCTCGGGCGGATGGAGGCCGGAGATGGACTCCCGTTTCCGTTGTTTTTCCTGCGCGTAGCGGTGGGAGGCGACGCGGGACGCTGTCAGGCTGCTCACGCCCCCGCCATCGACGTCGCGTCCTTGCCCAGAGCTTGAGCTGTGAACGAACATGATCGCAAATATTATTATGCTGTCTGGTTCTATAACAACGGTACTAGCAAAGGTTTTACTATTTTAAAATTTGAAGTTTCATTTATTTTACCTACACGATTCGTATCTTCGGGAACATTTACAAAGGAAATGTCATTACTTCGGGATTGTTAATACACGTCACAGTGTCATGGTTACGACATATAAACGAACAACATACGGCGATGTCATTGGCATGGCAATACGACAGAGATATATCACAACACTGGGAGATACGACAGGGTACAGCGGGGGCACATACATGTAGTCTCTATATAGTCGCATACACCAACACTGGTTGTTTAAAGTCAATATATCGCGTTAGTCAATCCGACTCAATCCAATATAACGAAACACAAATCACGTACTAGATTGCACCGGTCGCCACATTGACATAATTGCATGTGTCCATTATACGGTTTATTCAGAACACTGTAAGCCATATGGCCCCTGAAGCAATACAAATTCAACACTCTATGAGACAAGCCGTGCGGTTGCGGTTGGGTGATATTTCATGAACAATATTTACAAGACTGCAATAGCTTCCGTAAATGCCGAAAACAGTTGACAACATTTTCACAGCAAATGTATTCCGCATTCTGAAAAGGTTCAATGTCATTTACGAAAAATATCGTAAATGTTGTTAATATATTTTCATGAAAACTAGCACTTGTCAATAGATACACAATCACATGGCTTTTCTCATATAGTTATGGGTCTATCTATATCCATGTGATGATATCCTGTAGACTGAATATACACAACATTCCATCCATACAATGCTTGTCCATGCATATTTTAGAGATCCGTGGTTGGAATTACATAATTATTTGCCAATTACTGCAATTACAATTACGGCACGTTGTAGTTTGATCACACCACGTTACATGTACATACATACATGTGAACCAGGCTCCGGAATTACCCTCATTACCGCATCGTCGTATTTCATCGATATCGATTTTTTAAAATCATTCATATTTTCCACAAATAACGCAGAAAGTCGACATAACTTTCAAAGCTCATGCGGAATTAAATTCTTTGAAAGTTATGTCAACTTTCGACATCATTTACGCAACATATTGCGGTTTTTCGAAATCAATATCGTCGAAAAACGGCAACGCGATAAGAGGAGTATTTCCAGACCCGGTCACGAATTCAAGTTCTATTACGACGTGGCAATTTCCTCAATATGTAACCTCCCTACAACAACCACCTCTCAACAAAATCCAGTTTCGGGTATTCTCATGGGTGGCTGCCGTAGATTGGTTTCACTGTATGATTACACGGCGATATCCATTCTGTTAAACGACATGAACAGTTTTCACGTGTACACATTCTGTGGGCTAATCTGCAACTATTCAGTATAATGTATCATGTCGAAGAACGTGTAAATGATACACAGCTAAATATACCTCACGAATTGACATTCTTGTGTAGAACTGATTAGCTAAGCAGCCACTGAACCAATTATTCTGTCAAATGTACATTCAACCTCACACCGCGATACGGAAAGGAGCTGTTCGTTTTTGCTATAGTAGTGCATGCATATATTTATTTTAAATTACAGAACCATATCGAGTTTATCTTTTACGGAAATACTTCACTACGTCGGTATTTAATTATTTTATTAGCACAAGCTTGCGCAAACATTACACGAAATTTGCAAAGATTTTAGAAGTGGAATGTCTAATCCCCACACACACTTTCAGCAACATCATTCAGAACAAGCGCATCGTTATCACTAAGTTAATCCCCTCGCTGGCAGCCTTGATAATAATAATAAAATAACAGCCTTACAAACAGGGTGAACATAAGTCCTCAGTGACCTTGATCTTGTGTGGTCGGACGTGGATCGTATGGAAAACAAAGCACCATCCTTAGACACACATTGTGACCAAATATTATAAAAATCGGTGAGGCGGTTCATGAGTGATTGAAAAATGAAAGATGTTACTATAAGTACGCACATACTACTACGTACATGGACCAACGCTATATCCCTTCTTGTCTATCGACGAGGGGAGAATTAAACATACGTTTCGGTGTTCCGGATGTCCGGGTTACAGACGTTTTTACGGTATAGTATATTCACCAGAGACAATAAGGAGACAAGTGTACATGGTACTGAATGACGAAACATGAAGCCCACGAATCACAGATATGCTGATCGTAAATTTAATTTCTTAACCCCTTCAACCCAGTCCATAACGCTAACTTGTGCAAACACTGCAGATCCAGATGAGTCGGCTCGTAACGAGCCGCCTCATCTGGATCTGCAGTATTTGCCAGTTTTGTTTAGTTCTGAATGTACATTTTATCATTAACGGAATACACAAATAAACATGGAACAATCCATGTTAGATACTTAGGTTGAATGGTTAACTTCCCTGTTGCCTGGTTCTATTTTTAAAATTGGTTCATCTATATAAATTGCCACTGGTTTTTGCAAAATAACTGTTTCAATGTGTATGATCACGTGGTACTAACGACAACAACAAGTACCGATTCAAAGTACGTATTATTTTATAGTGTCCTTATTACGTAACGGATTTTGATGAAATATGGCGCATCAAACGCGTATTGTTAAGCTGCATTTTGGTGGTCTCTGTATTTCCGCCCAAGCTTCTGTCGTTTTTGCGAAGAATCTTCGCAAAAACGATATAAGTCTGTTCCAAACTCCATATACCACCAAATGCAGCTCATGAAGACGCGTTTGCTGCGCCATATTTCATCAAAATCAGTTGCATATTAAGAAAAATGTTGTTGTTGTAACCACGTGAGCATGCACCTTGTGTAAGTGCGTTTTAAAATAAAAGCATCAAGTGCAGAAAAGTAAAGGTGCAAGTAATACAAAGGGAAGGAATCAAAGGTAAGAGGTACATGTATACTGCATTCATTGCATGAAGTTGACCTTTGCAGTGTAATCACAAAGTACGCCGAGATCATTCGAGTACATCAGAGGCTGTTCGTGCCATGGGAATCTCGGACCATGCCGTTTCGTACCGTGAATATTTCGGAGCAAATGACAGAATATTCAGACAGTATTGATATTGAACAGTAGTTCCAATAATGTATCAGAGTTTGTGGGACACATGGTAGTTATCATAATAATTAGTGCAATTACGTGACGTCAGTAACGTCTTTCATGTCTAACTGTGTAGATCCAAGTCAACATGTGCGCTCATACAACCTTGCACTCCAGGTTGTATGCGTGAACAATACTTTGTCGCTGACGTATTAACGGGCAGTGTAGACGCTCACCAGATTGCGTGAACGCACCTTGGACAGTGCGTCCGATTTTATCTAGTGGCGGCCCAATTACAATTGATTATTGGGCCATTACGTAGTTACGATAATTATGTCAGTAGCTGCAGACACTGGGCTTGTGGTACATGCGGCCAATCCAGCCTTTGGTCCGCTTGCACATTTATACTTATTCATGTAGATAGTTATATTGTTTTATTAGAAGTGTGAACGATGTTTCGCAGACTGATCTTGGACTACACTGATCGCAGTGGCCACAATCATCAAAGATCCAGGTAGAGTTGCGGGAGGTAACTCTGCAGAATATTCCCGTATCGTCCGTCCGGACGATACGGGAGTATTCTGCAGAGTTACTTCCCGCAACTACTTCAGGTAATACTACATATTGTTTTTGGAATTGAATATCGTATCAACATGATCAATAGCAACAGTTTCGTGGTAGAAGGATTTTTCCAACATTGACCTCCACGTATACATGTATATGTGGCCGTGACTGGAGAAATGGGGCGTATGGGCTTTGTGACCAGTGTAGCTCCGATTCAAACAGAACAAACACGCTGGTCGAAAAACCAATAAACCCCATTTCTCCAGTCACAGCCACATATAGGTTCCATTTGTAATACGCATGCGCATTCCTGCTGATCAAAATTTTAAAATGTAACAGAATACGATTTTCGACAACTCTCGCTCAATGTAAAAGTCCAACAGATAAGTCATGGTTTCGTAAGAAAATGATTGTTTGAAAGAACCCATACTATCGCATAGCGAAAAGGCTAATTGCTGAACAAAACATTATTCAGACATTTATACAGCCATTAACATGTTAGGGAAACTACGCATATGTTTGTCGCAGAGATACCCACATCAAATCCGAGTTTCCGATTTGTTATATGCAGAACATTACGAAGCAGATATGTCCCCACCCCTTCTCCGGCTGAGAAACGTACCTTACCACCTATGTGATCAGCATAGTCACAAATCAGGACCTACACGTTTCGCAATTCACTAATTGAAATAGCCCAAAAGACATCAGTAAACCCTTAGATTATATTCCTACAGAGTAAATATGAATATGAACCTAGATCATTGATGGAATGGCGAACAGTGCAGATCCGGATCAGACTGTGCGGATGCACAGGCTGGCGGATGCACAGGCTGATCTGGATCTACACTGGTCGCAAAACCCGTAAGCCCAACATGTGACTGATTGTAGAAGTATAGTTTCTGGAATGTGTGACCAGTTTAGCTCCTCTTCAAATAGCACACGTGTGTGGACTATTACGATATGTATTGCTTGTTAAAAGAATGACGGGTGTTTCAATGATAGAATGGCTAACAGGGCAGATCCACAGGTGGAAGACTCGGACCTATGACACCAAAAGAAATGCCTATTAAAAAAATCCCATTGCCCCACCCACTTGGTCTCGTACAGTACCATCTTCTATTACAGAAAGGTGACAAACAATATGGCTATTACAGAAAGAGCCCTCTCTTTTCCGACTCGCACAAAGACAATAAACATCTCTTAAATGTATGACTTCTGTCTCTGGCAATCGAAAAAGATATTAGGTGTGTGAATATACTCACTTCAAATCGCTGTTTCCAGCATTTATTCAGTTATTCGCATTTTGCATACCCCATCCAAAGCGAAAGCAGAGCTATATCGCAAGCAAGATGCGGGCGTCAGTGAAATTATGTCAACGCGGGAAGTCAGGTGGTGCTGACAACATCGTAATGCATGGTGATGAACAATTGATTAACATTTTGACTTAGTTTACACGGTTATGCTCAACATGTTATACACACCTATCAAGATAAAACATGGAGTAGTCCAAATTCTACATAAAGGAGGTAGAACACGTAAGGATGATCCAAATAAGTATAGAGGCAATACTCTGAATGCAATAAGGGATATAAATGACCGGTTGTGTAAGATATAAGCATTTCATTTCGGAACATTTTAATTTACTACGGGGATCTAGACAGGATGGGCTTATCTCCCAAGTTATCTATGGTGTATATAGATCAACTACTACGAGAACTTGAACGTGGCAAATACGGAGTGTCCTTATATGATAGTGTATGGTCCCGGCATTCGCGCGCGTTACATTTACTGAATTAGCGAGCAAAGCGCAAGGTAAATAATCCACTTTCATTGGTTGAAAAGATGGCGAATGTCCTACCTTCTAGAAACTTAATATTGGAGTAAAATTAGATATGATTTAAAGAGGCCTTTCTCGTTCATACCACAAAGTGTCTGTGATTACAAATAAGGAATATATCTTAATGTATATTGTTATGTACGTCCTGATAAAATAAACGCATATAGAAAGCACCCGATTTAGAATATGTGACGCTGCACAAAAGTGCAAATGCTAACAACCAAATATATCTCATGTTTTTATGACACTAAATGTGTTAGGCGATGATTAAACTACTGTCTGTTCCATTGTCTGTTTTTCTGCCGACGAACGTTTAGCTATTAAACGCTTTAAATCTAAAAAATATTATTTGTTGTTATTGATGAAAAAGTAGTTACATTTAAATATTGTTTATATTTAATGTGTTTAATGGCCAAATGTTCGTCGGCAGCAAAACGTGGAACAGACAGTAGTTGATATACGATACCTCAGCTCAAAGCCACATCCTCGCCTTTTTCCATATATTCCACATATATCAGGGTAACTATATCATACAAATGCGCATCGCTGTGTTGAACTAATATTAAACACTGTTGTTTAATCCAAGGTTAACACAGCTATCTCACGTAAAAGGCGTGTTTCTCACACACATGCGCTAACATTTCCTGATGATAACCCTATCGCAAACAATGATTCTGCTTCTATCGATCTCGGCATATCAGACCCTGTATGTGACAAGGTACGGATTATTATCCTCAATTACGATAAATAATTCACACCCACATGCACAGTATCGCCATTGTTGCGCTGTCAGGTCACACATACATGCAGCAATCTCCGCTGCATGCACTACTTACAGGTATATGCGTTTCAGTGGGGTCAGCGTGTAAGTGCACACACGAACGAACACGACAGGTTGGAACGCTGACCCCGCTGTATTTCATGTATAAAAAAAAAAAATCTTCATTTTTTCTCATTTCGCATTAAAAGTGTATGTTGTTACCACTCAGTTGAACCGTCTCGGCGAGACGGTTCAACTGAGTTGTAACAACATACACTTTGGGTGGGTAGCGAACCAACCTGTCGTGTTCGTTCGTGTGTGCACTTACACGCTGACCCCACTGTATACATGTACATGTAAGTAGCTCATAAAGTGAAGATTTAATTTATTACACACGATCTACTGGCACCGGTTGCCATACACATATGTATATTCATGCACAAAATGACGGTAACAAATTCCATACGATTGCTATGCAGATCCTGATCAGACTGCGCGGATGTACAGGCTATTCGAGATCTACAGGGTGTCCCGGGGACTTAAAGCTGGGGTCCCATGTGGATACAATGGCGAAAATGTGCACTTTTTTGTACGACCGGGGGTAATACTACGAAGCCCCGCAGGGGACGTATAATTCTTTTTTTTATTAATTCGTTCCCACGAAATAACAATTCGTTACCTCAATTTAACAGCTCGTTCCCACGAATTAACCCCGTGGGAACGAATTATTATTTCGTGGAAACGAATTGCTATATCGTGGGAACGAATTTTTAATTCGAGGGAACGAATTGTTAAATTGAGGGAACGAATTGTCATTTCGTGTGAAAGAATTGTTAATTCGAGGGAACGAATTGTTATATCGTGGGAACGAATTGTTAATTCGATGGAACGAATTGTTAAATTGAGGGAACGAATCGTTATTTCGTGGGAACGAATTAATAAACAAATAATCCATTTCCACTGCGGGGCTCCGTTTAACAGATTACATGCAACAACAAAGTGTCAAAGTGCGCGCTACCACTACTGCTACTATAAAGAATAAAAACAGCATGCAACAGGAAAGGGTGGTGACAGTTACTGTCTGTTTCACGAAACCTGCACAAATTTTACAGCCATATAAACAATGCAAAAACCTTCTTTTTTTTTGCTAATAAGTTGATAAAAATTTAAGAATGAGCATTCTTTTTATTGTGTGAAATTTGGTAAAATATTGATTTTATTACGAAAAAAAACCAACAATTTTCCCATGTTAAATCCCCATATACATCCTCACAGATTTAACATGGGGATTTTGTTCTCATTTCAGAAATAGTGGACCGATTTTCAAAATTTAACTTTTGTTCTCTTAGTTAGATCATTACCAAGCTATCCAGCCAGGTTTCGAAGTCAATTTCCAAATATTTTCGTTTTTTGACTTCCCCCCCCCACAGATCCTCTACCTCCTTTTGCCCCATGTTAAATTCCCACAGACAAATAAAATTTTCGAAATAAAATCAATATTTGACCAAATTTCACGAAAGGAAAAGAAGTCTCATTCTTCAACTTTGATAAAATGTAATAATATAAAAAACAATATTGTTTTTGCATTGTTTATATGGCCGTACAATTTGGGTAGGTTTCGTAAAACAGACAGTAGGATACAACTTCATTGTGTGCCATGAACATAATACAAATAAGTGAGTATGATTAACGGAAATGTGCACAACAGTTGAAACATAGTTTAATGACACAATTTACCAGACTGAGCTTGAAAACAAGTAAGAACAATGCTTAAATATTGTGCAAAACATTTGTGACACAACAGCCGTAAAATTACCTTCAATGACTTTAAATGAATTTAGAGCATATGTAAGTTTAAACGTTGATTGCAAAAATATATTCACACATATAATATACATTTTCTAATGACATACAGACACGAATGCCTGACGCTAGGGACGCGGAATGTAAGATAATAAGTTAACATTTACAGCGAGTATTGGTTTGTTCACACTATACAATTAGTTTCACCAGCCAAAAAAGCGCGGTAGTTACATATTACATAGTAGTCACGTGACAACGGTGACCTACCCTTCATTGGCCACAGCACACGTGCCGACATGCAACATTGAAATACGTAGCAAGCCAACAGCAGGTGGTTGTTGGGACTTTTTGTCCTGTCCTCGAAAATGAATTTCAAGATAACATCATGTCTGCTCCTATCTTATTTTCACACTGCCTTTTAGGAACTGTCGACGCGCAGCGCTAGATGAGAGCCGGGCGTTTTGAGCGGGAAAGTCATACACACGAATGGCAGGATCCACTTGCTGAACAAAACACAACTAAAACTGTGGAAGCGAGAAATCACAAGGTCAGATCCGAAAACAAAACCAACACATCATTCACGTAACCTTAGTCCAAGCAAACCGTACAAATCCAGGGTAGGATTGGTCCAGTTTGTTGGATATATGGTTAAAATGACACATAAAGCTGGAGTTGGATCCACACGGTAACTAAATTAATTACTCAGCCGTGCACCACCGAACACGCAGCCGACGAATAGTCACAGTAAGCGTTTGGCGGATGTTGATCTATGATCTATGCAGATCGACAGCGCAGATGACACAACTGTCGTCTTGCCTTTCGTCGGAATCCGAGTTGTAGGACGGCCCCCAATGCCATTTCCGTCGCCTGGAATCCAGACGCGCTTCAAGTACCATATCGTCACACGGTTATACTTTCACCACATTCTAACTTCGATTTGAATACGCAGATACGTATTTACAAATTCAACTGCCACATTGCACGCTGAGCCAGCTATGTCTTATCCTGAAACCGGGCCGCAACATGCAGCAAAATGTCATCTAGTAAAACAGGATATCGTCTGTGATTTGTAAGCGACAATTTTATACGGATCACGAACATCAACAATAAACCAGACCGATAAACGCTGGTTACGAAAATTAGCAGAACAGTTGTAGACAACTATCGACCAGAACACAGAATACGCATAAACATGTCATACGTAGTGAAAATTGAATTCATTAATAATTCACACTGGCTTAAACGGTTAATGCGTTCCATTAAAACCATGAACACGTCTGTTGAAAATGGAACCAGTTCCATTCGCCTTGCAGTCCCTTGGTATCAATTCAAATTATCTTATTTAATTTAGTTCCGCACGGCTGACGAACGTGTAAGCATAATTCCGCGGGCTATCACACGTAATGCGAAATATAAACTCGGATGGCATGGCTTTCACAATGTTCAATGCTACACACGGCTTCTGGGACAATTTTGTCGATACAGTTCCTGGCCTAATCTCGGCAGAGGCAGCGCCGGTATTGATTTTTGCCGTCCGTCGGAAAATGAGCCCATTCACTAGGTAATGGGGGCAGCGGGCGGACAATACGGGGCTTATCCCGCGCTAACCCGAACTTTCTCGCTGTCAGACACGTAAGTCGCCCTGCCTGTTGAACTTTCTGGCTGTCAGTAAGGGCGACTTACAAGTCTTAAGACTTGTAAGTCGCCCTGCCTGTCAGCCAGAAAATTCAGGTTAGCTTTTGCCGGGCTGAATCAGTATCACCACAGCCTACCAAGTTTGGTTAACGTATTCATTTCACCCCTAAGTACAATTCATTTAACCTTCCAATCAGAGTATTCTACTTATCAGAAAGGGGGTAAAATTGTACATAACAATATACTCTATTTGCTCAACTCGATCTACAATGTTTGCAAACATTGGCATATAGTGGTGGTTGGTATGAAAGGGCGAATGGCAAAATGTAGACACCGACCGGACTACGTTTAATCTGGCTGAATGGCAGGTATCCGTGCTTTTATATCTCATTCTTGCAAATACTGGCGCAATTTTCTGATCTGTTTTGAAACATGAAGACTATTATTCGAAATAACAATGTTGCCGATCAGTTCATATCAAAAACAGTACTCTAAAGCATATTTTGCATTAATAAGTAGTACCTGAGTTCTGACACGTCTCAGTCATCAATGATTCCATTGTGAATATACAACGGTGTCTGTCATATGGATAGTATGAATCCATACCCAGTCTCAAAAATCCCCCATACCCAAACCCAGAAATGATATCCATGAAAGAGACATAATTTGAAACATTTTTGAAGTATTTTGATATGGCAAAACACATGTATTTTCCTGGCACTTATATATTTATTTCTCCCTTTACGAACATGTAAAATGTCCTATGTAAAATGCATGGCAAATAATTAAGTCAAACAGACGGACTGAACGTCGCCGCACAAATGGATCTATAGTTACGACCGTGTTATATGCGGAATGTTTAAACGGGAACTTTGCCTGGCGCCATACAGGAAGACGATGTGTAAATCTAGAAACGCCAATTCGTACACAACAGGAGTTATGGAATTTCCGACCAGTACCGGGTTTGGAAGGTCTTCGAGCCAATTCCAACCCTTAAATATAACTAAAAAAAACAATTTCGAACCAGTGATAAACCTGATCAGCCTGCGCATCCGCGCAGTCTGATCAGGGTTTTCATTGTTCGCGAATCGGTCAGCGACTCATCCAGTATAATAATTGATTCATTTCATTGGGATGTTAAGTCGTGCAACCGCAACGTCATTGTCTAGAACGAACCTAGCGACAACGCATACATACCGGTCAGGTTGCATCAGTTGCGCATTCTGATCAGTATCTACACTGGTCGGGAATAAAAGCAAACCCGGTTTTATCACATTGTAGCCCAAAGGTATTGTATACATCCTGGTTATTCGTGAAGGCGGCATGTACAAACAGGAAAACTGGGAGCCATGATTCGCTCCACACCGGAAGAGCGTTGCTAACTATATGATCAGCGGTGCGTAGAAAACAATAGAACAAGTAGACACATCAGTTAACACGCCTGTTTCCTGATAATATGCAAATAGCGTTACGCTAGACAAAACAAACGAAACGAATCGATGTGTACGCAATTCCGGAAGCTATTGCGTTGATAGTTGGTTTGATCGCAATCAGAAAGCTAAAGACCACATACCGTGTAGTCGGGTTCTGAAGAAACGGGTTTTGATGCAATGCTACTTGTATACGACCACGGTGCTGATTTCATGAACACATATGAGACACGCCATGTGATTTTGTACCTTCGGACATTTTGCGTAATTTCATTCAATACGTTTATAAAATTTACTTTATTTTTCGTAAATGCTTCAAAAGTTGACAACATTTTCAGAGTACATGTCGCGTGTACTCTGAAAATTTGGTCAACATTTTACTTTATTTATGAAAAATATAGTAAATTTTGTAAACGAATTTAATGAAATTACGCTGATGTCCAAAGGTACAAGGTACAAAATCACATGGCGTGTCTCACATATTGCTGTGACTGGAGCATAATATGGCCTCTGTGGCCGATTTCATCAACATTGCAAAGTATACTTATCTAGCAAAGTATACTTTGAGGGAGTAATCATTTATTTTTCCCAAAATGAATTATTCCATATAGAACTGACCACTGCATAATTATATTTCATGATTAAAAGTATGAAGAATTATTATACTGAATTTATTACATTATCACAGCCAAAATGGCTGTGATAATGTAATTAATTCAGTATAATAACAAGAAACGAGGCAAAGCCACGAAGGCCAGGTTTTTTCCAAGCTTGGACACTTGAATAACATAATTATACCCACATTTTGTAGACTAGATGGCCGTGGCCTGCATGTCGCGCCTTGGGGCGAGGCATGGACACTGAGAAAATAGATATAGTAGATGGAAAAACTTTAACGAAAAAACTTTAACCGGACACACGGACGTACGGACGGACGGACGTATGCCAAAAATGCCGACGATATCGCGCTTTCCGCAAGCGGGTGCGACAATGATGATAAACACCCATGTGAAGTATCAAGGTAATGGGTGAAGCAGTTGCAGAGATATAGTACACGAAATAACAAATAAATTCAAAGTAATTTGACCTTGACATTGCGCACAGGGGCCGCACGGTTGGGGGTTAGAATGAAAATATGGACGATGATAAACACCCATGTGAAGTTTCAAGGTAATGGGCGAAGCAGTTGCAGAGATATAGTATAACGAAAAAGTTTTAACCAAAAAATTTAACCAGACGTACGTTAAAAAGTTAACGTTGAAAATTGCTAAGTCAATTACGTAGAAATAATAGGTGAAGGTAAAAAAATGGTCACATGTTGGATAGTTGTATGTGGTAGGCACCCCTTGGTTATGAAGCTGTGAAAGTTTGGTGGTCCTAGGTGGTACAGTACCAAAGAAATGGACTTAAACACGAAAACTTAACATTGTAAACGCGAAAACTTAACATTGAAAATGGCTAAGTCGACTGCGCGGAAAAAATGGGTCAAGTTAAAAAAAAAGTAACATGTTGGATAGTGATATGTGGTGGGCACCACTTGATTATGAAACTATGAAAGTTTGGTGGTCCTAGGTGGTACAGTACCAAAGAAATGGACTTAAACACGAAAACTTAACATTGAAAACGCGAAAACTTAACATTGAAAATGGCTAAGTCGACTGCGCGGAAAAAATGGGTCAAGTTAAAAAAAAAGGAACATGTTGGATAGTGATATGTGGTGGGTACCCCTTGATTATGAAGCTGTGAAAGTTTGGTGGTCCTAGGTGGTACAGTAACAAAGAAATGGACTCAAACACGAAAACTTAACATTGATTGTGGACGCCGCCCGCAGCCCGCCCGCCCGCCCGCCCGGCTTTCGCCAATCCAATAGCCTGGATTTGTTTTTAAAAAAACCTGGCTAAAAATTAATAAATTGATCCTTAAATTGGAAATTTCTCCCTCGAAGTATACTTTGCTTGATAAGTATACTTTGCAATGCTGGTGAAATAGGCTACTGGAGTACGTGGCCAGTCCATAGCACGCTAGCAGCATTGAAAGACTAATAGAAGCAAATAAGTTCATGCGTGTCACTGACTGAATGCCGATCAGTGAATACACTAATCAGACTAAGCGGATGCATAGGCTGGTATGGGTCTACTATTTATCATAAACCACATTTCTCCAGTCGCATACTGCGATACAGCATAATGGCGATGCCACTGCAACAAATCAGATACAAGGTGGAGCAAAGAATGTCTCTTTCTTGTATTGATGATCTCAATTATCAGAACATAATATGTTTCCATCCCGCCATTATGGAAGCGTCCTGGTGTCAATGCTAAAATATGTTATCTCCTAATGAGGAGATACTAACTCCTAATAAGGAGATAATAACTCGTATTTAGGAGATAGTATCTCCTAATTAGGAGCTAGTATATCCTAATTAGGACTTATTATCTCATAATTAAGACTTAGTAACTCCTAATTAGGATTTAGTGTCTCTTAATTATGACTTACTATCTGTGTCAATACTATAGACTGTTTTATCTCCTAATTAGGAGCTACTAACTCCTAATTATGAGATAATAAGTCCTAATTAGGAGATTGTAATTCAAAATTAGGAGATACTAACTCCTAATTATGAGTTACTATCCCTAATTATGACTTAGTATCTCGTGTAAACCACGAACATGCACACTCAGTCTCGATCAGTGACACAGTGACACGGGCTGGGGCAGTTTCACTAAAGTTCGTACGACTAAAATGTTCATAGTGCAAATTTAGGATGGATTTACATTTATTGAACATATCTGCATTTATATGTTTAATAAATGTAAATTTCATTAACAATTATTGGATTTACATTTATTGAGCATAAGCTGCATATGCAGCCTACATTATGTGCAATACATGTACATCCATCAATTGAAATTTCCAGACGATCCTAAATTTGCACTTACGAACATTTTAGTCGCACGAAGTTTAGTGAAACGGCCCTCTGTTGTATACAGACACCAATTTCGCGTCTCTGCAGTTAGTCTGACATATATACAGTTGCAGTAATGCTCGTGATACGTACTGAGGTTGATGACATGTCGCTCGAATCGTACTATATGCTATTGTTTTGTCAGTTGGCGGTTTAATTCAATAAATGGCGGGTTTTACCAGAACACACGACTTGTTGTCGAGAAGTAATGGCGTTAGTGCCATCGCCAGACTGTCTGTGAAAATGGCGACTTTGGGAAATATCGAGCCCTGTTATTAATTGAACGTTTGGCCAATGGGGAGGGTCAGGTCGCCTATAAATTGACCAATTTGTTGCGATATTGGAAATGTGATTCTCCAGAGCAGTGTATACTTTGTAAGGAACATCGACTAGGATAAATGTAGCTTTGAATAGAGAAATGGGGCTTATGGGTTTTGCGACCAGTGTATATCCAGATCAGAATGTGCATCCGCACAGTCTGATCAGGATCAGCACTGTCCGCCATTCCACCAATGAAACACCGGTCATGGTTTTAACAGGCTATAGGCGTGTGCTACTTGACCAGTAGCCGATTTCATCAACATTGCAAAGTATACTTTAGTAGCAAAGTCTACTTTGAGGGAGAAATTTTCAATTTTATGATAAATTTATTAATTTTTATTATACTGAATTTATTACATTATCACAGCCAAATTGGCTGTGATAATGTAATAAATTCAGTATAATAATTCTGCATACTTTTAATCATGAAATATATGCATTTGTTAGTTCTATATGAAATAATGCTTTTCGGGAAAAATAAATGATTTCTCCCTCAAAGTATACTTTGCTAGTAAAGTATACTTTGCAATGTTGATGAAATAGGCTACAGGAGCTACACTGGGCATAAATCCCATATGACACACTTCTCCAGTCACAGACACAGATGACGATCAGAAAGATACTCGGCAATTGACGTCAGCAATTACAGTAGAGTAAAGTATTCGATGAAGCATTAACCTACGGAGCCCCACAGGAGACATGGATTTTTTGTATTAATTCGTTCCCTCAGACAAGTCGTTCCCAGACAATTCGTTTCTTCGAATTAACAATTCGTTCCCACGATATAACAATTCGTTCCCACGAATTATCAATTCGTTCCCGTGGGAACGAATTGTTATTTCGTGGGAACGAATTGTTAAATTGAGGGAACGAATTGTTAATTCGTGGGAACGACTAAATTAAATTGAGGGAACGAATTGTTTGTGGGAACGAATTGTTAATTCGTGGGAACGACTTAATTAAAAAAAGAATTATTTTACCAGAAAATGTAATATCTACAGAATATACAAAACTATTTGTCTCCCTATATTATAACCTACTGAGTGGGCATGTACCTTTAACCCTTTGAACCCGAAAGCCCGCTATATCGGTTTATGCAAACAGTGCAGATCCAGATGAGCCGGCTCGTAACGAGCCGTCTCATCAAGATCTGCACTTTTTGCAAGTAATTTTCATATTTTTGAAAACAAAAAAACACCCCCTTTTCATAAATGGACTAGTCTGAACATTATTTTGTGACAATTGGATTGGTGTCAGAATTAACATGTCAAAATCCATTCCAGTTACTTAGGGTTGAAAGGGTTAACGTAGAGATAATGGTGAGACACTGAGTAGTCAGGTAACCTGACCAGGGTCTGCACCGTTCGTCAGTACCGTCACGACAAAAATGTTTATTGAATTTTATTTATTTAATGGTGTTTGACATTAACTGCCAGTCAATGTCATTTAATACAACTCCATCAAATATTATAACATTTATCACGAAAAAAATATTTTCCTACGGGAATTTAACATGGGGCAAAAAGGAGCTGGGCGGTGACGGGCGGTGACGGGCGGTGGGCAGGGTCGAAACACGAAAACTTGAAAATTGACTCAGAAACCTGTATAGATAGCTTGGAAATGATGTAACTAAGGAAACAAAAGTTAAATTTTAAAAATCGATCCACACGTTTTTTTTTACTAGTGTCTTTTGATATTTTATCAGGCAAAGCTATGAAACGAGCAGGAATTCCGAGGCACTCGGTAACGTCATATGACGCCGTTCAACTAATGAAATGTCAGTTTTCAATATAGGAATGAATGGCCTTTTTCTGGAATTTATCGGGGATATAAACTTGGAAAAGTCGCGGGAATACTGGACGAAGGCCGGAAGGCCTCGTCCAGTATTCCCGCGACTTTTCCAAGTTTATATCCCCGATAAATTCCACAAAAAGGCCATTCATTCCTTATAATTCCAGCATTTGAAATAAATTCATCAAGAAAATGTGTTTATTTTCCGTTTTATTAAGAATTATTTTAACTGCGCCTCACGGTTACGGAAAGTAGTTCGACATGGGAGTTTACTGAGATATAAATTTTGGACAGAGACTTGCTACGGGCCAATCAAATGTTAGGGAATTGTGTAAATATTTTTGTCCCGGAATTATTTCGTTGTAACCCGGATATTCGTATCAGGTCAATGCCTGATACGACATGATGTTATTACGTATTCGGTCAAATGCAAAGCTCGGTACCTGTTACACATGTATACTGAAACGAATTAAAAACGTGACAAGGAGGTAAACACGTAATTTATTCACATAATTGTGCAAAACATGTTATTATTTAGGATAATAGCAACTTGGGCCATAGCAAATTCTTTCTCTGTTCAGCGGCCGCGTATACGGGTAGGTTTTGAGAAAAAACAAACACACTGTGTATGCTACTGTACACAATTTACTGGTGAAGTAATATGAAAACTGATTGGTGGACTTATTCAAGTATTAAATCCGTTCATGAATGTCCACTTAAAAAGTCTTTTTTTCTAAATGTTGCTGGCTAAAATTAAAATTAATGCTAAAAACTTCCTCAACCCTGAAAGGGTCGAGGAAGTTTTTAACATAAATTTACGTTCGTTTTTCTTCAAGGCCTTGCTTGTTTTTACCGGACACGTAGGTAGGTTTTGGTTAACTGGGTGGACGCTTAACATAGAAAATATATGGTATGACATTATTATCTATGAAACATCTGTCGCGTTTCTAACAAGCAGCACATGTCGTTATAAGGGTACAACGGGCAGTGTGCTGTTTGATCTGGAGCTACACTGGTCACAAATCCTATAAGCTCCATTTCTCCAGTCACAGCTACATAAGTTGGTGAATCGTGTTAAATTGTATTGCAACTGTGGGATTTCTGTGACAAGGGAGATAATCGTATGAGACTGTCGGAGCTACGCCGGCAATGATAGCATGCAGCAGTACAGTGTTCTTGTTGCCATACAGTGGTTCATGATATATGAGACATGCCATGTGATTTTGTGCCTAAGAACGTGCGATACTTCATGAAAACTGTTACTAAGGGGAGTAGCGTTCCACAACTGCTATTAACATTTCGTTAATTTTCGACGTCATTTACAGACTAGATGGCCGCAGCCCGCATGTCGCGCCCGTCGAGGCTTTGATAGTATACCGAAAAACTTTAACCAATAACGCAAACTCGGACGAACGTACGTACGTACGTGGGCGTACGCACGCCAATGTGCCAACTATATCGCGCTGTCCTCAAGCGGGCGCGACAAAAATAACACAGTTTGTATAACTAGTTTTCCTGAGAAAACAAATGTGGTTTTTCTTATATGTTCTGACTGTCACATATGAGGACAAGTCGGATGATTCATGGTTTGGCGCACGTACATTAGGGTATTATATATTTGATCAGCCGGTGGGCGACATATGAAAAAGGAGACGACTCCCGTGTGCTGCAAAGCTAGATTTCATTTGGAAAATAAGACAAAAGATGAAAGCAGCATTCAATCACTTTCGTGTTCAGCATTGTAGGACAAATTGCGCTCGATACTTCACGCCAGTCACCGCGTACACGACCGCCTGCGCTAATCATGCCAATATGTGTCAAGTGTTTTCTTTCAAAATACTTGAATATCGTGCTTGAAATCAATCAAGCATGTTGATTGTCTGAGCCTGAGCTGTGCGACTTGGCATTGTCTATAGATGTTCAGAAACGTTAATGATTTTGTTAATATTAACGCAGGCGGCTATGTAGACATGTATTCCACCAATTGTGGCTTATAGAAATCCCCTCACAAGTGGACGTTAACGCATACCGGGAATTCCACTAAAAAGGCTTGTACATTTCAAGACAACGACAATCGATGACCACGGCTACCGGACAAGCATTGATTGGTCAACAAGGGCATCGTTATTACGAAGCTAATCCCCCCGGTAGAAGCCTTGATAATAAAACAAAAACTAAAATCTTTAACGCATTTGCCTTACAAACAACGTGAATATAAGTCCTCAGTGACCTTGACATTGGGTGGTCGAACGTGCAAAACAAAACACACATTGTGGCCAAATATTATCAAAATCGGTGAAGCGGTTCATATGTTATTGAAAAATGAAAGGTCTTACTAGCGTACGCACGTACGTACATTGACTAACGCTATATCTCCTCTTGCCTCGGCGAGGGGATAATAAGCGAAGTGTTAAGGTGTATCCTTCGAGAGCGCCATAGACGGACAGACAGACAAAGGTAGCACTGGATGCTCTCTCCACGATCGTGTAAGTTTATTACATAACATGGACATTCGCAGTGTAATAACACAGTGTAATAAATCATAAAAAGTAAATATGACTATCACAAAAAATACAAATGCATGTCATTTGATAGTAGATATGCAAGGCATGATGTTGTGTTTATGTAATAAATATAATCAAACACTTGTGTCGATTTGCTTTAATATGATACGTATTAAACGCATTGGCTCAGCCTCGTTTTCGATGAAATCTATAAACTTTTAAATTCCATATGAATCATGATTCATGTAAGACATTTAATTAAATCAATTCTCAAATTGGCGGTATATAGTTTGTTTGTTGGTGTTTAACGGCCTATTAAATACAGGATCGAACCCGTTGGCCCAGTCTTAAATGACATTAGCTGTTGATAGGCCGTTAAACACCAACACAAATATACATGACAACTTGGTTCCGCTATAAATGTACATACGTTACAGGGTAATTCGTTCTATAACAATTCGTTCCTGTGGGAACGAATTGTTATTTTGTGGGAACGAATTGCTGCACTTACAGAGAATAAAACACAATGCATACAATACAATGGCATGGCTGGGGTTATATTACAGTTCCCCTGACACATTTACTAATGATCGATTGCTCTTTGCCAGACAATCAGCGGAAGAGAACTGCGCCATTAGTTTACAGCCTGACACTTCGGGAGTGAAAGGAAACTCACTCGCCTCTACGAGGGGTTACTAAAAAGTTCTAGAACTAATTTTACTAAGAGCAACACAATGTGGCCTGTGGGAACACAAATGCCTCAGTGACAGATTGGAAATACCCCGGTAAAGTTCTTAACCGAACGCACGGATACGCACACAGAAACACATTCGGACACACAGTGCCAAACACTAATATCTGTTTCACGAAACCTGCCCAATGTGTACGGCTATATAAACACTGCAAAAACAATATTTATTTTTAGATAATATTAAATTTTAGCCAAATGTAAGAATGAGCCTTCTGTTTATTTCGTGAAAATTGGTCCAATATTGATTGTATTGCGAAAACAACAATTTCCCCATGTTAAATGGCATTTCTATGGGGATTTAACATGGGGAACATTTTCTAATTTCAGAAATAGTGGATTTAACATGGGGAACATTTTCTAATTTCAGAAATAGTGGATTTAACATGGGGAACATTTTCTAACTTCAGAAATAGTGGATTTAACATGGGGAACATTTTCTAATTTCAGAAATAGTAGATTTAACATGGGGAACATTTTCTAATTTCAGAAATAGTGGATTTAACATAGGGAACATTTTCTAATTTCAGAAATAGTGGATTTAACATGGGGAACATTTTCTAATTTCAGAAATAGTAGATTTAACATGGGGAACATTTTCTAACTTCAGAAATAGTGGATTTAACATGGGGAACATTTTCTAATTTCAGAAATAGTGGATTTAACATGGGGAACATTTTCTAATTTCAGAAATAGTGGATTTAACATGGGGAACATTTTCTAATTTAACATGGGGAACATTTTCTAACTTCAGAAATAGTGGATTTAACATGGGGAACATTTTCTAACTTCAGAAATAGTGGATTTAACATGGGGAACATTTTCTAACTTCAGAAATAGTGGATTTAACATGGGGAACATTTTCTAACTTCAGAAATAGTGGATTTAACATGGGGAACATTTTCTAATTTCAGAAATAGTGGATTTAACATGGGGAACATTTTCTAACTTCAGAAATAGTGGATTTAACATGGGGAACATTTTCTAATTTCAGAAATATGATTTAACATGGAACATTTTCTAACTTCAGAAATAGTGGATTTAACATGGGGAACATTTTCTAATTTCAGAAATAGTGGATTTAACATGGGGAACATTTTCTAATTTCAGAAATAGTGGACCGATTTTCAAAAGTTAACTTTTCTTTTCTTAGTTAGATCATTGCCAAGCTATCTAGCCAGAGTCTGAGTGTCAAAGTCTGGACTTGAGAAATACGGTTTACGGCATCCGCACAGTCTGAACAGGATCTGCACTGTTCGCCATTCCATCCATCAACAACCCGCCATGCGTCTAACAAGCAATTTGATCGACATCAAGATACAGTGGGGTCAGCGTGTAAGTGCACACACGAACGAACACGACAGGTTGGTTCCAACCTGTCGTGTTTGTTCGTGTGTGCACTTACCCGCTGACCCCACTGTACAGGCGTTTGCGATGTCATCAAGAGATACACTGGCACAACTGTCATAAACCCAATTTCTCCAGTCACAGCAAAATACGCGTAATACCTTTGTATTGTACGTAGCCCCGCAGTGGACATGGAATTTTTATTATTAATTCTTTCCAACGAATTAACAATTCGTTCCCTCGAATTAACAATTCGTTCCCACGAAATGAAAATTCGTTCCCTCGAATTAGCAATTCGTTCCCTCGAATAAACAATTCGTTCCCACGAAATGACAATTCGTTCCCTCAATTTAACAATCAATTTGTTCCACGATATAACAATTCGTTCCCACGATATAAATTGTTAATTCGTGGGAACGAATTGTTAATTCGTTGGAACGAATTGTTATTTCGTGGGAACGAATTAATAAAAAAAGAATCTGCGTCCCCTGCGGGACTCCGTAGTATTCCAACCAGGAGTAAGATAATTACAACCATTAAGTAAAATCAAAAACGAATTAATAATAATATAACAACGTATTAAAATATTTGTCTGTACATGCTGTGGCGCATTATAGATACGTAAAACACACACATGGCAGTGGAGCATACGCATACATTAAATGTTAACCAAAGTAAGCTCACCGTTAATTCAGACACGACATGCGATTTTGTACCTAACAACATGTGCGATTTGTAATGAAATATATTTACAGAGACTGTGATCTTTTCTATAAATGACGTCGAATGATGACGAAATTGAATTCCGCATTTGCTATGAAAATTTCGTCATTTTTAGACGTCATTTACGGTAAATATCGTAAATATTGTAAATATTTTGCATTTCACTAAACTTCTTACGACTAAAATGTTCGTAAGCGCAGATTTAGAATGGTCTGCAAATTTGAATTGATGGATTTACATTTATTGAGCATAGGCTGCATATGCAGCCTATGCTCAATAAATGTAAATCCAACAATTATTTACAAGAAAACAGTGTTAATGTGAAATTTACAGACTATCATAATTTTGCACTTACGAACATTTTAGTCGTAGGACGTTTAGTGAAACGGGCCCCTGAATTTAGGTCTCAATGGGGATTGGATTCTCATATGTAAATGGGACGCACATGATCGTCATGTTTTCAAAAATACATTTTGTTTTCTACATTGTTTTCTCATTTCTCATTAAAAAGTATATTTTATTAACACTCGAAGAGACCGTTCAACTGAGTGGTAAGAACGTACACGTTTGGTGAGCTATAAATAAGTAAATCAAGTATTTCCACGTATAATGGGTTAAGGACACGTTAAATACATGCTTGCTTCGTAAATATGATATAATATATATGTATACATGTATATATATGTGAATACGGCCTCGTTACTGTATCCTATACGGCACATGGAGTGGCCAAGTCGGCCATCTGTGTGTGTTCCAGCCATCAGACAGTTTCACCTGTTCTACCGTTTGACAAAGAACTCAAAATGTGAAGTAGAAAATATAATATTATGTAGCTAATCACATGTAGAAACGCCACGAGAACGGACTCCTATCAATTATATTACACCAAACTGTAAAATATGTCAGTTCTCTGGACAGGTTTGTGCCTGTGCTTTTAACAACATGAACCACTAAATTCTTCATGCACAGAAAATCGCACAGTGTATCACTTTTACATGGCAAACCTACAACACATACCGTATATACCCACTAAACTACTCTGTTATTAGCTATAAAGTCCAGCGACATGTCAGCAGTTACCCGAGTGTATTGTCCTTGGTACAGTTGGGTCAGCATGTAAGTGCACACACGAACGAACACGACAGGTTGGAACCAACCTGTCGTGTTCGTTTGTGTGTGCACTTACACGCTGACCCCACTGTATCTACTCACCTACAATGCGAGTAGACATGGCTTTACCTTTGGGTAACGTGTACACTAACATAGGATGTGCATTAGATTGAAAAGTTCACACATCAACATTTATTTTTAGATTGATGGTAGAAATGCTCAGATATCTCGTCTTTTGTATAGTTTGATGTATAGCTTGCCGTTGCCATATCTGTCTATTATGTATTGCCCCAAATTTTATTTGGTTTACTGTCATATTATTTGCTGTATGTGTCAAAAGCATGAAGTGGTGAAACTGTAAGATGGCTTGTACATACAAAGATGGCGGAGATGGCGACTCAATGTACCATAAAGTATACTGTAACAAGACAATATTCACATAATAAATAACATGTGTTGTTTTTTTCAAATCACTCTTATGAAGCAATTATCATTTAAGTCATGTGTATCTATCTATGACCAAATACCTTAACATGACATGATGAGAGCATAGACGGACACGCCCCGGTAAGATTCGCGCCTGTAAACCCGAGTGCAAGTGCGACATTGATTCATTCCATCAAGCGTCCCACCGAAAATACACGACACAACAATAGCCGATGAATAAGAAGGAGTAACAAGCAAAATGAAAACAAAGAAAAACAACAGTTTCTGCAATGCCAACAAGCAATAAATCGATATTCTTTGCATAATTATGTTCTAACTATGCTATTTCAACACGATGACATTACTTCACAAGCGAACATGTGCACTCTCCGCTAAAATAGTTACGTTAACTTTACGTGTACCTTGATGGGCGCGGCCCGCATGTCGCGCCCGCTGAGGCTTTGATAGTATACTTCAGATACAGTCATACCGAAGACAGCGGAAACACGCCACATGCCTGTGCATCTGGCACAAATAATTGAGACACGCCACGTGATTTGGTACCTTCGGACATCAGCGTAATTTCATGAAATACGTTTACAAAATTTACAACATTTTGTGTAAAAGGCGTCAAAAGTTGACAGAATTATATTCCGCATATACTCTGAAACATTTGTAAACTTTTGAATATATTTATGAAAAATATTGTAAATTTTGTAAACGCATTTACAGAAATTACGCAGATGTCTGAAGGTACAAAATCACACGGAGTGTCTCATACATGACCTTCCCGTTTCTGGAATCCAACGGCATGACATAAATGTATTGGCATCATCTTGCTGTATAAATAAAACCGGCCATGCCGAACTTTATTACTTTTATTACATCGAGACACGCCATGGACATCTATATCAATACATTGTATCTCTCGTATGATGTCTCCAATCCCTTACACAAACAGTTGCCAATATAGAGAGTGATTTATATCGCGCTATTCTTCCAGATCTTGTATGGCATTTGTAAGATTACTCTGCACAAGTGATTCCGTAACATCGCGTCTATGACCAGTGTAGACCCAGTTCTGATTGCACGTTCACGCAATCTGATCATGGTCAACGTATTTGTGGTACTATCCCCAGTGAGGCAAAGACATCGCCAGCTCTAGAATTGCATATTGACGTGCGTATCACGACTCCTTGTGCACAACCCACATACTTACTTGTAATTATGTGGGTTGTGCACAAGAAGTCGTGTTTCCGAATGGTATGTGCCAATTTTGATCTATTGATTCCTTAGCTGACATGGTGCCGTTATGTGAGTATATTTTATGGCTGTGCGTCCGCAGGGGTCGAATTTGAATGGGAATGGCAAGCGGGGATTAATGTGTTCACAAGCCGTAGACTGCGCGGGAGCGTATGCCATGAAGAAAATGGGACAACAAGGGGTGGCATTAGTACTGACATGTTACTTAGTTTAAACATAGACTCCCACATCACAGGTTGTAATATAGAGACAATGAAAACAGCCTTGTAATCCAAAGGGTTCAACAGTTAATCATTGCCTCTAAACGTTGCACTGCATGAGGGGAGACTGCCTCTGTGACTGATCGGTTTGTAATGTTTACGTCGTAATTTCCCAATAGCAGGTCAAATGCTAATCGAGTATCGTTATTAGCACTTCAGAACAATGCCAACTAATATATGGAGACATATTTATGTCGCCGATTTTTTGGATTTGACATTTTTCGGCAAAATAAACATTCATTGACAATTATCGGACACACGTATTGTTATTACAATGCATCTGCACTTGTATCAAATGTGAATTGCCTCTGTTGAGATCGCGGGCGTTAACCGTGTTTTCTTTTAAACGTTAGCTGGAAGAACTATTTATTCTGTCCATTTACTTTTGGATGCGCAATGATCACACTTTATAATCTGTCGATAAACTCTATTTTTTCAGGTGACGCATTTAATTGATATTAATAATTAAAACAATTCCTGATTTATTTGCATATCAAAATATCATGATACAGTAAAAACTAAACATTACTAAATGATTATATCTGTATAACGGGCATTAGTAATGTTTAAAACTGGTGGAGTAGTTAGTCACTTATACACTTATTTAGTTCCAATAAAGAACATTTTCTGGCTGATCATTGGGACGCTTATTTGGATTCCAGATTGCAACAAGAGTTGTCAGAAGACAACGAAGCTCGCCTGTTGGCAGCCTTCACTCAAACTTGGCACAGTTGCATATACAAAACATGAATATTATATATAATTGACCTTGGGTTAAGGGGCATGCGGTGGACCTTGACATTGGGGTCAGAGGTGCAAGGTGGGTTGTGGGTTTGCTATAGCATAATATAGCATATTAAGATGAATGCATGTATGAAATATCAAAGCGCTCCCTGAAAACAGAAGTAAAACAAAATTTAACCCAACGTTAAGTTTATGAACGCACTAAGTTGGTGATTTTCTACAGTATGATAGCTATTCACATGAGGAATGCATGTATGAATGTGCTAAGTTTGTGACCTTGGGGAAAGGGGTGTGGGGTGGGGTCATGGATTTGCTGTAGCACAATAGAGGATCATCAGATGAAAGCATACATGAAATATCAAAGCGTTCCCTGTAAAGAAACAGAAGTTACACAACATTTACCACAACGTTAAGTTTATGAACAGGCTAAGTTTGTGACCTTGACCTTGGGGCAAGGGTTGGGTGGTGGGTTGTGTATTTGCTACAGCATGATAGAGGGTCATCTGAGGAATGCATGTATGAAATATCAAAGCGTTCCATGAAAGGAAACAGATGTTATAATACATTTACCCCAACGTTAAGTTTATGAATGTGCTAAGTTTGTGACCTTGACCTTGGGGTAAGGGGTGGGTCATGGATTTGCTATAGCACAATAGAGTATCATCAGATGAATGCATGTATGAAATATCAAGGCGTTCCATGAAAGGAAACAGATGTTATAAGACATTTACCCCAACGTTATTTTTAAGTTTATGAATAGTTTGGAACCTTGACCTTGGGGAAAGGGGTGGGAGGTGGGTCATGTATTTTCTATAGTACGATAGAGTTTCATCAGATGAATGCATGTATCAAATATGAAGGTATTCCCTGCAAATAAACAGAAGCTACACAATATTTACCCCAACGTTAAGTTTATGAATGTGCTAGGTTTGTGACCTTGACCTTGGGGTAAGTCTTGGGTGGTGAGTCGTGTATTTGCTATAGCTTGATAGAGGGTCATCTGAGGAATGCATGTATGAAATATCAAGGCGTTCCATGACAGAAAACAGATGTTATAAGACATTTAAGTTTATGAATGTGCTAAGTTTGTGACCTTGACCATGGGGAAAGGGGTGGGAGGTGGGTCATGGACTTTCTATAGTACGATAGAGTTTCATCAGATGAATGCATGTATGAAATCTGAAGGTATTCCCTGTAAATAAACAGAAGTTACACAACATTTACCCCAACGTTCAGTTTATGAATGTGCTAAGTTTGTGACCTTGACCTTGGGGTAAGGGATGGACGGTGGGTCATGGATTTGCAACAGCACGATAGAGTATCATCAGATTAATCCATGTATGAAATATGAAGGCGTTCCCTGTAAATAAACAAAAGTTACACAACATTTACCCCAACGTTAAGTTTATGAACATGCTAAGTTTGTGACCTTGACCTTGGGGTAAGGGTTGGGTGGTGGGTCATGGATGTGCTACAGCATGATAGAGGGTCATCTGAGGAATGCATGTCTGAAATATCAAGGCGTTCCATGAAAGGAAACAGATGTTATAAGAAATGTACCCCAACATTAAGTTTATGAATGTGCTAAGTTTGTGACCTTGACATTGGGGTAAGGGTTGGGTGGTGGGTCATAGATTTGCTACAGCATGATAGAGGGTCATCTGAGGAATGCATTTATGAAATATCAAGGCGCTCCATGAAAAGAAACAGATGTTATAAGAAATTTAGCCCAACGTTAAATTTATGAATGTGCTAAGTTTGTGACCTTGACCTTGGGGTAGTGGTTTTGTGGTGGGTCATGGCTTTGCTACCGCATGATAGAGGGTCATGTGAGGAATGCATGTATGGAATATCAAGGCGTTGCATGAAAGGAAACAGATGTTATAAGAAATTTACCCCATGTTATGTTTATGAATGTGCTCAGTTTGTGACCTTGACCTTGGGGTAAGGGTTGGGTGTTGGGTCATGGATTTGCTACAGCATGATAGAGGGTCATCTGAGGAATGTATTTTTGAAATTACAAGGTGTTCCATGAAAGGAAACAGAAGTTATAAGACATTTACCCAACGTTAAGTTTGTGGACGACGCTGACGCCGACGCCGACGACGCCAACGACGCCGGGGCTATGCCATAAGCTCTTATGCACTTCGTGCAGGCGAGCTAAAACGGATCTTAATGCAGTTGGGGTGTCCAGGCGTAATCGATTTACTCCACAATTATTTCTCTATCCGATATACATACATAATTATGATAATACGGTTCGATGTTGGTATTGTACTTATCAAGCTCTAAACAAGATCTGGTGTGCTTTTGTAATCCAGTTATGTCCAACTGAGACTTTTTTTGGAAACCGTTCCAATCACTGAATTAGTATTTCTGCCGTTAGCAAATATATGTTTTTGTATATGTACTTTTAAAACTGTATACAAGAATAGCTTTAGCTGTCAGTGACTGTGACTGAAGAAACGGAGCTTACTAGTTTTGCTACCAGTGTGCATCCAGTAGCCTATTTCACAAACATTGCAAAGTGTACTTATCTACCAAAGTATACTTAGAGCGAGAAATTTTCAATTTTAGGATAAATTTATTAATTTTTAATATACTGAATTTATTGGGTGTGTGAAGTTGGCTCTGACATCGAACATCGAAATTCGATATTCACCGGTTTGAATTTCGAGTTGAATATCGAGTTGAATCCAAAGCTGCGAGGTCGATATTCACCGGAACTGATTTCGAGCTCAGTTGTTTTCAATATCGAGCCAGCTCTGAGATCAATATTCGAGCAGGTTGGACATACGTATATGAATTTCGAGCTGGGTTGTTTTGAATATCGAGCCAGCTCTGACATCGATATTCGACTACACGATGGTAAATGCAATGCGAATTTCGAGCTGGGGTGTTTTGAATATCGAGCCAGCTCTGAGATCGATATTCGAGCAGGTTGGACATACGTATTTGAATTTCGAGCTGGGTTGTTTTGAATATCGAGCCAGCTCTGAGATCGATATTCGACTACAATATTGCAAATGCAGTGCGAATTTCGAGCTGGGGTGTTTTGAATATCGAGCCAGCTCTGAGATCGATATTCGCGAAGATTGGAGATGTGTATTTGAATTGCGAGCTAGGTTGTTTTGAATATCGAGCCAGCTCTGAGATCGATATTCGCGCAGATTGAGATGTGCATTCGAATTTCGAGCTGGGGTGTTTTGAATATCGAGCCAGCTCTGAGATCGATATTCGCGAATATTGAGATGTGCATTTGAATTTCGAGCTGGGTTGTTTTGAATATCGAGCCAGCTCTGAGATCGATATTAGCGCAGATTGAGATGTGCGTTTGAATTTCGAGCTGGGGTGTTTTTGAATAGCGTTTTGCAGCTCTGAGATCGATATTCGCGCAGATTGGATGTGTATTTGAATCGAGCAGGGATGTTTTGAATATAGATTTTGCCAGCTCTGAGATCGATATTCGCCAAGATTGGAGATGTGTATTTGAATTTCGACTGGGTTTTTTTGAATATCGAGCCAGCTCTGAGATCGATTCGCACAGATTGAGATGTGTATTTGAATTTCGACTGGGTGTTTTGAATATCGAGCCAGCTCTTGAGATCGATATCGCGCAGATGAGATGTGCATTTGATTTCGAGTTGGGTTGTTTTGAATATCGAGCCAGCTCTGAGATCGATATTCGCGCAGATTGAGATGTGCATTTGAATTTAGAGCTGGGTTGTTTTGAATATCTAGCCAGCTCTGACATCGATATTCGACGACACGATGGTAAATGCAATGCGAATTTCGAGCTGGGGTGTTTTGAATATCGAGCCAGCTCTGAGATCGATATTCGAGCAGGTTGGACATACGTATTTGAATTTCGAGCTGGGTTGTTTTGAATATCGAGCCAGCTCTGAGATCGATATTCTACTACAATATTGCAAATGCGGTGCGAATTTCGAGCTGGGGTGTTTTGAATATCGAGCCAGCTCTGAGATCGATATTCGCGAAGATTGGAGATGTGTATTTGAATTTCGAGCTGCGTTGTTTTGAATATCGAGCCAGCTCTGAGATCGATATTCGCGCAGATTGAGATGTGCAATCGGATTTCGAGCTGTGGTGTTTTGAATATCGAGCCAGCTCTGAGATCGATATTCGCGAATATTGAGATGTGCATTTGAATTTCGAGCTGGGTTGTTTTGAATATCGAGCCAGCTCTGAGATCGATATTCGCGCAGATGAGATGTTTGCGTTTGAATTTCGAGCTGGGGGGTGTTTTGGATACGAGCCAGCTCTGAGATCGATATTCGCGCAGATTGGATATGTGTATTTGAATTTCGTGCTGGGATGTTTTTTTTGATATCGAGCCAGCTCTGAGATCGATATTCGCGCTGATTGGAGATGTGTATTTGAATTTCGAGCTGGGTTGTTTTGAAATCATCGAGCCCAGCTTGATCTAAGATCGATATTCGACGCAGATTGAGATGTGCATTTGAATTTCGAGCTGGGCTGTTTTGAATATCGAGCCAGCTCTGAGATCGATATTCGCGAAGATTGATGTGTATTTTGAATTTCGAGCTGGGTTTGTTTTGAATATCGAGCCATCGCTTTTTCTTTTTGGGAGTATTTAATTTTCCGAAATTTTTTTATCGCTCTGAGATCGATTTAATTTCAAGGCTGCCATTTTGAGATGTGCATTTGAATTTAGAGCTGGGGTGTTTTGAATATCTAACCAGCTCTGAGATCGATATTCGAGCAGATTGGAGATGTGTATTTGAAATTTCGAGCTGGGTTGTTTTGAATATCGAGCCAGCTCTCAGATCGATATTCGCGCAGATTGAGATGTGCATTTGAATTTCAAGCTGAGATGTTTTGAATATCGAACCAGCTCTGAGATCGATATTCGCGTAGATTGAGATGTGCATTCGAATTTCGAGCTGGGGTGTTTTGAATATCGAGCCAGCTCTGAGATCGATATTCGCGAATATTGAGATGTGCATTTGAATTTCGAGCTGGATTGTTTTGAATATCGAGCCAGCTCTGAGATCGATATTCGCGCAGATTGAGATGTGCGTTTGAATTTCGAGCTGGGGTGTGAATATGAGCCAGCTCTGAGATCGTATTCGCGCAGATTGGATGTGATTTGAATTTCGGGCTGATGTTTTGAATATCGAGCCAGCCTGAGATCGATATCGACTACACGATGGTATGCAATGCGAATTTCGAGCTGGTGTGGAATATCGAGCCAGCTCTGAGACGATATTCGAGCAGGTTGGACATACGTATTTGAATTTCGATCTGGATTCTTTTGAATATCGAGCCAGCTCTGAGATCGATATTCGCGCAGATTGAGATGTGCGTTTGAATTTCGAGCTGGGGTGTTTTGAATATTGAGCCAGCTCTGAGATCGATATTCGCGCAGATTGGATATGTGTATTTGAATTTCGGGCTGGGATGTTTTGAATATCGAGCCAGCTCTGAGATCGATATTCGACTACACGATGGTAAATGCAATGCGAATTTCGAGCTGGTGTGTTTTGAATATCGAGCCAGCTCTGAGATCGATATTCGAGCAGGTTGGACATACGTATTTGAATTTCGATCTGGATTCTTTTGAATATCGAGCCAGCTCTGAGATCGATATTCGACTACAATATTGCAAATGCAGTGCGAATTTCGAGCTGGGGTGTTTTGAATATCGAGCCAGCTCTGAAATCAATATTCGCGAAGATTGGAGATGTGTATTTGAATGGACAGGTGTGCCGAGAGCAAGCAGGGTCTGCAACAAATGTGGCGCTGGTGCTCTCGGTGACGAGTTTCATTTCCTTTTCGAGTGCCACTTCTATGATGAAGTTCGAAAACGGTATACCAAGCCATTTTATTTTAGAAGACCAAATATTTTAAAATTCGCACAGCTATTTGAGAAAAAATCTGGAAAGCAATTAAGAAATTTAGCTATTTTTATAAGAAATGCTTTATGGTTATAATGACTAGTGAGCTTATACATATGCATTTTGTATTTTTACCCATCGTTGTATTATGTAATCTATTGTATACCTCGTGTGTCACGTATGTGGCTTAGAGTGAATAAAATGTATTGTATATAATTTCGCGCTGGGTTGTTTTGAATATCAGCCAGCTCTGAGATCGATATTCGCGCAGATTGAGATGTGCATTTGAATTTCGAGCTGGTTTGTTTTGAATATCGAGCCAGCTCTGAGATCGATATTCGCGCAGATTCAGATGTGCATTTGAATTTGGAGCTGGGGTGTTTTGAATATCGAGCCAGCTCTGAGATCGATATTCGCGAATATTGAGATGTGCATTTGAATTTCGAGCTGGGTTGTTTTGAATATCGAGCCAGCTCTGAGTCGATATTCGCGCTGATTGGAGATGTGTATTTGAATCGAGCTGGGATGTTTTGAATAAGCCAGCTCTGAGATCGATATACGCGCAGATTGGATATGTGTATTTGAATTTCGAGCTGGGATGTTTTTAATATCGAGCCAGCTCTGAGATCGATATTCGCGCAGATTGGAGATGTGTATTTGAATTTCGAGCTGGGTTGTTTTGAATATCGAGCCAGCTCTGAGATCGATATTCGCGAATATTGAGATGTGCATTTGAATTTCGAGCTGGGTTGTTTTGAATATCGAGCCAGCTCTGAGATCGATATTCGCTCAGATTGAGATGTGCGTTTGAATTTCGAGCTGGGGTGTTTTGAATATCGAGCCAGCTCTGAGATTGATATTCGAGCAGGTTGGACATACGTATTTGAATTTCGAGCTGGGTTGTTTTGAATATCGAGCCAGCTCTGAGATCGATATTCGACTACAATATTGCAAATGCAGTGCGAATTTCGAGATGGGGTGTTTTGAATATTGAGCCAGCTCTGAGAAATTCGCGAAGATTGAGATGTGCATTTGAATTTCGAGCTGGGATGTTTTGAATATTGAACCAGCTCTCAGATCGATATTCGCGCTGATTGGAGATGTGTATTTGAATTTCGAGCTGGGTTGTTTTAAATATCGAGCAAGCTCTGAGATCGATATTCGCGCAGATTGAGATGTGCTTTTGAATTTCGAGCTGGGTTGTTTTGAATATCGAGCCAGCTCTGAGATCGATATTCGCGCAGATTGGAGATGTGTATTTGAATTTCGAGCTGGGTTGTTTTAAATATCGAGCAAGCTCTGAGATCGATATTCGCGCAGATTGAGATGTGCTTTTGAATTTCGAGCTGGGTTGTTTTGAATATCGAGCCAGCTCTGAGATCGATATTCGCGCAGATTGGAGATGTGTATTTTGAATTTCGAGCTGGGATGTTTTGAATATCGAGCCAGCTCTGAGATCGATATTCGCGCAGATTGGAGATGTGTATTTGAATTTCGAGCTGGGTTGTTTTGAATATCGAGCCAGCTCTGAGATCGATATTCGCGAAGATTGAGATGTGCATTTGAATTTCGAGCTGCGTTGTTTTGAATATCGAGCCAGCTTTGAGATCGATATTAGAGCAGATTGGACATACGTATTTGAATTTCGAGCTGGGTTGTTTTGATATCGATTTGAATACCGTATTTGATTTCGGTGTGGGTTGTTTTGAATATCGAGCCAGCTCTGAGATTGATATTCTCGCAGACTGAGATGTGCATTTTGATTTCGAGCTGGGTTGTTTTGAATATCGAGCCAGCTCTGAGATCGACATTCGCGCAGATTGAGATGTGCATTTGAATTTCGAGCTGGTTTGTTTTGAATATCGAGCCAGCTCTGAGATCGATATTCGCGCAGATTCAGATGTGCATTTGAATTTGGAGCTGGGGTGTTTTGAATATCGAGCCAGCTCTGAGATCGATATTCGCGCAGATTGAGATGTGCATTTGAATTTCGAGCTGGGGTGTTTTGAATATCGAGCCAGCTCTGAGATCGATATTCGCGCTGATTGGAGATGTGTATTTGAATTTCGAGCTGGGATGTTTTGAATATCGAGCCAGCTCTGAGATCGATATACGCGCAGATTGGATATGTGTATTTGAATTTCGAGCTGGGATGTTTTTAATATCGAGCCAGCTCTGAGATCGATATTCGCGCAGATTGGAGATGTGTATTTGAATTTCGAGCTGGGTTGTTTTGAATATCGAGCCAGCTCTGAGATCGATATTCGCCCAGATTGAGATGTGCATTTGAATTTCGAGCTGGGTTGTTTTGAATATCGAGCCAGCTCTGACATCGATATTCGCGAAGATTGAGATGTGTATTTGAATTTCGAGTTGGGTTCTTTTGAATATCGAGCCAGCTCTGAGATCGATATTCGCGCAGATTGAGATGTGCATTTGAATTAAGAGCTGGGGTGTTTTGAATATCGAGCCAGCTCTGAGATCGATATTCGCGCAGATTGGAGATGTGTATTTGAATTTCGAGCTGGGTTGTTTTGAATATCGAGCCAGCTCTCAGATCGATATTCGCGAAGATTGAGATGTGCATTTGAATTTCGAGCTGGGTTGTTTTAAATATCGAGCCAGCTCTGAGATCGATATTCGCGCAAACTGAGATGTGCATTTGAATTTCGAGCTGGGTTGTTCATATCGAGCCAGCTCTGAGATCGATATTCGACTACAAGATGGTAAATGCAGCGCGAATATCGATCTCAGAGCTGGTTCGATATTAAAAACAACCCAGCTCGAAATTCAAAAGCACATCTCAATCTGCGTGAATATCGATCTCAGAGCTGGCACGATATCCAAAACGTCCCAGCTCGAAATTCAAATACACATCTCCAATCTGCGCGAATATCGATCTCAGAGCTGGCTCGATATTCAAAACACCCCAGCTCGAAATTCGTATTGCATTTACCATCTTGTAGTCGAATATCGATCTCAGAGCTGGCTCGATATTCAAAACATCCCAGCTCGAAATTCAAACACGTATGTCCAATCTGCTCGAATATCGATCTCAGAGCTGGCTCGATATTCAAAACACCCCAGCTCGAAATTCGCATTGCATTTACCATCTTGTAGTCGAATATCGATCTCAGAGCTGGCTCGATATTCAAAAAAACCCATCTCGAAATTCAAATACATCTGTCCAATCTGCTCGAATATCGATCTCAGAGCTGGCTCGATATTCAAAACAACCCAGCTCGAAATTCAAATACATCTGTCCAATCTGCTCGAATATCGATCTCAGAGCTGACTCGATATTCAAAACATCCCAGCTCGAAATTCAAATACGTATGCCCAATCTGCTCGAATATCTATTTCAGAGCTGGCTCGATATTCGAAATACCCCAGCTGGAAATTCGCATTGCATTTACCATCTTGTAGTCGAATATCGATCTCAGAGCTGGCTCGATATTCAAAACATCCCAGCTAGAACTTATTCAAATGCACATCTCAATCTGCGCGAATATCGATCTCAGAGCTGGCTCGATATTCAAAACAACCCAGCTCGAAATTCAAATGCACATCTCAATCTGCGCGAATATCGATCTCGGAGCTGGCTCGATATTCAAAACAACCCAGCTCGAAATTCAAATGCACATCTCAATCTGCGCGAATATCGATCTCAGAGCTGGCTCGATATGCAAGACAACCCAGCTCGAAATTCACATTGCATTTACCATCTTGTAGTCGAATATCGATCTCAGAGCTGGCTCGATATTCAAAACAACCCAGCTCGAAATTAGTTCCGGTGTATATCGACCTCGCAGCTTTGGATTCAACTCGATATTCAACTCGAAATTCAAACCGGTGAATATCGAATTTCGATGTTCGATGTCAGAGCCAACTTCACACACCCGATTATTACATTATCACAGCCATTTTGGCTGTGATAATGTAATAAATTCAGTATAATAATTCTGCATACTTTTATTCATCAAATATATGCAGTGGTTAGTTCTATATGAAATAATGCATTTCGGGAAAAATAACTGATTACTCCCTCAAAGTATACTTTGCTAGATAAGTATACTTTGCACTTTTGATGAAATCGGCTACAGATCAGCCTGTGCATCCGCACAGATTGAACAGAATATACACTGTTCGCGATTACGTCAATGAAACGCCCGTAATGTTTCAAACAATCAAAATAGATAATTACATGTACATGTAATATGCTACAGGAATGTGCTATTTGATCAGGGTCTACACTCATCACAAATCCCATAGGCCCAATTTCTCCAGTCACACACACAAACAATAAACACGTCGTAAAATCCAATTCTCAAGTCTGGGGCTACAACACATGGAGTAAGTAGCGAACCGAATTGTTCCCGTGTCACTGCGTGTCCATCACAGGAGGCACGGACCAGTAGGCGGGACGGCCAACCCAGTCAGGTGATGACGGTTATGACAGACACACTGGTTTTAATGCACGAGGCTGTGACTTGATAGGTAGGGCTTATGATATTTATGACAGTGTATATGCTGATCTTATCGCACAGGCATACGGCATGGTATGTATATATATACTGCGTGTTAGAAGCGGCCATGTGTTTCACTGACTGAATGGCGATAAGTGCAGATCCTGATCAGACTGTGCAGTCTGATCTGGATCTACACTGGTCGCAAAAGGTACACGTCCCATTTCAACAGTCACATGTCAGTAGTAAGCTGCTGAACAACTTACATGTAGCCTATTAGACATTGGTCACTCGATGGCCGGCTCGGGTCTAACACTCGCGGAGTCGGAAAATAAACAATCGCCCGAGATTCCGACATCGGTCATAAATCGTCGGTATTCGAGTCCATGCTAACAGTCGAAACAAGAGACAGCGCACTGATTTATTTGGCGCTGTTTGACATTAACCAGAGGGCGGAACTACTTTTGTCTACGTCTACATGTAGAGCTGTAAACGGGCCACGGACTTGTTTAATTCCTTCCCGCGTAGATCCTGCCTGGGGCTCGATTCACTAAACTTCGTACGACTAAAATGTTCAAAGGTGCAATTTAGGATCGTCGGAAAATTTCAATTCATGGATTTACATTTATTGAGCATAGGCTGAATACAGCCTATGCTCAATAAATGTAAATCCAATAATTGTTTACAAGAAAACATTGTTAATGTGAAATTTACAGACTATCGTAATTTTGCACTTACGAACATTTTAGTCGTACGACGTTTAGTGTAACAGCCCCCAGATCAGCCAGCACAGAGCTGCGGATAATAGTAAAAACCTATTGGATCGTTATCAGGCTACCGTAGTGTGCTATTTGATCAGGAGCTACACTGGTCAGAAACGCTATACGCACCATTTCTCCAGTCACAGTCACAAATAAGTATGATTGAACTTAAACGAGACAACGGGCTCAGAAGAGTCCAGCTTGTGAGCCACATTTCCATAAACACGACATAATAAACAACCAGGAATGTTGGAGTAACAATAGGCAGAATTTTATTGTGGAACATTTAGTATTTTCGACGTTCGCTAATAGCGACATAAACACGTGCGTGTTCTCCAGGACAAAACGTCAAGCCGTAATTAGGTCGATTTTACGACATCCTGGCTTAAATTACACAGCCACAATACTAACTTGACTCCCCGTGCTGGCAAAATTGGGAGAAAAATTCTATAACCAACGCTCCAGACAACATAAAGTAGCAATTCGTCTCGAAAACCATCCCGTGCAGTGAGACAATGAGCGCCCAGGAAACCACGATTGGAAGGAAATTCAAGCGTTATGCAAATCTTGATTGCGGTTACATTGTTCCAGTAATCGATAAAGATCAATTGAGGGATACATGCATGTAAGTGCACACACGAACGAACACGACAGGTTGGTTCCAACCTGTCGTGTTCGTTCGTGTGTGCACTTACACGCTGACCCCACTGTATCTACCACGGGCCGCCTGTGGATAAATACAACCTTATGGCGTTTCGCTGATATATATTTGGTTGTCAGGGTTATTTACAAACATAAATATCGCTGTTTATTTATGTATACACTTATTTATTTATTTAACTATTTATTCATGTACTTTTTTATTTATTTATTTCCTACAAGCATATCCATTTAATACAATCGTGCTTGTAATATATCATTGCCTAAGTGTTTCATGATGCCAAAGATGAATACAGAACAATTTTGTTTGCTAAGTTACATATTCTCGATTCTAATTTAAAAAAACATAAAGGATGAAGAAATAGTCCCAAAACATGCCAACATTGGTATAAACTTAATACAATTAACCATGTGATCACCAAATTAGGGGAATGGAATGGTGCTTAACGGCCCATCAACACAAAAGAGTATCATTTAGGGCCAACCAAATTAGGGGAAGAAACATAATTCGGGCTTACCAATTCATGTCATTATGTCATTAATCAGCTGAAAGCAAACATTAAGCAACCGGTACCGAGGTGCACAACACTCCAGCAGCCTATGCCATCAACATTGTAAAATATACTTATCACTTTGATGGAGACATTTACAATTTAAGGATACACTTACTATTTTATATTATACTGAATTCATTACATTATGACAGCCATTGGCTGTGATAATGTAATAAATACAGTATAATAATTCTGCATACGTTTAATCATAAACTATAATTATGCAGTCGTTAGCTCTATATGAAATAATGCATTTCGGGAAAAATAAATGAGTACTCCCTCAAAGTACACCGTGCTAGATAAGTATGCTTTGCTATTTTACTGTCCAACCCACACCCGCACATACAATAAAGTTCAACAGTCACGTCTCCAACGACCATTCGTAAGCTGAGGTCATATTGTACAAAAGGTAAGCTGAAAGAAGTAAACTCACCAATGTCAAGACTGAAAAGAATCGCTACACATTTGATGAAGATAGTGCCTCTCCGAAATCACAATCGACACTACATAATATGACGAGAACAATTAATTCATAGTACACATATTATCTGTGGACATTGAATAGCAGCTTGTGACATTTACAGGAAACTGGAGACAAATGGAATCATTAACATTATGTAAATGATGATTACAGCGATAATTATATTATCAATGATGTCATCAATATTAACTAGACATTTAGTTTGTAAAATATTGATATGCCCCCGTGACATACTGGACTCTAACTGGAGAAACTCTTTCACACTTTTCGACGTAAACATGGCTAAGTGTTTCAGCTACATTTCGAAGGTGACAAAGGTCACGGTCGTGTTAAAGGTACATGCCCACTCAGTAGGCACAACATGTTATTTATATCAGAGACATCATCTGAGATACTTTCTGGCAAAATAAACATTCATCACCATAACCCCACGCATTGATGGGCAATATTATACATTTGATATCAGACGTAAATTTCCACACTGATATCAGGGGCGATAACCGTGTTTCCTTATAATGTTAACCGATATTACTATTTATTCTCTGTTTTTAGTTTTTGATGTGCAATGATCATACTTTATTATCTGTCGAAAATATTATGTTTTCATGGCTCATTTGCATATGAAAATAGCCTGATACCACCGCAAGTCACTAACAGTAAAATCAATATTACTAAATGATTATATATGTATGGCGGGCGCTCGTAATTTTTAGAACTAGTTGAAGAGTGACACAGTTATACACTTATTTAATTCCTAGAAAGAACAGTTTGTGCCTAGTGAGTGGGCGAGTACCTTTAATGGTGGCGCCAGTGTGTGACAAATGTTCAGGCGATTCAATAGTCCAAGTATTGAAGCAGTACTTCGCGTAATATTGAAGACATTACATGTTGGAGAAACTCTTACAAACTTTTCGACGTAGCAAAATGGCTAAGTGTTTCAGCGACATCTCGAATGTGACAACGGTCAAGGTCGTGTTAATGGTGGCACGAGTGTTGCCAAATGTTCAGGTGAGTCAAGTGACCAAGTATTGAAGCAATCCTTCGCGTAATATTGAAGATATTACATGTTCAAGAAACTGTTACAAACTTTTCGACGTAACAAAATGACTAAGTGTTTCTGCGACATTTTGAACATGACAAAGGTAACGGCTGTGTTTATAGTGGCGTAATTGTGTCACAAATGTTCAGGGGCCCGTTTCACTAAACTTCGTATGACTAAAATCTTCGTAAGTGCAAATTTAGGATCGTCTTGAAATTTCAATTGATGGATTTACATTTATTGTGCATAGGCTGCATATGCAACCTATGCTCAATACATGTAAATCCAATAATTGTTTACAAGAAAACAGTGTTAATGTGAACTTTACAGACTATAATAACTTTGCACTTACGAACATTTTAGTCTTACGAAGTTTAGTGAAACGGCCCCCAGGTGATTCAAGTGTCCAAGTATTGAAGCAATCCTTCGCATAATATTGAATATATTACATGTTAGAAACATTCTTACAAACTTTTCGATGTAAATGTACACGGATTGACGCACTTACTGACGTAAGCACGGACGTACGGAATCTCAAGAGCAACGCAATATGCCCCCTTTCTATCGCATAGGGGGCATACTTAATTAATTTATTTAATGGTGTTTAACGGCCTGTTAAAGGTCGTTTTAGGCCGGGTAAACGGGGTAGAATCACATATTTCACGCGAAGTGATGGGAAGAAAAAACAAATATCATAATTAATTAATAGATCCCGGCCATCTGCAGTGTATGTAGTTTATGTAACAATTGTTTCATGATTCCATATAATTCGAAAAATGTATATAACCTGACGAAACAACTTTAAAACGGTGATCACATGTTTGTTTAGATATGTTTTATTCAAAAATAATATTTTAATTACAAGTAATAATTTCATAATATTAGATAATTGTGTATTATCGGTTTTGTAATATTGGAACTTGGTGAACTAAACAGTGAAGATAATTGTTTGTGAAACATTATTACAACTATGAGGACCAAACAACAATTTCCTTGATGTAGAATGCATGTATCTTTTTAGAAACAATATGTGTATATACAGTGGGGTCAGCGTGTAAGTGCACACACGAACGAACACGACAGGTTGGTTCCAACCTGTCGTGTTCGTTCGTGTGTGCACTTACACGCTGACTCCACTGTATTCAACAATATTTACGAAGCTGTTAACTTTGAAAATTATGACACTTTTATATGATACATGTATATGCACTTAAGTTATCCATATCCTTAACATCACACTCTACGACATACCTTAGATACAGTGGTGAAGAAATATTTAATAAGAAACTTGAACAAAAAGGGAGGCCTGTTATATTGTATACAGCCACGTCGACGCCTATTGGTCACCAGTTAAAACGTTCTTTGGTGACGAAACGGTACCAGTAAAAAAGTCCAAATATTCGAGCCTGCATTACCGGCTTCTTTTCACATACGGTCAACTACTGCTCGTTAGATAAGTGTTGCATTGATGGAATGGCGAACGGATGCACAGGCTGATCTGGATCTACACTGATCGCAAAGCGCACAAGTCCAATTTCTCCAGTTACAGCCACATACTATGTCATTGAGCAGTTGATAAACAATAGGCGGTTCTACCGTACAACAATGGCTAGTTCAATCATAGAACATATTAGAATCCAGATTTACTTGGGGAAACAGCTGCTGCATAATGAGATAAAGTAATTTAAAAGTCATAATAAATCTAGTATTGGACACGTACATTTGATAAGCTCATCAAGGTTCCAAGCGTCAACAACTGAATGGGTAAGTGGAAGAAAGGGGCTAAGTCTGCAAGGAACTCTGACCACATTTTTCCACTGACTCCTTCAACTGCGAGCAAACTGCACATGCCCCTTTTAAGCTGCCGTATATACTCGCTTATTTAATACGGGAAAATCAATGGGAAGCTTGCATTAAAATCGTTGTCTGGCCGGCGATTGCTCGGCCAGAATTACAGTTGGATTGAACGATCGTATCAGCCATCTCTGGGTTATGTAACACACGTTCACAGACGCCATTCGAGTATACCATGGGGACACACAGACAGACAGAACACCAGAACACCGGACTAGTGGCCCAGACAGACAGGGAGAACACCAGAACACCAGACTATTGGCGCACACAGACAGGGAGAACACCAGAACACACGGCTAGTGGCCCACACAGACAGGGAGAACACCAGAATACCGGGCTAGTGGTCCACACAGACATGGAAAACACCAGTACCCCGGGCTTGTGGCCCACGCAGACAGGGAGAACATCAGAACACACGGCTAGTGGCCCACACATTCAAGGAGAACACCAGACCACACCGGGCTAGTGGCCCACACAGACAGGGAGAACACATGGCTAGTGGCCCACACATTCAAGGAGAACACCAGACCACAGGGCTAGCGGCCCACTCGGACAGGGAGATCACCACAACACCGAATTAATGGCCCACATAGACAGAGAGAACACAGGAACACCGGATTAGTGGCCCACATAGACAGGGAGAACACCAGAACACCGGGCTAGTGGCCCACACAGACAGGGAAAACACCAGAACACCGGGCTAGTGGCCCACACAGACAGGTAGAACACCAGAATACCAAGCTGGTGGCTCACACAGACAGGGAGAACACCAGAACACTGGGCTAGTGGCTTTCTTTTAATGTTAATCAGTTACACCACGGCCTGTGCTAATATTGATAATGATTTTCTTTCAACATACTTGAATATGGTGCTTCATTGAAATCAAGCAGATTGGTTGGCTCAGCCAATCAAACTGCTTAACTGTGAGTTGAGATTGCCAATATATGCTCGTAAATGTTAACAGCTCAGCAAGTTTAACGTAGGCGGTGGTATATAATAGGGGGTTTCAGTATTAATTTACATTAATGGTTGGGGTGTGGTGTGGAGGTGGAGAAAAATAATTACAAGTACATTAGTTGGCTTTCAGTGAGATTTTATAGACTAGAGTTGTTTTATAATTATAATTATGTGTGTGGGAAGAGAGACTTCCGAAAGTGTAGTGTGTTTTCTTAAACAATAAATCATTGGCTTACATGGGGCCCGAGTATTACCTCCCGATTCGCATCGTCGATTTTCGCTCCCCGATATTGTTTGTTTGTTTATTGGTGTTTAGCGGTCTATCAACAGCTAAGGTCATGTAAGGCCGGGCAAACGGGTTCAATCCCGTTTTAACCTGCTGTATTGGGGGGGAAATCCCAAAATCAGAACGGAATATTTACATCGAGAAAACTTATATTCAGCCCTGAAATTAGAATAACCTGACCTGGTGCCAGGTCCATACCACACCAAGTCACGTGGCCCCTTCCCTTAGAATAAGATTCAGAATAATCGCAATACTCACATAAGGGATATAACCAGATTCAACTGTCACATACAAAATGCCAAAGACGTATGTGAGGGCCAAACCAAGTATCCAGTCGGAATTCCAATAAGGATGACCCCCGATCGTTAAATTACCCATCGCATGCTCCCACCTACCACCCACTCCCCGATATCGATGTCGGAAATCATCCTCATTTGCCGTAAATGAGGTATAAATAGAAATGAAGCAAAATGCAGATAATATTGTTTCAAAGTTCGACCTCATTTACAGAAAATTTTGCATTTTCTTTTCGAAATCTTTATCGGCAAAAATCGACGATAAATGAAGGGCGATAATTCCAGAGCCGGCTCATATCATAAATATAGGTAATGGTGGTTAAAATAAGTAAACTAATGTAAATGGCTCGATATTCGTTCACATTGATACATTATTATTGGTAGAACAAGACTAGCGTCGCAGCGACTGCGCCGACGCAATTTCCGTTTCGGAATCCTCACACGCAATGCGCTACTTTCCTGTTATACATGCGAAGCAATGGAACTGCGGCTGCATAAGGTTTCATGTTTAACCGCACTAAATCAAGAGATATTCATGCGCGGTGTAGCCAATAGTAGTACGAGAAAGAAAACAAGGGCATCATATTACGAAGTTAATCCCCTCGCTGATAGCATTGATAACAGTAATAAAAACAACTTTAATGAATTCTCTTACAAAGCCTTACAAACAAGGTGAACATAAGTCCTCAGTGACCTTGACCTGGGGCGGTAGCACATGGGTCGTATGCGAAACGAAGCACCATCCCCAGACACACAGTGTGGCCAAATATTAATAATTCCAGCACAAATATATTTACACAATTCCCTAACATTTGATTGGTCCGTAGCAAGTCTCTGTCCAGAATTTATATCCCAGTAAACTCCATGCCGAACTACTTTCCGTAACCGTCAGGCGCAGTTAAAATGATTCTTAAGAAAACGGAAAATAAACACATTTTCTTGATGAATTTATTTCAAATGCTGGAATTATAAGGAATGAATGGCCTTTTTGTGGAATATATCGGGGATATAAACTTGGAAAAGTCGCGGGAATACTGGACGAGGCCTTCCGGCCTTCGTCCAGTATTCCCGCGACTTTTCCAAGTTTATACCCCGATAAATTCCACAAAAAGGCCATTCATTCCTATAATAACATCGGTGGAGCGGTTCATACGTTATTGAAAATTGAAAGGTGTTACTAACATACGTACATATACGTACGCACGTACGTACATGCACTAACGCTATATCCCATATTGCCTATCGGCGAGGGGATAACAATCATGGGGCCCGTTTCACTAAACTTCGTACGACTAAAATGTTCTTAAGTGCAAAATTATGAAAGTCTGTAAATTTAACATTAACAAAGTTTTCTTGTAAACAATTATTGGATTTACAATTATGCAGCCTATGCTCAATAGATGTAAATCCATCAATTGAAATTTCCAGACGGTTCTAAATTTGCATTTACGAACATTTTAGTCGTAAGAAGCTTAGTGAAACGGCACCCGTATGTTTAACGCTATATACAGTGTTTTCTTGCAGAACTTGGGGCCCGTTTCACTAACAAATCTTAGTTTGTTCATAAGTTCAAACTTAAGTTATAACTTATGACAAACGTTATGACCTACTTAAGTTATTGCTTATCAGTGGGAAATTAATGTACGAATCTACTTCACACTCATTTTAGTGTTTCTTTTTATCATTTTCGAGCAATTGTTATTTTTTAATTCCACACATGTTTACCACGTGACATAACACTGCTTAGCATAGCAAAGGTGTTAATGTGCAGCTCGGTACCCGATAGAGTGCGAACTATGCGGCATATGCGATAAGACAGTGAAAACACAGGTCCATTAAGCATGTAGAACCGCCTATTGTTCATCAACGCTTAGTGTTCACTTATGAAAAGAAGCCGGCAATGCAGTCTCAGATAACTTCGTCATATATTGACGTTTTATTGCCAGTACCGTTGGTCTCCGACTTTTACACTGGTGAACACTAGGGGATGATATCAAAGCTTAGTGTCCACGTGTGAAAAGCAGCCGACAATGCAGGCTCGAACAACATCGTCATGTATTTACCTTTTACTACCAGTACCGTTGGTTTCAGAAGAACTTAGAAACGTTCATATACTTTTTAAACTGGTTAACACTAGGGGTTGACATCAACGCTTAGTGTTCACGTGTGAAAAGAAGCCTGCATTGCAGGCTTCTTTTCACACGTGAACACTAAGCGTTGGTGAACAATAGGCGGTTTTACAAAGCACGTTCGGAAATGAGCAAGCACACACGGAACTGCGCCTAATCACAGCGGCTTCTAGGGTGGAGGTATTCAGACATCGCGACCAGTGTACACGTACATCTCGAATAGGAATATTTTATATTGACATGTTTATCCAGTTATAGACAATACATTTGAGGAAGTATGTTTTTTTTCAGAATTGTTTCCGCTATTCACTATTTGTTTTATTTTTTCTCGAAAGTCTATATTGTTACCACTAATTTGAACCGTCTCGGCGAGACGGTTCAAATGAGTGGTAACAACATATACCGTTATGGAGAAGTAAACACAATACGAAGATTTTTTTCAGCACTAGAAAGTGGCCTGTCGGCACACAAATGCCGCCACTGGCAGCCAAAGAAAACATTGGCACATCTGAAAACACGGAGTGTCGGAGAAGCGTGGATTTGTCATAGCATGACAGAACACAATCAGAGCAATGCGTGTGTAAAATATCAAGCAGATGCATGCAAGAAAACAGGAATTATAAGACATTTACCAGAGTTTCGAACGCACCAAGTACGTCACATTGACCATGGGTCTACATGTAGCAGGGGCGGGATTAGTCACAGGGCAGTAGAGAACCATTCGAACAATGCGTGTGTGAAATATCAAGAAGATCCGTGCAAGGACACAATGATATTTATCCGAGCGTTAAGGTTTCGAACGCACCAAGTATGTGATCTTGACCCTGGGCTGAGCGGAGGCTGGTCGATCGTGGACGTGTCAGATGGCGGTACAGGGGCCCGTTTCACTAAACTTCGTAGGACTAAAATGTTCGTAAGTGCAAATTTAGGATCATCTGGAACTTTCAATTGATGGATTTACATGTAACGAGCATAGGTTGCATATGCAGCCTATGCTCAATACATGTAAATCCAATAATTGTTTACAAGAAAACACTATTGATGTGCAATTTACAGACTATCATAATTTTGCACAAACGGGCCCCAATACCATTAGAGCAATGCATCAAGCAGATCCGTGCAAGAAAACAAAAAATATAAGACTGTGATAATGTAATAAATTCAGTATAATAAAAATTACTCAATTTAACCTTCAATTGAAAATTCCTCCCTCAAAGTGTACTTAGCAAGATAAGTATACTTAAAGCAATTTTGGTGAAATCGGCTACTGGCGTTCTACAGGGATGTTTATGTCCTCAAGTTTCTTTTCTTGTGCAATGCTGGGCATACTCAATACTATGTCGCAAACAGTTTGCCCAGACGACTTATTTAATTGTGGCTGTGACTGGAGAAATGGGGCTTATGGGATTTGTGATCAGTGTAGCTCCTGATCAAATAGTACACTACTGTCTGTAGCCTGGTATAGATCGAAGTTCCTTATTATAATGATGGCGGGGGTTTCATTGATGCAATGGCGAACAGTGCAGATCCTGATCAGACTGTGCGGATGCACAGACTGATCTGGATCTACACTGGTCGCAAAGCCCATAAGTCACAGCCACAATTGCCTTACAACATGCGAGACCATCGTAGTACCTTATAGCAACCGGCGACCAATGCACGGTATAACCATATACGGATAAAATGTGATAACACGTACATACTTTTTATTAACTAACAAAAACACAATAGCGTTATTGCACTATTTTGCTGGCAACGACAGCAGCACACGTCAAACTGAACCAATATGTAGGAAACAAAATTAATGAAACTTCACAGTGTTGGTTATTGTAAAATAAATACCGCTATCAATTGACAACGTCGAGATAAATACCTCAATACGACTGGCTTTCCTACAATTTAATCAGAATCGCTAGATTGTTGGGTTGTTTGTAAAGGGCCGTTGACGCCAAACGTGCGAGAGGGAACAGTTAGCTGGCGTTCAATGTGCAAGTGTGATGGATGATGTTTACATGTCGCGAGTAATCTTTGCTCGGGAATAGAACCTAATATATGGCTGTGACTGTGGAAATGGGGCCTATGGGTTTTGCGACCAGTGTAGATCCAGATCAGCCAGTGCATCCGCACGGTCTGATCAGGATCTGCACTGTTCGCAATTCGATCAATGCAACACCCGTCATGCTTCTAACAAGCAATATAGATCGTTATCAGGTTACAGGAGTGTGATATTTGGTCAGAAGTTAGACTGGTCATACAAACCATAAGATCCATTTCACCAGTCACTGTCACATATTTTGGCCGCCAGCTGAGAAATGTATCTTATAACATTTTCACCATTTGTTCACTTTAATCACATTTTTCTTTTGATTGTGTTTTCTTTTAAATGTTGGGTAATTACAATACATACACCAGAACGTAGAAACGAATTGTCATCATATGCTTTCTACAACATTTATCTTTAAGTAGTTTTTCGATTAAAAAAAGCAAATGGTTTGAGCTACAAGTTTTACCAACATTAGTTGCGAACAGTAACTCTTGTAATATACTCCCGCACCGTCCGTAGCCTGGCTACGGACGGTACGGGAGAAGATTGAAAGAGTTACTATTCGCAACTATACTGTTCGCAACTATACTAACCTCTCCCGTTGCTTGCACGATCTCAGGGCACATTGTTGCAATTTATGATTCCTAAAGCCAACTTGTACTTTCACACAATTGTAACACGGGCAATGTTATTACGAAGCTAATCCCCTCGCTGGCAGCCTTGATAATACTAGATGGCCGCGGCCTGCATGTCGCGCCTTGGGGCGAGGCATGGACACTAACAAAAGAGATATAGTAGACGGAAAAACTTTAACCAAAAAACTTAAAGCAAAATACTTTAACTGGACACACGGACGTACGGACAGACGGACGTACGCCAAAGTGGCGACTATATCGTGCTTTCCGCAAGCGGGCGTGCCAATGATAATAAACACCCATGTGAAGTTTCAAGCTAATGTGTGAAGCGGTTGCAAAGATATAGTACAAGGAAAAACTTTAACCAAAAACTTTAACCAAAAACTTTAACCAAAAATTGCAAAGTAATTAGACCTTGACATTGGGGACAGGGGCCGCACGGGAGTGGGGTAGAGTGAAAATATAGATGATGATAAACACCCATGTGAAGTTTCAAGGTAATGGGCGAAGCAGTTGCAGAGATATAGTTTAACGAAAAACTATAACCAAAAAACTTTAACCAAAAACTTTGACCAAAAAGTTCAAAGTAATTAGACCTTGACATTGGGCACACGGGCCGCACGGGAGTGGGGTAGAATGAAAATATAGACGATGATAAACACCCATGTGAAGTTTCAAGGTAATGGGCGAAGCAGTTGCAGAGATGTAGTATAACGAAACACTTTAACTAAAAACTTTAACCAAAAACTTTAACCCAAAATTGCAAAGTAATTAGACCTTGACATTGGGCACAGGGGCCACACGGGAGGGGGGTAGAATGAAAATATAGATGATGATAAACACCCATGTGAAGTTTCAAGGTAATGGGCGAAGCAGTTGCAGAGATATAGTATAACGAAACACTTTAACCAACACACTTTAACCAAAAATGTCAAAGTAATTATACCTTGACATTGGGCACAGGGGCCGCACGGTATGGGGGTAGAATGAAAATATAGACGATGATAAACACTCATGTGAAGTTTCAAGGTAATGGGCGAAGCAGTTGCAGAGATGTAGTATAACGAAACACTTTAACCAAAAAACTTTAACCAAAAACTTTAACCCAAAATTGCAAAGTAATTAGATCTTGACATTGGGCACAGGGGCCGCACGGGAGGGGGTAGAATGAAAATATAGATGATAATAAACACCCATGTGAAGTTTCAAGGTAATGGGCGAAGCAGTTGCAGAGATATAGTATAACGAAACACTTTAACCAACACACTTTAACCAAAAATGTCAAAGTAATTATACCTTGACATTGGGCACAGGGGCCGCATGGTAGGGGGGGGGTGTAGAATGAAAATATAGACGATGATAAACACTCATGTGAAGTTTCAAGGTAATGGGCGAAGCAGTTGCAGAGATGTAGTATAACGAAACACTTTAACCAAAAAACTTTAACCAAAAACTTTAACCCAAAATTGCAAAGTAATTAGACCTTGACATTGGGCACAGGGGCCGCACGGGAGGGGGTAGAATGAAAATATAGATGATAATAAACACCCATGTGAAGTTTCAAGGTAATGGGCGAAGCAGTTTCAGAGATATAGTATAACGAAACACTTTAACCAAAAAACTTTAACCAAAAATGTCAAAGTAATTATACCTTGACATTGGGCACAGGGGCCGCACCATCCCTAGACACACATTGTGGCCAGATATTATCAAAATCGTTGAAGCGGTTCATACGTTATGAAAGGTGTTACTAACATTATGTACGTAGGTGAGTCCGCACGCACGCACGCACGCACGCACGCGCACATGGACTAACGCTATGTCTCCACTTGTCTATCGGCGAGGGGATACTAACACATATTACTCGATTTTAGGAGCAGTTTAAATATTTTTCCGTGTCTAAATTGGGCTTCTGGAATTTATAACCAGTCTTGCACCTAACCTACAACGCACTCCTGCTGTCTGCTCAGAATATACACAGTTTGTTAGTAACGGGATGGACGTTCCACTGATTGAATGGCGAACAGTGCAGATGCTGGTCAGACTGCGCGAAAGCACGGGCTTGCATGGATCCATGGTTGGTAAAGCCCAATATTTCTGAATTTCAGAGCAATATATTGACGGAAGATTACCCGAACAATTTGGTCAACGAAATGACACATTCCATTATGAAGTCATCAGTCTTCTACGGAGTTTGAATAAAACAAACTGGTGTACGTTCCCGTTACATCTATTACGGCATTTATGAAGCAAGTGGGTATTTCAAAACTTTAATTGGGTAAAATAAAATCACACTACTGTTTACACATCAACAGACAGCAATTATTGAATGGTTTGCTTTGAAATGCAAACATGTCTTGGGCATTTCATTAGAATTGTCACCATGGAGACAATTCTAATGAAATACAAAGATGTGTTTTCATGTAAAATAAGAAATATATGCTATATTTGTGGCAAATACGCAGCTTAACTGGAGCTCTGTACATGTATATGAAATTTGCAATTTTTTTCTTTTCTGCCACCAAATCAGTGATGGGCCAAGCTTATTGCATTACTAAATATGCTCCTGTTCTGTTCTATAACAAATAATCAAAGGGGAACAACTCTGGAAGCAACCACTAAGACAAGCAAGCACTGAACCCGGCTCTGGTATTATCTCTCTTATATCTGTATCAAATATGTATGTGGCTGTGACTGGAGAAATGGGGCCTATGCGTTTTGCGACCAGTGTAGGTACGCACAGTCTGATCATAATCTGCACTGTTCGCCATTCCTCCATCAATGAAACATCCGTCATGCTTCTAGTAAGCAATTCAGATCGTTATCAGGCTATTAATTTTCATCAGGAGCTACACTGATCACAAATCCCATAAGCACAATTTATCCAGTCATAGCCACATAGTGGTCAAACAACAATAATTCCAGCACACAAATATTTACACATTCCCTAACATTTGATTGGCCCGTAGCAAGTCTCTGTCCAAAATGTATATCCCAGTAAACTCCCACGCAGAACTACTTTCCGTAACCCTGAGGCGCAGTTAAAATAATTCTTAAGAAAACGGAAAATAAACACATTTTCTTGATGAATGTATTTCAAATGCTGGAATTATAAGGAATGAATGGCCTTTTTGTGGAATTTATCGGGTGAAAAGTCTCGGGAATACTGGACGAGGCCTTCCGGCCTTCGTCCAGTATTCCCGCGACTTTTCCAAGTTTATACCCCGATAAATTCCACAAAAAGGCCATTCATTCCTACAGTAGAAACTCTCTAAATCAGGACACATCAGTGGAAAAGTCGCGGGAATACTGGACGAAGGCCGGAAGGACTCGTCCAGTATTCCCGCGACTTGTCCAAGTTTCGAGGGGTGCCACCTGCATGCTTCTCTGCTGATGATAAATATGTGTCACTGGAGGAATGGAGCTCATGGGATTTGTGACCAGTGTAGATCCAGATCAAATAGCACACTAATGTAGCCTGATAACGATCTATAATGCTTCTTCGAAGCATGGCGGGTGTTTCTTTGATGGAATGGCGAACAGTGCAGATCCTGATCAGACTGTGCAGCACATGGCTGTACTTCACTATATATTTAAATGTATAGTGACACCTATCTAGACCGGACACCCTGGGAGGTCACCAGGGTGTCCGGTTTAGAGATGTTTCGCAGTAAATCAAGCATTTAATCATTCTGAGCCATGTTTATGTGTTATGCGATGGCGATAAATGAGATAAATGACCAAGAAACTCATCAAAAATAAGATCGCAGAGATGTTGTCGCGATGTCCAGTTTAGAGAGGTTCCACTGTACCTGTGATATAAATTCATTAAAATGGGAGAACGTTTTATTACAGAGGTCCCTCAAAAGACGCCATCGTGTTATCAAGACGTGCAGAACACATGTGTACTCTATAAACATACATTCAACATTCGACGTCATATACACTAAACATACTAAAGCAATATCAGTATTGCGATAAGGTTGATTCTACCAGAGCCGGACCACATATAAGCACAAATGAACAACACATACCCGCACACTGTGGATCCCGTTGGCGTCGATTCCAAGTTGCTAGGCGACAGGACCATTCCCGTCTCTAGTAGCTCCATGTCAGACTGCGAGGTGGGCACCTTTCTATAGAATACGGCTCCGAATATTTTATCCATCGATACTTTGCAGGATACATCGGATCGAAGTTACTAAGCGATTAATCGATGCTATTTCCGATACACGAATTTTGGTATATATCGTCTTGTTCCTTAGTTAATACATCCATATCCCGAGGGTATTTTTAAATCGTGTACGTAGGCAATGTTAAATGGGCACCCGGCTGAGAAAATGTACATTAATAGTTTTGGGCGACCAGCGTAGACCCGGATCAGCCTGCGCGTCCGCGCAATCTGATCCGGGCATACGCTGTTCGCCATTCCGTCGTTTATGTCACCGACTAACAGCATCACTTTGTTGACTGTACAGATACAATTATGATCAGGATCTACACTGGTCACGTATTTCATCAAGGCCGTTTTATCAACCGAAGCGGTCATGGATAGTGTACAATACGGTATTAGGTAAGCCACAACTCACTACTCCACAGACTCGACGTGATTGACAAACTACAGTGACACCCATCTAGGCTGGCTATATATCATAGATTTTGGCCTATATATAGTAGCTAAGTCTGTAACATTCCAGGTATCACAGTCCGTGAGGCGTTTATTTCCTAGACTGGTTTCGATTCTAGCTGCTGCATTATTAATTATGGCACAATTTACGTGTTGCAAAACATGTTAATTCCTCGCTGCAAATAGAAAATAAAACACTAAAAACACACCATGCATACCGACCATCTAGCATTACAAAACGTAGTTCCCACCAGTGAGAACTTATGTATACAATCCGTACTGTCAGCAATACTAAATTTTTACATTCCTGAATTAAATTTGTCGTCTGCTGTTTATTTTTTAATTTCCATTTTTATTAACAAAAACATAGTTTGGCAACATTTCAGAATAATTTCCGATGGAAATGATTCTGAAATGCTGCCAAACCATGCGTTATTGAGAATAAAGGCAAACTATGAAACAACAGCAGCCGACAATCTTCTAAGAGATAACACACTATGCAATTCACGAGGCGATTCTAATGTACACATATTGTTAAAATGTTGTGTTTTTCTTTTGTTTCCAGCAACTATCTTCAACAATATAATCCGTCTACATTCTGTAGAGATGGCTCTATATGTGTTCGTTAAATGAAACAGACAACATGAACATCGGTAAAACTGTCACACAATATCAACACATGGCCTAGTATTTCCGTTACTAATATAATAAGCATCCATATTAATAAATAATCAATTAATCCGCTCAGTTACAAAGACAGCTCATCTTGTGTTTACACATGCTAAGTTAATTACGCAATGTTGACAATACCCACGTGCCCACCTGCTAGTACATGTGGTGATACACAGTCACGGTGACAGGGACGCTGCTAGCTGTACCGGTGTGAGTTCAACATTATTCCACGTAAGGTACTTATACACTATCGCCTGCGCTTATCTTGCCAATAACTGTTTTCTTTTTATTTCAAAATACTTCGATATTATGCTTGAAATCAAGCCGTTTGATTGTCAGAGCCTGAGCTGCAACACAGCTCAGGCTCAGACAATCAAATTGCTTGAATGCGAGTTGTTATTACCGATAGATGTTCAGAAACGTTGATAAGCAGGGCAATATTAACGCAGGCGATTGTGTAGCAGTATTCACAGACATTTTCTACGAGTTTATGTATATTTAATGAACAATAGAACCCCAGTAAGCCCGACAGGCAAAACACACATCAGTACATTTTTTTATTAGTTTCACTGTAATGTAGCTAAAACATTTGTATCTGTTCATGATTGAAGAGCACGGCAACCCTGTATTATGGTTGCACTGTATTTAGCTAGCTAGGAATGGCATTGCCGTGTGATATTGTCAGATCAGTACAGAGCCAGCTAAAGACAATATGCTACACGACTTTGTTTGTGTATGTCACATTATGATAGAGGTCCGGCAATATATGAACTATAACGTTGTGTCGCCAACTTAACATACATATGAAACATTTCCCGCCCCGAATGGACTTATCCCCATTATTCCACTGACCCCCTCAAAATGACTAGAGCCGCCCATAATAGCAACCCTCCCGTATTCCACTGACCCCTACAATGTGACTAGATACGCCCCTAATACACATAGCCCCCTTCTTCACCGACCTCTGCAATATGACTAGCGCCGCTGGTGTATAGTAGATTCACCCAGCTGTTCCATTCGGTTCACGCACACGGTGCCGTCATATAATCCCCACAGCAGCTCACACATGCTTTAATGGGTTTTATTAAAATAAAATATCCATATGTGACACCACATGACAAGACGAATCTTATAGAGTGATTGTAACGACACATACACACTGGTCAATACGCTCTCTCTGCAGCCAGATATTCTTTTTTGTTTATTAATTCGTTCCCACGAAATAACAATTCGTTCCCTCAATTTAACAATTCGTTCGCACGAAATAACAATTCGTTCCCAAGGAAACGAATTTTTAATTCGTGGGAACGAATTGTTAACTCGAGGGAACGAATTGTTATATTATGGGAACGAATTGTCATTTCGTGGGAACGAATTGTTATATCGTGGGAACGAATTGTTAATTAGAGGGAACGAATTGTTAAAATGAGGGAACGAATTGTTATTTCGTGGGAACGAATTAATAAAAAACAATCCATGTCTCCTGCGGGGCTCCGTGCATGTTATAATTCCTGTTTTCTTTCACCAAACGTTTTGATATTTCACACAAGTCATGCCTTCTCTAATGATTCGCTATGAAGCTCTGACAAATCCACGACCCTCATATCCCGCTAACCCCAAGGTGAAGGTCACAATCTTAGTGCGTTCATAAACCTAACATTAAGGGAAATTTGTTATATGTTTTTGTTTTCCTTCACACCACTTCTTGATAATTAATACATGCCTTTCTCTCAATATTCTCTATCACGCTGTGACAAATCCACGACCCTCAGACACCCGCTAACTCCAAGGTCAAGGTCACAGTCTTTCATAAACTGAACATTGGGGGAACATTTGTTATAATTTATGTTTCCTTTTACCCCATTGCTTGATAATTCACACATGCCTATATCTCATTATTCTGTATCATGCTGTGATAAATCCACAACCGTCATCACCCCGTTAACTCCAAGGTCAAGGTCACAATATTAGTGCGTTCATAAACTTAACGTTGAGGAAAGTTTGTTATAACAGGCCCGCAGCCAGGGGGGTCGGAGCGGTCGGACGACCCCCCCCCCCCGCCCAGCCTCGAGGTCCACTTTTTTAGCCTCGAGGTCCACTTTTTTAGACCCCCTAGATATCTCAGGCCCCTTCGGCCTTCGAAACGACCCCCTTCAAACAGGTCTGGCTACGGGCCTGTATAATTTCTGTTTCCTATTACCAAACGTCTTGATAGTTCGCATACACCATTCTCTAGTGCTTTCACAAACTTTACATTGGGGGAAATTTGTTATAATATAATCCTCGTTATAGGTTATCACATTAACACTCATGCCAGCTGTATATACATGTACATGTATGTGCACGTTTTGTTCACAACAAAAACTTATTATACAAACACAAAACGAGCCGGCTCATCTGGATATACAGTGTTTGGTCTGTAATGTCGACTACGGAGCCCCGCAAGGGACATGGGTTTTGTTTTATTAATTCGTTCCCACGAAATAACAATTAGTTCCCTAAATTTAACAATTTGTTCCCTCGAATTAACAATTCGTTCCCAAGAAATGACAATTCTTTCCCTCAAATTAACAATTCGTTCCCTCGAATTACTAATTCGTTCGCACGAATTAACAATTCGTTCCCACGAAACGAATTGTTATTTCGTGAGAACGATTTGTTATTTCGTGGGAACGAATTGTTATTTCGTGGGAACGAATTAATTAAAAAAAAAAATATACGTCCCTGTGGGGCTCCGTAGTCGACAGGGTTACGGCTAGGTACATTTACAAGGGAAATCAAGCGCGGATCCAGGATTTCGGGTTGGGGGGGGGGGGCGTAACTATTTTGCAATACTTGACTATATTATCGAACGAGCTAAGCTCGTTCGATAATATAGTCAAGTATTGCAAAATAGTCGACCGAGCGGAGCGGAGCAGAAAAATGCATGGAATACATGGCACTTGGCATGAAACGTGCCTTGTAACTTGTAAAAAATCTTTACTCGGCGAATTTTAGGGGGGGGGGGGCGCGCGCCGGGTCCGCCCCCCCCCCCCACACCACCCCCCCCCCCCTGAATCCGCCCATGGAAATGGCACACAGTGATGCAAACACAAGATTGGATACAGTGGACCATCTCAACTTTATCACCTTTTTGACACATTTTCGGGTGTTGTTTCTGTATTAACACAACTCGTATGCAAGTTATGTACATGAGGATGTGATCAAATTGTTAGATCACGTTTGCCCGCATGTACGAGTGATAATCCGCTCGCTAAAGCTCGCGGAGTATCTACTCGTACATGCGGACGAACCGTGATCTAACGTATACATGGACATCCTGGGGACCTCCCGTTCAGAGAGGCTTCACAGTAAATCAATAGTATGAGCACTACATGACGCTGTTTTGTTATTTTCAAAACAAATAAAAAACGTATTAAAATCAAAGCTATAAAATAGCAAGGGCATCGTTATTACGAAGCTAATCCACTCGTTGTCAGCCTTGATAATAAAAAAACAAACGTTAAAGTATTTGCCTTACACAGCCTTACAAACAAGGTGAACACAAGTCCTCAGTGACCTTGACATTGGGCGGTCGGAAGTGGATCTTATGCAAAATAAAGCAGCATCTATATACACACATTGTGGCCAAATATTATCAAAATCGGTGGAGCGGTTTATAGAAACGAAATGTTTTACTAACGTACGTACATGGACTAATTATAACGCTAGATCCAATCTTTACGGGGCCCCGCAGAGGACATGGATTTTTTTATTAATTTGTTCCCACGAAATAACCATTTGTTCCCACAAAATAACACTTCGTACCCTCAATTTAACAATTCGTTCCCTCAAATTAACAATTCGTTCCCACGATATAACAATTCGTTCCCACGAAATGACAATTCGTTCCCTCAATTTAACAATTCGTTTTCTCGAATTAACAATTCGTTCCCACGATATAAAAATTCGTTCCCACGAATTCACAATTCGTTCCCGTGGGAACGAATTGTTATTTCGTGGGAAGGAATTGTTAAATTGAGGGAACAAATTGTCATTTCATGGGAACGAATTAATAAAAAAAAGAATTATACGTCCTCTGTGGGGCTCGGTACATGTACATCTTGAATACCGGCGATAAGATACTGAAACCAATCCAAATGAAGCCGGCCTATTTCCAGGTGTGTCGGGTATAGAAGGGTTTCATTGTATATATTCGTCTCCCAGAGACATTCGTCATGCCCATGCCGTGTAACATCATTGAACATTCCCACAGACCAGCTGATCAATACTGATTACATACCGACTTCCATCCAGGGAGGCGACATTGTTAAACAGTATTTGGCTCAATTGTTACATGCAGCCCCGGGGGTGTTTCACTAAACTTCGTACGACCAAAATGTTCGTAAGTGCAAATTTATGATCGTCTAGATATTTCAATTGATGGATTTACATTTATTGATCATAGGCTGCATATGCAGCCTATGCTCAATAAATGTAAATCCAATAATCGTTTACAAGAAAACATTGTTAATGTGACATTTACAGCCTATCATAAGTTTGCACTTACGAACATATTAGTCGTACGAAGTTTAGTGAAACGGCCCACAGTGGCGTCGGAACAGGTCCAGCATGTCAGGCGACTGCCGGACCAATAACTTTGACAAAAAAATAACATTTTATTGAAATATTTAGAATTCTTATAAATATTATACAAAACTAGATGGCCGCGGTCCGCGTGTCGCGCCCGCCGAGGCTTTGATAGCACGCCGAAAAACGTAAAGCAAACAAAAAATTAACCAAAAACGTTAACCCGGACTCACGTACGTGCGCCAATGTGACGACTGTATCACGCTTTCCGCAAGCGTGCGCGACAAAACAACGGTAATGAATGTAAATATTATTACCGATAATAAGTGTATGTTGTTACCACTCAGTTGAACCGTCTCGTTCAACTGAGTGGTAACAACATACACAATCTAACGACCCGTCCGACGCCCCTGATGCCATATCGCATCTCTGAATTTTGCCGGTAGTCGGATCGCCATCTGATAAATGGGAACTGACACCAATTGCAAGACTTGTATATGCTGATCCGTTTGTACATTCTATCAGGCCGATTAGAATAAACTAGTTTGTGGCCCTGATCAGGATCTGCACTGTTCGCCATTCCGTCAATGAAACACCCATACTGCTTCTAACACGCAATATATATCGTTATCACGCTACACGAATGTGCTATTTGATCAGGAGCTACATTGGTTACAAATCACTTAAATCCCATTTCTCCAGTCACAGCCACGTTTTAGCTGATCAAATTGAGAAAATGTTAGTGACTGAATGGCGAATGACGTAAGCCCTTATCACGTCACAATGTCCTTTTTTATCTATACAAATGCATGCGGTCCAATGAAGATTCCGGAGAATGGTAGTCGTAGCCTTGCATATTCAGCTTTATGTAAATGTGTGCAATTGAATTAGGTGTGATCAGGATGTACAGGGTTTTCAAAATGTATTAACGGCCATTTTAAATGTCCGCGGCTCATATTATATTTCAGTACCAAACATAAATATCCCTCCAAGTTCACAGTTTTGGTCATAATACAATGTACCATAACTGGGTCTATACTGGTTTAAGCCGAATGAATACGTATTTTGTCTCATTCATTGTGTTTCTGGCTCTGGTATAACCTCCCTTAGCCATCGTCGTTTTTAGCATACTTTGTTTTCTAAAAAATGCAATATTTTACGTAAATGGTGTCGAAAATCAACAAAGAAATCAGAGCTTATGCGGAATTTAATTCCGCATAAGCTCTGATTTTTTTGTTGATTTTCGAAGTAATTTACGCAAAAAAATAATTGATTTTCGAAATCAATACCGGCGATATACGGCGACACAAGTGAGGTAACCCCGAGCCGGCCACATTTTATATCCAGTGAAGTACAATAATTCAATTTGTTCGGCACAGACAGTCGGCAAGTGTCAAAGGCCACGCAGAATCAGCCACGCGGAGGAAACGCGGAATTTAATCTACCAAATGGATGCTAAATTAATTTCCAAATACAAATTCATTTTCTAAAAGTATTCCCCTGTCTGATGAACCGGTCTTGACCAGATTTTAAATAAACCCGCATACATTAGCCCCGTTCTTGAAAACGAAAGCTTTAAGTTTATTACAAAACGAAACTGCAGCCATTGCAATTCAAATGAAAACAAACTCTATCCTACACAGCCTCGCAGGGGACGTAGAATTCTTTTTGTTATTAATTCTTTCCCAGGAAATAACAATTCGTTCTTTCAATTTAACAATTCGTTCCCACGAATTAGCAATTTGTTCCCTCAATTTAACAATTCGTTCCCACGAAATAACAATTCGTTCCCACGGGAACGAATTATTAATTAATGTGAACGAATTATTATATCGTGGGAACGAATTGTTATTTCGAGGGAAAGAATTGTTATATCGTGGGAACTAATTGTTAATTCGAGGGAACGAATTATTAAATTGAGGGAACGAATTGTTATTTCATGGGAACAAATTAATAAAACAAATCCATGTCCCCTGCGGGTCTCGGTACTATCCCAACTGGAATACCCAAATGAGATTCAATTACTGATATTTCTAACTGTATGTAGACGTTGGAGACTACTCCCGACAAATGGATTAGGGTAATGACCCTTTGTAATCAATGTTCCCCCTAAATATCGGATATTGGCAGTTCCAGGATAATTTTTGGACGCTTCAATAATCGAACAAGTGGTATTTTACGCAATCTTAGAAAACATGACAACTACTACAGATCCAAGGGCCCGTTTCACTAAACTTCGTACGACTAAAATGTTCGTAAGTGCAGATTTAGAATAGTCCGTAAATTCCAATTGATGGAATTTACATTTATTGAGCATAGGCTGCATATGCAGCCTATGCTCAATAACTGTAAATCCAATAATTATTTAAATGTGAAATTTACAGACTATCATCATTTTGCACTTACGAACATTTTAGTCGTAAGAAGTTTAATGAAACGGCCCCCAGATGAGACGACTCGTAGCCGGCAAATACTGACAGTATGGTCTGTAGGCTTGAGACACGCGGTTGGGAAATAAATTGTATATCTTTCAAAAGTGGCATTATGTGTGATTCGTTCCCACGAAATACTAATTCGTCACCTCAATTTAACAATTCGTCCACACGAATTAATAATTCGTTCCTACGATTTTACAATTCTTAACAATTCGTTCCTACGAACTTAGCAATTCGTACCCACGAAATAACAATTCGTTCCCACGGGAACGAATTGTTAATTTGTGGAAACGAATTGTTATATCGTGGGAACGAAATGTTAATTCGAGGGAACGAATTTTTAAATTGAGGGAACTAATTGTCATTTCGTGGGAACGAATTGTTAATTCGAGGGAACGAATTGTTATATCGTGGGAACGAATTATTAATTCGAGGGAACGAATTATTAATTCGAAGAAAAGATTGTTAAATTGAGGGAAAGAATTGTTATTTTGTGGGAACGAATTAATAAACAAGAGGGCCATGATGGCCCTAATTCGCTCACCTGACTCAATGAACACCAGAGGAGAATGTGACATTGAGTTCATGTGTTTTAAAACAATTGTGCTATTTTTAGATGGCGGTCATTTTGGATTAAGCGATGACTCTCATTTTACCAAATCTGAAAATGCTTAACCCAAAGATCTTCACTTACTATGAAGTTTGACCAGCATCGGCCATGTGGTTCCTGAGAAAAAGACGTTCAAAATCTCGAATAAATGGACCTTTTGGCGGCCATCATGGCTGACATAATCATCCGATTCCGACAAATATTGCACCAGAGCAATCGCCACATCGATACCTTCAATTTGATATATGACATGATCATATTCAAAAATAAAATTTCACCCCAATTTGACCACACGGGCCACGCCCATTTTTGACCCCGGGGTCACCATTTTAACAGCTTTGAAAGAGCATTCTACATCGATCATTCCTACCACGTTTCGTCGAAATCCGGCAGGCGGTTCATGAGAAGAATATTTTTTAAGAATGTGTGCTATTTTTAGACGGCGGCCATCTTGGATTTGCGACGACCTGCGTTTTAACAAATCTGAAAAGGCTTCACCCATGGACCATAACTGTGAAGTTTGGCCACCATGGGCCAAGCGGTTCGGGTCAAGAAAAAAATTGAAATCTCTAATAAAAGAACAACCTTTTGACCTTTCGGCGGCCATCTTGGATGACAAGAGCATCCAATTTCGACACAAAATGTACCAGAGCGATCGCCTCTTTGATCCTTCGATTTGATATAGACATGACCATATTCGGTCAAAAATAAAATTTGACCCCAATTTGACCCCACGTGACATGCCCATTTTTGACCCCGGTGTCACCATTTTAACAACTTTGAAAGAGCATTGTACAGCGATCATTCCTACCACGTTTCGTCGAAATCCGGATAGCGGTTCATGAGAAGAAGATTTTTTAAGAATTTATGTTATTTTCAGACGGCGGCCATCTTGGATTAGCGATGACCTCCATTTTAATTAATCAGAAAAGGCTTCACCCATGGACCATAACTTTTAAGTTTGGCTACCATGGGCCAAGCGGTTCATGTGAAGAAGAATTTTGAAATCTCTAATAAAAGAACGAACTTTTGACCTTTCGGCGGCCATCTTGGACATACCATCCTATTTCGACAAAAAAATGCACCAGAGTGATAGCCTCGTTGATACCTTCGATTTGATATATAACATGACTATATTCGGTCAAAAATAATATGTGACCCCAATTTGACCCCACGGGCCACGCCCATTTTTGACCCCGGGGTCACCATTTTAACAACTTTGAAAGAGCATTGTACATCGATCATTCCTACCAAATTTTCTCGAAATCCGGTTAGCGGTTCTTGAGAAGAAGATTTTTGAAGAATTTGTGCTATTTTTAGACGGCGGCCATCTTGGATTACGTAATGACGTCATTTTAACAATTTTGTAATCCCCCGACCTAAGGACTATGACCATGAAGTTTTGTGACTATAGGCCCAATGGTCACCGAGGAAAAGACGTTTGAAAATGTTCACGGACGGACGGACGGACGGACGGACGGACGACGGACACATTGCGGTAACAGATAACAATAGCTCACATGAGCTTCGCTCAGCTGAGCAAAAAAGTATCAATGTCACCTGCGGGGCTCCGTATGATTGACTCTCTGGTGGAAAATAAAACGTATTTGTTTTGAACTAAAGGCTGTATGTTAAATGCTGTCTTTAAACAATATTAATACACGTAAGCCGTGTTAATGTATCTTGTGATTGCAATTGAATAAATGATGGTTTGATGTACGGAGCGTTGGACTATTTGCATAGCTTTTGATGCGTATATATTCGCTGAACTTGAAGATCACGGGGGCAGTTTCACTAAACTTCGTACAACTAAAATGTTCGTAAGTGCATTATGATAGTCTGTAAATCAATCAATTGAAATTTCCAGATGATCATAAATTTGCAATTATGAACATTTTAGTTGTACGAAGTTTAGTGAATAATATCGTTATTTAAATTCTGCAGTTACGGACTCCGAAATATAATGTCCGTCTCTGAAACACACCGTATGCAATGATGATCAATTTTGGACATCTAATCGTGAAATTATCGTTGTAAATCCATTATGGTAAGTGTCGTCTCTTTCATACGCAGCCCCTCAGGGAACATGAGTTTCTTTTATGAATTCGTTCCCACGAAATAACAATTCGTTCCCTCAATTTAACAAACAATTCGTTCGCTCGAATTAACAATTCGTTCCCACGATATAACAATTAGTTCCCTCGAATTAACAATTCGTTGCAACGAAATGACAATTTGTTCCCTCAATGTAACAATTCGTTCCCTCGAATAAACAACTCGTTCCCACGATATAACAATTCGTTCGCACGAAATAACAATTCATTCCCTGAATTTAACAATTCGTTCCTTTGAATTAACATTTCGTTCCCACGATATAACAATTCGTTCCCTCGAATTAACAATTCGTTCCAACGAAATGACAATTCGTTCCCTCTATGTAACAATTCGCTCCCTCGAATTAACAATACGTTCCCACGATATAACAATTAGTTCGCACGAATTAACAATTCGTTCCCACGGGAACGAATTGTTATTTCGTGGGAACGAATTGTTAATTCGTGGGAACGAATTGTTATTTCATGGGAACGAATTAATAATACAAATAAGTCTACGTTCCCTGTGGGGCTCCGTACTTTCAGACAGCATGCTGAGAAATGTCAACATTTCACTGGCCCTGATTAGATTACATCGGTGAAAATGACAATTGGTTGGTGTATTGCTTATATATACGTAGTTTCAGGAGGATGCATCCTCAATACTATTGCTTTAGGTTGGATGTATCTGTACTTAGATCTAGTGTTTTAATGATAATTGTTCGAGTGTGGTTGTATTTGTCCAATCTTCGATAACCTCACTGTTTTATGTTATTTTTTTCTGGAGCGCCGGCTAAGAATTAAACAACCTGAATCCAACATGAGCCTCTTCCAGCTTTTATGATAATGAGCTAATGTCGGTCGCAGCAGATATTTTGCGGGTTGAACTTTTTAAAAACACGGATCTTACGCCATAAACATTATTCCAACAGCTAGATCGCCTTTTCATTTTCATTTGTTATTAGCGCCATGTGTTATATGTTGATACCGTCTCTTGTAATTCTAATTAGAACGACACGTGTAAATGTGATGAGACGTAAATAAACAAATATATATATATCTACGTAAACGTCACCCGGTGATCATATTAGTATTTCGAACAGCGATCTGGCTATGGACGGTGCGGGAGTAGATTGCAAGAGTTACTATTCGCAACTATGATTGACAAAATGATCAAAATATCACCACATGTACATACACATGTCTACAGAGCCCCGCAGGGGACGTAGACTTTTGCTTTTATTAATTAGTTCACACGAAATAACAATTCGTTCCCTGAATTTAACAATTCGTCCCCTCGAATTAACAATTCGTTTCCACGAATTAACAATACGTTCCCTCAATTTAACAATTCGTGGGAACGAATTGTTATATCGTAGGAATGAATTGTTAATTCGAGGGACGGGAACGAATTGTTATATCGTGGGAACGAATTGTTAATTCGAGGGAACGAATTGTTAATTTGAGGGACCGAATTGTTAATAAAAATATTCATGTCCCCTGCGGGGGTTCGTACATATCTGAAGAAATACTAGTAGTTTAACTCGCAATATCAAATGTATACACTGACAAGAATACGCGATTAAATGCCTTAACCCTTTCCCTGATAGAAACGACTTTTCATGCCTCTGCAGAAGATGTCTTTTGAAAACATTGTGGGAAAAGGAGAAATTGCTTGTAACAAGCAATTTCTCCTTTTCCCACAATGTTTTCTACTCTATCAGATAATTTAACCATCATTTGACCCAGCATTTGATTCTTTTGTTCAGATGTTTTGGATTTGGAAGAGTCGAAATATCGCAAAACAGGGAAAGGGTTAATGTTGCTAAGATGGGTCTACTACAGGTAACTCCAATTCTACTGAACCACACATACAGAGCTTGTAATATAATAAATACTAAATCAAAGTGCATGATCACGTGGTTACAACAACAACAACAATGGCTGAAAGTGTTGAAAGCGCGCCCACTCCAAAGTAAGTATTATTTGATATGTTCCTTAATATGCAACGCGTCATCATGAGCTGCATTCGGTGGTCCCGGGAGTTCGGCACATACTTATGTCGTTTTTGCGAAGAATCTATTTACGTGTCAGTAGACGGAAATCGATTGTTCGCAAAAACGACAGAAGTTTGGGCCAAAGTACCGAGACCACCAAATGCAGATTAACGAGACGCGTTTGATGCGCCATATTTCATAAAAATCCGTTACATAATAAGGACAAAATAAAAGAATACGTACTGTGAATCGGAGGGCTTCTGGAAGTTTCAGTACTTGCTGTTGTTGTTGTAACCACGTGATCATACACCTTGTAAATGTAATAATATATGTCCGAAATGTGCATATCACTGTGATTAAACAGAAAAACAGGTGCGCCACGGCAAACAGTTCCAAAAACAATAGAAGCACTAGTATATCAAGACAATACCCATTATATAATGATGTCCGGGAGTAGGGCTAACATTACCACGAAACCGCCAATCTCAATAATGCATAGCTTCAACGTCTCGCTCAGGCCTACCATTAACTGCATTATCAGTGAGCCGGATACACGCCCACATATAGGGCCCCAGGTAAGGGTACCGCTAGAGGTTCTTACATGCTTGTTGATTTAATATTTTACTTATTAAATGCTGATTTCATATGAAACAACGTTATATAAATATTCGATTTATTAACGCGTTGTAAAGACTTCTATCATATGCGGTGTTTGCAAACAGTGTATATCCAGATGAGCCCGTGTGTGACGAGCCGTCTCACCAGGATACATGTATGCACGTTTTGCAAGAATTTTTCATGTTTGATTTTAGAAATATTTTGACAATTTGTTATGTTGTAATGATTGGATTGGTCGGGAAATTATATTTTCAAAATCTGTTCCTGGTGCCCCTTTCACTAAACTTCGTACGACTAAAATGTTCGTAAGCGCAAATTTTGAATCGTCCGGAAATTTCAATTGATGGATTTACATTTATTGAGCATAGGCTGCATATGCAGCCTATGCTCAATAAATGTAAATCCACTAATTGTTCACAAGAAAACATTGTTAATGTGAAATTTACAGACTATCGTAAGTTTGCACTTATTGAGTTATATAGGGGTGAAATGTTCAAACAGGCCAAGGATTTATGGTATATGTCTCTGAACGGGTCTACAGATTTCATACTATAACCTATGCCATTTATTAAGCGGATTTACTTATTTCATAAGAACCGAGGCTTTAAGTATGCTATTTATTAAACGGGTTTACTGATGGCATTTAAACGAAGCATAACCGGTAACGCGAAATGCCTCACTCCATCACCATTCGGTGTCTGGGGCAAAACAAAACGGCAATATCTCCCGTATACTAGTAGCCTTGTATGTAAACGAATTATATTGAACAAAACATACAGAAGCAGGCCCGTACGCAGAGGGGGTGCGACGGGTGCGTACGCACACCCCTTAACCCTTTCACTATTAACCCGCATGCATGTATAGTGGTATTGGCAAACAGTGTAGATCCAGATGAGCCGGCTCGTAACGAGCCGTCTCATCAGGATCTGCACTTTTTGCAATTAATTTTCATAACTTTGAGAACAAAAACACTCCATGTTCATAAATGGACTGGTCTGAAAATCATTTTGTGATGATTTAGATTGGTTGCAAAATTAACAAATCAAAATCCATTCCAGTTACTTAGGGGTGAAAGGGTTATTCTACCGAGGTCTGTCCTTGGATGTGCAAAAACAATGTTTAGCCCTTCGCGCCGTCGATAACGCACCCCCTAAAATAATTCCTGTGTACGGGCCTGCAGAAGTACTACATAAGTACGAAGTGGTAATTACACGTTATTTGATTTGTATGTGGATATATGCACGAGTTCCACAGCGTGCATTATCGTTGCGCGGCGGAATGAGTGGCGTCTATCCAAATACACATCAATCAAATAACCTTTATATTATTTACGAACACGTATATCATTCGAAATTTATATGCGCATCAAAAATATACAAACTGTACATGAAATAAAATTAACACATTAGTGGCGATTTAGAAGGAACTATTTTGCGCGGTGAAACATGAACTCACGTGACGTCAATATGGAATTCCATATTGACGTATCGCGTTGCATTGTATTTCAATGGAAAACGAAAGTACGTATATTATAGGAATGAATGGCCTTTTTGTGGAATATATCGGGGTATAAACTTGGAAAAGTCGCGGGAATACTGGACGAAGGCCGGAAGGCCTCGTCCAGTATTCCCGAGACTTTTCAAAGTTTATATCCCCGATAAATTCCACAAAAAGGCCATTCATTCCTTATAATTCCAGCATTTGAAATAAATTCATCAAGAAAATGTGTTTATTTTCCGTTTTCTTAAGAATTATTTTAACTGCGCCTGTAGTTCGGCATGGAGTTTACTGGGATATAAATTTTGGACGGAGACTTGCAACGGACCAATCAAATGTTATGGAATTGTGTAAATATTTTTGTGCTGGAATTATACTAGCATACATTACACAACACAATGCAGTCGTATGAGCTCCGTGTGAGAAAGGAACCAGGGTCTACAGAAATATACACACGGACACATATGATTATTTCAATATTTTTATTTAAAAAAAGCGGCGATCTTTTACTTTTCCGTGTAATATAGTATCCAATAGCTAAAGCAGACAATGTCTTCATAGAACACGTTAGACCAACCTACAGTTTTGATAGTAAAACAAGGCAACAATGCGAAATTCTAAGTCCAAACGGGAAGATAATCCATGACACGGGGAGTGGGGTCAAAATCGAAATTCACTTCCCGCATCTACACACAATAAGGAAGCTACATACCATCGGATTTATTCCTAGTAATTTACGAACACGTTACACACGTTTTTCATCTATTTAAACCACAGCAATACGATTCGAGTGGTTCACTATATCCTTTTTCTTCGTTTGCGTTGCGATTGGTGGAAACGAAAGGGTTCAGAAGGTCACAGTATAGATAGTGATCATTCCCACAGACAAATCCACGTCCAATATATTCGATGGAAATATCTACATAAATACACCGATTCATGACTAGCGACCAGTGCAGACCCTGATCAGCATGCGCGGATGCGCATGCTGATCAGGGTCTGCACTGGTCGCAAAACGTATAGGGCTGGTTTCATCAACCATTACCTGATTCACGAGGGTCTGCACTGGTCGCAAAACGTATAGGGCTGGTTTCATCAACCATTACCTGATTCACGATATAATTAAGGCAACTGAATGAGGGCGACGGGTACGCAATGTAAGCCGTTAACGAATTGTATAGCCAATCGGAATTAGCATTTATGCGTATCTATGACAACGAGGTGATTTACCATTAAGTCGAGTAATGTTCGGGACAAACTGATGACTCGATTGATAAGTTGGCTAAACGAGGTCACCGCGAACAATGCCTCTAGTATTGATGTGGAACTATATCAGGCACGCACATGTATATACCGTGTTGCGAATGTCTGATCTGGCACATGGCACATACCTATGCTCGTCAGGAACAGTTTTCGATGGTTTCTACACTAGTTTGAAATCCGGATCAACTTATCAATACCATTATCAGCATTACCATGAATATAGTACGCTTCGCGGAGATCTATTGATTTTCGCGTTATACCTACGGGTACATAAATACGGAGCCCCGCAGGAGACATGGATTTTTTATTAATTGGTTCCCACGAAATAACTATTCGTTCCCTCAATTTAACAATTCGTTCCCTCGAATTATGAACAATTCCTTCCCACGATATAACAATTCGTTCCCTCGAATTAACAATTCATTCCCTCAATTTAACAATTCGTTCCCTCGAATTAACAATTCCTTCCCACGATATAACAATTCGTTCCCTCGAATTAACAATTCGTTCCCTCAATTTAACAATTCATTCCCTCGAATTAACAATTCTTTCCAAGGAATTAACAATTCGTTCCCACAAATTAACAATTCGTTCCCGTGGGGAACGAATTGTTATTTCGTGGGAACGAATTATTAATTCCTTGGAAAGAATTGTTAAATTGAGGGAACGAATTGTTATTTCGCGGGAACGAATTAATAAAAAAAGAAGAATTATATGTCCCCTGCGGGGTTCCGTACATAAACACGATGAATGCCAGTCTAACCGAAGTTGGAAAATCACGAACAATGTCCTTTATAACAATTTCGGGACTCCCTCGACGTTAGAATTGACAGCAACATGTTGGTTGAGGTCACACTTGTCTAGTTAGACTTATATAAATGATATGGCTGGTTGGCGACCGGCAGCTAGTACCGGGTATGAAAGGTGTTCCAGCCAATTCCCGCGCTTAAATATAAACCGAATAAAGAATAAATGGTGACCGGCAGCTAGTTAAATAAAGTTTGGTATAAATTAACTGCCTGATGCCTGGCATACATATATATAAAGGATAGGAATTTGAAGTGAAGTACTGTTGTTCGGAGATTATATTAAACCTGGTCTCCCACATCACAGGTTGTAATATGGAGACACATTGTTTTCGTCCATTCTTTAGATGATATGCCATTTTCCGGGAAAAATAAACATTGATTTGCCATTATCGAACGTGGTAATTAACATTATTATACTTTTTATATCAAACGTGAATTGCCAGATTAATATCAGGGACGATAACCTTGTTTCCTTAAAATGTTACCGGAAACAACTATTTGTTCTCTCTATTTAATGTTTGATGCGCAATGATCATACTTTATAATATGAAGATAGAACTATTTATTTAAGGCGACACATTTCACGGTATGGGATCACGTGGTCTATTGTGGATTAATGGCGGCGCCCATGAGGTCTCAGGTAAATCTTATTTTTCATCAACTGAATACGATTGCGGTTTCTTCCTTTTAATGGTGACCATGTTCCAGCCCCGGTAACAATACGAATCCACCAATACCAAATGTAGCAGCATTACTTATGTAGTTAGTCAGAACATTACGCAGATACATTTTATTCGGACAAAGTTTTGAGTCCGTCCTATTCAAATTTCTCTACAGATACTAGCGGCAAATTCATGTCAAGCGGGTGAGAGTTCGATACGGTTATCATTTGCACGTACAGCAGCCAGGAATACCAGCGCGGCCGCAACAACGCATATAGCCAATACCACAGAGATTTATTGTTGCGAATAATTTATATACCGTTCTATGTTCGATAATTGAATCGATCCACCATTGCACAACGCCAAATGTAATAACACCGTTCACGATAAATGTACACAACTGTTGCTGTTTGTTGCCAGCATAGCTGGACGATTTGGTTGATTTGGTTGATCAATTGAATGTATATTTTGCCAATCGAGTAACACTGTCCACGTGTGTGGCTGTGACTAGAGACATTGGGCTCATCGGATTTACGACCAGTGCAGATCCAGATCAGCCTGTGCATCCACACAGTCTGATCAGGATCTGCACAGTTCCCATTTCATCAACGAAACACATGTCATGTTTCTAACAAGCAGTATATTTCTGTATCAGGCTATATGAGTGTGCTATTTGTTCAGGAGCTACACTGGTATCAAGTCCCATAAGTTTCATGTCTCCAGTCACAGCCACATAATGTTGCCGACTGACAATCAAAGCACTGAAAGTACTGCGAGTTCGCTGTTATGATAGACTGCACTCTATTATTCGACAATATTGAAATACAGTTGAACTTCGATGGGTCGAACAGCCTGCGGGGTTAAGTTTTAGTTCGACCTATCCGTTGTTCGACCCATCGGGATTTTCTACTGTAACCATTACAGATCGACGAGTTGGTCAGTGTACTAAGTGAAACAAGTCGTCATTACGACACGTTGTTTCATATAAATGCGCTTACATTTGCATTTACGGTTGATTGTCACAGTCGTTTATAACAGAAACAGGCTTTAATAAAATAAAGAAAGCGGCAAACTCATGTGTGTTTTTATTTACATAGCCATTATACAGCAATAGAACATGAGAACAACAGAAAATGATTACGAAATACAATCGGCGGACTTGATTGCCCCGTCCGATACGATCATGCCCAGTCGCCCCATCACTACTTCGGACCCGGAACCACATTCACTGCATATCATAATTTACTATCACATGGAACCCAGTACAAGTTATACATGGAAATTATACACGTCCGGTATTGAAGAAGTCTGTTATCTCGCCTTGCTTCGTAGTCTTCCGCTTCACCTGCTTATATGGCGAATAAATCGGATGACACATCACACTCATTACTGATCATAGTAAAACCAGTTCATGTTGATTTACAACTTAAAAGGCCAGATGCTTGGGTCATTAATTAAAACTGAGCGACATGTCCCATAAATTACCACTTTAATTAACTAACAACTTCGCCGACATTGGTCAATGCATAATTACCACGTATGCTGGTCACGACTGCCGTTATTGTATACTCTCAAATGACCACTTGATATTTGTTTGACAACCGGTTAACAATAGGTGTGAAAGTCAATCAACTAGTCTGGAGACAATCGTCTGACATGTTCGAGTTTTTGTGGTGTTTATAGTGGATTTATACACGACCGGGCGTGACAGCGATTCGAGGCATTGAGGGTTGTTCGACTTTCACAAGTTCGACCTATACCGGGTAGTTTTAACGTATTTATATAGGAATTCTGCCGGGACCTAAAGGCTAGTTCGAGGCAAGCATGGCTGACGAGTTTACCAGGGTTCGACCCATCGAAGTTCGACTGTATACCTATATATCAAGGTGTATGATCACGTGGTACTAACAACAACAACAAGTACCGATTCAAAGTACGTATTCTTTTATAGTGTCCTTATTACGTAACAGATTTTGATGAAATATGGCACATAAAACGCGTCTTGTTAAGCTGCATTTGGTGGTCGTTTTTGCGAAGAATCGATTTCCGTGACTCCGACACGGAAATCGATTTTTCGGCAAAAACGACATATGTCTGTGCCAAACTGCATATACCACAACTATGGCTCAGAATCATCAAATGTCTAAACTACAGTGAAAGCTCTCTAAGCCAGACACCCTGTGGACCTCCGGCTTAGAGAGGTTTCATTGTAGGAATAAACAACACTTTTGTAGAATTTATTTGGGTGTATACTTTTAGGTGTCCAGTTTAGAGAGGTTTCACTGTACTACTTTGCATTTTCCGTCTGTCAAACGGCACAAGAGGTGAAGCAGGCCGATGGCTTAATCACAGTAAGATGGCCGAGCTGTCGTCTCCATGCGCCGTATACGATACCATAACAGGAGATTGTTCACATATATGTTATATGTTATACATGTACATATATCCCATCACATTGAGGGAACAAGTATGTTCAGTATGGTGTTCAGGAGTCCCACGGGTCCTTAACCCTTACAATGCTGAATTAAATTGTGTCGTCTGCTGAATATTTTTTATTTTCCATTTTTCTCATCAAAAACTTGGTTTGACAGCCCTTTAGAATCATTTCCAATGGAAATGATTCTAAAATGCTGCCAAACCATGTTTTTACTAAGAGAAAAGACAAAATATGAATTAACAGCAGACGACTATTTTCGATTCCCGCATTCTAAGGGTTAACACATTAGAGTTTGTCAAGCATGAAGTCAAGACACTTGTTAACATGTATTGTTTTCAACAATATGCTGTACTAACCCATTTTACATGTACAACCACGTTATCAGTGTGATTGGAACTCAGTCTGATGTTTTGAAACTGGTGTCTGTCAGTCAGGATGTTAGTAAATGTGTTCTTCTAATGTACTCTATAAATATCACGCACTCTGATTGGCTGATGGTCATACATTACAGGTATATCATTGTTGATGAACGGTCGCACATTATTTCAATATGTATTCCTATGCCAGTAGTAAAGGAGTGCATTAGAAATAGGTTAACCGCATTGTAATTTTGAAATTTGCGGCGTATGTCAGAACATGATAGGTCGGAAAACATGTTTAATGGCTCCGCTAGCGCGTCGCCATTAAACAGATTTTCCGACCTATCATTTTCTGATATACGCGGCAAATTTGAAAATTACAATACAGTTACAGTAGCGCTTTTCTGCTCCTTACCTATTTGTATATACTAATATCGTATACATAGCGTAATCGTATAGTATTGGTATATTTAATGAGCATATCGTATGATCATATAATATTGGTATGTTGTATAAGTATACCAGCCTGACATGGCGTTGTTTACATGCTTTGTTTATATAAACATTGGTGTATAAACAAACATGGAATTCCTGTAGGTATTTCCCTGTTTATTATGGCGCGTCGCTATAATCATGATCGATATATTGCGATTGACAAAACAGTTTCTCATACTGGAGCAGTGGGTAAACTGGCGGCCAACGGTGGCACTTGATTTTGATTTTGCACTGCATGCGTTCGATCCTCACTTTGGCCATTATATATATATAAATATTGTTTTTATGTTTTCTTTTTCTTTTTAATGAATCTTTATTACATGTAACAACAATTGACATGGTAATTATGAACCACATGCATCCACGTTTATTTATTTATTAGTTTATTATCTGAAGTGAGAGGTTTATTTTCGACATGGTGTTCTCCGTAACATATTTGCATTTGTAGTGAGTCGAGCTGGACTTTCACAATAACACACGAATGTGCAGAATGCATTTCACAATGATTAGGTTCAAAGTGAAGTGTTTTATAATGTTGTGTAAAAGTAAATGCACGACTGTTTCGGGATGCGTGCGTTATCTCTGGCGCCAAAATAGTAAAAGCGAGAGAAAAATGTATTCCTTTGGCAGGATTCGAACTCACGACCGTCCGATCACCAAACAGCAGATCTACCCACTAGAGCACTAAACGATGTTACTATTATTCGCAATTCTATCGAATGTTAATGCGTTTGCGCTGGTATACAAATACCATGTCTACAACATATGACGTAAACTATTTAAAAATAGCATGTGTTTACAATAATATTTACAATAATAACGCGCCAGCTCAAAGCGGTACACCTCTACCGTATCATCGTATAGTACAGTTTGTTTACATTATACAAACGTACTATACGAATATTATACAAACATACGATATCCGAAGAATTAACAAAAAAGACATCAGACACAGAGATAGATTAGTAATATTATGCATTTCTGAATATTATGGAAAAAAATACTGCCGAGGCGGACCAAATATTAGGGGCGGACCAAATATTAGGGCAACACCGTTAATATATCGTATATATTTACGGTAGTCTTGTACATTTATACCGTACACAAATCTGGTATGTTTGTACGATACAAACGTACCAGAATTGTACACATGTATACAAATCGTATATACGTACGATTTGAATGGTATATCTATACGATATTGGTTGGTATGTACGGTACAAACATACCGTACGTATAGTTGACCTGCAGAAAAGCGCTACCGTGTAACCCTATAATTTCACTACACTGCAAGTACATTCATACATTGTTATGCACCCACTACGATAGTGGCTGGGGCATTTAGTGTTACACTTGTCCGTACGTCCGTCATATGTGTCCGTCCGTGATTTAAATATATTCTCAATGGAAATGAGAAATGAACAAGAGTGCCGAAGGTCACAATATACGTCCGTCGAGGCAAGGCCAGTCAACAAGAGAATATAACTCACCGAAAACCAATAGGATTCTTCTTCTTACCATGATAAACATGTGTGCTAATTAGGTTATGATCAGTCAAGTAGAACTCTAGTTATTATGCGCATAATGATACAGAGTGCGAAAATTAAAAATGACCACCGACGAGAGACACATCATTGAAAATCGATGGGGTTCTTTATCTTGCCGTGATAAACAGGTATACCGAATTTAGTCATGATCCGTCAAGTCGATCTTGAGTTATTTCGTGGACAAGGATACAGAATGCGAATATTAAAAATGGCCACTAAGGGGTATAAGTCATCGGACATTTTTGAAAATCAGTAGGGTTCTTCGTCTTGTCGTGATAATAAACTTGTATGTCAAATTTTGTTACGATCCGTCAAGTAGAGCTAATGTTATTACGAGGACAAGAATACAAAGTGCGAATATTAAAATAAACGACAAGGGCAAGGAGAGATAAGTCATCCAAATATTTCGAAAATAAATAGGCTTCGTCATCTTGCGGTGATAATTGCGTCTACCGAATTTGGTTACGATAAACCAACTAGAGCTTCAGTTATTGCGTGGACAAGATACAGAGTGCGAAAATTATGAATAACATAGCCGCCAAGGGAAGATAAGTCACGGGAAATTTCGGAAGATCAATAAGGTTTTTCATCTTGCCGTGATAAACATGTAAACCGAATTTGGTTACGATCAGTCAAGTAGAACTTCAGTTTTTGCGTGGACAAGTATACACATTTCGAAAATTAAAAATGACCACCAAGGGCAGATCAGTCATCAGAATTATTTGAAAATCAATGTGATTCTTCATCTTGCCGTAAAAAATCAAATATTCAAAATTTGGTTATAATCGGTCCAGTAGAATTTGATTTATTGTGTGGACAATGATACAGAGTGCGAAAATTAAAAATGGCCGCCAAGGGAAGATAATTCATCCGATATTTTTGATAATAAATAGGCTTCTTTGTATTACCGTGATAAACATGTATAGCGAATTTGATTACGATCCGACAAGAATAACTCTAGTTATTGCGTGGACAAGCTCTGCCCGGCCGCCCGGCTGCCCGGCCGCCCGGCCGTACAAGGTGAATACATAATACATCCCTTTCTTTTTCAAACGGGCATATAAAAACGATGCCCTAATCACCCTCGGGAATTCGTAGACAAAACATTAATTCCAATAGGAGGGAATCAAACTACCATTTTAGAATGTGTCAACCGCTCAACTGAATGTGGCTATCCCAAGACATGCGGACATGCTTTGCGAACATGAACAGGCATTATCATCAGAGATATACAGTGGGGTCAGCGTGTAAGTGCACACACGAACGAACACGACAGGTTGGAACCAACATGTCGTGTTCGTTCGTGTGTGCACTTACACGCTGACCCCACTGTATTAGGCGTTCCGTTGGCGCTTTAGCTTAGTATAATGTATACTGAAATAGTGGAATTATGTTTCTTTCTAAATTAAAACCCAATGGAGATGGTTCTCATGTACTGCCAAAATAGTATTTTTTTAAGAAATAGATCGACTTCACCTGTTGCCAGAAAGGGAAACGGTCAGTCGCGTTAAGACAAAAACATGGAAAACAATAGGCGACACTATTCAGTTCACGCCGTTTCAGGTAACACCAAAGCAATGTAATTTCCACACATTCCACTCAACACTTTGCAATATGTATCTTGCTATTTTAATCCGTTGCAACACGAGTATTCCGATATACCAACTACGGGGTTTGTTGTTATGAGTGATTCCGTCTGTTGCACAACACCATTATACTGACAGACTGGCGGTTTGAAGACAAGTTTTCATATGTAATTTCTCGCCAGGAACGTGTTCGGACTGCGCATTATCACTGGGGAATATAGTCCTGTCTTAGTATGTGATATGTGTGTTACTACAGCAACGTGGTAATTATTATATGTGAATGTCACTGAAGATATGGGGCTTATGGGTTTTGTGGCCAGTGTAGCTCCTGATCCAAATAGCACACTCGTGTAGCCTGATAGCGATTTATATTGCTTGTTGCATGACGGGGATCATTGATGTATGGTGAACAGTGCAGATCCTGATCAGACTGTGCGTATGCACAGGCTGATCTGGATCTACACAGGTCGCAAAACCCATAAACACCGTGTCTCTAGTCATAGCCACAAATGCACCCCCCATGGAGACACTTTTCATATCAAAACACGTGACCTCTGTACACAAATCACCCCGGTCGCAATCAAACAACAAGAACTTCAGCGATATTGCGAATGTCAATGAGTGTTATAAACATTAAGTTCATAGGTATCAAGTATTCAGAAAATCCTTAAAGTTATACTGAAGCTGTGGTTAGTTAAAGAAACTGGTATCGACTGTTTGTGGTAAAACATGTGTCTCAGTGATCGTGTGATGGTATGAAGGTTAAAAAAGTGATATAGATAGATATTCATATATATCTCGTGTCCAAATATGTAATCAATATTTAGCGTATATGTCATTAAACAGGCAAACGGTAGAAAATAAAAATTGCACATTCATGGACCACGATTTATATCGGGATCTGCAGTGGAATAAATAATAATTATGTACGCCGCAACAACTTATCCAAATATCCCAAAACAGTGGAACCTCTCTAAACCGAACACCCTGGGAGGTCCCCACGGTGTCCGGTTGAGAGAGGTTCCACTGTAAAACAGGCAGGCAACTACTCCAAGACACGCATGGATGCTTTGCGATCACAACAGACATACTCAGCGGAGATAAATGGCAATGAACCCGATTAAAATTAAGTAGAACAAACTTGTATGTGTGTCCGGGTGGCTAGAGGCGTTCGACTGTAACAGTGTAATACTGGAATGGGTCGATGGTTAACGGGCTGCAATGTCGACTATAGCTGCAGCCTGTAACGCTGTGACCCTTCGGGAAGGTCACAGAGTTACAGGCTGCAACTATGTCGACTAGACTCAAAGATTGGGATAAAATGTGTCTGCCTCCATCTGAGATCGAAAATAGTGTAAACAGATGCAGACGCCACACACGATCGATAAATATCACATATTTAGAAAAAATAACCTGATATCTATATTGATAATTTGTGATTTCGGTTGAGAAAATGGACCAAGCGATGTTTGCGGGCAGCGTAGCCCCACGTGAGCCTGCGCTTTGGCGCAATCTGATCTGGGGCTAAGCTGGGTACCATTCAGCCATTCTAGTGACTGCACGCCACTGGTTACGGGATAACAATTTTTGCTTCGTATATTGCTTGTATGAGAACACAATTTTCGCGGTAAGGCACTTGACTGATCAGATATAAGACACGCCATGCGATTTTGTACCTAAGAACATGTGCGATATCTCATGACATATATAGCATGATATAGCATATTAAGATGAATGCATGTATGAAATATCAGTGCGCTCCCTGAAAACAGAAGTAAAACAAAATTTAACCCAACGTTAAGTTTATGAACGCACTAAGTTGGTGATTTTCTACAGCATGATAGCTATTCACATGAGGAATGCATGTATGAATGTGCTAAGTTTGTGACCTTGGGGAAAGGCGTGGGGTGGGTCATGGATTTGCTGTAGCACAATCGAGGATCATCAGCTGAATGCATGTATGAAATATCAAAGCGTTCCCTGTAAAGAAACAGAAGTTAAACAACATTTACCCCAACGTTAAGTTTATGAACATGCTAAGTTTGTAACCTTGACCTTGGGGTCAGGGTTGGGTGGTGGGTTATGGATTTTCTACAGCATTATAGAGGGTCATCTGAGGAATGCATGTATGAAATATCAAGGTGTTCCATGAAAGGAAACATATGTTATAAGACATTTGGGGTGGGCTGTGGGTCATGGATTCGCTATAGCATGATAGAGTTTCATCAGATGAATGCATGTATGAAATATCAAGGCGTTCCATGAAAGAAAACAGATGTTAAGACATTTACCCCAACGTTAAGTTTATGAATGTGCTATGTTTGTGACCTCGACCTTGGGGAAAGGGGTGGGGGTTGGTCATGGATTTGCTGTAGCACAATAGAGGATCATTAGATGAATGCATGTATGAAATATCAAAGCGTTCCCTGTACCGAAACAGAAGTTACACAACATTTACCCCAACGTTAAGTTTATGAACATGCTACGTTTGTGACCTTGAACTTGGGATAAGGGTTGGGTGGTGGGTTGTTGATTTGCTGTGGCACGATAAAGTATCATCAGATGAATGCATGTATGAAATATCAAGGTGTTCCATGAAAGGAAACAGATGCTATAAGACATTTATACCCCAACGTTAAGTTTATGAATGTGCTAAGTTTGTGACCTTAACCTTGGGGTAAGGGTTGGGTGGTGGCTCATGGATTTGCTACAGCATGATAGAGGGTCATCTGAGGAATGCATGTATGAAATATCAAGGTGTTCCATGAAAGGAAACAGATGTATAAGAAATTTACCCCAACGTTAAGTTTATGAATGTGCGAAGTTTGTGACCTTGACCTTGGGGTAATGGTTGGGTGGTTGGTCATGGATTTGCTACAGCGTGATAGAGGGTCATCTGAGGAATGCATGTATAAAATAGCAAGGTGTTCCATGAAAGGAAACAGAAGTTATAAGACATTTACCCAACGTTAAGTTTATGAATGTGCTAAGTTTGTGACCTTGACCTTGGGGTAAGGGTTGGGTGGTGGTCATGAATTTGATACAGCATGATAGAGGATCATCTTAGGAATGCATGTGTGAAATATCAAGGTGTGCCAAGAAAGGATACATAAGTTATAAGCCATTTACCCAACGTTAAGTTTATGAATGTGCTAAGTTTGTGACCTTGACCTTGGGGTAAGAGTTGGGTGTTGGGTCATGGATTTGCTACAGCATGATAGAGGGTCATCTGAGGAATGCATGTATGAAATATCAAGGTGTACCATGAAAGGAAACAGAAGTTATAAGAAATTTACCAACGTTAAGTTTGTGGACGCCGACGCCGACGCTGACGTCGACGCCGACAACGCCGGGGGTATGCCATAAGCTCGTATGCACTTCGTGCAGGCGAGTTGAAAAATTAACAAAAAGTATACATTGTGTTTGAAAGGGGGGTGAAAAGCCAGATATTAAAAGTGCTTCCCTTCGGAGGTTATTGGAAATTACTATAACAAAAATATAATTATTATTTAAACTAACAAAAATGTATTCCTACCAAGTATGTTTCAGACATTACATATATGTAGTATATTATTTATACACTGAAATGTATATAAACTGGTCATGCTGGAAGGTACCCAGGGTGTCTAACTTAGAGACGGTGCGCTTTAATCCCAGGATATAAGCATTTAATGTGTTTTGCGATCACGAACAAACGTTATCTTAAAAGATAATAGTAACACCTTGCAATATCAACTCGTAATCAAGCAGTTTGATTGGCTGTGCCTGAGCTGCAGCGCAACTCAGGCTCAGCCAATCAATCTGCTTGATTGCAAGCACAATATTCAAGTATATTCAAGAAATTTACAAATACATATTGGCAACATTAGCGCAGGCGGTAATGTACACGTTCATATATTCACACTCTGAGTCTGCAGATTCTAGTATAGTATAAAGCTTTTGCAGCTCATTACGAAAAGCAGACCAAAGATTACCGGTGATATATCGATCAGCTCATTCACCGTGTTGCCAATGGGCTTGTCATTAATTCGTGCAGTTGAAGTGCAGTGCATACTGAACATGTCTTGCGCTCAACACCATACAGCTAATTTCCTGAAGGGGTTGCGACAGCCACTCGGAATTTTCTTCCACTACTTCTGTTGTTTTCTTTGCTTTTGCGTCTTGTATTGCTGTGTATTGTGTCATTTGGACGCAATGTAGAAATGCAGTTTAGTTTTCAAAATGTTTCACCTATATCTGCACGCGCCTGAAACTGACATAAACACTCCCACGCAGTACCAATCCGCACAAATACAGTGAATATATTCCGTGTCATCAACTTATCTGGTCCATTGATCAGTCATTAAAGGTTCCACTTTCGGCCCAGACACGAGACCGTGTTCGTGTATATTAAAGAAGGCATTAGCCCCGTGAATGTCACCACTCGCTAAATCGAATACCAGACTACCGTAAATACCTGATATATTGGAGATATATTGGGACATATTTTATTGAGAGGATATCCTAGTTTTAGCTGTCTACCTAAGAATTAAATGGGCCGGTTCTGGAATTACCGTTTACCGCATCTTTGGATATCGCCGATATTGATCTCGGAAAAAACCTAAATTTACCATAAATGGCAACGAAAGTCGACGCAAAATTCAGAGTTCATGCGGAATTCAATTCCGCATGAGCTCTGAATTTTTAGTCGACTTTCAACTTCATTTACTAAAGATATGATTAATTTTCGGAAAAAAAAACACGGTGAAATACGACGATAGAACGAGGGTGATAATACTTGAGCCGGTCAATTGATCAGTCATTAAAGGTTCCACTTACGTCACAAACACGAGATCGTGTTGGTGTATACGAAAGAAGGCATTAGCCCGATGAATGTCACTTACCGAAAACCTGACTACCGTACGTATCCCATATATTGGGACGTACTTTGTTTAGAGGACATTATCCTCGTTGCATTTGTGCCTGACTCTGGAATTACCGTTTGCCACATTCTTAGTTATTCACAGATAGTGGTTCCGATAAATGCAATATTTTCCATAAATGGCAATGTTGTCGCAAAATTCAGAGGAATTCCGCATGAGCTCTGTATTCTGGGTTGACTTTCAATGTCATTTACGGAATACATCAATGATTTTCGTAACATCCGAAAAAACACGGCAATACGACACGTATGGTGTATTGGGTCTCACACTATTCTTTCCACACCTACACGTAGGTAAATATCAGAACAGTGTGAGGTATATTTATGTCATTTTAGTAGCTTCCTTTCAATAACTTGGAAATCGTACAATTGATTTTTCTGAAATGCGGCACAGAAAATATATTGACCAAGTTCGGTTTCTATTCTGTTTCTTATACATACAGGGTCACATATAATTTAGGTGTACAGTTAGTTTAGCATTGCTAAGGATTTAACAGTCTGTTAAGCTAACAGAGGTTTTGAGCAACCGGGCCCTGTTTGTTAGGAGGAGATTAGAGGAAATTTACTCTTACAAACGTCACACAATACGTCACTATGTAACGAAAGCAGGTGCCTCATAAATCGCCTATAGTAGCGACACAAAACACTATATCTATGTCCCACTATATATAGTTATTACGGTACACGAGGCACTATACGCTTAATCAAACGGACGCGAAATTGCTTTCTTCCTGTATCAAAGCGATACACTGGACGTTTTGACAGATTTTCGTTATCCGATCCATCCCTGTCGTCCACTCGAGCATGAAACAACAGTTAATTACCCGTGCACAAACGTTCGTCTTCCGTTATTGATGATTCTGTTGACGAACAGCAAGAAACACAACCATCGATACATGAGATCTACGTTTATGGCCAGCGTCAGTGTGTGCATGGCAATATTCGCCGTTCAACTAACAAGGCGTTACTGACGCTAATGACTATGTTTGATCTATCGAAACTATTCAGCGCTATATATCAGAACCCCTCTTGTCTAAACTGTCGGGCATGGCGAGTTCATAGCATCCCGCGGGTAACCCTAGTTCTCTGTCTGTAACGCTGTGCGTTACAGACAGAGAACTCGGGTTACCCGCGGTTAAAATTGGTACTATATGCTGTACAACTGAAACAATATAGATCCCGATCTGGCAATAACTACCGCCCCCATTGGGGGATATCTGGCGTGTATGATTTTCAGATTCAGTAGCCTATTCTCTATCAAACGTGGTTGTCTGAGATTAAAATCTCGCTGGATGAACAAATGACGGCCATGTTTCAAGATGGCCGCCAAACAGTATTATATTGTTAACTTTCAGTACGATCAATATTAACAGGGCAACTTTCTGTAATTCATTTACAATTTGAATGTAAAATGATTTACAATCCATCGTATATTTAATTACATCAGTAAATGACAATAGTTTTAAAAATGGCTGCCGAAATATGCTGCTTTGCGTTCAGTCACATTGTCGGGATCCGTGAAAAGGGGGGCTAACTCTATGAAGGAGCCCTGTTATTTCACTGAACCCTTAAATCATAGTCCGTGCTATGAAAGAAACAGTTATTTCCATTTCATTGTACAGTGGAACCTCTCTAAACCGGACACCGAGAGAATATATGTGATCTCATTTTGGGAGGTTTCCTGGTAACGCATCTCAGATAATGCATGTTCATGATTGCAAAATATAGAAGTATGCTTGATTTACAGAGGAATCTCTCAAAACCGGACACCCTGGGGACCTCCCAGGGTGTCCGGTTTAGAGAGGTTCCACTAAATACCAGTGTTCTGTCACGTTCGCCAGACTGGTATTATAGCTTATTGAATTATCTGCGCGTAATGGCACTATGTACAATGTCGGCAAGGGAGCTGACTTTACTGGCGCCTGCATGGATTACTACACTATATATGTACATGTACATCCGATATGTGGCCGCGACTAGAGAAATGGGAGACATATGGGAGAAATGGGGCTTAATGGATCTTTGACCAGTGTAGCTCCTGATCAAATAGCAAGTACGTATATAATAATCCATGATGCTGCGCATGCATGGGACACCGACTGAGAGAGAATACATGGCCACATATGTGGTCACTGTAAACCCTGATCATCGTCTGTGCTGATATCACTAAGATTGATCCAGCATATTATTCAGCTGATTAAGTGATTTTTGATTGGCGGATCCGTGATCAGTGTAGGCCCTGATCAGATTGCGGTTACGTTGTAGCGCCTCTTTCACGGAGAAGACATGTTTCACGATTTACAGCAATTGCAGATCCTAGTTATGTTTGTTGAACCCCACAGAAATCCAATCATTGTATTAATGGTAGTTGGCCTACTTCAATGTCTGAATAACGAACAGTGTGGTCCCTGATCAGACTGCGCGGATGCGCAGGCTGATCAGGGATCACACTGTTCGCACTCGTCAAAGTGCCCCTTAATCAGTTTACCTTATAGTTGACAGTCATACATCAGCAACGCACTGTCTACCCAGAGCCTACACTGGTCACAACGTCAACCAGTCTGGTTATCTCATACTTCACCGCGTGTGCGTCTATGCATCCGTTGTGGGTTACGTTACATTTTCATCAGCGTCAGTGGTAACGTATTACGACGTTTAGTTTCAGTAATATCAATAAAAAAACAGCAAACATTTCCCCACGAGATTGCTCCCGTCACATGTGCAAACTTCTAATGTAATATTCGAGACAATGTGACCATATACGACCCCGTTTATAAGCATGCAATGCCCTGGTGTATACACAGTATACGTTACAATAACATTTTGTGTCGGGAAGCCGTTAATTTAAAGGAAATTCCAACTGTTCCAACTAGAAATTCCAACTAGAAAATATGGTCAATTGGCATAAAAACGCCACCGGTTGCATATTGCAGATCGGAGAAACTCAAGCAACTTATGAATCGGGCCAAATATGTAGTTTATTACACGAAGACGTACATTTCTATACTATTTTAACAAAGAGCTGGAAAGGGAGCTTGTGAACCTGGAGAAGGAGTCGAGAAACGTAACTAATGGATATCCGAAACCAGGTTATATGGCTTGGTATAACCAAGAAATAATAGTGGCATTATGAAAGTCGGTTTAGTATGTCCAACATTAAAATAACCACGTCTTACAAGCATAATGCATAAAGCTGGATTAGCTGGCCAGGTTTACGCCAGTAGTCGATTTCACAAAAATTGCTAAGCATACTTATCTAAATAAGTATACTTTGAGGGAGTAATCATTTGATTTTCCCGAAATGCATTATTTCATATAGAAATAATAACTGCATATATGTTGTGATTAAACGTATGCAGAATTATTATACTGAATTTATTACATTATCACAGCCATTTTGGCTGTGATAATGTAATAAATTCAGTATAATAAAAAATATCTATCCTTAAATTGAAAATGTCTCCCTCAAAGTATACTTAACACGATAAGTATACTTTGCAAATTGGTGAAATAAGCTACGAATAACATTTCATGATGCTATTAACTAGATTTAACACATTGGAACGTTTCAAATAAGGTAAGCACATGCACGGATAGCAATGGCTGAGACGTAATATGTTTATACATGTGGAACCGTTTCAAGTAATTCAAACCAACCAACGCTCGTATTCAATAGCAGTAAATGTTAAACCATTATTTTACTCATCTGGGACTAGTTACATGATAGCTACACTATAGCTACACCACAGCACAGTGGCCAATATGTATTTAAGCTATTGACTTTCCTTGTAACAGTTGCGTGTGTTTGTTGATGTAGCTAACTATATATGAGGTTTTATAGAAAGGTTTCAATTATCTCCGATTCTTCAATGGTCCCAATGGAGGATCGTAGTCAGTTATTTCCCTTTGTAAATCTATTTATGGAGACCCGGTCCTATGCTGTATTTCAGCATGTATTCCTTACGTTACTACAACTGTCTGGAACTAGGCTGTTAAACATATGAACACAGCATCTGTCATCACTTATCATTGATCACGGAAATACATATGTATTATATATTTAGCAATCACCATGCTGTCCATACTTGTACGTCACTCCATATGGTTGCATACCTGCTCTATCTTGTCTCTTGTGCTACCACGTTATGGCCAGAGATGTACTTAATCAAATAAAGGTATGTTCTGTTCTTCTTAAATGAATAGCACAAAACTTGAGTTTTGCGAACAGAGTAGACCCAGATCAGATTGCACAACTGTGCAGTCTGATATGAGTCTACACTGATTGCAATAACATTAATAAGTGACACATAAGGTAGTCCCAGATCAGATTGCGCAGACATGTAGGATGAACTGAATCAATCCTAAAATATACAATTTGGGCCGGATATCTATAAATAAATTAAAAGAAGTAACTAGCTACGATCGCCCATTTTATTATGGACTTATTCTGGTTCAGTAGCCCAGTAGTACATGCACCTGTCTAACCTGGACACCCAGGGAGGTCACAAGGTGTCCGGTTTATAGAGACCCCGCTGCAATTCTGATATATATGAGAACATCTGTACATATCATCATTTTACACTGATGAAACGATAGAATGTCTAGAGATAAATTACGGTGAAACACAGAAATTACACACTTATGATTTCTGTGTTTCTGGTCTAGAGAGGTTCTACTCTATTTGATAGGTAAGTTCCTCAGCCTAAGTTCCTCAAGGATCATGTTTTTTTTTCTGATGACTTATAAAACTACATACGCCCAGGCCACGTGTGCATTACATATATAGTGCATACACCTGGCAATAGTAGCCAATGGAAGCAAAGAATACTTAGTCATCAATGCGGGAACGATGTCAAATACATTGTATACTGGCACAAATTGACCTCGCCGAATCGATGCAAACTGTCAATACAGGGCCGTTTCACTAAACTCCGTACGACTTAAATGGTCGTAAGTGCAAAGTGATTTCACATTAACAATGAGTTCGTGTAAATAATTATTGGATTTACATTTAGTGAGCATAGGCATATGCAGCCTAATCTCAATAAATGTAAATCCATCAATTGAAGTTTCCAGACAATCCTAAAATTGCACTTACGAACATGTTTGTCGTACGAAGTTTAGTGAAACGGGCCCAGGAGTTTATTGATGCATGAACACTTGAAATATACCCGGATTGCTACTCTCGGCCAATGAAAATGCTCTGAATCGTGCACAACATTTAAACTTGGAATTATACATGATTGCATGACATGGTGTATAATACATATATCTTGAATCAAACTTCTCTTTTTCTACATGTAGTTGCGGGAAGTAACTCGGACGCTACGTGAGTATTCTGCAGAGTATTTTTCGAATAACGTGCTAAGATTTATTTTACATGTGCACTCTGTTGTCAATTAGGAAAAAATGAACAACAAACGATATGTGTAATCTCAGATCAGTCCGCGCATGCGTGTGGAAAAATGAACAACAAACGATACGTGTAATCTAGGATCAGTCCGAGCATGCGCGTGGTCTCATCTGAAACTGCACGTTCACAAGTCACTGTGGTATCGTGAGCCCATCAATCACCGGGCAATAAACGTGCAACACTGTGTCAACTGACACTGTATAAGGAACGTGTATTGGCCGAGAAGCAAATAATATGTCATTTGGACTAATAGCTTACTATTTGTAACGAGGATGTACATTTTCTAAGCATTTAAGGAATAATACCATGAGCTGTGGCGTTTACTGTAGTATGAATACCATTTGGTCTGTTTAATGTACATGGAGTCAGAAGAACTCGCAAGCTTTAATCAGAACAACTGTTTTTCTTACTATCATGGTTGTATTACTTATATTTACACTTCATTTTATGATAGTTTCAAAAATGAAAATAACCAAATATGGCGTTAAAATAAAGAAATATCTTGTTTTACGTCATTTTTTCGTACTTCATCGAACAGCGACGTTGCCGGTCAATAACATGCAAACTTTAACCAGTCAACGACGTCGCGCGACGTCACGTGGGGCCAATGTAATGTATTGGATATGAACGCAATAAGTTGAATAAGCGTTTTCATTATGAATGTATGGACAGTGTAAATATTAAAACGTACATGTGCGCTTATACATTTTGTAACTCTGGTATGCACAAATGCGCTGCATGCTGAGAAAAGGGACCTTATGACATATGTGGTCAGAATGGATCATGATCATCACCTATAATATTACAATCACATTGATGAATATTGTTACGTAGAAGCACAGATGATATTTGAGTGACGGAATGGCGACCAGTGTAGCCACAGATCAGCCTGCGCGCATGCGCAGGCTGTTCTGTGGCTACGCTGGTCGTACGTATAGTAAGGTACTTATTCACGGGGCGCAAGATTCCACTAGCACCCACTGGCCATAATTAATAAATTCAGATAAGTAACCGAAACCATTTACCGCAATTCCGTACGAACACTGGAATATATACAAGCTGTAATCCTTCAATATATACGCATACTAGTTGTTGCTGTCTCGACCATATTCACTATTAATCCTGTCAAGGGAATTAATCACGTGCTAATCCGTTACGCGAACAATACTATAATACGCGCACTATCCATGTTTAAGTAATCGCGACATTGTTTACGAAACGCAAACTCACGATGCTATAGCAACAGCACATGGTATTTATTTCTAAATCAGCGGTTAACTACTGCGAAACGTGAGCCGCATATAGCACGTAAACTCACAGAATTGTGATTTCAAAGTGCAGAAACTAAAAGCCCAGTGCGCATGTAATATGACGCAATTATCTACCTACAACGTTTGATTGAAGCTGCAGATTGATTTATATTGGGTCTTAATTGATTTTGTTCGTGTGCTAGTTGTGCGTATCTTAATCATATCAGGCGATAGCTATGGCGAGCGTCTACAGACATACTTACATCATACGTCACAGCCCGATGTTCTAAAAGGAGTCATTAACCCTTTTGATGCGGGATTAAAATTCTATCGACTGCTTGATTTTTCTTATTTTCTATATTGCTTTCTTTGAAACATTAGCTGACGGCGCTTGAGAAGATTCTCATTAGCCGATAAACACATACTTTTGATAGGAAAAACATCAACTGTGAAAGAATCAGCGGACGACAATATTCGTTTCTCGTCTGCTGTTTTTTCTACATATTTCCTATATTTCTCAATAAAACATGATTTGCCAGCGATTGAGAATCGTCTCCAATGGAGATGATTCTCATCCGCTGTCAAACACATGTTTTGTAGGAAATACGGGAAATATGAAAGAAACAGCAGACCACAATAATATTGCTGAGTAAACTGGATATTAAGCCCACCCTGCGCTGACGAAGGCTCCGCTACAAATACATATAGTCATGACGCTCGTTCTGACCTGGGTCACAAGAATACATTTTCTGCAAAATTTAAGAGCGAGCATTCTTTTTATTTCATAAAATTTGTTCCAAGATTGATTTTATTACGGAAATACAATTTCCCCATGTTAAATCCCCATAGACATCTTCAAAGTGAAGATGTTTATGCGGGGAAATTTTGTTAATTTGAGGAATAGTGGACCGATTTTCAAAATTTAACTTTTGTTTTCTTAGTTAAATCACTTCTAAGGTATCTAGCCAGGTTTCAGAGTCAATTTCCAATTTACTATTTTTTCGACTCCTTCTGCAGCTGCTTCAGCTCCTTTTCCCCCATGTTAAATTCCCATAGTCAATTTTTCGTAATAAAATCAATGTGTGACAAAATTTCACGAAATAAAAAGAATTCTTAAATTTTGATAAAATTTAACATTATCGAAAACAATACTATTTTTGCATTGTTTATATAGCCGTAATATTTGGGCAGGTTTCGTGAAGCAGACAGTAAGTATGCGTGAGTACATGTACATTACATAGACTTGGGAAATATCCAGCCATTTATAACTCAAATATGCCTACCATGAATGAGACACGTCATGTGAATTTGTAACTTCGGACATCTGCGTAATTTAATTGAATACGTTAACAAAATTTACAATATTTTTCACAAATAAAGTCAAAGGTTGACAAAATTTTCCGTAAGTCAGAGTACATGCAAACTTTGGACGCCATTTACAGAAAATATTAAAAATTGTGTTTCATTCAAAAACGCAGATGTCCGAAGGTACAAAATCACATGGCGTGTCTCAAATTCGTAGATTTCGTATGAATATCATGGACCGGGAAGTGATTTGCTGAAGCTCATCCGAACATATTATTATTGCCCACAATGGATTTTTTTGCATTTTTCTACATCTTGAATTTCAAAATGGCCACCATCATTATATGAGCAGAATTATGACATCAGAATATACACGTATCTGCTCTATCAGCCTTGTTGGCACATTTTATGCCAATTAAAATTGGGTCAAAACATACATCGGTCATTAAGATACACAATATTGCATTATGACGAGTACTCGTTATCAATGTATTGATATTGTAATACACTATAAGCTCAGTCAAATACATATGTGTCACTAGTATTATGCTTGTTTACTTACAATATCCAGTGAGTGTAACGAATTGACAGTACATGCCTTTCTTATACCATACAGTCTGTCACGACTTTCACTAAACTTCGCACGACTAAAATGTTCGTAAGTGCAAATTTAGGATCGTCTGAAAATCTCGATTAATGGATGTACATTTATTGAGCATAGGCTGCATATGCAGCCTATGCTCAATAAATGTAAATCCAATAATTGTTTACAAGAAAACATTGTTAATGAGAAATATAAAGTGTATCATAATTTTGCACTTGCGAACTTTTTAGTCGTACGAAGTTTAGTGAAACGGGCTGCTTATGTATTGTTTATGTTTTTACAGGCGGCACTTGCTTCGCGCTTAGAAAACTCACACCACTTGCTACACGGCTTTGGAAAGTCGCTAGGCCGTGTGGGTGTCGATATGGTAATGCCAATTTGAAAGTCAGCTTGCTGTGTATGTTTCTGTCCGTATACTGCCCCAGTGGACTGGTTTTTCCACTGGCCGTTCCAGAGCGGCACACTTGCCGTCATGTCTTCGTGTACTGTACTTCCTCGTGATTTGTTTTCCGCATTAACTGGGATTATAAAACACGTCAAATACCGCATTTGGTGTGACATACATCATCAACATGTGTCTGTGTGTTCGGAAGAGATGTCCCAACGGATTTTAAAAACATATACTGTAACAAATGACGTCACACGTTACTTGGCTAAATTTCTGAGTTTACTGTATTTGCAACAACGGTAGCTGACGACGAGCGTTTTATACGTTGATGCAGCATCATGTGTGCGCGCCGTATCCTGATACTACATGCACGAATATTCAAGTTTCTGGTATGGCTGACGGTTGTCGTTGCCACTTGTCGCTCTCACCACTGCAAATGCAACTCGATTCTAGTAACAAGAATATTCGTGTTTCTAGTATCAGTTTGCATGAGGTGATTTGGAGCTGCCGATTTATGCGACAGATATATAGTGGGGTCAGCGTGTAAGTGCACACACGAACGAACACGACAGGTTGGTTCCAACATGTCGTGTTCGTTCGTGTGTGCGTGTGTGCACTTACACGCTGACCCCACTGTACTTATGGCTGTGACTGGGGAAATGGGTCGTATGAGTCCTGTGACCAGCATAGATCCAGATCAACCAGTGGATAAGCACAATCTTATTATGATCTGAACTGTTTGCCATTCCATCAATGAAACAACCGTCATGTTTATAACAAGCAATACAGGGGCCGGTTGTTCAAAACGTCTGTTAGCTTAACGGACTGTTAAATCCTTAACATTGTTAACGAATGTAATAGTCCGTTAAGCTAACAGAGGTATTGAGCAGCTGGGCCCTGGTTGTTATAAGGCTACAGAGTGCTATTTGATGAGGAACTACACTGGCCACAAATACCATAACCCATATTTCTCCAGTCACAGCCACAGTTCTACTTCTGGGACTGAATGGAGAACAGCGTTGGCGCTGACGGATATGCAGGCTGGTCTTGGCAACTGTACCATTTACAACATACATTGTATGTGGGTTTTGGATCTCTGTAGGCAATTCCTAGCTAAGCTTCTCGCGACACAGACACTAAAACAAATCTGATACACGCCATATGATCTTGTACGTGAGAACATGCGCGATTATTCATGAAAAACTTTTACATTTTCTGTAAAGGAAGTCGAAAGTTGACGACATTTTCATAGCAAATGCGGAATAGTTATAACAAAAAAGTTATGTGACGAAACCGTTCGGCATTCGACGCCAGTGCCAATATAACTATGTGTTCTGCAATTATACGTGAACTCGCACGGGGACTTCATCTGTAATCATAAACCATTGGTATGCGACACGAACATCGGCTAGCGAAGCTCCTAAACATATTTCCCGGAACTGACATATAAACAGAGAATACCGGTGTCTTTTCATAGCAAGTTCATTTGACAAGGCTAGAGCACGCGGTGGATTACCGAGGCTTGAAGAGGAATTTATACCGTTTTCGAGCCAAGCCTGTTAAAACTACGGAGCCCCGCAGGGGACGTAGAAATATTTTTCTTTATTAATTCGTACCCACGAAATAACAATTCGCTTCCTCAATTTAACATTTCGTAACCACGAATTAATAATTCGTTCCCACAAATTAACAATTGGTTCCCTCAATTTAACAATTCGTTCCCACGAAATAACAATTCGTTCGCACGGGAACGAATTGTTAATTTGTGGGAACGAATTGTTATATCGTGGGAACGAATTGTTATATCGTGGGAACGAATAGTTAATTCGAGGGAACGAATTGTTAAATTGAGGGAACGAATTGTCATTTCGTGGGAACGAATTGTCATTTCGTGGGAACGAATTGTTAATTCGAGAGAACGAACTGTTAAATTGAGGGAACGAATTGTTATTTCATGGGAACGAATTAATAAAAATCAATACATGTCCCCAGCGGGGCTCCGTATAAAACTGATAATATCAAGAGACAATAACTCAGTAGAATGTATTATATTCAGCAGGTAACAGTTTATGTTAATGATCGTGTCTTTCTATAAATAGACACGCATGGAAGTTCGGACCCAGAATCTACTTTGATATATGGATGAATCAAAAGCTTGTGGATGCACATTAATTGTGCATATTTCACTGGAGTTGTGTAAATACATAGCTGATATTATCGACTGGTAAATATTGACTGAACAATATTGACGAGTCATCAAGTGGGCAAATATGCGGCGCGTCTGTGGATAAAAAAGGTCTTACGACGTCTGCTATCGGTGCCGTAGAATCTGACTTACATATCATATAAGGCCATATCAAATAAGTACTTCGGTTCTCAGACACGGGGTTTGCGGAATGTGCGGCTGGAGGGCAGATTTTTTAAATATGTTTTTTTTTTTTTTTTTTTAGATGTTCGTCTATGATTTTTTTTTCAAGTTGCCAGATACATCTGGCAACTTGAAATAAAAAAACAGAGACGAACATCTCAAACAAACAAAAATATGTTCTATAAAGTTATAACCTCTTTTAGACGTGAAAAATCACCAGATTTTCGTCAGACATGATCGGATTTAACATATGTTTGCATGGTAATGTTTTGTATTGATCATGTGGCGAATGTATAGTACAATTTTATTTCTCCATGACGATAAAATGCTCGACGCGCAGGGATTATGCGATATCTGTGAACCAAAGTACTTTTTTGTATGTCCTAATGAATACCAGGCTCATTTACTTCGATATCAAGTCATCAGGTCAGGCCACACTACACATTACAAAATGCACCATGGTACCATGCGACGTTGTTGATAGATTAACATTTGTCTGGCGTTGCTATAGTCAACGAGCCGGATGGTGAACTTAAAATTGTCGAGTTTTAGGATGGAAATGTAATATATAGGTATGAAGGTCTCAGAAACTGCCGGCTGTTAGTTTGAATGTGTATACCATTTTTCGTTATTTACATAATTAGCATAAATTATTGATTAGGTCAAACAAGAAAATCAGGAACAGCTCCCATAGAAACGTTGATTTAGTTTATACACCAATAATTCCAGCACAAAAATATTTACACAATTCCCTAACATTTGATTGGCCCGTAGTAAGTCTCTGTCCAAAATTTATATCCCAGTAAACTCCCACGCCGAACTACTTTCCGTAACCGTGAGGCGCAGTTAAAATAATTCTTAAGAAAACGGAAAATAAACACATTTTCTTGATGAATTTATTTCAGATGCTGGAATTATAAGGAATGAATGGCCTTTTTGTGGAATTTATCGGGGATATAAACTTGGAAAAGTCGCGGGAATACTGGACGAGGCCTTCCGGCCTTCGTCCAGTATTCCCGCGACTTTTCCAAGTTTATACCCCGACAAATTCCACAAAAAGGCCATTCATTCCTATAATATTTGCAACACTGAGACATGTATTATTTATTGTCCATTAGGCATTTACAAATAATACGGAAGTCGATACTTGTCACCTAGAATTAGTCCTTTGAAAGTTTGGAACATTCCATTAATCAGAAAAAGGAGTATGTTTTTCCTCTAAAAGTGTTCAGAAACGTTCACATCTTGGAAATATTAACACAGGCGGTTGTATACGACACACAGTATTACCTCCTATTGTACAGAACAGGGGTCCATTTCACTAAACTTCGTACGACTAAAATGTTCGTAAGTACAACATTATGACAGTTTGTAAATTTCACATTAACAATGTTTTAAAATTCTTGTAAACAATTATTGAATTTACATGTATTGAGCATATGCAGCCTATGCTCTATACATGTAAATCCATCAATTGACATTTCCAGACGATCCGAAATTTGCACTTACATGTACGAACATGTTAGTCAGGGGGCCGTTTCACTAAATTTCGTACGACTAAATGTTCACAATTATGATAGTCTGTAAATTTCACATTAACAATGTTTTATTGTAAATAATTATTGAATTTACATTTATTAAGCATTTGTAAATCCATCAATTTAAATTTCCAGACGATCCTAAATTTGGACTTACATGTAGTCAGGGGGCTGTTTCACTAAACTTCGTACGACTAAATGATCATAGGTGCAAAATTATGATAATCTGTAAATTTCACATTAACAATGTATTATTGTAAACAATTATTGGATTTACATTTATTGAGTAGCCTATGCTCAATACATGTAAATCCATTAATTGAAATTTCAAGACGATCCTAAATTTGCACATACGAGCATTTTATTCGTACGAAGTTTAGTGAAACGGCCCCAGGCCCTTTATTTAGCAATGTTCCCAGGCAACACAGTGGTATATTCGTGCATATACATGTACACAATTTATATTATTAACAATAACACAAATATATGACAAATCCGGTAACCCAAGACGTACATGACTATAGAATACCACACACGAACTCATCGTGGGGGAATTGCATTGGATACATCACGGAACCCAATGGTTAAACAACGATTACTTCCAAGCACTGGTGCACGTAGGGGCAGAATTCAAACAGATTAAATACATAATTGATGCACGTGTCTAAAGTTAAGGATGCTAGATCCACTTAAGTGTTTCATTAAAAGAAGATTAACTCAAAATGAATGTTTCCCGGCGTGTTGTTTTGTGATGTAATATCGATTCCTATTCGAGATCTGTATTCGTAACTATAGTAATTAATTTCATACGTAATACAACAACACAGATTGTATTTCTAGAATGTATCAATGTAGATGTTGGTCATGCAGCTGGGGGAGGATGACCGATTTGACCATTCGGGGTATAATGCCCACGTATTTGGTGTATTACACAACGGTCTGCGTTAATCTTGTCCTGATGTCAGATTTTCAGAATATATTCTCAACTCGCAATCAGGCGGTTTGATTGGCTGAGCATGTGCTGTAGGACAGCTCCGGTTAAAGCAATCAAGCTGTTTCAAGCACAATATTCCAGTATTCAGTAGAAATAAAACAATTGACAAATAAAGGCAAGATTAGCGTATAATTATGGTGGTGTAGTGACTACCTATGGGCAGATTCGTCCATGGATATGCTGATTAGGAGCTGCTGGTTGACAAAATGTAGCTTACGGCGAATACGACCAATGTAGCCCCAGATCAGCCTGCACATCCGTATGGAATGGGATATCCGCCACTACATTGCATGCTGCATCATGACAATGCAGTCGACCATATTTACATGTCATCCTGCACTGCGGCTGCTCGTTACTGCTTAATGACAACTCCATCGTGCATTATTACATTTCACATTGCATACCTCGATTGGCTATTTGACATTGTTACATGTCATCCTGCATATTGGCTATACAATACTGCTTAATGACAACTCCATCTTGCATTATTACATTGCATATTGCATACCTCGATTGGTTATTTCACATTGTTACATGCCATATTCTGCTATGTGTCATTCTGCTTACTGCTTGCTGGGATGCGTATATGACTATATGAATTCCGCCGAATGACGCATGCAAGCACGCAGAATTGCCCATGTCAGAATAAGAATTGGCCGAATGAGGGATGCCAGCATCGCATTAAACAGTAGGCCGAATGAAACTTGGAAAAATGTGCAACGCCCTCTGTTGTCATAATGGGAACGCTTCCATTATGACGCCAGGTGGCACAATGCCATCAATGTTTGTCAAATTGCAGGCCCGTAGCCAGTGGGGGGTGGTCGGAGCGGTCGGACGACCCCCCCCCCCCCGACCAGTCTCGAGGTCCACTTTTTTAGCATTGCAATAACGAGTAGCCGCAGTGCAGGATGACATGTACCAATGGTCGACTGCATTGTCATGAAGCAGCATGCAATGCAGTGGCGGATATCCCCTTCCATACATCCGCGCAGTCTGATCTGGGGCTACGTTGTTCGCCACTCAGTGATGGAAGTAGGGTATATGCAATCAGCAAAAATGGTAGATACTAAAATTACCGAGTGAATGTACACGTGTTTGAACTGATGGTCAGAATGTTGGTGTCATATGGGTATTTGGGTGGATTTCGTTGGTTTTTGGGTAATTTACATTGTTTTGTGCAACTACTAATGCTCAATCATTACACAGGACAGAAATCGTCAACTATCTACACATTCACAGTTCAGAACTTTCGGGCCCCTTTCTTCATGTTAAAATACCCAGCAATTCGTACTTATATGTGCAACTTGCGGGAGGTGACGTAAATTGTAATAATGCACGTAAACCACCAGAGATACTGAAATAACTCATAAAACACCGAAATATGAACCTTCTTCAAGAACCTGTGAGTAAATGTACAAGCGAACCAATTCCGGCACATGGTGTAGTAAACATGTTCTCAGCTGCCGGTCCCAGTGTGCTTAATGTAATAGGAATGAATGTCATATCAGTGCAAGTATGTCAACGGAAGCGCTATCATAAATAACCGCTAATATATGGGAAATGCTATAATATGGAAAGCGATCAATTGGAGTAATTTCCCGGAATAGAATATTAATGCGCCTGGACGGGTTAATGTAGTTTTTATCCCGTCAACACAGTGCTTATGTGCCGTGAAACACGGTGCCGTGAAACAATTTTCATATCCAGTCAATACTATTTTTGCATTTTACAGTCATTTGTAGGTGTTGACAGGATAAATAGAATAGTAGGTTAGTGCCGTGAATGGGAAAAAATATCTGGCGCGGCACGGAAACGGAATGTGCTCGGAAGAGCCTCGCCCATCCCGTTTCCTGAGCCTTGCCATATATTTTGTCCCATTCACGGCACTAACCTACTATTCTCTATCTATTTTCCTTATTTCTGAACGGCGAGACGGTTCAAATGAGTGGTCACAACATATACTTCTGATGAGAAATAAAGAAATTATTGAGCCTTGCCGGATATTTTTCCCATCCACGGCACTAACCTACTATTCTCTATTTATTTGCGGAATACATGTACCGCTCGTTATATGCAAGTAGCGAGATGATAACCGGCAGTTTTTATGTAGCACAGACTATTGTTTTCCATGTGCACGCACCCAATTCGATGAGACGAATAATTTTAAATTGCAGGTAACCAATTTACATGATCACGTAGTTATAACAACAACAACAATAGCTGAAAGTGCTGAAGGCGCGCCCACTCCAAAGTAAGTATTATTTTATATTTTCCTGAAAATGCAACGGATTTTGATGAAATATGGCGCAGCAAACGCGTCTTCATGAGCTGCATTTGGTGATCCTGGGAATTCGGCACATACTTATGTCGTCTTTGCGAAGAATCGATTTCCGTGTCGGTAGACACGGAAATCGATTCGTCGCCAAAAAGACAGAAGTTTGGGCTAAAGTACTGAGACCACCAAATGCAACTTAACAAGGCGCGTTTGATGCGCCATATTTGATCAAAATATATTACATAATAAGGACCAAATAAAAGAATATGTACTTTGAATCGGAGGGCTTCTGGGAGTTTCAGTACTTGTTGTTGTTGTAACCACGTGATCATACACCTTGGTAACGGAGTATCCGAAATCCACGTTTACATACATATTTCGTACGTGCAATATGTAAGTAATAGAATACACTGTACGTTTTGTCCTAGTGTCTCGACCAATGGAAGCACCTGGATCATTTCGTTTCAATTCATCGCATTTAGCGACTCTTTCACAAATATATATTATTGCATTAATACTTAAATGCTGCAATACCAACAGTTATATTGTTTAGACCTAGAGATCACGCGTGTCATAAGTTCACGAGACTCGAATCATGTTTCCAAGTGTGCACGACCGATTCGATGGCAAACTGCCAATCACATAATAGTATCGCAATTCGAAAGCGCCTTTGGGGGCGTCGTACTTGCAAACGAACTTGTGCACGCGAAGGGGTGGGCTAAACAATAACACAGTTATATATCAGATAATTTGTTTTTATATCGCTAGCACTTACACGAAATTAAGTTAGATTACACAGTCAATGTATATACTATAACTATTACGGATATAATTCATGTTCAGACTAGATGGCCGCGGCCCACATGACGCACCCGCCGAGGCTTTGATAGTACAGTGGGATCAGCGTGTAAGTGCACACACGAACGAACACGACAGGTTGGTTCGCTACCCACCCAACGTGTATGTTGTTACCACTCAGTTGAACCGTCTCGCCGAGACGGTTCAACTGAGTGGTAACAACATACACTTTTAATGCGAAATGAGAAAAAATGCAGATTTTTTTTTGTATACATGAAATACAGCGGGGTTAGCGTTCCAACCTGTCGTGTTCGTTCGTGTGTGCACTTACACGCTGACCCCACTGTATACACAGGCCACACAAGCCATACGGCACATTTCTCCAGACACGATAACGTATATTATATCGTCAGTATTGCGATGGAATAAGCTTTATATCGCCAGATCTAGAGTTTGACCCAAATAATTATGAGGTCAAGACGACATTGGAGAAAGTAATCACATACAGGCCGCCGATTAGAAAGTATACTTTCTGGCATTCATAGAAGCTTTGCTCTATGTACCACGAAACATCCGTCGATGGGGTTTGTCAAGTATACATGTTTAATCTGAAACATATTGTTACCACCAATTGTACAATCACATAGAAAAGAATCATTGTTTCGACATAAAATAAACATTTGTATGAATTTAATCAAATCTGAATAATTGGGGAGGGTAACATTTTAGGATGTATGAGATGGCCGCGGCCCGAATGTTGCGCCCGCCGAGGCTTTAATAGTATAACGAAAAACTTTAACCAAAATCTTTAACCCGGACGCACGTACGTACGTACGTACGTACATACGGACATACGTACGTACGCCAATGTACCGACTATATCGCGCTGTCCGCAAGCGGGTTCGATACTAACACATTGTACGTACGTCTTTAAACAAGAGGGTCATGATGGCCGTAATTCGCTCACCTGACTCCATGAACACCAGAGGAGAATGTGACATTGAGTTCATATGTGTTTTAAAACATTTGAGCTATTTTTAGATGGTGGCCATCTTGGATTAAGCGATGACTCTCATTTTACCAAATCTGAAAATGCTTCACCCAATGATCTTAACTTACTATGAAGTTTGGCCAGCATCGACCATGTGGTTCCTGAGAAAAAGACGTTCAAAATCTCGAATAAATGGACCTTTTGGCGGCCATCATGGATGACGTAATTATCAGATTTTGGCAAATAATTCACCAGAGCGATCGCCTCGTTGATACCTTCAATTTGATATATGACATGACCATATTCGGTCAAAAATAAAATTTGACCCCAATTTGACCCCACGGGCCACGCCCATTTTTGACACCGAGGTCACCATTTTAACAACTTTGAAAGAGCATTATACATCATTCATTCCTACCAAGTTTCGTCGAAATCCGGCTAGCAGTTCATGAGAAGAAGATGTTTTAATAATTTATGCTATTTGTAGACGGCGGCCATCTTGGATTAGCGATGACCTCCATTTTAACAAATCTGAAAAGGTTTCACCCATGGACTATAACTGTGAAGTTTGGCCACCATGGGCCAAGCGGTTCGTGTAAAGAAGAATTTTGAAATCTCTAATAAAAGAACGACCTTTTGACCTTCCGGCGGCCATCTTGGATGACATAACCATCCGATTTCGACAAAAAATTAACCAGAGTCATCGCCTCGCTGATACCTTCGATTTTATATATGACATGACCATATTCGGTCAAAAATAAAATTTGACCCCAATTTGACGCCACGGGCCACACCCATTTTTGAACCCGGGGTCACCATTTTCACAACTTTGAAAGAGCATTGTACATCGATCATTCCAACCAAGTTTTGTCGAAATCCGGTAGGCGGTTCTTGAGAAGAAGATTTTTGAAGAATTTGTGTTATTTTTAGACGGCGGCCATCTTGGATTACGTATTGACGTCAGTTTAACAATTTTATAATCCCCTACCTAAGAACCATGACCATGAAGTTTGGTGACTATAGGCCCAATGATTACCGAGGAGAAGACGTTTGAAAATGTTCACGGACGACGGACGGACGACGGACGACGGACGACGGACGGACACATTGCGGTAACAATAGCTCTCATGAGCTTCGCTCAGGTGAGCTAAAAATTGATATTTCAGAAGTTGAATTGTCCAAAAGGCATCGATGGACTTTACATGGTGCAACAGACACAGCCGTTGACACACTTCCACATTCACAGAGGCGGGCGTATACCTTACATTTTTCTTTGACGTTGCTTCAGTGACTTAATGACGACCAGCGTAGGACCAGATCAGACTGCGCGGATGCTGATCTGGTCCTACCCTGGTCGCACACATGGTACGGTCCCTTCTACCAGCCGGGGGGTCCATAATGCACTTCATGTCCTATATCAGGCTGGGGCACAGATACACAAGAACAGCGGGCCGTAAACAATCAATCGGCCGAACTTGAGAGTTATATAAATGGATTAGATAGCGAGAGAATCGCGTCAATCAGAATTTCGCAATTCCATTCGATCTGATAGCACAAACATTATTGTAGAACAAGGCAAGTCGTGCAATAAAATATCATTACGCAGTGGAAACAAATTGGAAATTGAAATTGCATGCCTTGTCGGGTAATATAATGCATAAACAAGGCGATATTCTGGCTAATTTTCAGACCAGATTTTCAGGGGAAAATGTTAATACTTGGCTATGCGGCCTGCATGAAATAATAGACCCAGACGCGCACTCATTGTAACTAGGAATTATTCCATATTCGGGGACTTGGCCATCATAAATTATCAGGAAAATTATCGTTGGCCTGTTCCCTTTCAGACATTCCTGCTACTTATAATACCGTACGTGTAACGTTGCTGCGATCACCATCTCAGTTGCACCTTTTGGAACCTCTCTAAGACGAACAACGTACTGTCTGTTCCACGTTTTGCTGCCGACGAACTTTTAGACATTAAACACATTAAATCTAAAAAATATTTAAAAGTAAGTACTTTTTCACCAATAACAAAAAGAGCCACCCTCACCAAAAAAGATTATTTGATGAAATTCCATCAAATATTGATTTTATTGCGAAAAAAATATGTTCCTATGGGAATGTAACATGGGGAGTCTGGCGAGATAGCTTGAAAATGATGTAACTAAGAAAACAAGTTACATTTTGAAAATCGGTCCACAAATAAAAAAGAATATTTAAAAAAATCTATTTTTAGCCCCCATGTTAAATTCCCATAGGAAAGACGTTTTTTCGCAATAAAATCAATATTTGATGGAATTTCATCAAATAAAATTGTTTGGAGAGGGTGACTTTTTAGTTATTGATAAAAAAGTACTTAATTTTTTTTTTTTTAGATTTAATGTGTTTAATAGCCAAATGTTTGTTGGCAGCAAAACGTGGAACATACAGTAGTAGTTCTGCAATCATACTTTTATTGGCACGCAATCGATCGTATAGTGGAATTAGCCTATATCTCAAGAGTCCCGGGTTAACACCCGTGCCCAGACTACTAAACGGCGCCCCAAGGCGACCCAAGGCGACCTTCTAACCAACCAAATTGAGTGTATAGCACTGGTGAGTACGTTGTTCACTGATTAGCCATTCCCAACAGACGTCCTTATATATTCTACGGATGACATTTAATGATATTTCATCAGAATTTCCCGATTGAACTGGCCCCCGCTGATGTGTCTAAATATTAGTATGCACCCAGTAATACTTTATTTAATATCTGATGAACAGGCCATATCGTTATATACTGTGTGCACTCACACGTTTAAACACGTTATGAAGCAGTTAATTAACGCTAATTAGTTAATTATCCTAGAGCACGTAAATACCATGCTAGGTCGCATTATAGGCTGTTTGGGAGTGCAGTTGGGGTCCTAAACTTCTCGACTAAAATGTTCGTAAGTTCAAATTTAAGATCGTCTGTAACTTTCAATCTATGGATTTACATTTATTGAGCATAGGCTGCATATGCAGCCTATGCTCAATAAATGTAAATCCAATAATTGTTTTCAAGAAAACATTATTAATGCGAAATTTACAGACTATCATAATGTTGCACTTACGAACATTTTAGTCGTAAGAAGTTTAGTGAAACGGGCGCCTGATGTATGGAGACTCAGTCGTAGCAGGGTTGTCATTTGGTTAGGATACTATAGCTTGCGTTAGTCAAGGTAAAAGGAGATCAAGCATAAAGGGTCCTTATATGATAATACTAATTAGTTTATGTATTTATTTAATTGTGTTTAACGGCCTGTCAACTGTTTTTGGTCTTTTAGGCCAGACATGTCCAGATTCACAAGCCCATTTCTGCAGTCATATCCCTCTGATTTAGGATCGTCTAGACATTTCAATTGATATATTTACATGTATTGAGCATAGGCTATGCTCAATAAAAGTAAATCCAATAATTGTTTACAAGAAAACATTGCACTTACGAAAATTTTAGCAGAACGAAGTTTAGTGAAACGGGCCCCAGATCAGCATGTGTATTAGGGCATACATAGCTGTTCAATCAACCATAGAAGTAAACTATGTATACATGGTGCACGTGCATACTTAGACCATCCGAGCGTCCATTGAATGCTATAGACATGGGGGCCGTTTCACCAAACTTCGTACGACTAAAAGTTTCGTAAGTGCAAAATTATGATAGTCTGTAAATTTCACATTAACAAGGTTTCTTTGTAAACAATTATTAGATTTACATTTATTGAGCGTAGGCTGCATATGCAGCATATGCTCAATATATGTAAATCCATCAATTTAAATTTACAGACGATCCTAATTTTACACTTACGTACATTTTAGTCGTACGAAGTTTAGTGAAACGGGCCCCGGGTATTGAACAGGATCTACGTATGATAGTCACCGGCGGGTGTCACACCTATATTTATTGGTAAACGATGTAATTGCTGATCTGGTATTAATGGTATTTTTGCTGAATTTATCGGGGATATAAACTTGGAAAAGTCGCGGGAATACTGGACGAGGCCTTCCGGCCTTCGTCCAGTATTCCCGCGACTTTTCCAAGTTTATACCCCGATAAATTCCACAAAAAGGCCATTCATTCCTATAATAATCGGCCACATAGGAAATTTCCTGTCTCCAGCGATTGTTGTTTCAATGTTTCAAGTCTTACAAGAGACGTGCCGGACGAACCGTGACGAAAACAATATACCCAATTGTGTTCTAAAAGAAAATGGTTATAGTAACGTCCACTGTATCAATGGAATATAATTCCCTATTTACTCAACTAAATCATTTACTCAACGAAATCGCTTATGATGCAATCATGTATCGTGTATAGCTTTAGACAGTTGAGAAACTACAAGAAAGCCCAGAATACCCTCTCATTTATACAGTGCAACCTCTCTACAACAGCCACCCATGGGAAGACACAAAACTGGCTGTTGTAGAGAGGTGGCTGTTGTAGGGAGGTTAATGCTAAATTAAATTTGGCAGTCCGTTGTTTATTTATTTTCTTCGATAATTCTCATCAAAAACATGCTTTGGCAACATTTTAGAATCATTTCCATTGGAAATGATTCTAAAATGCTGTCAAAACATGTTTTTATTTAGAAATAAGGCAAGCGCAACAGGAGACAACAATTTCAGTGATCAACAGTATAAGTGTTAGATACAGAGGAAATCATCCATTTGGGATTTAAAATAGCGGCTGTTATAGAGAGGGTGTTGTTGTAGAGAGATGGCCGTTCGGGGAGGTTCCGACTGTACACAGATAGCTGTTTAGCAATGCCAATACTTATTGGAATATTGACACAACCATATATCATCGTCTACCATATCCGCAATATAGACATTACTTTAACAACAGCTTATTAACCATTTCCATGAGAATTCACAGACGAATAAAATGCACTGTATGGCAAACAGCCACTTGAGACGTTTTTACCGTTGTTCGTAATGGAATAATTTGGGAGCCCGGCTTGGCAATATTCGCGAATCGACTGGAGAAAGGGATGATGCCAAATGTCACTGGTGATGCACTCCGCGCCGGCCTAAAACGTTTCACGTCGAAATAGGCGCCGGATTCCTGACGAATTTCATTCAGCTACATGCAGAATATACTGCATAAACAGACAAAGTTTTACACATGTTACTCAACAGAAAATGCGCTCATGCGATAGCTGTAAGTCTGGCTAAGTGACATCTCGTCATTAAGCCAGTGAAGACCAGTTAATGTTCTTGCAATCAGTGAAGACTCATATATGTGCAGTCTGATCTGGGTCTGTTATGTTAGAAACACTTATGTTGTGTGCTATTCAGTGAGAAATAAACGCTGAAATACAGCATAGGACCGGATCTCTATAAATAGATTTGCAAAGGGACATAACTAGCTACGATCCCTCATTATGCTCTAAATAATAGTATATATCCATATCTGACTGCTGCAGTATAGCTATACAGTGTAGTGTAGCACACTGCAGTACTCCGATAATGGTACATACAGTGGGGTCAGCGTGTAAGTGCACACACGAACAAACACGACAGGTTGGAACCAACCTGTCGTGTTCGTTCGTGTGTGCACTTACACGCTAACCCCACTGTACATACTGTTTGATCCGAGGTGCAGCAATAAGGTTCTCGGACTTTCATGTTAAAATGTTTACTTTAACTGCAACATTGCTCATCTTTATATGACATTTACATGTGGTCAAACTGAATTGCTTTGCAAATAAAAATCATACTTTTCGACAAACCGTTCCCACTTAATAACTGTATTGCTGCTTCAACCAAAGCAATGTCCCAACAATGCACTGGACCAGTTTCGACTTTGCTCGTTTGAACACAAACGTAAGACGTAAAAGAAGTATGTATAGCAGCGAATTTAAAGTCTAAATGTATGACGTAACGTCAATGGACGGAGCAAAGCTCGGTGTTTTTCTTTGTGGTTGGTTGAATGGTGACACTACGGAGAAACATCGTCGCAGGTACATGTATATGACATAATTGAGGTACGTCATGCGATTTTGTGCCTTCGGAAATCTGCGTAATTTCATGAAATACGTTTACAAACTTTATAATTATTTCCGTAAATGGCGTCAAAACTTTTTACTTTATTTATGAACAATATTGTAAATTTTATAAACGTATTTAATGAACTTACGCCGATTTCGAAGGTACAAAATCACATGGCGTGTCTCATATGTGTACATTTGTATATGCAGGTTATTAATGTATGATGGACCGAATCAGGTGTTGAATTGCATTATCAAAAAGAAAACAACAGTTGAACACAAACGCGCTAAATAGAGCAAATGTAGAACAGACACTTCATCAAGAGTATTTAGAGCATTGGATGACAAAAACCTACTGTCTGTTCCACGTTTTGCTGCCGATTAACATTTCGCCATTAAACACATTACATCTAAAAATATATTTAAAAGTAAGTAATTTTTCATCAATAACAAAAAAGTCACCCTCCCCAAAATAAATTAATATTGATTTTATTACGAAAAAAGATTTTCCTATGGGAATTTAACATGGGGAGTCAATTTCCAAAACTTTTCGTTTTTTGATCCAAAAAAACGAAAACATTTGGAAATTGACTCCGAAACCTGGCGATATAGCTTGAAAATGATGTAACTAAGAAAACAAAAGTTAGATTTTGAAAATCGGTCCACAAATAAAAAATTATTTTAATAAAAATCTATTTTTAGCCCCCATGTTAAATTCCCATAGAAAAATCGCAATAAAATCAATATTTGATGGAATTTCATCAAATAATTTTTTTGGGGAGGGTGACTTTCTGGTTATTGATAAAAAAGTACTTACTTTTAAATATTTTTTAGATTTAATGTGTTTAATAGCCAAAAGTTCGTCGGCAGCAAAACGTGGAACAGACAGAACATACAATGGAACCGGTTACAGTGCACAAAAACTCGACACCCAAATGGCGCATGTGCGATGAAAATGTGCATTTGAGCTTGCGGAGAACACCCTGAAAGCGAATGAAACATTTACGGTAATGTTATGTAAAGTAAGACAACATCAAACTGCTCCGTTGCGACGTTGATACAGGTAAATAATTGGCTAGTGTACCAAATTATAGTATTTACTTCATGGAACCCACATGCTATCGTCTGCAGAACCGAACCAGCTTTCGAATGACATATTTCACAACTGATTTGACCATTTGGTCCTTTAGAAGTAAACACAGTCCCATAACTGTATGCCTGCGACTCGTAGAACATGACACTGCCTCGTTCTCGAGTATGCCATACATATGGCATTATATTATACATTTAGATTTGTAACCGAATTGGGTATGGTTTAGGGCATGTTTACACAATGGGCAGAGTCGAATAGAGGCGACGAGTCTCATTGTGAGACACAGATCGAAAATTATACCATGTATAATAAGAAACAAGCTATGCTATACACTGTATAGGATTACTGTCTGTTCCACATGCCGACGAACTGTTGGCTATTCAACCGATTCAATGTAAAATATATTTAAATGTAAATAATTTCTCATCGATAACAACAAGTCTCCCTCTCCATTTACTTATTTGATGAAATTCCATCTGGGGAGTTAAGGGAAGGGTATAGAAACGAAAACATTTGGAAATTTACTCCGAAACGTGTCAAGATTACTTGGAAATGATGAAACTTAGAAAATAAAATAAATGTTTTAAGGAATCTCATGAAATATTTTTGATTGTGACATTTTTGTTATTGGTGAAAAAGTACTTACATGTAAATATTTGTTTAGATATAATGTGTTTAATAACCAAAAGTTCGTCGGCAGCAAAACGTGGAACAGACAGTAGGAGAATAGACGAACGTCGATGTCAGCATAATTATGTTGGGTATAGACATATAGTACAGTCAAATGAGAGAAATAAACTGATGAATGGCTAATGACCTGCCCTTGGAATAATTCCGCAACGCAAGCCACTCTTCAATGTATTTGACATGGCTCGTTTGTAGCTGTGACTGAAGAAATGGGCGTATGGATTGTGCGACCAGTGCGGTTCCAGATCAGCCTGTGCATCGACGACCCCCACCCAGCCTCGAGGTCCACTTTTTTAGCATCGCGGTCCACTTTTTTAGCCTCGAGGTCCACTTTTTTAGACCCCCTTAGATACGTCAGGCCCATTGGGCCTTCGAAACGCCCCCCCCCCCTTCAAACAGGTCTGGCTACGGGCCTGCATCCGTCAATGAAACACCCGTCATGCCTCTAACAAGCCATTCAGATCGTTATCGGGCTACAGGAGTGTGCTATCTCATCAGGAGCTACACTAGTCAACAATCCCATAAGCCCCATCCCCATGAACATCAAGCAGTGCAGACACTGTTAAGCCTTACACTGCTGAATTAAATGTTGTCGTTTGCTGGTTTTGTTTTATTTTTTTATCAAATACATGGTTTGACAGCGCTTTAGAAACATTTCCAATGGAAATGTTTCTAAAGTGCTGCCAAACCACGTTTTTATTGAGAATAAAACAAAATATTATTCAACAGCAGACGACAATGTTTTTGTTTCCCGCGTTCTAAGGGTTACAAGTGTTCGGCGTCACTGAATGAAATGAAGTATCGTATCTAGTTATTTCCCTTTGCAAATATAGTTGTATATAGCTGTGCAGTCTGATATGAGTCTACACTGATTGCAATAACATTAATAAGTGTGGAAATATGATCTGGCAAATAGTGTAGTCCCTGATCAGATTGTAGGATGGACCAACGCTAATCGAAAACACTGTAATAACTCCGATTTACAACAATGCAATGAATGAATGTAGGTTCATCGCATTTCGGACAGATTCCACGACGTAATGGCGCAAACATCAGACAACAACATATATATATCAGTTTCAAAAACATGATGTATGTTTAACATGTTCCTCGATTACTATGATACATTATCAAAAGCGTCCACCTATAGAAAAGTGTGTCAATGTCTGACCAACATTACCAGGTCACCATGCCAGACATGCTTTGCAAACATTATCATTACAATATTAACAAATATGAGACAAGCCGTGTGATTTTGTACCACATTTTGGACCTCTTTTATACTGTTTATTTAACAGATGGTCATTATTTTGGTGCCATGTGTGTATTTTTGTGGATTTGGGTGGATTTCGTTGGTTTATGGTTTATGGTAATTTACATAGTTTGCGCAACTAATAATGCTCAATCATTACAGACGACACACATTGTCAATTATCATTCACTGTTCCGAACTTTCGTATCCCTTTTATATACTATATTACCTTACTTATAATTCGCGGGAGGTGGCGTTAATTGTATGTTGGTAACAATGCACCCAAACTACCAGAGATACCGAAATAATCCAGAAAACACCGAAATATTAACCGTTCTTTAAGAACCTGTGCCTAAGACGTGGGATTTTACAAAATTTGCGATATTTTCTGTAAATGGCGTCGTAGGCCGTCAAAATGACAAGATCAAATGTGGAATAGATGTCGACATCTGCTATGAGATTATCTTAAAATGTTAATTTCATTTACGAAAAATATCGCAGTTTTTTATAACTATTTTTCATGAAAAGTCGCATATATTGGCTTGTCTCGTATCATGTTGCAATTTTCGTACGTCATGTTTTACCCACAGATGGACAGCAGATACCGAGGTATGAAGAATTCTGTTTGTGTCATCTATAAAACTGATTGAATATATTAGAGAACACCAGACCGTATCATTTCCCGTGAGTAACGGCCCTATTACACAAACACATCAATATAAAGAGCACGCTGCCAAACATTGAAGCTATCCCGTTGCTATTATCATGTATACGAAGTAAATATCCAACAATGACAGATTAATGGCCTTAGCCAGACTCATGTGAGACACGCCATGCGATTTTGTACCTTCGGACATCTGCGTAAATTCATTAAATACGTTTACAAAATTTACAATCTTTTCCGTAAATGGCGCCAAAAGTTTACAAAAGTTTCAGAGTACATGCGGAATTATATTCCGCATGTACTCTGGTAATGTTGTCAACTTATGACTTTATTTAACATTTTGTAAACGAATTAAATAAAATTACGCTGATGTCCGAAGGTACAAAATCGCATGGTGTGTCTCATATGAAGGCTAATGTTGCCGGTTTGTCTTCCTTATTACTGTCCCAGGGAAACACGTAACATCCCAAACACTCCCGTATCGTCCGTAGCGGACGATACGGGAGTATTTGAGTGCGACGATACCACGACTACTGTGTGTTCAACGTTCCAGATACCCTCTAGTTTTGTATTAACATATTCAAATCAAATGAAACTTTTATTGAGAAATTGAGTTAATTATTGATTTTATTGAAAGATATAACACCAATATTCTGCTTTAGGGGCGAAACTAGATTTTTAAATAACTATCATTTGTCATCTGTACAACTGATGGAATATATTAGAGAACGCAAGAACATATCATTTCCCGTGAGCAACGACTTTATTACGAAACACATTAATATAAATAGTACGCTTTATTTTCAAAATTAGTTTTCACTTGTTTTCTTAATGTGATCATTTCCAAGTTATCTATATCACACTAGACATATGCCAAACAATTACATATGAAACAAGATGTGATATATTGTCTTTATTTAAAGGTACAAGCCCACTCAGTAGGTACACAATGTTCTTTATCCCGTCAGCACAGTGCGTATGTGCCGTAAAACACGGTGCCGTGAAACATTTTTGATATCCTGTCAATACTACCTAATCACTGCGTATGAATATGTGCGGTTGTCATGCTAGTAGATTCTCCTGGTTATTGTTTGCTTTGTAAAGCTATTTGTAGTGTTGACGGGATAAACAGAATAGTAGGTTAGTGGCGCGGCACGGAAACGGGAAAAGTCACCATCCCAAAAAAAAATGTATTTGATGAAATTCCATAAAATATCGATTTAATTGCGAAAAAGAAAATTTAACACGGTTATCGCCCCTGATATCAGTGTGAACAATGAAGTCTGACATAAAATGTATAATAATGTGGGATAATGGTGAATGACCAGAGTGGGCATGCAACTTTAATATATTTGAATTCCCCTGTTCGTCCCTTTGTTCACCCGGTATGCCAAACTTATTCAGGAGACAACGTCCGCGACAGTGGCATACATTATTTACAATTGAATGATTTACCATATATGAGACTCGCCATGGGATTTTGTACAATATTTTCCATAAATTTCGTCGAAAGTTGACAAAATTTATATTCCGACTGCAGCAGAAATAGGCCTACCACGTGTCTACTCTTTGACTCGTTTCAATGTCGATGCAACATTTCTCGACGACCAAGCCAAACATATACTACACATTTAGTGGCCACAAAGACCATCACGTCCCATATGAATTCTCATTTTATGCGATAACACTCGGGCAAATTCATATTCATTTCGTCATATAGTGGTACATGTATTTGCACATGTATCTTCAATCTGTCTTTATTTTTATTTTATTTGGGCGGATCGCCCAAATAAAATAAAAATAAAGACAGTTTGAAGATTACCGGAGTTTTAACTTTGAATATATATAGAACTATAAATATACAAACCCGCAGTAACCGCCAGAGAAAAGAATGATACAAATTTCCCAACACCAGGGGCCCGTTTCACTAAACTTCGTACACCTAAACAATTTCCAGATTATCTTTATTTGCACTTACGAACATTTTAGTCGTACGAAGGTAAGTGAAACGTCCCCCTGGTACATAAGCTAACATTAGTCTCACGAGAACACGATATACCAAAGAAAACACACACACTCGCAGTGACCTGTATAACCAGCGACAAGAAAACCGGCAATAAGCCCAACGGAATTCAATTTTACACCTACATACGTGGAGATACCAGGCGATTCGGGAATAAATGTAATAGGAAATAGGAAATAGCGTCTCTATCGTATGTTCGATACTTATGCCCAGTTGTTCTCATACATATTACTTTTAAACACGAGTTTTATATTGAATCTGATACAAATGATACAACACGATTGATGGTAAATATGTGTCACGATCCTTAAGAATCGCTTTATAGTACCGCCGATTTGTGAATACTTTTCACGAAATTGCGCACTTCGTGTCACAAGCATGAAACTTGGCACGATGATAAAACATGATGCACTGAATATTTTTGGATATGGAGGCAATCGAAAAAAGTCAAGATGGCCGCCATATTCAAAATGGCCGCCAAGCTGTAGTCTATCGATATAGGTTCTTCTATGTAAATTTCCTTTGAGATAAAGTCCTGAAAATTTCACAAAATGGTAAATTTGAATCGTAGCATTGGAAACAAAATCCGAAAAATCAATAAAAAAGCAAGATGGCCGCGAAATCCAAGATGGCCGCCTTAATAGACATTTTTCGGTAAAATTGCTCCATATTTTAACATTTTCATTGGAAAGCGAGCCGATTGTGTGCCTAATTTTAATTTTCCCTACGTATTCACAGTCAATGACGCTTTTATGTATACATTCGCCATTGATTTAATGCATCTTGCAGACCGTGTATGGCATTATCAAAGTACAATGTACATGCATGTGATAGCGAAATTAAGACATAGCTTGATAACAAGCACATAAGCCCATTGTTCATGGATACGCTAACTTGACGTATAGTATGTCGTTGGAAGCTGTTTTAACACCGCTGCGTGGGACCGGCCGGCGCCCACAATATTCCCCCCCCCCCCCGCGAGTATGTAGTTAGTTATCTTTGTCGGCCGCCCACCATATCGTCGGCCGCCCACACGAATCGCTGATTTGGTATCTCCGGGGTGTACATGTATTTTAAATAAATCAATTGCAGCGTACGAGGTATAAAACACAGCGTTGTTATTCTCGACAACAATCAGTTTGAACGTAATGAGTACAGAAAAAGCATACTGACACCAATCTGACAGGTATGACGTCAGAGTAAAAATATCACAGCGCGTCAGAGTAAAAATATCACAGCGGTGTTAATATTGATAAAGCCAATAAACAGCTATATTATGCAAGTCGAATGTACTTGGTACCAAATCGTTGCAGTCAACCTCAGACTGCCATGACGTAAACACGTTGTATTGCATCACCGACGAATAATACTAGAGCAGATCTATACATAACTATATTTTTAATTTAGCTTTGTAAATTAAAAACATTTGTCGCAGTGTCGTAACCAGGTGGTAAAAGGATAAACCCTCGGCCTGTTGCTGGTTTGCGGTGTGTTATTGTTTATTATAGGTCTCTTAGCAACTACCTCGTCGTTATAAATTACAGCGTTGTTAAGAAAACGCAAAGAAAACGATAATTGAATTTGTCGCGCGAATTCGTCGATAATCGAACGTATCATGGCTGATACTGAACTTACCGAAGATCGAACGGATGTAGTTGGTGGTGATCAGCATAAACCTGATCGCCCAATTGACTGGGAACTGTGTGTTTTGTGTCAACACGCAACACGCGATGTTCTTCAGTGCCCGGCTGACACAAAGAGAGCAAATGCCGGTGCTGGATACGAATATTGGCACGGAACCTTGAAGAGTTTAAGCAGCTTGGATGCTTACCAGCAGATATTGACGTCGCTAGCTTATCTCATCCAGATGGGCTAGTGGACTCATTCACACGGCATAGAGCAAAGTGGCACAAAACATGTCGCAACACAGTTGATAACAGAAATCTACAACGAGCAAAAAAGAGACGATACCCCGACGATGATAGTAAACCTGGAAGTAGTAGCCAATGTCAGTCGAAGGTAACGCGATCTACCTCTGGTACAGTGCAAGAGAAGTGTAGCACTTGCTTCTTCTGTGATGCAGGGTCGGAATCAGGTGATCTTAGGAAAGCATAAATTTTTCGTTTACACAAACGTGTAAAACAGTGTGCTGAAATCTTAAATGATAGCATGCTGTTGGGTAAGCTTAGTGCAGGTGACATGATGGCACAAGATGCTGTGTATCATGTCAACTGCCTGTCCTTACTGTACAGGAAGGCAGCAAATGTGAGTACCGATGATGCAGAAGAATACCAGGATAAAAGGACGCACGGCATTGTCCTTGCAGAGCTTGTAACATATATAGATGACGCTAGAACAGAGAGTGGTGACGTCCCATTAGTATTGAAACTAGCAGATTTGACAAAGATGTACACGTCACGATTACATCAACTCTGTGTTGATGTATCGGGTAGGCTACAGACTACACATTTCAAAAACAGACTTCTGGCTCACTTTCCGGACATGGAAGCGCACAAGCATGGTCGGTACGTTTTGCTTGCATTCAATGAGGACATTGGTATTGCCCTAAAAACAGCTTATGACAGGGATTTTGGCGACGATGGCATTATTCTTGCTAAAGCAGCCACAATTGTCCGCCGAGACATATTTAGCAAAGAAAAGTCAGTTTTTACTGGTTCGTTCGATAACAGTTGCTAGCAAAAGTCGGTTCCACAGTCACTCACAACACTGGTTGACGTGATCTTACGTGGACCGAATATCAACACCAAATCTGGTAACGTACCTGAGGCTCAAGCATCCCTCACTATAGCTCAGCTGTTGCAATTTAATTGCACGATTCGACGACGTGAAGGCTCAACTGCGTCATATCACAGGAAATCTCGAGAACCTCCACTTCCAATATATACAGGTCTATTGTACACGCCGAAATACTAGAAAGCGTGGTCTCATAGACAAGTTGTATGACTTGGGTCTTTCTATTTCCTATGACAGAGTACTGGATATATCCACAGAAATGGGAAATAGTGTCTGCAAGCAATATGAGAAGGACTCGCTTGTGTGTCCGCCGAAACTTCGTAAAGGCATTTTCACTACCAGTGCTGTTGATAACATTGATCATAACCCGACATCCACAACAGCACAGGGTGCCTTACACGGAACATGAATATCCATATTTCAACATCCCACTTCAGAGTGTGGTGGAGAGGATAGAGGGGTGATCGTCATTGATGAGAAGGAAACTCAAAATCGAAAATCTATATCAGCATTACCAGAGACCTACACGAGTATAATCCTGTTATATTACGTGAGAAAGAGCCATATGTACCTGAGGGTCATGGATCCTTAAGCGAAGAGTGTGCAAGCATGACGTATGTTTGAAACAGCAGTATGAGTGGCTAGACCATACGAAAAATGTATGTCAACTGGCAGGTGCTGACCAGGACATGACTGTTTCATGGGCCGCATACCAATCGTCTGAAACAGAGTAGCACACTGCATGCGGTGAGATACCTGTGGAAATTAGTGTTCTGTTGCTCCTATTTCAAGAACAGGCGAAGTCACCTGCCATGATACGTCATGCAATGGATGTGATACGCCGCGCCACAGAGTTTTCTTAACCCCGCCAAATACCTGTCATGGCTTGTGATCAGCCACTGTATGCTGTCGCCAAAATCATACAATGGAATTGGCCAGATACGCATGGGGAAGGTCGATATTTGATCATGTTTGGTGGCCTGCACATAGAAATGGCCGCACTGAAAACACTTGGAGACTGGCTACAAGATAGTGGATGGACTGCTGCTATTGCAGATGCAAATATTGCATCTTCTGGCTCCGCAGATTCATTTATCAAAGCAGTACATGTGACGCAAACCCGACATGCACACCAAGTAACAGCAAGCAGTTTGTACATATTGATGAACGAAGCATACAAGAAGTACATGACCGGCTTGACAACGGAGGAACATCCGCTAACATTTGATGAATGGAGAGCGAAACGAGCTGCAAAGAGTCCACAGTTTCTGTACTGGTCCATTACACTTGATTTCGAGCTGACTGTGTTGGTGTTTGTTCGTCCATTCGCAGTGGCAATTTTCATTTGTACAGAGAAGCATTAACCAAACTGATACCCTGGTTCTTTGCGCTGGACCATTACGCACTATTCGCGATGGCTCCCAGTCCACCTTCGTGACATGATGTATCTCCCCAAATCGCACCCAAGTTTGGTAAAGGAGTTTGAAGCGGGACACTTTGTTGTTCACAAGTCACGCAGATCATTTTCTGCCATAGCCATCGACCACGCTCACGAGCAAAACAACAAATGTGTTAAGGGTGATGGGGGAGCGGTGGGGCTTACGGAGAATTCGGCTGAGCTTCTGAGGTGGATGGTATCAGGACCAGAGATGGCCAGAGTGGTCGGTGAGTTTCAAGCATCTCTAGAACATGTCAAACCCGATCAGAGCCACGGTCCCAATCTACACAATCACGAACAAGTAAAGAGCACTCAGACAGCATTTCAAAGACAGGTGACTGCGCTTTGTTCTGTGATAGAGAAAATGGGCAATCCATTCATGGATGACAGTTGCGATCTTTTAGTACTAGATACGCGAGACATAATGGATTCAGAAGTCATAAACACAGTCCGGAACATTCAACAGGAAGGAACAAAGCAATTCCAGAGTTTCTTCGACAGTCGTCTTGACAAAAGATCTACTGTCACTGTTTCAGCCAATCACGAGAAACAAATTCGTGCTGTTTGGCTCTCTACCGACACGAACTGTATCAAAAGAAAAGCAACAGCTTATGTCCCTGAAAAAGAAATGTTCCTTGTTCTCGCAATTATACATCTCATGTCAGGTCCGCGGTGGTGACCTTGATGAGTTTTTTAGTCATTAGAACCAGGCATGTCCACCATCCATTTCACAACTTGGACAATTACGCACGGGCACGAAGTCTGATCTTGTACACTGTTTGGAAACACTGGTTGATGCCGAAGAAGATGCACCTGGGGTTGAAACCTTACTTCTGGATGGCGCCGCTGTTGTACACATGTTGAAGCCCGGTGCTGCGAAGACATTTCAATCATACGCACATGATGTATTCGTAAAGTATGTCAACTCACAGCTGCAGCATGTTAGGAGAATCGACATTATCTGGGATTCCTACAACCCCGACAGTTTGAAAGCGACGGCACGTGCAAAACGAGGAAGTGGCACCCGACGGCGAGTCCATCCGGACAATACATTACCTGGCAATTGGGACTCATTCCAGAAACTATCTGAGAACAAGACAGAACTCTTCAAGTATCTGGCAGATGTGTCCATGGCGATCGGAAATCGCGATAAGCAAGTTATTTCCACTTATGGAGATGCTGTACTGTGTAACCATGACAGAGATATTCGCAATTTGTCGCCATGTACACAAGAAGAAGCCGACACTAGACTACTGCTGCATGCAGCGGATTGCGTCCGGTATGGGTACAAGCGTGTGATGCTTAGAACAGTAGACACCGATGTTATTGTGTTGGCAACAGCCATGTTTCGAAAATTGGCTGCTACGGAACTGTGGATAGCATATGGTGTCGGCAAGAAGTTTAGGTACATTCCTATCCATGGTATAGCTGACGCTTTGGGACATGATAAATGTAAAGCGCTACCAGTTTTCCATGCGTTTACTGGTTGTGACCAGACGTCATCCTTTGCCGGAAGAGGAAAGAGAACTGCATGGGAAACGTGGAAGCTTGACAATGAGGTCACAGGCGCATTCATGGCAATGAGTAATGTCCCTACCATAGACATGGTAGACCAGCAGATGCCATCCATTGAGCGTTTTGTCGTATTGTTGTATGACAGAACAAGTACCTGCATGACGGTGAATGAAAACTCGCAAATACTTGTTCACTAGGAAAGGAAGGGTGATGGACGCTATTCCACCAACCGCTGCCGCGTTGTATGAACATGCTAAGAGGGCGGTTTATCAGGGCGGGTCATTGCTGGGGACAAACACTATCACCATGTCCCGTGCTTCCATCTCCATCGGAATGGGGTTGGACCCGACTGAGTGCACTGGTATGGGAACCAGTTTGGACCACACTTCATGAAGCATCAAAGGTGTGCCACCAACTCATCAAATGTGGTTGTCAGCCTGCCAAAGGGTGCAGTGGGCATTGTAAGTGTGTCAAGGCATGTATGAAATGCACAGCTCTCTGCAAATGTGGCGGTGACTGTGAACGTGAGTAATCAATCTGATAGGACGACTGTAGAGAAAACAAGCTGATCCCACAAAACACTTTTACTTTACAATGTAAAGACGACTTTCAGAGTTAAAATCGAGGACAACTACATCAAGGTACTTTACTCCGTGACATTGGTAATTTGTGGTCCAAAATACAACGCAGCAGAAAATAAACGTCGAAAAGTCATTTTATGAAACTTCCGAGTGTGGTGGCCATCTTTAAATGAGTGTCATCTTGAATAATTTCAAGCTGTTCTACATAATAAATCATATGTAGACCCAGTGTTATAATTTTTACCAGAACAAACCATTGCACTTTGACCGCTTGTTTGTCTCATGAAATTCATAACTAAATGCCGTAAAATAATCATAATTTTTGGCGGTCCATCTTTAAAATCTCCGCCATTTTGAATGTTGTATATCACATATCATCATAAAATAATCTGCAATCAGAACTATGTCGTTTATAATTATTTGCTAGCTGAAACTCTCGAAAAAACACATTAATAAGAAATATATGTAAGAAAGAAGTGAGATGGCGGCCATCTTGGAAATGGCGGCAATTTTGAGGTTTTTTGCTTGCGTCCATATCACAAAATGATCAGTATGTTAAACTCTACCAGTATGCAAAGTTTCATACTTGTGCCAAAAAGTGCGCAATTTTCGCACAATTCGGCGGTACTATTAGTAATGTAGTGAAAACAATCATTAATGTGCACAAAAAGATATGAATTCACGAAACGTTATGACGTCACGAGTTCCGTGTCATCAACAAAGCCACATAACTACAAACGTCTTACCTACAATTTATGTTCTACGTATATATAATAATAAACTGATTTTCATTGGGGCCTTACCAGTATTTCGAACTTTTTGTTAACCCCTCGTATAACAATTTACAAGCCTAGACGCATACATCGGTATGTCTGGCCGTCCTAATGACCCGCAACTTGGGAATTCAATAATAAAACATTGGTTTCCAGTCAATCACATTATCAGCTTCGTCTGCGGTGGTTCGGCAATTCCGGGCAATTTTATTTCACAACAATTACAGTGTATAAAGTAAAGTACAAACACGAATTGAAGAGTCACATGCACATGATTTCAGAAGTATCCAAACTAAACGTGCACGAACATGGTATTACCAGGGGGCCGTTTCACTAAACTTACTACGACTAAAATGTTCGTAAGTGCAAATTTAGGATCGTCTTGAAATTCCAATTGATGGATTTACATATATTGAGCATAGGCTGCATGCAGCCTATGCTCAATAAATGTAAATCCAACAAGTGTTTACAAGAAAACAGTGTTAATGTGAAATTTACAGAATATCATAAGTTTGCACTTACGAACATTTTGGTCGTAAGAAATTTAGTGAAACGGGCCCCAGATACTCGCTGTTCGATATTAACCCTGACAAGGCGAGAATTCAATACATTTTATTCACTCTAAGCCACATGCGTGACACACGAGGTATACAACAGATTACATAATACAACGATGGGTACAAATACAAAATGCATATGTATAAGCTCACTAGTCATTATAACCATAAAGCATTTCCTTATAAAAATAGCTAAATTTCTTAATTGTTTTCCAGATTTTTTCTCAAATAGCTGTCCGAATTTTAAAGTATTTGGTCTTCTAAAATAAAATGGCTTGATATACCGTTTTCGAACTTCATCATAGAAGCGGCACTGGAAAAGGAAATGAAACTCGTCACCGAGAGCACCAGCGCCACATTTGTTGCAGACCCTGCTTGCTTTCGGCACACCTGTCCATCTACCAGTTTCGACCGCCAGTCTATGATTACAAGTTAGAAATCGGGGGCCCGTTTCACTAAACTTCTTACGACTCAAATGTTCGTAAGTTCAAATTTAAGATCGTCTGTAAATTTCAATTTATGGATTTACATTTATTGAGCATAGGCTGCATATGCAGCCTATGCTCAATAAATGTAAATCCATCAATTGTTTACAAGAAAACATTGTTAATGTGAAATTTACAGACTATCATAATTTTGCACTTACGAACATTTTAGTCGTAAGTAGTTTAGTGAAACGGGCCCCCCGGTAAATTCGCAGGTGTACGGAGCTCCGCAGGGGACGTAGAATTATTTTTGTTATTAATTCGTTCCGACGAAATAACAATTCGTTCCCACGAAATAACAATTCGTTCACTCAATTTAACAATTCGTTCCCACGAATTAACAATTCGTTCCCTCAATTTAACAATTCGGGAATTGAGGGAACGAATTGTCATTTTGTGGGAACGAATTGTTAATTCGTCGGAACGAATTAATAAAAACAAATCCCTGTCCACTGCGGGGCGCCATGCATGTGCATGTATTTACATGTATATCATATTTGCACTTTAAATGTGTACCTGGCTACTCGCAAGCACTGGGAATCGTGGTGAAAGCAAGATTGGGTTCCATCCCGTCTCAATCACAATCCCATGTGACGGGATTTAGCCAGATAGCCGAAAGGTCATGCTATCTACCATCGCCACAAGGGCTTCGTTTAATTACTTTGGCTGGAAATCAAAGTTTGTCTTCTCCAAGGATATATATGAGACACGCTATGTGATTTTGTACCTTCGGACATCTGCGTAATTTCAGTAACTACGTTTACAAGATTTACAATATTTTTCAGAAAGAAAGTCAGAAGTTGACAAAACTTTCAGAGTACCTGCGGAATATAATTCCGCATGTACTCTGAAAGTTGTGTCAACTTCTGACGTCATTTACGGAAAATAATGTAAATTTTGTAAACGTATGTCATGAATTTACGCAAAGGTCCGAGGTACAAAATCCCATGGTGTGCCTGATACATGTATGTTGCGAGGAAGATCATATCAATGCGGACCAGCGTAGCCCATGATTAGTTTAGCCGTGTACTCTCATCATGGCATACATTGTTCGCCATTGTTAGTACTACATGCCGGCTGCGTTAATCTTGCCCAGATGTCAACGTTTGTGAACCTCAATTGGCACTCTCAACTCGCAATAAAGCAGTTGGATTGGCTGAGTCTGAGCTGTTTCACAGCTCAGGAGAGCCAATCGAGGAGATTGATTCACGCACAATATCCAAGTATATATAACTTAAAAATAAATTCAAACACATGTCTTGGCAAGATTAGCGCTTGCGGTGGTGTATCAAAAATGTTATTGTCCGATGTTAACCCTTACAACGCTGAAGTAAATTTGTCGTATGCTGAATTATTTTGACTTTTCATTTTTCTCGATGAGAAACATGTTTTCCCAGCACGTGAGAATTGTCTCCAATGGAGACGATTCTCATGTGCTGGAAAACATGTTTTACTGAGAAATACGTTAAAAAAAACACAAAAAAACAGCAGACGACACTATTTGTTTCCCGCCTGTTAACAGTTAATCCGGACTACGCCTCGTAAACAAATTAATACTAGAATTATAGATGGGCAGACGAGTTATGAGCTGCCAGAATATCCGCCCGGTGCCAATACGTTTGCAGACGTATTGGAATCGACTTGATGGACCGACCACAATCTATCCGCACGGCACCAACGTGTCAAATATCCTTGTGACGGCGCCTCAAACTAGTTGGAACGATTTCAAGTAAATGAAGTATGTTCTGACGGTTTGGGAACTTAATATTTACATATGTAATGGTGTCTAATGGCCTTTCAATAGCTTTGCTCAATTTAGAGGGGTTAACGGGGTCGAGTCCAATATTTTACCTCTTGTGATGTGGGTGAGGGAATGGGGGGGGGGTGAGGGTGGGGGATCCAAAAATCAGAACAGATTATTTACACAAAACTATATACATGTATATTCAGTCCTGAAATTAGAATAAACTGACCTGATGCCAGGTCATCACCACACCAGAGTCACTTAGCCCCACTCCCTAAAAGTAACACGTTTAGTACTAATCTTTACTACTTTTATAATGGATATAACCGGATGCAACTCATAATTGAGAGATTACGTACACTTTTGAGTGGACTGTTACAAGTTATTGTACGTTTTCGGTAGAGAATCGTCATTATCCGATTACATATTATAACTCCTTTCCGGGAACGCATTTCGTCTCACTCCCACAGGTGGAAGACTCGGACCTAGGAGCCAATACTTAACTCATTTGAAAAACGTTACCCAACCCACCCATTTCAAAACATTATACATTACAGTCTTTCCAAGGTAAGAAACAGGGGCCCGTTCCACTAAACTTCTTACGACTAAAATGTTCGTAAGTGCAAAATTATGATAGTCTGTAAATTTCACATTAACAATGTTTTCTTGTAAATAATTGATGGATTTACATTTATTGAGCATAGGCTGCATATGCAGCCTATGCTCAATAAATGTAAATCCATAAATTGAAATTTACAGACGATCTTAAATTTGAACTTACGAACATTTTAGTCGTAAGAAGTTTAGTGAAACGGGCCCCAGCTTCGCAAAAATGCAGTATTTTCGGGCTCGCTGAAACACCTCGCATTTCGATTTGTCTACTGATTTATGTCTCTGGTAATCTATAAATGTCTTAGGTATTTAAATATATTCACTTCAAGCATCTGCTTTAGCATTTCGTTAGTTACGGGCAAATTAGCTACCACAGACAAGGCGATAATTGTATGTCCGAATAAATGTCACACATTTTTGTGGGCTGTGGAAGCATAAATTACGTGTTAAATCGGGCCGAAATCCCATTAAAGTTTCAACATATTGACGTGGATCACTGCAATAAACATCAATAACTAAAATGTTACAATTTGTGACTAATCAGTATCATTCACTAACTTTGAATTATCTAAAACGTCCTTTTATTTTCATTTGCGTCCCAACATTTCGACATAGCCTTCCGTGAACTTTACTTTCGGATTCCTTTGTTATATTTGCAGAATTATCAATAATGACGTCACGGGCAAACCCGAATTGGAGTATCATAAATACTGCTATATTTGTTCAACCAATCAGGTGTCGATGCGTGAAGCGGGTTGTGTGAGATTCTTTCGGACAGAGAAATTCCTCTGTGACGCTGGTAGCTAAAATGCGTGTAACTAACAATATACTACACACAGATGTGTAAAGAGAATATATTTGGGGGCCTAATGCATTAATCTATTGCCAGAGACGTAAATCAGCAGAACAAAATCGAAACTTGCTGTGTTTGAGCGAGCCCGAAATTAAGCATGCCTCGGGAATTTCCACAAGCTCTCGTCTACCTTGGAAAAGGCTGTAATGTATAGTGTATGGAAATGGGTGGGTGGGGTAACGCTTTCCAAATGAGCCAAGTATTGGGTCTTAGGTCCGAGGCTTCCACCTATGCTTACTCCATGGTAACAGCCATATACGTATTATATGTGGCTATGACTAGATAAATGGCGCTTATGGATATTGCGACCAGTGTAGATCCAGATCAGCCTGTGCATGCGCACAGTCTGATCAGATATGCACTGTTCGCTATTCCATTAATGAAACAAAAGACATGTTTCTAACAAGCTACAATATTGTGTTATTGAATCAGGAACTACACTCGTCATACATCGCATACGTCCCATTTCACCAGTAACAGCCACAGCACCAAGCACCGAATGTTGGTCAGTTCATATTCGCACGTCATTGGTCAGAATAGACACTGGCATTTACACAATTGCATAATTGCCTACTTTTACCCACATCATTCAAGAAAATATTATATTAGAGAAGAAAGGCATTAGTGCTTGCCGACAGCTGCATGCATAATACTTCCATTTGCAATGACGTATTCTTCCGGCACTGGAGAGCCGACTATTGTTCATCGACGACTATCGGTCACGTTTATGATTCGGCCTGGTGAAATAACTTGGCCATTTTTGTAGCTATTTCAACTGTAGGATATTTTGAAGAAGTTTCACCATCAGTGAACATTAGTCGTCGACAATAGGCGTTGATGTGAGAGCTCACTATTGTGCATATGCGACTATCGTTCACGTGTATGATTAAGCCGGTAAAACCGGCTTAATCATACACGTGAACGATAGTCGTCGATGACCAATGGTCGGCTCTACACGCACACACAGGGGTAAACGTGTTCGGATACCCTGGCCTACATGTAACCCACTATACGGATCAAATTACAGTATATTAGAGGAAACACTGTTCATGCAACGCATGGCGAACAGGGTAGATCATGATCAGGCGGCCCATGCAGGCATACAAACGGCGTGTGTGTCATTTACCTACCGCTGATCATCTAGTTCCCCACACCTGAATAATTAAGTCACATAAATGGAACAGCAATGAATTGTTAAACGTAGCTATGACGACACGACCTTGTACGTAATGGATCTAACAATATCTGTCTTATCTTGGAATTCATGGGAAAGTGTCGTAAAATGTGGCTCTGACTGGAGAAATGGGGCATATGGGATTTGCGACCAGTTTAGCTCCTGATAAAATCAACAAAAAATACTATATGTAAACAAAGGTTTTTCATACCAATGCATTGGAAAATGAAAACATTCGTAATGATGCGGCTAATAGACGTACTTAATTTGAGTGACCAATTAATATGATTTTTATTAAATATTTATATATTCCATAACCGAGGCTATGTCGAGTTTCTTATAAAATGAGTTTAATAAAATGAGTTTAATAAAATGAACATAAAATATTACATGCACTGCATAAGCATAGCATGATGTATGGAAGGTGTATTGTTCACTAAATATGAGATACGCCACGTGCTTTTGTACCTTCGGACATCTGCGTAATTTCATGAAATACGTTTACAAAATGTACAATAATTTCCGTAAATGGCGTCAAAAGTTGACAAACTTGAAATACTCCGAAAGTTTTGTCAACTTTTGACTTTATTTATGAGAAATATTATAAATTTTGTAAACGTATTTAATGAAATTACGCAGATGTCCGAAGGTACAAAATCACATGGCGTGTCTCTGGCGATCTCATCTGCATATTTATTGTTATACACGTGCATAATATGATTTTAATACAACAATACTACACTGTGTTATTACATTGCGTAAGCCCATTTTATGCAAAAGGCATAACATCACAATAACACATTATCACACGTACAGATGGTGCCTTTGTGCGTTAACCCTTACATTGCAGAAATAAATTTTGTCGTCTGCTGAATATTTTTTATTTTCCATTTTTCTCATCAAACACTTGGTTTGGCAGCACTTTAGAATCATTTCCAATGGAAATGATTCTAAAATGCTGCCAAACCATGTTTTTACTAAGAGAAAAGACAAAATATGAATTAACAGCAGACGACTATTTACGGTTCCCGCATTCTAAGGGTTAATAAATTAGAGTTTGTGAAGCATGAAGTCAAGACACTTGTTAACGGGTATTGCTTATTTTCGTATTTCCATTTTTATCAAGAATAAATAGTTTGGCAGCACTTTAGAACAGCAGACGGCACTTTTCGTTTCCCGCGTTCTAAGGGTTAAGAACTATTCGCAATATCTGTGACTAGTAGTACAGTGACACCTCTCTGAATCGGACACCCTGTGAGGTCCCAGGGTGTCCTGTTTAGAGATGTTTCACTGTAAATCAGACATATGACCATTCAGAGACATATGTGTGAGCTATGCAATCATGAACAGACATTGTTATCTGAGATAGATGACTAAAATACATTCAAAAGAAGATACTGGTGTCCGATTCAGATAGGTATTACATTGGGATTCAAACTATCGTTTAAATTATGGAATGCAGAATAAACGCGAAAACACTTAACATATATAAGTTTATTTGGCCGAAAATATTGGACGCGATATGTTTGAAATAATAGACGACAGATACACAATAGTAACATACTAAACATATCGCGTCCAACAGCGCCAAAACAAACGGCCAAACAAAGTAGACTACACGGTCAGAGCACTGGAGACGAGTGATGTAGCACGGACCAGGGACGCCTCGGACAATCTTATATAGCGAAGATAACAATCTGAAGCCCAGTTGCCATATAACTGAATAATTTCACCTGGGACCCCAGCTGTGAAATAAAACGAAGCACCGCCACGACGAAAAGAGTGCATGGTATAGTGTCCCGAAACATTAATCCGCTCTAACAGACGCTTAAAATTCAGATCCAAACATTTAGCATCAATAGGCACCAGTCTGCCTCCTCGTGAAATGCAAAAGGCGGGACTGTCTGGGTCGGCGGAAACCAAATGACACATGTTGTGGTAGGCGGCAACCGGACATAACTTAGAGGATGGATTCTCCATGAGAGGCAAAGTGATGTTTTTGTTACCTAAACTGATTCGTCTTCGAATACTTTTCGTAACTCGTAAACCATGGGGAAAAAAACATAATATCTCGACGGCACAGATATTTACTTGAGTCGAAAGTGGCGGTATTCGGCGGTGCGATACTAGATTGCCTAGCCATAGTGTAAAAACAGAAAACAAACATGCACCACAAAGTAGCATGTACTTGACTGGTGTGATCTAGGACGTCGTACAGACGCCGTAACATATCTGGTGTGATCGGTTCAGCTTGCCTTGGTGCATGAAACAAGTGTTTGTCAATTCCGCGCATCGCCAGTTTAAACTCAAACGAGTCGAGATCAGGAAACTTCGCATCACACAATACATGGTACAATCTCACTCCATTAACATAATTCCTGATAGTTTGACCAGACTTCATGAAACGGCTAAGGAATTGGATGTATAAGCACATGATGTCAACTGAGGCAGGAATTGCCGTGCAACAAAAAAAAAACGCTAAACAACAGGAACTCTCTAATCTGAGTCTTTAAATTCTTATATGTGCCCAAAGCGTAAGCGGATCGTTGCGAGGATTTCAAGTCTTTCCGCAGCTTTCCCACATGATCCAGATTATCTGAAGTCACATAAATACAAAATGTATAAGCAAACCGCTTGCTTATCGTAAATCAGCATGTAATCAATACAATAACTCTATTATACACCAGTCAATGGGCCGATTCCCGAGAAAACACTGCCTGTTACGACTGTGATTAATGATACACCAGTCAATGGGCCGGACTAAGCACTAATACGTCCACTGGTGACAAGCAATTAATTCAACTGACCACCCATTACACAAACAAGTAAGGCGAAAATTACACGTACATTGAGTGACCGGTCAGTTATGGATCGTTACGCACGGTAACTCAACATACGTGTGACAACGTCGAACGATTAAAGGGTCAGTGCATATAATTATAACATTTTCCTTGTGCAAAATGTCTTAAATGACACAGCAACTGGTAATATCGGAAGTACGTTTCTACTACGTCATACTCCACGTGCGGTCTAACAGAGAAACGTAATCTGCGTATAACCGACACTCTTTATGATCGGTAACCCTTACATTGCTGAATAAAATTTTGTCGTCTGCTGAATATTTTTTATTTACCATTTTTCTCATCAAAAACTTGGTTTGGCAGCACTTTAGAATCATTTCCAATGGAAATGATTCTAAAATACTGCCAAACCATGTTTTTACTAAGAGAAAAGACAAAATATGAATTAACAGCAGACGACTACTATCGTTTAAATGACACGGCAACTGGTAATATCGGAAGTACGTTTCTACTACGTCATACTCCTCGAACAGAGAACGTAATCTGCGCATAACCGACACTCTTTATGATCGGTATTGGCATATTCACGCCCAAATTGTATTTTATAGACTTTTAAATCGCTGGCTTCGTCCTAAATTCCATGTAAAACAAATCATTTGGCGGGCAGTACTTATTTGCTATTCTAAATTATGAGTTTGGGAGATGTGGAATTTGATAACCTCGTCATATTGTCTACCCACGCGCATCTCAAAGTAATTATGACCGTGATTGGTCCACAATTGACGGACTTGGTATCAGACAAGTCTGTACAGAAGACCACTTCCGCGAATAGCAACCGCCCGGATATAACAACCTCATGTATGGTGCCACGTGACAATGAGAAGCACTTGTCGAATGTTCCAGTTTCCAAGGCTGGTGTTACACAAGCCGACTGATTGTACGTAATAGTTATAGCTCACATATTGAATTTTTAATAAATTAATTTCGTAGCGAGCGGAAGCGAGCGGAAGCGAGCGAAATTCAATATGTGAACTATAACTAACTGATTAGTTGCTCCGCCTTCTTCGCGTACACATGTCTGTTTCAAAGCAAGTCCCGCTCATACGCGCTTCCGACTTGCGATACTACTACGTTCTTGGCCGTCTGACATCGCAGCGCACATGTACACGTCACGACCGGATGCGTGCCACGTTCATTTCCGACAACAAGTTGTGACGTCTAGATCTAAATATAACTTTCCTACGTATTGGAACATTTAATGAATACAGTTAGTATATATTGGAGAAATACAGTGGGGTCAGCGTGTAAGTGCACACACGAACGAACACGACCTGTCGTGTTCGTTCGTGTGTGCACTTACACGCTAACCCCACTGTAGTCGCAATATGTGATTAATTGAGACAAAATGCTATTCTTTCATTGGTGGAGAAACTAGGGCAAACAATAAATCGTTTTATTTGTTTAACCCTTTCACGCCTAAGTAACTGGACTGGATTTTGATATGTTAATTTGCAACCAATTCAATCTTCACAACATGACTTTCAGACTAGTCCATTTATGAAAAAGGGGTGTTTTTGTTCTCAACGCTATGAAAATTACTTGCAAAAAGTGCAGATCCCGATGAAACTAATCCCATCTGGCTCATCTGGATCTGCACTATTAGCGAACCCCACTTTAACGGGTTCAAAGGGTTAAGGACATATGTCAGAGAAAGATATATTTGGTTTCAATGATAATTGCTTCGTAAGAGTGCTGTGATATATGAATATATATGTCAATATTATCCTGTTACTGTATACTATACGTTACATTGAGAGTATGTACATGTACTTACAAACCATCATATAGTTTCACCACTTCGAGCGTATGACACATACAGCAAATAATATGACAGAAAAACTAATCTGGTGGATACATCATAGACACATGTGACAACAGCGTGCTATAAATATTATGCCAGCAAACTATACAAAGGCGAAATATCTGAGCATGACTCCAATCAATCTCAAAATAAATGTTAAATTGTAAACCTTTCAATCTGATGCACATCCTATTGTAAGTGTACGTGCTACCACATACACACTGAAAGTCATATTTACTTGCATAGTAGGTACATGTAAGTAGACACCAGTGACAATTTCTCAGTTAATTGCTTACATGTTACTGGATATGATACAGTATGTATGATAATACATGTCCATATCTAAAACACTGTGCATTTATCATCCTACTGTTACACAGCTATTACTGGATTCTCAATAAAATTAACGAGGGTCAACAAACACTTCAGGAACTATGTATATAAGTGTGATGAAAAAGTCCATAGAAAGTTGGAGCATATTTCACCAAATGTGATTCAGTGTATGCCATACTATTTGTGGTATGTGTCAAACGCCACAAGAGGTAAAACTGAATGTTGGTTTGTACACACTAAGATGGCAGACATAGCAGCTCCATGCACTGTATATTATACAGTAACAAGCTAATGTTCACATATATGTTATACATGTACATGTATCCCATCACGTTTAGGAACCAATCATGTTTGAATCGAAAGATGATCTGTAGCTGATTTCATCAACATTGCAAAGTATACTTATCTAGCAAAGTATACTTTGAGGGAGAAATCATTTATTTTTCCCGAAATGCATTATTTCATATGGAACTAACCACTGCATATATTTGATAATTAAAAGTATACAGAATTAATATACTGAATTTATTACATTATCACAGCCAAATGGCTGTGATAATGTAATAAATTCAGTATAATAAAAATTAATAAATTTATCCTAAAATTGAAAATTTCTCCCTGAAAGTATACTTTGCTAGATAAGTATACTTTGCAATGTTGATGAAATAGGCTACATGTGTCACACGGGTAACACTTCATGGGTCCGTCGCATTCAACATAATTTCTCACTTGATGCAGAGGTGTAATATGTAGCTGTGACTGGAGAAGCGGGGTTATGGGATCTACGACAGGTGTAGCTACGTATCAAATACCACACTCATGTAGCCTGATAACCACCCATATATCCTCTAATAAGTAATGTCGTGTGTTTCATTGATATAATGGCGAACATTGCCGATGCACTTGTTGATCTCGATCCACACTGGTAATAAAAAAACACATGAGCCTGATTTCTCCAGTCATAGTCACACATGAAATATAGAGAATAGTAGGTTAGTGCCGTGAATGGGAAAATATATCTGTCAAGGTTTAGGAAACGGGATGGGCGAGGCTCTGCCGAGCACATCCCGTTTCCGTGCAGCGCCAGATATTTTTTCCCATTCACGGCACTAACCTACTATTCTATTTATCCCGTCAACACCTACACATGGCTTTAAAATGCAAAAAAATAACCCCAGCCACCGCACATATTCATACGCAGTGATTAGGTCATATTGACAGGATATCAAAAATGTTTCACGGCACCGTGTTTCTCGGCACATACGCACTGTATTGACGTGATAAATACCATTCACATCTTCTGTGTGTACTTAATATGTGCAATATGGAACATGCGGGTTTAACCCACTTCAGCCTAAGGACACAATGAGTTTAGTTGAACAAATATCAAGAAAGTGTTTATTACTCCATATATGTATATGTTGTTACCACTCATTTGAACCGTCTCGTTGAGACGGTTCAAATGAGTGGTAACAACATATACTTCTGAGATGAAATAAATAAAATAGGGAATTTGTTCCTCAAATGTTTCAGACTACTATAATTGTATCCAGTCACTAATGGGTTAATGATGCAGCCGTATGATTGGTAGCTGCTATTCTACTAGTCTTCGTCCACATATGTTGGTGGTTTCTTGTTCAAGGTGTATGATCACGTGGTACTAACAACAATAACAAGTACTGAAACTTCCAGAATCCATCTGATTCAAAGTACGTATTCTTTTATATTCTCCTTATTACGTAACGGATTTTGATGTAATATGGCGCATTGGTGGTCTTTGTATTTTCGCCCAAACTTCTGTCGTTTTTGCGAAGAATCGATTTCCGTGTCTATCGACGAATAAATGAGGCGTGTGGCAATTGCAACGAGTGTCTGTAAATCCGATGTCTTATAGGGAGGGGTCTGCACTGCTCGTCATTCAGTCAGTAAAACACCCGCTGTGTATTTAACAAACGATACATGATATACAATGTATGTGATTATTGTTGCAGTATCGTTCTCAATACATGAGATACAATGTATGTGATTATTGTTGCAGTATCGTTCTCAATACATGAGATACGCCATGTGATTTTGTACCCAATGCTATCTCATGAAAAGTATTTACAGACAGTATGATATTTTCTGTAAATTTTCTGTAAATGACGTCGAAAGATGACGACAATTTCCTAGCAAGTGCGGAATTCCGCTATGAAAATTTCGTCAAACCTCGATGTCATTTACAGAAAATATCGTAAATTGTATAAATATTAGTCACATTATTTGCTACATGTGTAGATATCGCACATCTTCTTAGGTACAAAATCACATGGCGTGTCTCATATCTCTAATTATATTGCACTACATTGCATAAGAGTTATGATGTAGTAATATTTCACAATTTGCTTCTAAAGAGATTTTTCTTTACTTCCTCCACAAATGTGAAATTCCCGCGGATATTATTAATTCCATTTTAGTGCGCGAACTGGGAACTTATCCGGAAAGTATATACCACTGACTGCAGTGCAGCGATATTGAGCAACTCATTGCATATACAAGATGTATGATCACGTGGTACTAACAACAACAACAAGTACCGATTCAAAGTATGTATTCTTTTATAGTGTCCTTATTACGTAACGGATTTCGTAACGCATCAAACGCGTCTTGTTAAGCTACATTTGGTGGTCTCTGTATTTCGCCTGCATATGCAGCCTATTCTCAATAACTGTAAATCAATCAATTGAAATTTCCAGACGATCCTAAATTTGCACTTATGAACATTTAGTCGTATGAAGTTTAGTGAAACGCCCCCCGAAACGCCCCCCTCCCCCCAACCTCCCCCCCCCCCCAGGAACTAGAACGACCGCACTTGAATGGGTCAATTGCAAAGTGGGGATCTAGCCCACCTTCTCCCAGTGACCCATTCAATTCACATACATAAAGAATACCAAACTAGTGTCTTTTGATATCAATTTTATCAGGTAACGCTAGGAAACGCGTAGGAATTCCGAGGTTTGTCGGCGAATTCCTATCGTTTCAGAGGCGCGCCTGATAAATTTGATATCAACAGACACTAGCCTGGTATTATATTTATCACGTAACGTGTTATGCTCGTAAATAGATACAGATGACGTCGTTATTTATGGATAAAACGCGGACTTGTTTACGTTGCATCATTACACTGATGTCATTCGGTAACGTCACGTGACGTCATCCGACCAATGGAACGTGAGTTTTTCACTTCGTTGCAACCCGGATGTTTGTATCAGGTCAATGCCTGATACAACAATTTGTTATCAGTTAGCACGTATTCGGTCAAACAGGACAGGTTACCTGATAAATAGAGAATACCAGGCTAGTGTTTGTTTATATCAAGTTTATCGTGCTAGGAAACGCGTAGGAATTCCGAAGCTCGCCGAGGAATTCCTACCGTTTCCGAGCCAAGCCTGATAAACAAGTTATCAAAAGACACTAACTAGCATTGTATTATATTTATTAGGTAACGTTTTTTGGCTACATAATGAGCAATTATGACGTTGTTTTCGTTGAAAAGAACGCGAACTTGTTTCTGTGACGTCATTCTACCGACGTAATTCGGTAACGTCATGTGACGCCGTTCGACAAATGAAACGTCAGTTTTTGATGTGTTGTAACCCGGATCAGTCAGTGCGTATTCGGCCAATACAAAGCTCGTTACCTGATAAATTCCATTCCTGTAGTCACAGCCACCTTCCAAGACCACTCATCTCGTGTTTTAAAGGTACATGCCCACTCAGTAGGCACAACATGTTCTTTATAGGAATTAAATAAGTGTATAATTGTGTCACTATTCAACAAGTTCTAAAAAATACGAGTGCCCGCTATACATATAATCATCATTTACTATAGGAATAAATGGCCTTTTTGTGGAATTTATCGGGGTATAAACTTGGAAAAGTCGCGGGAATACTGGACGAAGGCCGGAAGGCCTCGTCCAGTATTCCCGCGACTTTTCCAAGTTTATATCCCCGATAAATTCCACAAAAAGGTCATTCATTCCTTATAATTCCAGCATTTGAAATAAATTCATCAAGAAAATGTGTTTATTTTCCGTTTTCTTAAGAATTATTTTAACTGCGCCTCACGGTTACGGAAAGTAGTTCGGCTTTGGGAGTTTACTGGGATATACATTTTGGACAGATACTTGCTACGGGCCAATCAAATGTTAGGGAATTGTGTAAATATTTTTGTGCTGGAATTTATATTAATATGTATTTTACTGATAATGACTCGCAGTTGTATCAGGATTTTTTCACATGCGTCACCTGAAACAAAATATTATTTTCGGCATATTATAAAGTATAATCATTGCACATTAATAAATACATAGAATAAATAGTAATGTCCTTTAACATTTTAAGAAACACGGTTATCGCCCATGCTATGAGTGTGGAAATTTAAGTCTGATATAAAATGTATAATGATGCCAATCCATACGTGGGGTAATGGTGAATGAACGTTTATTTTGCCAGAAAATTTCTCAGGTGATGTGTCTGATATAAAGAACATGTTGTGCCTACTGAGTGGGCATGTACCTATAAAACGGAGGGAGCGCATGTTAATCCTAAAGAGCAGGGGCCCGTTTCACTAAACTTCTTACGACTAAAATGTTCGTAAGTGCAAATTTAAGATCGTCTGTAAATTTCGATTTATGGATTTACATTTAGTGAGCATAGGCTGCATATGCAGCCTATGCTCAATAAATGTAAATCCAATAATTATTTACAAGAAAACAATGTTAATGTGAAATTTACAGACTATCATAATTTTGCACTTACGAACATTGTAGTCGTATGAAGTTTAGTGAAACGGCCCCCCGATCTACGTGCGTGATATATGAGCCTGGATTACGACCGGTACAAGAAGGATACCACATGTATATAACCTAATTACGGGTGCGGATAACGGATATTTGTGGCAGAATGAGAACGTTATAGCACCATTCATTGGACGAGTGACAAAGATCCAGATATGACGCGTATCAGTGCATTTTACTGTCCTCCATAGTTCTGGTTCTGGGTCGAGAAATTGGGTTTACGGCAATTGCGAACAGTGTAGTCCCAGATCAGCCTGCGCATCCGCGCAGTCTGATCTGGGTCTGCACTGTTCGTCATTCGGCTGCATCAGTTCGCTAGCTGGTTTAGAATAAAAGGTTGTGTTGAAAGAAAGCTAACACTTTGAATAAAGTATACACCTCCTTCACAGAAGGGATCAGCGGAAGAAAAAGCTAGTCCCTTATTCCGCTAACCCCCGCAGTGAGCAAGCAATATAGTGCGGTATGGTAAGAAAACAAATTTATTTAGCACCTATTTCATATAGCAAACACACATTTTCTATGCAATAGTGTTCAAAATCTGGTTGCAAAAAAAAACAAATAAAATACGAGGAAAGTACTATTTAGACAAAAAGCTTATCTGGCGCCCTGGAGCATGTTATTGCGCGCCACGCGGGACCACGTCCGAGGTCATTCATCTTCATTTCAAACTTCTAACTCGGATTAAACTACAATGTATTCCGATCCTCTGATGCACAAATAACACCAATAACATGTTACATAACCATTTGTCACATATTGAGACAGGGCCCGATGTTAGAAAGCAAATCTTATTCGACCTTGGTATCGCATTGTGAACTTGGAATTTGTTTTAACACATTTATGGAAATGAGAAGAATGTTGCATAGAACAAGTGCCCAGTGGTAAAAGGGTGTTTATTGCTCTCAGTGTACTACAGTGGGGCCAGCGTGTAAGTGCACACACGAACGAACACGACAGGTTGGAACCAACCTGTCGTGTTCGTTCGTGTGTGCACTTACACGCTGACCCCACTGTACGTACACATACATGTATCTAGGTGCTTATGTTAACTGACCAGAAATGCCATAAGGTACCTTTTCTCAGTTGGCTGACAAAAGTCATATGACCGACTGAGAAGATGCACCTGACTGTGTACACGACCATCATAGTCCCAGATCAAGGGACCGTTTCACTAAACTTCGTATGACAAAAATGTTCAAAATGATGATAGTCTGTAAATTTCACATTAACAATGCTTTCTTGTAAACACTTCCTACGAATAAATGTTCGAAAGTGCTAATTTACGATCGTCTGGAAATTTCAATTGATTGATTTACATTTATTGAGCATAGGCTATGCTCAATAAATGTAAATCCAATAGTTGAAATTTCCAGACGATCGTAAATTAGCACTTTCGAACATTTTAGTCATACGAAATGTAGTGAAACGGTCCCCAGGACTTAATTGAAGGGGCTTAATTGAATAAGGAACTAGCACCCTAGTGGAGTTAGCCATTTCTGTCACTGACCCCTGCTTGTCTCTGGATACACGCAATCTGAGCAAGTGATGACTCTATGTAGGGGGACCATACAGGGAGATATACTTCAGCTGAGGACGGACTAGTGTTTCGTATGCTGAACCCCTCAAAACAACATCATACACAACACTAGTCCGTCCTCAGCTCGAGCATAGTCCCCTGTATTGTCCCCCTACAGAGAGTTACAACAGCTCAAATTAGGAGTAACCAAAAACGAGCAGCTCGCTAGGTCAAACATGACTACAATAGGACCTCTAGTATCACAAACATGCTTTCTTCCTTGGAATGGAGACAACTTGACCTCCGACGCATTGACCATCGCATTATTATCTTGTATAAGATCACACACTCCCTTGTAGCAATACCAATCCCAGATTAAATAACAGGTAACCCTAGACCCAGTAGATTCTCCCAATCACTAGCGTACAGAACTGTCCGAACCTAAACATACTATTTTAAGTACTCTTTCTTCCTCGGAACTATTATACATAAAAGCCTTCTCTGGTGTTATCACACTTTATAATACACTCTAATGAACGCTCGCAAATTATTTCAATATGTATTCCTACGCCAGTATTAAAGGAGTGCATTAGCAATAGGTTAACCGCATTGTAATTTTGAAATTTGCGGCGTATATCAGAAAATGATAGGTCGGAAAACCTGAGCAGGGGTTTGACTATCAGGAAGATAGATACACCAGACTGCACAGCATGAGTAGGGCGTACGCTGTTCGTCATTCAATTTATGAAAGGTGTAAAGGCCATTACACATTCCTTAACACTTACAGTCTAAAAAATAATTCGTTTGGGTGGGGTACATAATTACTAAAATATTCATATGTATGCTACGAATCGAATATGACATATACATATAATGTTGTGCGAGAGGTGTGAAATGTCCATATGATCAGTTCGCACCACTCGATGAACATACATGTGATATTCATTGCAAACATAAGAATATCCTCTCCATATTATAATCTCCATTTACCTGAAATCAATACAAAATACGGGTCTACAAATTATACAATGTACAGTGTATGTCCTCTGAACCCTTGCATGCATTGCAAATGATGATATTTATATTTTGATCTAATCATGGTAATGAGAGAAATGAGGTACATATATTTTGAGAAAGATATTAAAGACAAATATGTGATAACTGATAAAATAAGCGGGATAAACTTCACACAATGTGGTGACGATATATACAAGGTGCATGATCACGTGGTTACAACAAAAACAACGTCGCCGACTCCAAAGTCAGTATTATTTGATATTTTCCTTAATATGCAACGGATTTTGATGAAATATGGCGCAGCAAACGCGTCTTCATGAGCTGCATTTGGTGGTCTAGGGAGTGTGGAACAGACTTATGTCGTTTTTGCGAAGAATCGATTTCCGTGTCGGAGACACGGAAATCGATTCTTCGCAAAAACGACAGAAGATTGGGCGAAAATACAGAGACCACCAAATGCAGCTCATGAAGACGCGTAAAAGAATACATACTTTGGATCGGTACTTGTTGTTGTTCTTGTTGTTAGTACCACGTGATCATACACCTTGATATAGTTATAGTTGTTCTTACATTCGATTTTACATATCGACTTGTTTTTAAAATAATGCAGTAAAATCTGTGAATAAAGTAAGTTCACCGTGGTACACGTATATTCATTTGGGTGTCAAGACATAACATGTGGAAGTGTTTATACAATGAACAAAAATTGTATCATTTCACGATATGGATATCAGAATTTGAGATAAATGACAATTGTATCCATTTTCACGATATGGAGATCAGAATTTGAGATAAGTGACAATTGTATTCTAGCAGATTGATTGTACATGTAGCAAATAATTCCAATACATGTGTTAGTGGGTATACTAACATAACCCAACGGTATTCCATCTCCATAAGTTAGGAGAAAGAAACCAGGGCTGGTTGTTCATTGTTGATCCTCTTGTTAACACCCTCACGTTGAAAGCACGAAATTCGAAAGCACGTGAGAACGTCAATAACATATTTAACCCTTTCAACACCACATACCTGTATAGCTGTATTGACAAAAAGTGTAGATCCAGATGAGCCGGCTCGTGACGAGCCGTCTCATCCGGATCTGCACTCTCCGCAAGTGATTTTCATATTTTTGAGAACAAAAACACCGCCTTCTCATAAATGGATTAGTCTGAATCTATAGCCAATATACCCTGGCTGCGGGTGAATTGATTTTAATGTCATGTCGGCTGGAATGTTGGATTGCAGACAATTACGTACGTGTGCATATACATATATACTAGACAAAACAAGAAACGCAACATTCACAAGCAGGCATACGGTAAAACACTCGTCCAATAATTATTATACCCGTTTTCTCAGCGAGTTGACAACGTTTAACGTTACAAAATGCCATGCCAGTTAGTCCACCAATGACAGCGCTCAAGTGGACGCTGAAGGTAACATCATATCAACAGGTACTGTTTACAGAAGAGTCGCGATATATTGTATAGGTCTGACACACGTATTCGAGTTTATCGCCGTCCTGGTGAACGTTACGTTGACTCGTGTGTCCAGGATCGTGATAGATTTGGCGGAGGTAGAGTCATGGTTTGGGGCGGTATCTGTCAATGACACAAAACTCCACTGATTGTTATCGACGGGACTCTGACAGCAAACCGCAACCGCGATACTATTCTTCAGCCTACCGTTGTTCCATTATTTGTGCGCCGCCATAACGTCATTTTCCGGCAAGACAATGTTGCCGGTGTGTGTCGCGATTTCCTTGACACTAATGACGTTCAGGTTCTCCCTTGGCCCGCGTACAGCCCAGACCTATCTCATATTGAGCATATGTGGGACGACTTAGATAGGAGCGTAAGAGCGTGCAACCCACCACCTAGTTGCGTCTCTGAACAGAGAGTGCGGTTGCAGAAGAATGGAACCGTGTCCCAGTCGCAGTGGTGAACAAACTGATTACGTCCATGTCAAAGCGAATACGAGCTGCAATCGCCGCAAACGGAGGACACACTTGCTATTGAAAAGCCATGTGCTATAAATACCATGGACTCTGAACCACCTTCACTGAAGAATGACTTTACAGTGGGGTCAGCGTGTAAGTGCACACACGAACGAACACGACAGGTTGGAACCAACCTGTCGTGTTCGTTCGTGTGTACACTTACACGCTGACCCCACTGTACGTTGACGTCACTTTGAGTGCTACCATGGATATAACATTGGAATTTAGTATGTAAGTGTTCTTCGGATTAAGTGCAGTAAAAATAAAATACATGTATGATATGTTTTGTAAACTCTGAAGAGATACAGTTAATGTTGCGTTACTTGTTTTGTATAGTATATATATACGTTCTAGACAATTTACCTCTCGGCCCGAGTCGGGGAATGAATGAATGAATGAAATGCACTATGTGTGCAGTATATGGGATGGGCCAAAATACGTTTTGTAAATCACACATCACCTGATATAGGCCACAATGGTTTCATAATATGTATAATGCAACAATATGTGTGTGCTTAATTAATGATATTTGTAACTAATTGATAACATATAGTAAGCGAATATCTGTTGAACAAGTGACAGAAACCTGTATTGTTTTGTCTGTTATAATAGTTGCTGTCTGTGACAAACGCGACAATAGGCGAAACTGACATATCTCTTGCACATAGTGCAGTAGAGAATACCCGTCTACTGTCTGTTTCACGAAACCTGCTCAAATTTTACGGCCATATAAACAATTCAAAAACAATATTTTTCTTAATAATATTAAATTAAAGCAAACTTTAATAATGAGCTTTCTTTTTATTTCATGAAATTTTGTCAAATATTGATTTTATTGCGAAAGCACAATTTCCCCATGACAAAGTGAAGATGTCTATGGGGATTTAACATTTGGATTTATTTCTATTTTCAGAAATAGTGGACCGATTTTCAAAATATAACTTTACTTTTCTTAGTTAGATAATTCCCGAGCTATCTAGCCAGGTTTCGGAGTCAATTTCCTTTTTTTTCATTTTTTGACTGATCCCCCAGCTCTCCTTACTTCTTTTGTCCCATGTTAAATTGCCATAGACAAATCAATTTTTTTTGTAATAAAATCAATATTTGACCAAATTTCACGAAATAAAAAGAAGGCTCACTTACGATACTACATATAGACATTACTTCCAGATGTATGTAGTGTCTATTGAAAACTATACTATATAGTCTAGTGGGTGCGTGGTGGTGGTTTATTGAATGAGTCGTTTCACGTGTGTGCAGACCCATCAGATCCAAAACAAGATAAACCGTTGAAAAGCAATGACTAACCAATGAAAATACGTAAATAAATAAAAGGCGGAAGTAGGACAACTCCATTTGAAATGTGTTTCACAGTGGTGGGTGATTGATACAAGTTGGTACTGATAGTGTACACAGGGGCGGATCTATATGGGGGTTCCGGGGTTGCACCCCCCCCCCCCCCCGCGTTAAGCCACGGAGTTTACATATATCACAGTTTACCACCAGTTGGAATTTAAATTTAAACTAGAAATGTGGCCTGTCGGCACAGGAATTCCACCGCTGGCAGCCAAAGAAAATGAGGCATATTTGATTATAAGCCATTTACCCGAGCGTTAAGGTTTTCAACGCACCTTGACCCTGGGCTTAGTGGGGGCGGGACGAATGTGGATTTGTCACAGGGCGGTAGAGGACCATTGCAGCAATGCGTGTGTGAAATGTGAAGCAGATCCGAGCAAGGAAAGACAAATTATAAGCCATTTAACTGAATGTTAAGGTTTCAAACGCACCAAGTCTGTGACCTTGACCCTGTGCTTAGCGGGGGCAGGACGAATGTGGAGGGCATGTTCATATGTATCATGTGTATAAATATTTAAGCGATTGGCAAAAGTATTGAGAAATTAGTGTAGGATTGAGAAACGTGCACATAGATTTGTCTCAAAGTGCCAAGCAAACGTTTAAAGTGGAAAAGGTCAAGGCCAAATGTCAAGGTCGAAGTACTGGGGGGTGGAGTGTGTAAGGCATGTTCATATGTATCACGTGTATAAATATTGACCTAATATGTGAAGCCATGTAGAAGTTACTAAAGAATATGGTAATATCGGGACGTACGGTAGCGGGGGCATAAAAACACAGGATAGTGCATTTCGAAGAGCTCGAAATTAGGACAACCCCCTAGTTGCGAACGCAATTAGACACCCCCCCCCCCCCCCCGCTCTTCGAAATTAGGACAACCCCCTAGTTGCGAACGCAATTAGACACCCCCCCCCCCCAACGTTCCTCAAATGCTGGATCCTCCCCTGGTACACGTATGGTTGTTGCAGGCCTAACATTATTCAACATAAAAGCTGGACCAAAACCTGTACTGAAAATACGTATGCAAATGAAGAAGAAAGTTTGGCGTAAGAAATGGCTAAGTTGTTCAGCGACCTTGTAAGTGTCAGCAAGGTGAATGTCATGTTAATGGCTGCATGTATGTGTTGCATATGTCCATATGTATCAAGGGTGTGACGATTACAGTCATCCATGATGTGATTAACAGTATCCATCATATGCACTGGTGTGGGACAAGGATATTTCACCCGAGTGTCAGAATATGTCGTCGGAAACGAGGCTTTGCCGAGTTTCTGACGACACATTCTGATCACGAGGATGGAATATCCTTGTCCCACACCAGTGAATATGATGGATACTTTTTCTCGCCCCTTTATATAACATAACAAAATATTATTTGCGAATCTTAAAATATTTATCTGACCCAGAATAAGACTCAACTTTTTATTCTCTGAATGTATGCGACTTTTGATACGTCCAACGGGTTTGCCATATCAACAAATGGGTTAAAACAAAGTTTTCACCCAGGAATTGGACGCTAATACCAGTTCAGTGGATCGTTTACAAATTATTATCAAAGTAATCTTCAATGCCATCACCATTCAGCCCTGACAACTCAAAAATGTACGTCGCACATTGCTGACGTCATCAAATTTAAAACGACGTCATAACGCTATGACGTGATAATAAACACGTCAACAACCATTGAAAAACGTAGACATCAAACGTATTAATTATTTTATGGTGTAATTGTAAGACACATTAGCCATACTATTGCGCTATTAGACAATTTGTCATTGCTAGATGTGAGACACGCGCGTGTAGGGTGAGACAAGGAATTCTCACATGGGCGTGACTATGCGAATATCCTTGTCTCGGACACCTGTGGGCGATAAATTGAAGTTATGGCATGATGGACAAACTCGTATAATCGTTTCGACTCAAAAGGCGACGGAGAGACGGAGCATCAAGAGCAAAGTAATATGCCTCTGTTTTCATCGTCTATGGAGCATACACAGTCACTTGCTCGTTTGCGCTAGTATTCAAATCAACGATATGATGACTTCAATGTATCGTTGGACGATTGAACACGCAGACGCACATAATATAAAAGCATATATATGTATAGAAACAAAATTGCTACCCCGCTACATACATCTCGCGAGGGTAGCAATTTAACCCTCTCTCTTTAATGTAAGACATGAGAAGAGTGATTTTTGCAATCGGTTATCCGGCGTGGTTGATATGTTAGCGATATAAAACTGTCAAAGTTGTATCAATAAATTAGTAATAAAGAACATACACATGCAGACATTGGTTATTATACCTTGTCAATGGTTTTATCTGACAGCTACATGTATATCATGTAAACTATTATATTTGGAAATTTACTAGTTCTACATCAAAGATTATTTGATTAAATGTATAAAATATATGCAGTTTACTAATTCAGAGCTACATACAACAGGTTTGGGTATGCACTTCGGTTGCTCACATTTTTTGCATGGGTCAAATTGTAGCCGTAGACAACATATCGGAGGCGAATTATTGTAGCTAATATATGTAGCGAGTATGTCACTGCAAGGACCCGTTTATAAAGAGAACACCAATGTTGGTATACAATATACCTTCTTGCATCGTTTTCAACGTCAATTGTGCCGTGAGTTGATATGATGTACAGTGGAACCTCTCTAAACCGAACAACATGAAATATATGTGATCATAAGTTTGATGGGTTTCTTGGTCATATATCTCAGGTGATAATGCCTGTTCGTGATCGCATAACACACAACTATGGCTCGGAATGATCAAATGCCTGATTTACAGTGAAACCTCGCTAAACCGGACACCCAGGGTGTCCGGTTTAGCGAGGTTCCACTGTATCTATAAATTGCTTGCAAACGTGATCCAGGTTATTAGTCTAATTATACAATGTAGAGTATATTGCTCGAGTATTCGAGGCATATCACTTGGTTAAAAGTTCATGGTCAGCATGGAAAACACTAACATGAAGACGCATACCGACAGTAACATTCATACGTATATCACGTCACATCATATTAATGAGACAAACCTCTTCATGCTCTTTGAAAGACAGCACAAACTTGAGTGCCGTGTACAGAATACTCCATATAGGAAGCCTACGACATTTCCTTTGTCCAGTATCACTCCCTAAGATCACATTATCACCAGCTCTACTGTCTGTTTCACGAAACCTGTCCAAATGTTACGTCTATATAAACAATGCAAAAACAATAATTGTGTTGATAATATTAAATTTCATTAACTTTAAACAATGGAAAATAAATCCCCATGTTAAAACCCCATATGGAAATGAAGATTTAACATGGGGAAATTTTTCAGGGTCAATTTCCAATTTTTATGTTCGACTCCTCCTGCAGCTTTTCCTGCTCTTTTCCCCCATGGTAAATTTCCATAGAGAAATCATTTTTTTTTGTAATAAAAATCAACAGTTTACCAAATGTCACGAACTAACAAGAACACACAGTATGGTGTATTACAATATTAAAGTAATGCGTTATGGTATATATTAAACACAAGTTATGACAGAATTAAGAAACTCCAGCAAACTTCTCAATGTGTGAAAAGGTTCAAAGTTGTGAAGTCCAAACTTCAAGGACATATTAAGGGCAGCATGTATGTGTGGCATTTGTCCACAAGTCTAATGTATTGACATATTAACGTAATCCATCAAGGGATATAGAAGCTATGCCAGAACTGAGAAACTCCGACAAACTTCTTTAGAATGAGTGAAAACTTTCAAAGTTGTGAAGGTCAAAAGGTCAACGTCATATTAAAGGCGGCATGGCTGTGTGGCATTTGTCCACAAGTATGATGTATTGAACTACTAAAGTATCCACCAAGGGGTATAGGAGTTCTGACAGAATTGAGAAACTCCGGCGAACTTCTTAATGTGTGTGAACAAATTCAACGTCCTGAAGGCCAAAAGGTCAAGGTCATAGTAAGGGCAGCATGGATGAATGGCATTTGCCCACAAGTATGCTATGTTGAAACATTTAAGTAATCCTTCAAGGGATATAGAAGTTATGACATAAATGAGAAACTCAGACGAATATCTTAACCCTTTCCCTGATAGAAACGACTTTTCACGCCTCTGTAGAAGATGTCTTTTGAAAACATTGTGGGAAAAGGAGAAATTGCTTGTAACAAGCAATTTCTCCTTTTCCCACAATGTTTTCTACTCTATCAGATAATTTAACCATCATTTGACCCAGCATTTGATTCTTTTATTCAGATGTTTTGGATTTAGATGAGTCGAAATATCGCAAAACAGGGAAAGGGTTAATGTACCGGGCGGACGGACACACAGTCCAACAACTATATGCCTTCGGCTCTACCGAGATAGGGGTCATACAAAGAAGGCTCATTCTTAAATTGTGCTATTGTTTAATAATTCCAGCACAAAAATATTTACACAATTCCCTAACATTTGATTGGCCCGTAGCAAGTCTCTGTCAAAAGTTTTTATATCCCAGTAAACTCCCACGCCGAACTACTTTCCGTAACCGTGAGGCGCAGTTAAAATAATTATTAAGAAAACGGAAAATAAACACATTTTCTTGATGAATTTGTTTCAAATGCTGGAATTATAAGGAATGAATGGCCTTTTTGTTGAATTTTGTTCAGTAATACTCCAGTATTCCCGCGACTTTTCCAAGTTTATATCCCCGACAAATTCCACAAAAATGCCATTCATTCCTATAATATTATCGAAAAAAAATGAAGTTTTTACATAGTGGATATATCCTTAAAATGTGGGCAGGTTTCATGAAACAGACAGTAGTCTATGTCTACAAAACATACCATTATTAGCAGAAAGTACGGGCGATATATGCTATAATTGCATCCACTATTGACATAGCAAGAAATGCTATTGACATAGCGGAAATGCCTTCATGACGTCACTACTTCATGACGTTCATGCCGTTTCATGACGCGGCCACGGAATATGCATACCGAAAATTATCTACGTGAATGGGACGATTTTATAAAAGTACTGAAAATAATGAATATAATGCTCAAATTACATCAGTTTTGTGTTGGAAATGTAACAATAACGTTTGATCATGTCCAGCCGTGTGCAAACGTTTGCTGTGGCCCTCGGGAACTGTTTGAACCCGCGGCGGCGCGGGTTCAAACAGTTCCCGAGGGCCACAGCAAACGTTTGCACACGGCTGGACATGATCAAACCTTATAGTAGTCTATGTCTACAAACTATAATACCATTACCATTAGCAAAAAGTACAGGCGATATGTGCATTGTGACAATAAATAACTATGCAATAACTTTCAGCATGACTGTATCTAAATAGTAGCTGCGCAATATTTTAAACTTTAATTGATTACAGAATTAAAAATATTATAATATTACTGAACGAAATTCATTTGAACCTTTAATTCACATATCCAAGTAAAACATACTTTTTGGAAACATAATGTATGGACATCATCAATATTAATGTGTGTTTTTTAAATTTAAACTAGAGTTCATTCCAAGTGTGTGTGTACTGTTAAATTCTGTATGTGATTAGTTTTGTTGAAACTTGAAATATAAACTGCAAACAAAATTGATTGGATCGATGAGGTTCTCGACTATAAGAACTATAATAAAACGCCGACCTTGTCATCAAACAGGCGTTTGAAAATAGGTCAATTTCATATGGGTGCCCATATGTGATGACTGTTGTACCAGCAGAGTCACGGATCACTGAGCATGCGCATGCTCCCATCAGGGACTACATTGACGACTATCACAGTAGAACCCCTCTAAACCGGACACAGAGGAATGTTAGTTTAACTTTATTTAGACGTTACATTGCCATTTACTAAAGACAATAATGTCTGTTCATGATCGATAAACAACCACACGTGTCTTGAAGTATTTATATGTCTGCTTTACAGTGGAACCCCTCTAAACCGGACACCCTGGGGACCCCCCACGGTTTAGAGGGGTTCCACTGTATGTGATTTACGTAGTTTACTACACCGTTTTTAGTTTACTAGAACCACTGTTGGAATATGCATAATGATTAGCATTAACACACATTGCCGATACTTAAGTTTGTCTATTTACCCACAAGTAACCAAATACGATAATTGGTCCGCGGCCGATAAAATGTGTCTTACGACGCTTGTGATCAGCGTAGCTCCCAGATCAACCTGCGCGTTCGTGCAGTATGGACGCGCAGTATGATCCGTGTCTACACTGTTTGCCATTCAGTCATGGAAGCAACCGCATATTAATAAGCAAAAAACGTATTCATAATGTTATTACGTAAATATATGTGTATGCATATGTATTCGCAATCAATACTCTGGCAATCAAGACGTCTGATTTCGATATTTGTGAGCACTCTCTCCTGAATTCAAAGACCAGGGGGCCGTTTCACTAAACTTCATACGACTAAAATGTTCGTAAGTGCAAAATTATGATTATGTAAATTTCACATTAACAATGTTTTCTTGTAAACAATAATTGGATTTACATTTATTGAACATAGACTGCATGTGCAGCCTATGCTCAATAAATGTAAATCCATAAATTGAAATTTCCAGATGATCTTAAATTTGCACTTGCGAACATTTTAGTCGTACGAAGTTTAGTGAAACGGGCCCCTGTATGTTTCACATGTTTCACGTGTCGCCGTTGTAAGAAGGATTACATAAGTGGGTTAGATGTTTGTCTATGTGTATCTGATGTACCGCTGCATGTGCAGGTACCCGTGGCACTTGTTTTGTTAGAGACCGTATAAGCCTATGTGCAATTAATCAGGAGCAATCCATGATTTAACTCATTTGATTAACTAGTTCTTAACGACTACAGTCATGTATATAATACACATGTAGCATCTACGTAAACACACATGCTTGCACTATTATTGCACATACTGTGTTATGTTCACCTTCACTATGCTGTTTGATTGATACTCAAAATCTCTGTAAAGAGGAAATACATATATTGAATTGAATAGAATTGAATTGACAGCATTTATATAACAACTAACCCGAATTTTCTATCTGTAACGCAGGGCGACTTGGAAGTCGCCCTGCGTTAAAGACAGAAAACTCGAGTTACATATCAGCATGCGTATTCCGCAAATAACCATCACTTTACACAATCACCACAGCGTGTACCCACCTGCTGCTTGCCAATGATGACATTGACGACGACGACCCCCGGCGACAAAACTTCATCCGACGGACCATGTGCGTGTCTATAAATAACCCGCAGTGCACATAAACGCGCGCTATTGTCAACAAATATCAATCTCTTCCGGTTCCTAGAACTCATTCATTCAGTTATCGGCATGTTCGAATACTGGAATTCCAAGCGCCTGAATGATCCAGATCACAATAGCTTAAAGTTCAACGAATCATTCCGCTCTTCCTGTTCTAAAAATACAATCTGTGTCAGCTATCACTAGCATTTTCTTGCACATACAAAAAATGCCAGCTTTTCAAAACTATATAAATCCCAACGGTGATAAATACTGCGAAACTAACGATATGTTTTTATCCTAAATATAGCTATCCAATTGCAGAAAACTCCTTTAAATGTGAGCAGAAATCGATAACATCCGGTTGACAGCGACGCCGTTCACGGTTATCTATCGCGTGATGTCGTTCTGTATTCCCAAGCACGTGTCATTTGAACTGATTTCTCCGCATGCTTCACAATCGACAGGAGCTGCCACAATGTACGTCCAATTGCTGCAGTGGATGGAACACACGGCTAGTGGCCAGATTGGCCATTAGCTATATCTATAATAGGAAACTTTATTCTGTTGTAGATCAGCCGTGATTTGTGGCATTGGTGACAAATATGGGTCTTGTGGCGTTGCGTTGTGCAAATTACTCACATGCTACGATGGCCGCTAAGGCCATCGTAGCACGTGAGTAATTTGCACAATACATACAACATATTTATGGGGAACAGTGTTTGTTATTCAGACACACCGTTATATGTTATTGGTAATGAGACCCGCAGGTGACGTAGAATTGTTAATTAGAGGGAACGAATTGCTGAATTGATGGAACGAATTGTTAAATTGAGGGAACGAATTGTCATTTGTGGGAACGAATTGTTAATTGGTGGGAACGAATTGTTATATCGTGGGAACGAATTGTTAAATTGAGCGAACGAATTGTTATTTCGTAGGAACGAAATGATAACAAAAATAATTAACCGTCCCTTGCGGGGCTCCGTATATTGGGGGCTTAAACGTATGGGAATAAAACATATTATTTATACCAAACAGTTAGACCTGCTAACACTGGCTGGCAATCAGTGAAGCACCGGTATACTCTGGTTGTATTCCGTCTAGTGTAGACACTGATTTCGTATCTATATATAGTGGTTAATTGCGGTAAGAAAGTCTACAACACACTTGCTATTGACGGTGCGTGAGTTGTGCAGCTGTATAGTGGTTGCCACTCCAGTTTCAAGTGTCAACTGAATGCTGCATGGTTAATTAGCTAGTTTATATTTAACGGTAGACATTGGAAAATCAACTCGATGATAGATGACACCTATCACGCCTTTATACCGTGCCTAGTACCCGATCTATAAATGAAAGTACTGAACGTACTGAGAATGAAATACTATTACGAATAGACTTCAATCTGATTTGCTGTATATTACAAGGTACAAGCGCGTGTATAACTTCATCAACCATTGTAGTTCTGAGTACATGCCTCTAATTGCATTGCATTACATAAGAGTTATGACCCATCGACTATACAGCAAACAATATATGGTTAACTGTATTGTAATTTTGAAATTTGCTAGCGCGTCGCCATTAAATATGTTTTCCGACCTATCATTTTCTGATATACGCAGCAAATTTCAAAATTACAATGCAGTTAACCTATTTCTAATGCACTCCTTTACAACTGGCGTAGAAATACATATTGCAATAATTTGCGACCGTTCATCAACAATGATATGCCTGTAATGTATGACCATCAGCCAATCATATTGCGTGATATTTATAGAGTGCATTAGAACGTGAAGTAACAACCGTGGTTGTCTTTGAAACAGCTATTTATTGCACTTATTTAGTTGTTTGGTGAGTACAATCACGTCAGGAAGCAGCCATTTGTGCATTAGTTGATAGACATCTGACGCCTGTGTAATCACAGATAACAGTTGTATTTTACCACACAAACATCTAAATGGTAATGTGTATTTGAGTTGAAAGGTTAATCAACATTTGTAAATCATGTCGCGATTATTAGCTCCACGCACTTTAAACATACCAAATGTATTATTAACCACAATAAACGCAACAGCCCATGGTTGTATTACTTATATCTACACTGCATTTACTGATACAGGTAATTATCGTTATCTCGAAGTTTACCGGACTGAGCAAAATATATCGACATATCCGAAACTTCGAGATAAAAATTCGCCAAATTGTGCGACCATTCTCGAAAATATCCGAACAGAATCGCTTCAAAAATACCGACTTTACTTTACTACCGGGTTTTCATAAATCGCACACATTCTAATAACGAAACGCGCATGCGTTGTTACTGAAAATAAATATATCGCATACGCATGACACAATTTCTGGTACGCGACATTTGTTTTGCTAATCATAGCAACTATACATCAATGCATAGGCGTTACATCTAAATGTCAACGCTCGCCGACTTTTCTAACGATGTTATTATTCAATCGCAAAATGCAAGACCTGCGTTTCGTCCCCAAACCACGACGAACCTAGACTTGTCAGCCACAAACAAATTCGGCCCAAGTAGAATCAAATCGGCGTTAATAAATGTCAAGTTCAATTGACTTGATTGCCACGCCGTTTAACCTTATTGTATCTAATGACGTTGAACCAGCTCTAACGAATCAACAACGTGCGCCACGTCACGTAGGGCTAATGTAATGTACTGGGATAAAAACGCAATACGTTGAATGGGCGTTTCCATTATGAATGTAAGGACAGTGTAAATATTTCAATATAACCGTGAGAGCGATGCATGTCCTTGTATAATTCCAGTTTCTCTATTGTATAACTTTGCCCATAACACGTACAGTGGGGTCAGTATGTAAGTGCACACACGAACGAACATGACAGGTTGGTTCCAACCTGTCGTGTTCGTTCGTGTGTGCACTTACACGCTGACCCCACTGTACATATATATGATTATGATTTCTGATGTGTGAGACACTTCATAATGTCATGTTGTAATGAAAAGTCTACGGTGTACATGGTCATACATGAACTGGATTATCTTCCACCAGCATACGGCACCACACATTAGACAACGCATGTGTTGAGCGTGACACGTGCAAGATTTCGTGCGAAGCATTGCATGTGACGGCCACGTGATACATCAGTGTAGCATATGGTATGTAATTGGTCATGTTAACACTGTAATTCAAAACATGAATCTTTAACAGACACACACGGGCATCGTCAGGGAACGTTCGATGGGTTGGTACCCCCCACCCCCCCCTATTTTGGATGGAGCCATAAGGATTTTTCTTTAATATTCAAATGAGGTCCGCGGTATCCATTTTAAGTACATCAATTTGTGCAGAAATTGTAGGGTTAACTGTATTGTAATTTCCAAATTTGCGGCGTATATCAGAAAATGATAGGTCGGAAAATCTGTTTAATGGCGACGCGCTAGCGGAGCCATTAAACATGTTTTCCGACCTATGTTTTCTGATATACGCCGCAAATTTCAAAATTTCAAATGCACTCCTTTACTACTGGCGTAGGAATACCTATTGAAATAATTTGCGACCGTTCATCAACAATGATATACCTGTAATGTATGACCATCAGCCAATCAGATTGCGTGATATTTATAGAGTGCATTAGAATATAGTATTACATGCGTTACTAACAAAACACAGTCAAGCGACTATTGCAAGATGGCAATTTTCAGAAATACGTGTCTCATATTGTCTCAAAAGTCTGCACAGGAGCTAGCTGTTGTAAAAACATACCCAAATGCATCATTTGACTACTTGAAAAAAAAACACACTTTCTGGGGCCATGAAGCAACCGAAATATGTAAGGGATCCAGGGGATGCAGATTTCGGTTGCTTCACATGGCATGCTTGTCGAACCCCCTTTTCAAAGATGCTGGTGATGCCCATGGACACAGATCTGTACATTAACCATGATACCAGAACGCTCATAACAGATCACTGTATGCGGTATTGGCGATTTTACAATGTTCCAGGGCAATCTGTATTCAAAACATATCTTCATTTAATTATTTTTCCTTAGTAGAATAACGCCATGTGACATTACTGAATGACGTCAGTGTGATGCTTTGACGTAACGTTCCAACAAAACAGAAATATCACTATTTCTTTGTATTTCTTAGCATAGCACATTACTTGACAAATAAGACACTAGATCTGAGTGTATAACTCTAATTACATTTCATTTCACTGCATTACATTACATATACTGCAACATGTTGACTATAAAGCGGAAAACGTGCAGCTAATAGCACACTAGCATAATATTATTGTCTTGATGCAAATATACATGTCTTCCAGTTTTATCCTTTATGACACTAGCCTGTTTTCGATATAAACTTTATCAGGCTTGCCTCGGAATTTCTACTCGTTCCTTAGCCTTGCCTGATAATCATGATACAAGACGACACTAGCCTGTGCCCGGTTGCTCAAAACCTCTGTTAGCTTAACAGACTGCTAAATCCTTAGCAATGCTAAGGATTTAACAGTCTGTTAAGCTTACAGAGGCTTTGAGCAACCGGGCCCTGATGTTCTTCTCTATATATGTATCCATCAGCTTAATTAGGCGCGGCGCGCGGCTTTAAATCACCAGTGTTCACTGGAGACGCAGGTTCGCGATCGATAATATTCCAAAGCTATACGCAGCAAATGGGGACGCGAACCATTCGATACATAAAGCATGAAACGCAACATTAAATGCGTCGAGAACGGAACGACACAGATACGAATAGCAATTAATCGCCTACGCATGTTGCGTGTATATACCTGCTGTAGTTGTACACAACAGCCTGCGTTAATCTTGGTTAGATGTCAACGTTTTTGAACATCTATTTGTGTTGGTGTCCAGTTTAGAGATGTTCCACTGTAACGTCGGTATATGAGCAGCCACATACACATCCACCTGTGTTAATCTTGGCCAGATGTCAGCTTTTCTGAACATATACTGGCAATCTCAACGCGTAATTACATGTAAGCAGTTTGGTAGGCTGAGCATGCGCTGTAACTGTTCCACTAAACTTCGTACGACTAAAATGTTCGCAAGTGCAAAATTAAGATCACATTTCACATTAACAATTTTTTCTTGTAAACAATTATTGGATTTACATTTATTAAACATAGTCTTCCGATGCTCAATAAATGTAAATCCGTCAATTGAAATTTACAGACGATCCTAAATTTACACGTACGAACATTTTAGTCGCACGAAGTTTAGTGAAATGGGACCCGGATATCAGAAATAATACACCACCGCCTGCGCTAATCTTGCCAATATTTTTTTCATTTGTGAATATTGCGCCTGAAGTCAAGCAGCTTGATTGACTGAGCCTAAGCTGTGTCACAGCTCAGGCTCATCCAACCAATCTGCTTGATTGCTTGTTGATGTCGCCAAGAGATGTTCAGAAACGATGACATCTGAGCAAGATTAACGCCGGCAGTTGTGTATACCGAGGTACTAGCTTAGTATCAATATACTACGGAGCCCCGCAGGGGACATGGATTTTTTTTATTAATTCGTTCCCACCAAATAAAAATTAGTACCCTCAATTTAACAATTCGTTCCCTGGAATTAACAATTCCTTCCCACGATATAACAATTCGTTCCCACGATATAACAATTTCGTTCCAACGAATTAACAATTCGTTCCCACGAATTAACAATTCGTTCCCACGAAATAACAATTCGTTCCCTCGAATTTAACAATTCGTTCCTACGAATTGTTAATTCGAGGGAACGAATTGATATTTCGTGGGAACGAATTATGAAATTGAGGGAACGAATTGTTAATTCTGGAGAACGAATTGTTAAATTGAGGGAACGAATTGTTATTTCGTTGGAACGAATTGTTATTTCGTGGGAACGAATTAATAAAACAGAATTCTACGTCCCCTGCGGGGCTCCGTAATATTCGTCACGGGATCTAGGTCATTATGGCATAGAAGTATTGAACACGTAAGATGTTCTCATAGATTCATCTTGTAATCGGCAAAGCCTCATTAAGCCGGCTTCGTATTTATGGAAATCGGGGCCCATATAAGCAGCATATAAAACATGTAAGTTGTCTCATTATATACTATATAGCTGATATGTCAAGTAAGAGAAATGTTATTCTGTCTGTGCCATGCGTATCTGGAAATATAATACAATAATGAGTATTAATTAATTGTTTAAGCTGTTTTATTTGTAGTTCCTTATAAATTGTTTCACATATGTCTATGTTCATAGTATGCGTACATGAAACACGGTGTGGAGATGAACATTAATATATAACTCGAATGTTCGGTCTGTAATGCAGGGCGACTTACATATGTCGCCCTGTGTTAGAGACAGAACATTCGGGTTATAATGTATATTAAGAACCTTAAAATGTGTTAATTCGTACATGTATGTGCACTGTGTAGAAACAAATACACCAAATTTAAGGCTCGAGTTTTCATCTTTACACACTTTAGAAACGAAGAGACGAAATGTCCTTACGATTATCCCCGAAATAGACTTCAATTGTCCCTATGACCATCAGCGGTGCTACATTTATCTAAAGTTATACAGTTGAACTTCTCTAAACCGGACACCCCGGCGACCCCATTATGTTTAATTTAGATGCGTTTTACTGTGATCTATATCATTGATGCCTCAATTCACGATTGGAAATGACAAAACAAAACTGTTCATGTTCATGGAGTGCTTAAGTACAGTGGAACCTCTGTAAACTGGACACCCTGGGGTCCCCCCAGGGTGTCCAGTTTATAGAGGTTCCACCACATCACACTGTAGTATCTGATATTACACTATTACATTGGACATATGCCAAGTTCGATATAGCTTTATGTTCGACATACATATGTGCACTACAATTGATGAGATACGAACTGTTTTGATATCAATTTTATTTCAGACACACTTAGCATTTATTTCTTTAACGTGTTGGAGACAATAATAAAACTCGTAATGTGGTATTGGAGAAACGTACATCGTATTTATAATGGGATGCTGACAGGCACATACTTCAAACTACAACTGATATAACCATCACATAAAACAGAAAATAAATGAACAGTGCGTTAGTAAAACAAGGAAATATTACTCCTACTCCAGACATTCGAGCACTTTGGATGGAACAAGATAGTAAAGAAATGAAACTTAAGCCGATAACATGCTGTGGACGTCCTAAACAACATAGACTGGCCTCCCAGACTGTCCGAGATGAGCTTTCCTTGTACAATAAAACACAATCCAAGATAGCCGCCATCTATAATACGTTTTGAAGTATAACTTTATACTTAAGAGTAGTCGGAACAATATGTCTCCTTATCAATATTACCATATGTGTCTAGTTATCAATATTACCATATGTGTCTAGTTATCAATATTACCATGTGTGTCTTATGTGTGTCTAGTTATCAATATTACCATATGTGTCTAGTTATCAATATTACCATGTGTGTCTAGTTATCAATATTACCATGTGTGTCTAGTTATCAATATTACCATATGTGTCTAGTTATCAATATTACCATGTGTGTCTAGTTATCGGGAGCAACTACGAATCAACAGTGCACCACTACCATCTTGATGTTCAAAATGACCGCCGTTGAAATGTGGCTGTGACTGGGGTTTATTGGTATTGCGACTGGGCGTAGATCCAGATCAGCCTGTGTGCATCCGCACAGTCTGATCAGGATATGCACTGTTCATGATCCTTACAATAAAACACGCGTCATGCTTCTGACAATGCATATTAGGCTACAAGAGTGTAATATTTGATCAGAAGCTACTCTGGCCACAAATCCCATAAGCCCCATCTTTCCAGTCACAGCCACGAATACATTTATACCCGGCATATTGAAAAAGCAACCGCAAGATCATGACACGAAGAAGTCATAAATAACAAGAATGCAATTTAAATTAATGTAACGGACTACATGTACATGGTAATGCTCTGTTACAAAGCTACTAATCACACCATATGTGTGAAATATACACACGGAAGTAACTACGAAAGTAATCATGACGTGGGTGGAACTATTTCTTTGGTGGAAAACAGCAGTAATTAGGATGAGGCTACATTTAGGTGGTACGTTATTGGTTGAATAATTTAATCGGTACAAATTGGTGCGTGTAAATCGAGTCCTAAGGACCCGTTAGATACCTCATCTCATCGTCATTTGATACTTGCTTCGTAAATGTAATGTAATACTAGTATATGGAATAAAATGCATATTATGTATACAAATGTCAACAGTAACGTACTTCTGTATGATACGCCCTTGAGAACATATCACAGGTTTAATCTTCCCGACGGATTTACACACTCGAGCAGTCTAAGAATACCCATACTACTTGGTGTTCTACAGTGGGGTCAGCGTGTAAGTGCACACACGGACGAACACGACAGGTTGGAACCAACATGTCGTGTTCGTTCGTGTGTGCACTTACACGCTGACCACCACTGTACTGCTACCAAACGTAGGGGAGATATTTCTACACCACCGCCCGCGCTAATCTTGCCAATATTTGTTTTATTTCGCAATACTTTAACACCGTGCTTGTAATCAAACATATTGATTGGTTGAGCCTGAGATGTGATACAGATCAGGCTCAGCCAGTCAAACTGTTTGATTGCGAGTTGAGATTGCCAATAGATGTTCAGAAACATTGGTTTACATGTGTATGCAAGATTAACGCGGGCGGTTGTGTAGGTGCATTGTTGTCTCAAACACTGTACCAGCCACGTATGTATGGAAGCGTTCTAGTGCCAATGCTACAATATATTTATCTCATAATTCTATCTCCTAATTAGGACTTAGTATCTCCTAATTAGAGTTAGTATCTCCTAATTATGACTTACTATCTCCTAATCAGGACGTAGTATCTCCTAATTAGGAGATAAATATTTGACACAGATAGTAAGTCCTAATTAGGAGATATTAAGTACTCATTAGGAGATACTAAGTCCTAATTATAATATAGTAATTTGGACTTATTATCTCCTAATTAGGAAATACAAATATTTTAGCATTGGCACCAGGACGCTTCCATACATATATATCTGTATAGTCTGCGTCATTAGAAGGCAGGCAGTTAATGATACATCAATTGCACGTCAGTTTCAGAAGGCTGTGTAATTATAATGATCTAGAACGAGAAACCAGCTCGTTAGGACACGTGCATGCATATGAACTTACCGCACACCTACGGTCGCATTCCATTGACTTACAATAGGCGTCAATGTCATGCAAACAAGTACGCGGCGCCAAAAAAAATGTGTACGTCTAAATGATCGATAACCCCTACTCTTCGTCCTCCCATAGTGTAACCTCGGTTTCCCTAGGGGAGGGGGAACAGTACGGAGTTCTACAATGCATACTATAATGCCTCGATGGGCTCGATCGGCGTGGGTCAGTAATATGTTGACCATAGTGCTGATCTCAAACTTTGCTATTAATTGTACTGTTACACAATCGCCTGCGTAAGTCTTGGTTATCCGCCTAGCGGTAACGAGCGAGTGTCTCACCAATGCGGCCCGGGTTCGATCCTCGACCGGGGCAGTCATAGTAAAATAAATGAATTTTAAACTTTAATCTTTGCCCTGATGTCAACTTCTCTGAACATCTATTGGCAATCTCAAATAACAATCAAACAGTTTGATTGGCCGAACCTGAGCTGTAGCACAGCTCAGGTTCAGCCAATCAATCTGCTTGATTTGAAGCACAACATAATGGCAAGGGGGTGAAATAGGTTGGCCATAGTCGACCTGTGCTGTTCTCAAACTGGTATTATGTATACTGTTAATATACTTAAAGACTAATAAATGTACTCACCTTCTGTGCACACCATATATATGTGGACATGTATTCAGCATAGGATAGGCTCGCCGGCCTGTATTTACTCTAGATGGCAACATCGCGTCCACGGAATTGGAGTCACAGATACAATGTGCATGTAACAGTGCGTGAAATTAAATAATTTAATTGTCTAGAAATAAGACTAGGATAACCGTGATTATATTACGGAGCCCAGCAGGGGACGTAGAATTATTTTGATTTATTAATTCGTTCCCACGAAATAACAATTCGTTCCCACGAAATGACAATTCGTTCCTTCAATTTAGCAATTCGTTCCCTCGAATTAACAATTCGTTCCTACAAATTAACAATTCGATCCCTCAATTTAACAATTCGTTCCCACGAAATAACAATTCGTTCCCACGGGAACGAATTGTTAATTGGTGGGAACGAATTGTTTTATCGTGGGAACAAATTGTTAAATTGAGGGAACGAATTGTTATTTCGTGTGAACGAATTAATAAAAAAAAATCCATGTGCCCTTCGGGGCTGCGTAATTATTACATACACGTTAGTATACAATGTACCAGTATACATGGAACGTTCATTCAATTAAGACGCAAGTCCATTATATAACAAGCCAGGGAGCCGTTTCACTAAACTTCTTACGACTAAAATGTTCGTAAGCGCAAATTTAGAATCGTCTGCAAATTTGAATTGATGGATTTACATTTACAATAAATGTAAATCCAACAATTATTTACAAGAAAACATTTTAGTCGTAGGAAGTTTAGTGAAACGGGCCCCGGGTGATTTTGTACTGAAGAAGGTGCGTGAGTGCGGGCGGACGTGCGTGCGTGTGGGCGGACGTGCGTGCGTGCGTGCGTGCGTGCGTGACGCACGCGTGTGATCTGCGGTGTTGGCCATTGCATCAATGAAACATCTGGCATGCTTCTAGCAAAGAATAAATGTCGTTTTCAGGCTACAGGAATGTGCTATAAGATCAGTATCTACACTGGCCACACGTCCCGTAAGCCCCATCTCTTCTATCACAACCGCACTTAACATCGGTATTCACACTACGTGTACATATGATTCTGGAAGTATTACTTACATCGCGTTTAATATGTAATATTTACACAGTCCATAAATTCATAATGGAAACGCCCATTCAACGTATTGCGTTTATATCCCAGTACAATATATTAGAACCACGTGACATCGCGCCATGTTGTTGATTGGTTAAAGTTCGTTTGACTTCATTAATTTACACGAGGTTGTCAATGACTGCATACTATTGACCGGCAACGTCGCTGTTCCAGGAATTGCGACAAAATGACGTAAAACCACATTATTCTTAATTTTACCTCCATATTTTGGTTATTTACATTTTTGAAACTATCACAAAATGCAGTGTAAATATAAGTAGTAAAATCATTGGATGTTGCGTATACTGTGGGGTACCATACCTTTGGTCTGTTTAAAGTTTGCGATGAGTCCTTCGGACTCCACGCACTTTAAACAGACCAAATGTATTGTTCACCCCAATAAACGCAAAAACCCATGGTTTTATTCCTTAATTACATTGAATGCTATCTCGAACTTAGTAATTCCATAGTTCCTAAGAATGTATGACAACAACGACTGATAAACCATGTCACGATATGTGTCTCGATAACAACGACCATAATGTCACTATCATTGTTATCGTCTACTCCGTGTACGCTCGACTGAACAAGTGAAGTACTATGCTTTGTTCCTATGTCATAGACATGTAACAATGTCCTCAAAATTCAATCGGGCTTATGAATATTTTTTGATTGGTTGATTTAGTTGATACATTTGTTTGATTTCTGTCTTAAAATGAGACACGTCGTGTGATTTTGTACCTTCTGACATCTGCGTAATTTCATAAAATACGTTTGCAAAATTTACAATATTTTCCGTAAATGGCGTCATAAGTTAAACAAAATTATCAGAGTACCTGCGGAATATAATTCCGCAAGTACTCTGGAAATATTGTCAACTTTTGAGTTTATTTCTGAAAAATATTGTAAATTGTGTAAACGTATTTAATGAAATTACGCAGATGTCCGAAGATGCAAAATCGCATGGCGTGTCTCAAATATTATAGGACGTGGACGTACTACTGTTATGCAAACACATAATATGGAGATTGTGTATACAGATGCATACATGAAGACTTGTCGCCAAGCTATGGATGGCCATGTGTGGAATATTTGCCTGCAAAGGAGCTTAGCTCATTGATCAAACCGTGTAGATTGGCCTGGCTCCACTACACTGGTTACATGCGCCGTAAATCTTAATGTGTAAGTCAACACACATGCGTGTAGCTCTGGTCTGCTTTTAATATTATATTGAATTTAGAAAATATATTATTCTCGGGACCAGAATAATATGATCTGGTTTGTGTTATGTAAAGTAAAAGCGTGGTTTAAGCTTACAGACATGCTGGCGTCTACAATGGTAAAACTACCGCTCGCAACGTGCCAATAAAATATACAAACTGCCACAACGCTCATCATGAATATGCATAATCCGAATGCTCTATGATGATTTGGCTGTATGAGTCTGTGTACAGTGGAAGCTCTCTAAACCGGACACCAATAAAACACATGTGATCTTATTTTGTATTAGTTTCCTGGTCAGTTATCTAAGGTGATAATGTATGTTCGTGATCGCATAGCACACAGTTATGGTTCAGAATGAGTGGAACATCTCTAAACCGGACACCCTGTACTGTATTAGACGGGCCTCTGTACGACGCTTATTTAAGGAGTTACCCCTACACAGAGTAGAACTTTATGTAACATACATATTCTTATAGGAAATTCATCGTAGAAATCGAATCTGCATGTTAAAATTGCGAAAACCGCGGCCGAATATTGTTTTTTTGCTGATTTCCATGGCAACTGCGTTTTTCATCCGAAAATAACTTTCTTATTTAGCCTACGATTTTCAGCCTTTATACTTGCTTAAATATGATTTAGTCAATATATTTTACAAACATGGTGTAAATGTTCATATTTACCTAAATATTCTATCATTCAAACGTATATTTCTGTTACCATGGTAACTAAGTCAGTCTCGCCGTATTTGAAAGTAGTATTTTCAACATTTATTTTCGTGCAGACAAATCTCCATCATACAAGTTGGTGTAATGAAGCTACTAGTATGTAAAAATCATCATAGAATACGAACCCATGTGTTGAATTTCAGTAAACCTTGGCGAAATACGTATTTTTGGATGTTGCCAAGGTAACCACATTTTATTGAAAAATTCAATACATGCATGCACGTATTTGTTTGTATTATGACACTGGTATTATTAGGTTAATATCGATGAAATACTACGTACACATAAGAATATAATTTAATATTATACTAGTATATAAATGTTGTCCGTAAAACGATCATGTAACCATAGCAACCACTCACATGGACCAATCCCCGTCGTGTCTCTGTGTGTGGGTGGGTGGGGTCCAAACTATGTCGAATAGTACATTGATACATTGTTTATAGTTTTTGCCTCTTATTTCCGAGCAGTCTTTCACCCGTCCGTTCGTTTGTCCATCTACAAACTCTTAACATTTTGGATTTGAGATGTTCCGAACACAAATAGCACATAATCTGCGTACAAGTGATTGTTACCTCCCTTCGGGCTCTTTAAATGTCACTATATTCAGCACCGCCGTGATTTTTTGCTCTTTGTATGTAACTTTAAGTAACACCGCTGTGATTTTCTACTCTTTAAATGAAACTTTAATTAACACGGACCGTGAATGCATGATTCGTATTTGCACTTTCATATATAAATCACGGCGGTGTTAATATATGTGGTAACGGATGCTGATCGCCCACTGCTCAGTCTGCAAAGACACAGAGTAATATCGCCCCAATTATTACGACAAATTACGGGTATATCAAACCGACGTGTTGTTGTACATAAGCATCGAACGAGAACCGAATTAAATTTGGTGTGTACGCATCTTCCAAATCAATTATGGATTTAGGTGAACCAGAGGTAAACCGCTTGAAACTGGATAGAAGCATATGCATAATATGTCTAAAGTCTATTCCAGAGGCGTCACACAAGGATATCGTGCAAAATCCAACAGTAACAGGTCTAGAGACATTGTTAGACATAGCAGAGGCTAAACATGATCGAGTAAATGACTTATTAAGGCCGCATCGCCAGGATATACTTTCACATCAGGTAAACGTACGGTATCATAGGGTGTGTCGGTCTACATACACAAACAAATTTTACAGCAGTGACACAGCGCCTAAAAGTGATGATGTCTCGTCAAGCAGAAGCGAATCGCCGATGTCACCAGAGCTTCGAAGGTCGACCAGAGACAGCCAATCGGGTTTTAATATCAGAGAGAACTGTTTCATTTGTGGCAGTGCCAAGAAAATTGGTAACAGAAAAGAGCCATTATCTGGTGTAAGCACTGGGACAGGCGAACGGTGGCTTTGTTGTCAGACGGCGATCCGGGCACGCCTTCAATGCAGTTCCAACTGATCAGGCACTTGAACAAACAATAAATAAAGAAGCAAAAGGATCAGGGGGAATCATTGGATTTACTCGTAGAAAGGGAGCATTGACTCGGTGGCTGGTAACTCGTCACATTCTAGGTGAATTTTGTGGACAGTTCAGAGAGACTGTATCCAAGAACCAAGGTGCTAGTCAACACGAGGAATTGGGCAAAAGCCGAAAGGAAAGGGATGAAGCAGATGTTGATAAGGTAGTTGATCTAGTCACTACACAGTACCAAAATCCGTTCGACTTAAACACGGTATCAGAACGTCTGGTAAACATTGCCACAGGGCAAGTTGCGTCTGCGGACATAGAAAAGTCGATGAATGAATTCCGAGTTGCTAGTCAAGAGGCAGTTGATAAATTCGTATCGGAAAGAATCTCGAAGGAACGTACTGTGAAATTCTGGGAACCAATCCCTCGCAGTAAGGTTAAGACCTTCTCGAATATGCGAAAACCATTTGCTACAAGCAAAACATCGAAACTGATGCTAGACTCGGAAGTTCTGTTCAGACGACTGCTGGCAGTAGCGAATCATAGAGACATTGAAATGAATGATGTCTTGAAACATGAATTGGCTTCGGTTCCACCTGCCCTATTTCACGACGACGGCACCATGCGCAAAACAAACAAGGCAGAGTTGACGAAGAAACTTGAATCTTTCGTTGAGGAGATCAACGAGTTTCCAGTTCAGCAAGCTGATACTGACAGCAACACGGCATATATCATCGATGCGATGGCACTGCTGCAGTCGCTGAACGAAGGACACTTCAAAACATTTGACCAACTAGGCGCAGTCGTTTTGAAACATATCATGTCACATTTTACCCGGGACAAGTCGATTACATCGGTCACTGTCGTCTTTGACCGGTATGATAAAGCCAGTTCTCTCAAAGAAGCTGAACGTCAGCGTCGCACGGCCAACAGCGATGTACCTGCACTTATGGTGAGTGGCGGTCGCACAGTTCCAAATTACCGCCGTTTTCTGAGTAACTCTGAAAACAAAGCATCGTTGGCAGCCTTTGTGTGTGAGTACGTAGCTGTGAATGCACCAGGCCATTCTGAAACAGCAGCGTATCCATTGTACTTGCCGGGTGGTTTTCGGAACGGACGAGAAGTACAGTCTGTGACGAAGGAAGGTACGGAATGCTTATCAAACTTGTTTTCGAGTCAGGAAGAGGCAGATACCCGAATGGTGCTGCATGCCACACATATGGCTCAAACGCATGGCCGTATTCTGATCCGTACTGACGATACAGATGTGCTCGTCATCCTTCTGTATTACTACTATACACGTTTCGCGGACACAGAAATATATATGCATACAGGGCATAGAACGAGGCATGCTTTCAGAAACAGGTTTGTTCCAATCCACTCGATTGCCCAACAGATAGGCCAAACCGTAAGCTCCTGCTTACCTGCCATGCATGCCTTGACTGGATGCGATACAAACAGCTCAATATACAAAGTTGGGAAACGAACCTCGTTCAACAAACTGGTGAAAAGTGCCGACAAGCTACGGGAATTGTCCAAGGTGGGCTTATCAGAATCTATAGATGAATGTTTACCAGTCGCGCGAAGGTATACTATGATGCTGTTTGGCGGCTTCAACAATAAGACAAGTGGAAAACCGTATGACAGTATGGATGACCTCCCAGGGTGTCAGTTTAGATAGGTTCCACTGTATACAGGAACAATCTGATATACCTTGCTATAGCAATGCAAAAAAACACAGATAATAACAACGAATAATTCCAGCACAAAAATATTTACACAATTCCCTAACATTTGATTGGTCCGTAGCAAGTCTCTGTCCAAAATTTATATCCCAGTAAACTCCCATGCCGAACTACTTTCCGTAACCGTCAGACGCAGTTAAAATAATTCTTAAGAAAACGGAAAATAAATACATTTTCTTGATGAATTTATTTCAAATGCTGGAATTATAAGGAATGAATGGCCTTTTTGTTGAATTTATCGGGGATATAAACTTGGAAAAGTCGCGGGAATACTGGACGAGGCCTTCCGGCCTTCGTCCAGTATTCCCGCGACTTTTCCAAGTTGATACCCCGATAAATTCCACAAAAAGGCCATTCATTTCTATAACGATACCATGCTTTACTTAGTTTACTATGTTATTCCGTCTACTGATCTGGAGCTACACTGACCACCTACGCCGTATAAGCAGTGTATGTCTCGTAGTTCCTATTCCAGTTTATGGTCAGTGGGACCTGTCTGTGAGGTTCCCATTGGCTCCGGTTTAGAGATGATCAGTGACTGTTCAAGCGTGACAGACGTGTATGAGAGATAGGATGTTGGTGTGTCCGGATGACAGATGTTCTACTGTAGTCTACAACACTCAGTCGCCTATCATGCGATAACTCCCACTCCGCGTTTGTTTGTTTATTGGTGTTTACCGGCCTATCAACAGCTAAGATCATTTAAGGCCGGGCCAACGGGTTCGATCCCTGCAGCATTGGTGGTAGGGGGGGGGGGGGGGGGGGGGGTGGGGGTGGGGGTGGAATCCCAAAAATAATAAAAGTACTGAAAGTACTGACTGGCGGGAGACAAGTAGCCACTTGTGAATTTGCATACTCAGAAATTCCTTGTTAGAAATATATTTGATGTTGATTATTGGATGTACAATCTGCAAATTTGGAGAACTTGATCAGTTACTGGTGTTTGTAAAATACAGCCTGCTCTAAACACAAATAGGTTGATGAAGCAAAGGCTCACAGGCATCACGGGATGCGACTCAATTTTTTTATTTCTTGGTTTACGGGACCCACCGACGGATGTTTAAAAGAAATTAAGTGGATGTTTTTGTTTCTGTCTCAAGTTGACGCCCACTCTGACAGAACGTGGTTGGTCTGTTCCAGCTCATTTTGCCGATGCAATTTGGACAAACAAACATAACGTTAAATTAATCTCGAAACCTGGCGAGATAGCTCGGAAATGATCTAACTAACAACACAAAATTATTATGTGAAAGTCGGCCCAGTAAAACAAAAATTATGGAAGAAAATTTATTTATTGATCACATCTCCCATAGAGAATGATGCCCATAAAATCAATATTTGATCGATTTTGTTGAACAAATATTTTTGGCAGCATAGGTTTTTCGTAATGCGAAGAAAAAAAAACGGGGAAATTTTCATATTTTTAGTATGTTTATTTGGCCAAAATCAATCGGCACTTTGCAGAATAGGGATACAAACCGAGTAATCCAAATTACATACCCAACAGGAACTCTGGAGGTGTGACATAATATTTTGTGAAATCTTTTCAAAATTATGACTGGGCGTAGGCCTACATACGTGTATGCTGCATGAACGGCAAAATGTTTTCATGAATTTGGTTCGCTCACCCAGAGGGTAATTTTTCGAAAATCGCCCGTAAACCACAATATGAAAAAGAAATGGCCTTCGACGTCGCATTGCGACTGCGTGGTACACGGTACGGGGGGCGTCTCAATAACAGCAATTTGTTCTCTTCAAAAGTAAAGTTGGGCATGCAAACTATTTTACACATAATGTTGAGCATTGCCGTTGCTATTAATAACTTGCTTTCAGTTCACTCGCTGACTTTAAATGTCACCTGACTGTTGTTAATTGCGAACGCAAATTGAGCCTATTGAGACGTCCCCCGATGAACAGAGAGCCACCTCCGAAAGTAGACCCGTGCAAACAGCCAGAATCACGATCCCAATAGCGTGGAGACAGTATGTCTCCCGCCAAAAACGGAATCTTTACTTCGAGATAAATATATATCATCCCTGAAATTAGAATAATCTGACCTGGTGCCAGGTCCATAGCACAATCAAAGCACTTGGCCCCTTCCCCTAAAAGTAATACCGGTAGGATTACTTGTATAAGGGATATAACCAGATTCAACCCTCAAATGCAAGAAAGCCAAAGACGTACCTGAGGGACAAACCAGGAATAGGGTCGGGATTCTGGTAAGCATGAATCACGATCGTTAAATTACCCATCGTAACATGTTTCACGTCGAAATATGCCCCGGTTTCCTGACGAGGCTCAGCTGTTCTTAGAGCTATATGGCATAAACTAGATAAACATCTTCTGCATGCAGCTGGATAGGAATTCGTCAAGAATCCGGCGCCTATTTCAACGTGAAACATTCTACGCCGGCGTGGAGAGCAGCACCAATGTCACTGAATGCTTGTAGATACCATATGCATTGACACCTCTCTAAACCGGACACCCTGGGAGGTTCCCAGGGTGTCCGGTTTAGAGATGTGCCACTGTAAGTCAAGCATATGACCATTCTGATACGTATTTGCCTGCTTTGCAATCATGAACATACATTAATATCTGAGATAAATGGCCAAAACGCCCATCAATAATATAACATATGTTATCTTGGTGTTCGGTATAGATAGGTTCCACTGTACAAGCATGTGATGTCAGATTGCAATCTCAACTGTTTGAACTTGTAACTGTAGCCTATTTCACCAACATGGCAAAGTATACTTTTCTAGCAAAGTATACTTTGAGGGAGAAATTTTCAATTTTAGGATGAATTTATTAATTTTTATTATACTGAATTTATTACATTATCACAGCCAATTTGGCTGTGATAATGTAATACATTCAGTATAATAATTCTGCAGACTTTTAATCATGAAATATATGTAGTCGTTATTTGAAATAATGCATTTGAGGAAAAATAAATTATCACTACCTCAAAGTATACTTTGCTAGAAAAGTATACTTTGCAATGTTGGTGAAATCGGCTACTGGTATACTTAAGGTGTTACACTCACATTGTATAATACGGACTATATACACATGCATGAGGGGCAACCAGCCATTTCTTCTAGTAGAAACCCAAGTTATAGACGTTCCTGTCATATACATGTATGTGGCTGTGACTGGGGCTTATGGGATGTGTGACAAGTATAGATCCTGATTCAATAACACACTCCTGCAGCCTGATAGCGATCTGTATTGCTTGTTAGAAGCATGGCGGGTGTTTCATTGATGGAATGGCGAACAATACAGATCTTGATCAGACTGTGCGGATGTACATGCTGATCTTGCTCTACACTGGTCACAAAACCCATAACCTCCACTTCTCCCGTCACAGCCACATATATGTATCAGGGTAATTGACGTTTATTCAATATACTGAGCTGCACGTAGTCCAGTATATAATAGTTTTAAATTGTAACAAAATGCATGTTTGATAAAATGCAATCAAACGACTGATTCACCTGGCCATTAATTGTAGACAGTGTCCATGCCTTTGTGTACATGCATGACAGTCAGTTCAAGGTGTATGATCACGTGGTTACAACAACAACAACACCAATGACTTAAAGTGTTGAAAGCGCGCCTACTCCAAAGTAAGTATTATTTGATATACAACGGATTCTGATGAAATATGGCGCAGCGAGCGCGTCTTCGTGAGCTGCATCTGGTGGTCCCGAGAGTTCGGCACGTATTTATGTCGTGTTTGCGAAGAATCGATTTCCGTGTCAGTAGACACGGAAATCGATTATTCGCGACAACGACAGAAGTTTGGGCCAAAGTATCGAGATCAACAAATGCAGCTTAACAAGACGCGTGTGATGCGCCATACTTGATCAAAATCCTTTACATAATGACAAAATAAAATAATATGTACTTTGAATCGGAGAGCTTCTGGAAGTTTCAGTATTTGTTGTTCTTGTTGTTGTTGTTGTTGTAACCACGTGATCATACACCTTGCAATTGACCCTGTTGAAAAACATGCAGTCAGCTTAAAACGAAATAATCCGCGCAATGGTAGATAACAATATAAGATACCGGTATGTGAATGTGTTGGCCCGCCGGGTATGAAAAGTCTTGGAGCCAATATCCACCCTTAAATATAAGCCGAAACGAAACGAATATGTTGGCCCAGTTGCATGACTAATTTAGTATCAGTGTCAGTCACGGACAACAAACAAACGTTGTGTGAGGCAAACAATATGTAATATTATTTAAAATTGTAGTCATCAGTTTGTAGGCACCATATACTTGTACACTACCACCTGCGCTGATCTTACCAATACGTGTCACTTTCTTTACTTCAAAATATGTGAATATTGAGTCTGTAGCTGTGCTACATATCAGTCTCAAACAGTCAACTTTCTTGGTTGCGAGTTGGCATTGCCAATAGACGTTCAGAAACGGTGATAATCTGTGCAAGATTAACGCATGCGTCTGTGTACCGACCAATCACTCAATTATGACTGTCTAAATGTTATGCAACGTGAGTTTTAGACTTTCCTGCCACGACTGATCAGTTATACAGTGGAACCTCTCTAAACCGGACACCCTGTGAGGTTCCCAGGGTGTCCGGTTTAGAGAGGTTCCACTGTAAATTAGACACATGAATATGTCAATGCATGTTTGGTGTGCTTTGCGAACATCAAAATGCATTATCATAAGAGATAGATGACAGTGAAACCCACGTACGTAAGGATACAGAGATTGTCTGCGTGTCCGGTATAACAGTCGACAGGTCCATAGCGGTGAATAAAATCAAAGTACTGAAAGTACTGAAATATGTTATCTCCACAAAAACTGATCACTTGCTAGAGACTGAAAGTTGCATATTTTCTCAATCATTATCCAGAGGCAAATGTACTGTGATGGTGCAAACCCATTCCCAATCCATACATTTTCTCTAGAATAAATTACTGTTTGAAACTCCCAGAAAAAAAGTGTACGAAATTGGCGGCTAACTGGTCACTGCTACCTAACTGTGACAACTAAAGATAATAGCTGCTGTAGTCATATGCAGGAAATGTCTTGATTCATATTTCCAAGAATTTAACTGATAGACTGAGCACAAAGCAATAGTGAATAGTATATGTAGAGTTTTAGATAAAAAGCAAGACCGACCAAAACGCCATAGGATAAATTGGCACAGGGCACTCTTTTTCTTGGTCGTACTCGCCGTTTAGGCGTAGCACGATCAATGGCTGCCCCCATACAGTGGGGTCAGCGTGTAAGTGCACACACGAACTAACACGACAGGTTGGAACCAACCTGTCGTGTTCGTTCGTGTGTGTACTTACACGCTGACCCCACTGTATAAATTTGCGTGACAAAATATGCTATAACAAGCGAGATAACATACGATAATGCCACGGTGGACAAAAATGCACGGGGGAAAAATTAACCTAGACCCGCTAAATGGTGTTCTGGTGCCAAAATAGTGTCACGGCGCGCCGTGACTGCTTTGGTGGTATTTATGATCGTGTAACTTTCTGATCGCCCTCGTATATGCTATTAACGGACTTCAAGTGGTTGATTTTGCTCAGACGAATTACAAGATGCGTATCGCCGGGCCCATCTAGTATATGTCTGATTCCATTTTGACACTTGAGACTGTAGACTGTGATACGATCAACTGTGTCTCGGGCTCTTGGAATCAGTCTGCGATGCATCTGCGCACAGGGAGTATAGTGGACGTCAGTCGGGCCGCCGGGTGAGAAACGGTACCTTATTGCATTGTCAAAAGTGGTAGATTCGATCTCCATCCTTACTCCAGTCGTCGTACACTACAGATTGAGTCGCAAATTAAATTAAGATAGTTGTATTCTATGGAAATCTAATAAAAATAAAAACACTAATAAAACAATAGCAACTTACATAAATAAACAATATGGATACGATCAGTAAGTCTTTATGCAGATACTGCTACCTATAAAAATGCACACGCATCTGTAATATCCAGATAACAAGCAAAGCTTGATGTAGCACATGTATATACATATTACGTCTCTACACAGGTGTGTAGAAGGAAAAGTGTACATGTAAAACACCAAAATGTGCTTATTATTTGTATAACTATAGATATTTGTGATTTCATTGCTGGCAGCATCTGCATAAAGACGTATTGAACACATATATTTATTTAAATAAATAGCTATAATATGTTTTTCATATGAATTTCAAAATCAAATTTCCGTACGGAATTGATATAAAGTGAGTCAATATGCAATTCATATGCAATACATGTACCTTCATATGCAATTCATAAGATTGTCAAATGTAGAGCTCTGTTGAATACTTTTTTGAATTGAATTTCATATGCAAGTTATTTAATGAAAATTCTTCATTGTAAAGTCACTGAAAATCAAATGATTTTGATATCTGCTCATTTTATTTGAAGTTCATATATAATTCATATGTTTTTCATATGATCTACATAACATAACGTATGACTCTTTTCATATGAATTTAACATGTGGCATCTATATTAATATACTCCAATTATTTCGCTTTAGACCGAAATGCTGCTTTGTAGAGCAGATTATTAATCATCGACGACTATCGTTCATGTATAAGATTAAAGGCCCACGCAGTAGGTTATAATATAGTGATACAGACACTTTTGTATATTCTGTACGTACGACATTTTCTGGCAATATATGCATTCATTCACCATTACCCCACGTATTGATTGGTATTATTATACATTTTATTTTAGACCAAACATTTCACACTGATATCAGGGGCAATAACCGTGTTTCCTTAAACAGTTAACGGACATTACTATTTAGTCTCCGTATTTAGTTTCTGATGTGCAATGATCATACTTTATAATCTGTCTAAAAAATTATTTTTTCAGGTGATGCATTTCATTAGTATAAATCAGTAAAAAATATCATGCCTCATTTGCATATGTAAATAGCCTGATACCAACGCGCGTCACTATCAGTAAAATAAATATTACTAAATGATTACATGTATATCTGTTTTCCGGGCACTTGCAATTTTTAGAACTGGTGGAATAGTGACACAAGTATACACTTATTTAATTCCTATAAAGAACATGTTGTGCTTACTGAGTGGGCATGTACCTTTAAGCCTGGAAAAATACCTTAGCCATTTCTGAAGCTATTTCAACTTTACTGTTATGGGCCGCTGAACAACTTAGGATTGTGTGTAGAAGCTTCACCATCGGTGAACATTAGTCTTCGACAATAGTCGCTCATATTAGAGCCGACAATTGTCCACCGACGACTATCGTTTACGTGTGTGATTAAGCCTTAAAACCGGCGGGAAAACCGGCTTAAATCATTCACGTGAACGATAGTCGTCGATGAACAATAGTCGGTTCTACACTGCGTCTATGATTGAGTGGCGAACAACGTAGGCCCTGATTATCTGCGCAGTCATAACCAGGGCCTACGTTGGCCGCAAACGTTAAAGGTACACTTTCTCAACCACGGTCCGGTTAACATGCCAGTTTCAGACACTGTTTCTGTAACATGTTAATCGACGGATATGCCAACTGCACAGTGTCCTCGTTAAACTACATCGATGAAACCCATTGCTCTTGTTCTACTGTCCCGACACTACGGAGCCTCGCAGCTGACGTAGAATTCTTTTTTTTATTAATTCGTTCCCACGAAATAACAATTCGTTCCCACGATATAACAATTCGTTCCCTCAATTTAACAATTCGTTCCCACGAATTAACAATTCGTTACCATGAATTAACAATTCTTTCCTTGTCATTTTGAGGGAACGAATTGTCATTTCGTGGGAACGAATTGTTAATTCGTGGGAAGGAATTGTTGTATCGTGGGTACGAATTGTTAATTCGAGGGAACGAATTGTTATATCGTGGGAACGAATTGTTATTTCGTGAGAACAAATTAATAAAAGAAGATCCATGTCCCCTCCGGGGCTCCGTACGATACAAACATTTCAAGTGTGCTGACGTATTCTGAATGTGTCTGGGACCGTATTTTGCATTAGATAGTAACGTCGTCTTCATCTCACGTAGACCCCAGGGGGCCGTTTCACTAAATTCCGTGCGACTAAAATGTTTGTAAGTGCAAATTTAAGATAGTCTGGAATGTTCAATTGATGAATTTACATTTATTGAACTGAGGCTGCATATGCAGTCTATGCTCAATACATCTAAATCCAATAATTGTTTACAAGAAACATGTGTTATTGTGAAATTTACAGACGTTCATAAATTTGCAGTTACGAACATTATAGTCATACGAAGTTTAATGAAACGGCCCTCAACTCTCTGTTCCACGTATATACCGCCGATGGAGTTTGGACATTTAAGTACATGTATATTAAATATAAACATCAAAAACGTCTGTATGTCTGCATTTATTGAAGTAAAAGTGATAACCTCTGAATTGCAAGACAAAATTGAAATTCCGTCGAATATTGATTTTATTCCTAAAAAAAAATTGTGTTGTTTCATATAGGAATTTAAAATGGGTGTATAAAATTGATTACCCAGGTACTATAGATTAACTTAACGTTAGTTTATTTAGGGATTACACAACTCGCCAACAAGTCGCCCATGCTGGAATGCAAGAAAATATTTACATGAACTGGGATATTTTCTATAAATGATGTCGAACGTTGACAAATGTTTCATAGAAAATGCGGAATTATATTCCGCAAGTGCTCTGAACGTATCGGCAACTTTCGACGTCATTTGCAGAAATGATCGTAAATGTTGTAAATATGTTTCATCAGATATCGCACATCTACCACTGTACAGCATTACATGGCTGGACTCATTAATAATTGAGACGCGCCATGTGGTTTTGTACCTTCGGACATCTGCGTATTTTCATGAAATACGTTTTCAATATGTACACTATTTTTCATAAATTAAAGCAAAAGTTGACAAAATCTTCATCAGAGTACATGCAGATGTATTCTGAAAAGTTTGTCAACTTTTGACGCCATTTACGGAAAATATTGTAAATTTTGTAAACGTATTTCATGAAATTACACAGATGTCCGAAGATACAAAATCGCATGGCGTGTCTCATATACGTGATGCGCTAAGCAAACACTGCCTTATTATGTCATATTCGTTGCCAAAATACGAATATACTAATTATTGCCCTTGCGTTTTATGGCATATACACGCAATCCTCTATTTTAGTACGGAAGACGTATCTGTCTCGCTTTATAGAGTACATTTGTTCCATCATACTAAATTTAAGTCGTTCACTATTATGTAATTTAGGTCATAAACAAGTATTTTGGTTCACAGATATCACCACGTCTTAATAAACCCTGCGCCGCGCAGGGTTTATTAAGACGTAGCGATATCTGTGAACCAAAATATGGCCTAAATTAAGTAATAGTGAACAACTTACATTTAGTATGATGGAACAAATGTACTCTATAAAGCTAGACCTGGATTTTATCCAGGTAAGGTGGCCGCGAAAGTTGGATATGGTCGAGCATTTTATCGTGATGGAGAAATATAATAGTACCATACATTCGCCACATGATCAATAAAGAAGACTACCATCCATGCAAATATATGTTAACACCAATCATGTATTGTGATGTGTCACGTCTAAAGATGTTATGGTAACTTTGAACATATTCTTTTTGTTTACGATGTTCGTCTCTGATTTTTCAAGTTGCCATATCTGAGACTGAAAGAATCAGAGACAAACATCTCAAACAAAAATAATAAAATATATTTAAAAAATCCGCCCCTCCCGCTTCACAATCCGCAAACTCGTGTCTGAGAAACAACTTACTTATTTGTATAGCCTTATCATAACGCATTACATGCCGAGTTTACACGAAAAATAAAACTACACGGACGTATAGATGTATGTTGTAACCACTCATTTGAACCGTCTCGATCAGACTGGTCAAATGAGTATCGACACTATATACTTTCATTGAGCAAATAGTTAAATAAATGTTTGTGCATTTGGATATGGTTAGGTAGTCCAGGGAGATTTGGTCAGTGTATTTTTGCAAAAGGCTCGATACAGTAAGAGAAATAGAAAAACAAGAGCTGTAGGAGAACAGCATAGCTCGACTACGAGGGTTGTCGATGTACACATATCTTGACAAACAAGGTGGCCGCGGCCTGCATAAAAACCTTAACCAAGGTTGACTAAAACATTAACCAAGGGAAATTAAGTAAGTAATTCAAGGTTAAATGTAGGTCAATGTCAGATATAGGTCAGGGGTTATTGATGTACATCACTAGGAGATGACGTTTTCCAAGTATGGTTGCTGTAGGCCCAGGAGTATTCCATATACAAGCTTGACTAAAAACCTTAACCAAGGGGAAATAACTAAGTAATCCAAGGATAAAAGTAGGTCAAGGTCAAATATAGGTCAGGGATTATTGATGTACATCACTAGGAGATGAAGTTGTCAAAGTATGGTTGCTGTAGGCCCAGGAGTATTCCATATACAAGCTTGACTATAAACCTTAACCAAGTTTGAGTACAAACCTTAACCAAGGGGAAATAAGTAAGTAATTCAAGGTTAAATGTAGGTGAAGGTAAAATATAGGTCAGGGGTTATTGATGTACATCCCTATGAGAAAAAGTTATCCAAGTATGGTGTCTGTATGCACAATAGTATTGCATCTACAAGCTTGACTAAAATCCATAACCAAGGTTGACTAAAAACCGTAACCAAGGGGAATTAACTAAGTAATTCAAGGTTAAATGTAGGTTAATGTCAAATATAGGTCAGGGGTTGTTGATGTACATCACTAGGAGATGAAGTTGTCCAAGTATGGTTGGTGTAGGGCCAGGAGTATTCCATCTACAAGCTTGACTAAAAACCTTAACCAAGGAGAATTAACTAAGTAATTCAAGAGGAAATGTAGGTGAAGGTGAAATATAGATCAGGGGTTATTGATGTACATCACTATTAGAAAAGGTTGTCCAAGTATGGTGTCTGTATGCAGAATAGTATTCCATGTACAAGCTTGACTAAAAATCTTAACCAAGGTTGACTAAAAACCTTAAACAAGGGGAATTAACTAAATAATTCAAGGTTAAATGTAGGGCAAGGTCAAATATAGGTGAGGGGTTGTTGATGTACATCACTAGGAGATGAAGTTGTCCAAGTATGGTTGGTGTTGGGCCAGGAGTATTCCATCTACAAGCTTGACTAAAAACCTTAACCAAGGGGAATTAACTAAGTAATTGAAGAGGAAGTGTAGGTCAAGGTCAAATATAGATCAGGGGTTATTGATGTACATCCCTATGAGAAAAGGTTGTCCAAGTATGGTGTCTGTATGCATAATATTATTCCATATACAAGCTTGACTAAAAACCTTAACCAATGTTGACCAAAAACCTTAACCAAGGGGAATTAACTAAGTAATTCAAGGTTAAATGTAGGTCAAGGTCAAATATAGGTCAGGGGTTGTTGATGTACATCACTAGGAGATGAAGTTGTCCAAGTATGGTTGGTGTAGGGCCAGGAGTATTCCATCTACAATCTTGACTAAAAACCTTAACCAAGGGGAATTAACTAAGTAATTGAAGAGGAAATGTAGGTGAAGGTCAAATATAGATTAGATCAGGGGTTATTGATGTACATCCCTGTGAGAAAAGGTTGTCCAAGTATGGTGTCTGTATGCACAATAGTATTCCATGTACAAGCTTGAAAAAACCTTAACCAAGGTTGACCAAAAACCTTAACCAAGGGGAATTATCTAAGTAATTCAATGTTAAATGTAGGTCAAGGTCAAATATAGGTCAGGGGTTGTTGATGTACATCACTAGGAGACGAAGTTGTCCAAGTATGGTTGGTGTAGGGCCAGAAGTATTCCATATACAAGTTTGACTAAAAACCTTAACCAAGGGCAATTAACTAAGTAATTCAAGAGGAAATGTAGGTCAAGGTCATACATAGATCAGTGGTTATTGATGTACATCCCTATGAGAAAAGGTTGTCCAAGTATGGTGGCTGTATGCACAATAGTATTCCATGTACAAGCTTGACTAAAAACCTTAACCAAGGTTGACTAAAAACCTTAACCAAGGGGAATTAACAAAGTAATTCAAGAGAAAATGTAGGTCAAGGTCAAATATAGATCAGGGGTTATTGATGTACATCACCAGGAGATGAAGTTGTCCAAGTATGGTGGGCATAGGGCTAGGAGTATTCCATATACAAGCTTGACTAAAAACCTTAACCAAGGCGTGACGGTGACGCCGACGCCGACGCCGACGCCGCGACGCCGGGGTAACTACATAAGCTCTAACTATTCTTCGAATAGTCGAGCTAAAAGGTATTCCATGTTTTCCACACATACCACGTTTCATGCGTATTCAGCATTAACCCTTTCAACCCTAAGGAACTGGAATGGACTGTGATATGCTAATGTTCCGACCAATCCAATGGTCACAAAATGATTTTCAGATTCGTCCATTTATGAAAATGGATGTTTTTGTTCCAAGAAATATGAAAATTACTTGCGCAAAAAGTGCAGATCCTGATGAGACGGCTCGTTACGAGACGGCTCATCTGGATCTGCACTGTTTGCATAAACCGCAATAGCGGGATTTCGGGTTCAAATGGTTAAGGACGCGTTCTATAGCTGATCATCGTTTGATTCAAAGATAATTGCTTCGTAAATGTGATAGAATATAACTATAACATATGTGTGAATACGGCATCGTTACTGTATCCATACGGCACATGGAGTGGTCAAGTCGGCCATCTTTGTGTGTTCTAGCTATCAGCCAGTTTCAACTCAAAAAGTGAAGTAGAACATGTAATTTAATTTAGCTATAATCACATGTAGAAAAGCCAGGAGAACGGAAACCTATCAATTATATTACGCCAAACTGCAAAATATGTCAGTTTTCTGGACAGGTTTGTGCTTGTGTTTTTTTACAACATGAACCACCATTTTAGATAGCATCATACACAGAAAATCACACAGTGTATCACTTTTACCTGGCAACCCACACAACACATACCATATATACCCACTGCTGTACTCTGTTATTAGCTATCAAATCCAATGCTATGTAAGCAGTTACCGAAGTGTATTGTCCCTGGTGTCTACTCACCTACTATGCGAGTAAATATGGCTTTACATATGTGTAGCATGCGCACTAACATAAGATGTGCATCAGATTGAAAAGTTTACACATCAACATTTATTTTGCGATTGATGGGAGAAATGTCAGATATCTCGTATTTTGTATAGTTTGCTGGCATAATATTTATAGCGCGCCGTTGTCATATCGGTTTATTATGTATTGCACAAATTATTATTTGGTTTACTGTCATATTATTTGCTGCATGTGTCAAACGCACGAAGTGGTGAAACCATAATGCACGTCGAACACAATCAGCGCTCATGCGGGACGTCGAAAGTTTACTCAAAATTCAGAGCTCATGTGGAATTCCGCATGAGCCGTACATTTTGTGTCATCTTCCGACGTCATTGATGGAAAATATTGTATTTTTTTCGAAATCAATATCGGTGAAAATCGACCATGCGATAAGTGAGGTAATATAGCCTGGCTAGTTTACTGTTCACATACACCGGCATTAACCCTCTGACCCCTAAGTAACTGGAATGGTTTTTGATTTGTTAATTTTGCAACCAATCGACCGTCACAAAATGGTTTACAGACTTGTCCATTTATGAAAAGGGGGTGTTTTGTTTTCAAAAATATGAAAATTACTTGCGAAAAGTGCAGATCCTGATGAGACGGCTCGTCATCACGAGCCGTCTCATCAGGATCTGCACTTTTTGCAAGTAATTTTCATATTTCTTGGAACAAAAACACCCCCTTTACATAAATGGACGAATCTGAAAATCATTTTGTGACCATTGGATTGGTCGGAACATTAGCATATATGGATCTACACTGTTTGCCGATACCACTATACAGTCCTGTTGGTGTTGAAAGGGTTAAACTGAAATCATTGTGAACAGTGAAAACGGAGGCACTGCTCTGACAGCGCTGTCGCCGATTTCAGTGTGAACTTGAATCATTGACGACCCAAGCACTCGCTGAAAGCGTAACATGTCGTGTTGTCAGTAGTTGTATTAAATCAACACCCAATGTAAAACTTCCCTGGTGGATGATAACAACATGTCATAAAACTGGGCCGCTGAAAAATGTGTCTACGAAATAAATAAGTTTAGAAAAGTTAATGCTCCAACTATACATTTATAAACATTTTCCGCGACTTGTGAAAAATACCGCACAACAAACATAAACTACAGGGACCGTCCTGATTATTGGACAAACTTGGCAGATTTACACATCTGGCGTGCGATTCACTAAACTTCGTACGACTGAAATGTTTGTAAGTGCAAATTTAGGATCGTCTGGAAATTTCAATTGATGGATTTACATTTATTCAGCATAGGCTGCACATTATCGGACAAATGGCGTTAGATATGCTTATGAAATGATATCGTAAATAGTTCTATATAAACTTTTCAAATGACGTCGATGTATGAACCTGGTACAAGGGGTTATGTCAAAGTATTTTCTCAGGATGCTTTCGGATTACATGTATTATACAATGTTACTTGAAATCCCCAAACCTTGGCGACTTTTATTTCCACGACATTAGACCGACACGTCGGTGCGCTGTGCCAATTCGCGTCTATTGTACACTATCGATCATATCGTACCGAGCCCCGCAGGGGACATGGGTTTTGTTTATCAATTCGTTCCCACGAAATAACAATTCGTTCCTTCAATTTAACGATTCGTTCCCACGATATAACAACAATTCGTTCCCTCGTTCACACGAAATGACAATTCGTTCCTTCAAGTTAACAATTCGTTGCCTCGAATTAACAATTCGTTCCCACGATTTAACAATTCGTTCCCACGAATTAACAATTCGTTCCCGTGGGAATGAATTGTTATTTCGTGGGAACGAATTGTTAACTCGTGGGAACGAATTGTTAATTCGTGGGAACTAATTGTTAATTTGAGGTAACGAATTGTTATAAAAATTAATAAAAAAAAGAATTCTACGTCCCCTGCAGGGCTCAGTAATATACATGTAGTTCCTATATAAACACGTACAAATATGTTTCTACTTGGACCATGTCATGTTGCCATACTACGGAAGCCCATTAGGGCCACTTCACTTTTTTTTAATTTCCATTTATTCAAGATGTTTTCTTGAATTTTCAAGAAAAGATCTTCAAAATTCAAGAAAAGAACTTGACAATTCAAGAAAACATCTTCAACATTCAAGAAAAGATCTCGAAAATTCAAGAAACTATCATGAAAATTCAAGAAAAGATCTCGAAAATTCAAGAAAAGAATTCAAAAAAGTGAAGTGGCCCTAATGGGCTTCCGTACCATACTACTGCCTGTTCCACGTACATGTATTGCTGCCGACGAACTGTTTGGCTATTGAACACATTAAATCGATAAAAATGTACTTTGTCAGCAATAACAGAAATGTCACCCTCCCGAATTGTTTTGTTTGAAGAATGCTGCTTATGTATCATGGTAGTAATATGCATATTTCACATCGTTACTTGTCAACCATTTCAGCTGTCATTAATTGATTATGAAATCTGCATGATTATATCAGATTGGTACAAAATATATGCCAGTTCTCTGCTTAAAGGCAATATGATAGACTGATAAACGCAGTTAGATGCCAACATCCTATTGTGGCGTAGCCTTATTGTATAATAAGGGCAAACTGGTCATTGTATGTCATTGCGCTTCCTCCATATAATGTGTCTGTCAAAACAAACAATGACAGCTGAAATGGTTGACAAATAACGGTGTGAAATATGCATATTACTACCATAATAGCTGCAGCCTATACTCAAAATGTAAATCAATACGAAGTTTAATGAAACGCCCCACCCCCCCCCCCCCCCACCCCCAAGAACATGTTGTGTTTCCGTCTTACATAAAGGCAAACATCGAACCTCTTTCCCAGCCGGTGCCACTATTGGCCGTGGTCTGTTTTCTTAGACGCTCTATTGTGTATGATACGACAATAATACCGTGTGACAGCGTGGTCCTTGAAGTGAGAGAGAAAACAAAACAACAACAACAACAGCCGGTCTATACAAGTGAACTCAGCATCTGGGGTGCGTTTCACGAAACTTCGTACGACTACACTGTTCGTAAGTGCAAATGTCTGTAAATTGCACATTCAAAATGTTTTCTTGTACACAATTAGTGGACTTACATTTATTGAGCATAGGCTATGCTCAATAAATGTAAATTCATCAATTGATATTTCTACACGACCATACATTTGCCACTTACGAACATTTTTGTCGTACGACGTATAGTTAAACGGGCCCCAGAGGACAAGTAAGCGTTTATAGTGGAATCCGGTTGACAGTGGTTGCATATATATATGAGCACATACACCTGTGTAAGTTTTGTAATCATGAAGATACATTGAATCAGAAATCTATTACACGGAAACACATTGAATCTATATATTTTGAGGTGTTCAGGGTACCCAGCGTATCACAGATCCTTCGTAAATGTTAATTATCATAGCCACTATTGGAATGATGCTCCGTCTATCGTTGGAATTTGATTTAAACAATAGTGTATTTAATTCATTGCAACGTATACATGATTGCATGCATGACATTAGTGCAATAAAAGGATTAGACAATACGGTTTATAAAGAGCGTATATGAAGTCTACATCAAGTGGTATACATATAATAACATGGAAATGGTATAGATGACATTAAATAATGATACACTATATTGTTTTAATTTGTTATTAATTTTCATTAATTTACATAAAATGTGCATTTGTTGCATACGTTACCGACTTCGAACCATGCCGTGCTTGCAATTTGATTGTTGATATACATTGTGTGTATACGGTGGGTCAGCGTGTAAGTGCACACACGAACGAACACGACAGGTTGGTTCCAACCTGTCGTGTTCGTTCGTGTGTGCACTTACACGCTGACCCCACTGTATATGTACTCGTAGCGCTATGAGAACACAATGTATTGTCACAAAACTATCGATATAAATATGACAATGAAATGGATGCTTAGACTTGCAAGCATACAACGGAGCCCCGCAGGGTCGTTCCCTCAATTTAACAATTCGTTCCCACGAATTAACAATTCGTTCCCTAAATTTAACAATTCGTTCCCACGAAATAGCAATTCGTTCCCACGGGAACGAATTGTTAATTCGAAGGAATGAATTGTTATATCGTGGGAACGAATTGTTAATTCGAGGGAACGAATTGTTATATCGTGGGAACGAATTGTTAATTCGAGGGAACGAATTGTTAAATTGAGGGAACGAATTGTTATTTCGTGGGAACGAATTCATGAAAAAAAATCCATGTCCCCTGCGGGGCTCCGTAGCATACAACTAGTATTGACCGGAACATGGCGCGATCATTACATACAAAGGGAGACAAGTACATATCGGCGTGCGAGATCATAACGTACTTGCTTCCCTTGAGCTTACGTTTTATAGCGTACAGGAACCCCTCTAAACAGGACACTCTGTAAAATACGGATGTTTAACTTAGATGTGCTTCGCTGTTATGTATCTATGAGTGTAATGACTTTTCATGATTGAAAAATACTAGAATGTGTCATGAAGCGCTAACATGTCTGATTTATAGTGGGACATCTCCAAACCGGACACCCTGGGGACTAAAATGCAAATAAAATGAATAAGTCCCAATGGGAAGGAGAAACTTCCATATGAGTCTATGCTATATATGGATGCATCTGTTGTGTCTATCATACAAGTATTGAATTAATCAAGTAGCACAAAACATTTTGTTGAATAAATAAACAAGAGTTGGCAGAGGACAACGAAGCGCGCCCGGTGGCAGCAAAGGAACCGAGGGCACATTTGAAAACACAACGTGCTGGATAAGGGAAACAAAATTTATGAGCCATTTACCAGAGCGTGTTAAGGTTTCGAGCGTACAAAGTATTTGACCTTGACCCTGGGCTTAGCAGAAGTAGAGGACCGTTGGAGCAATACAATGCGTGTGAAATATGAAGCAAATCCAAGCAAGGAAACAGAAATATAGGCCATTTTACCCGAGTGTTAAGGTTTCGGGATGCACAAAGTATGTGACCTTGACCCTGGGCTTAGAAGGGGCGGCACGGACGTGGATTTGCCACAGCGCAGTAGAGGACTGTTGGAGCAATGCGTGTGTGAAATATGAAGCAAATCCAAGCAAGGAAACAGAAAATCGAATCTTAAGTAATCCTTTTTTGTTTGCCACAAAGAAACTGTAATTATTGTCGCTTCGTTCCGTCGCCACGCTGTTTTTCGCTAATTCGTTCCTTTTTGTCTTCGCCACGAAAACAAACACTAGGTATCCCCTCTTAATCTTCATCTCTTCGTTTCTTCGCCACGAAGAAACGAGGCGACAAAGAATAAGGTTGTGTGTGTCGGTCGCCCTGTGGAGGCGAAGGAACGAAGGGACGATAATTATCGTTTCTTTGTGGCGAAACTTTTCGAATTACTTATCTCCACTTGACTACCATGTTTATTTGTTGCATTCTGTATCATTGTCCGTCCAATAAAAAGTTCCAGTTGACGGATTATAACCGAATTCGGCATTCATGTTTATCATGACAAGAGGAAGAAGTCCATTGATTTTCAGAATATTTTGATAAGCTATTCCGCTGTGGCAGCCTTTTTGAACGTTAACGTTCTCTATCCTTGTCCTCATGACAACTCGGGTTCTATTCGACATATCTTAACCAAATCCGGCATTATAGGAATGAATGGCCTTTTTGTGGAATTCATCGGGGCATAAACTTGGAAAAGTCGCGGGAATACTGGACGAAGGCCGGAAGGCCTCGTCCAGTATTCCCGCGACTTTTCCAAGTTTATATCCCCGATAAATTCATCAAAAAGGCCATTCATTCCTTATAATTCCAGCATTTGAAATAAATTCATCAAGAAAATGTATTTATTTTCCGTTTTCTTAAGAATTATTTTAACTACGCCTGACGGTTACGGAAAGTAGTTCGGCATTGGAGTTTACTGGGATATAAATTTTGGACAAAGACTTGCTACGGACCAATCAAATGTTAGGGAATTGTGTAAATATTTTTGTGCTGGAATTATACTTATTTATCATGACAAAAGGAAGAATTTATATTTATTTTCTTATTTTTCCAATAAGATACAATGTATCTTCCCTTATCTATATCTATGCCTATGAAAGGCGTATATTGTGACCATTGGCAATCTTGTTTAATAAATCACTTCATTTAACTGTATATATGTACTCCTAATTTGCAGTGACCACCAAATGATTGAAGATTATGTCTCTGACCACCGGAAATATTATGGATAATTCAGCTACAATTAATTGTATTTAAATCTGCAGGTACGCTTGCCGAAAACTGCTCACCGTATATTGTATATTGTATCATTCGGTGGTCATCAGTTCAGTCCATTGCAGATAAGGACCGTCTGAGAAAGAGCTCAGTGGATTATTCAAAGCAGTAGTCTATGAGCAGTATTCAGTGTGACAGAAATATGAAATATCTTTGATTAAAAACGTTTCGATCGATGCGCCAATCTACTCTGGACGAACAAAGTTGACAAGTCGGTCGATATAGATAGCATTTGATTATTGTGTGCTGGAAAACAAGCACGTGCAGTGGAGTTGACCAGATCACCGGTAACTGCCGATAACAAATACAGTGGAACCTCTCTAAATCGGGCACCCTGTGAGGTCCGCAGGGTGTCCAGGGGTCCGGCATATGGGCACCGCAAAACAGGTATATATGGTTTGCGATCATGAACTTACGTTATCAACGGTGAGAGATGCCAATAAACACATAAAATTAAGCAGACATAGACTGAATGGGTGTCCGGTTTAGAAAGGTTCTACTGTATGTCTACACTGCTATACTAAAATTGTTATTATGTTCATACTCGCATTATTACAGTGACAATCTTTCAATATTGATATATTCAAATGTACAAAGTTTCAATATTTATAAAACACACTGTAGGCCCAGATCAGCCGGCTCGTAACAATCCTTCTCAACTGGATCTACAGTGTTTGCAAATATGTTTTCGATTTTTAAATCGAAATGAAGAAAACAATATCGTGTTGAATGGAGTAGTGCAAAGATGAACATAACAGTGCTGTAAAGTGTCGGTGGTTGTGGTGTGGGGGTGTTAAAGTCACATGCCATGCTTATCGGTGGTCGACGGGTTACGGCGCGCGACTACCATGCACACGGACCGAGATAAATTAGCAGCCATCGGAGCTTGCGCAAATCCTAACCCGAATTATGTGTATGTAACGCAGGGTGATTTATAAGTGTCACAGGGTGAGAAAAATGTGCTCCGGCCCGGGGCTCGAACCCGGGAGCTCAGTAGCCTATTTCATCAACATTGCAAAGCATACTTTAGTAGCAAAGTATACTTTGAGGGAGAAATTTTCAATTTTATGATAAATTTATTAATTATTATTATACTGAATTTATTACATTATCACAGCCAATTTGGCTGTGATAGTGTAATAAATTCAGTATAATAATTCTGCATACTTTTAATCATGAAATATATGCATTTGTTAGTTCTATATGAAATAATGCATTTCAGGAAAAATAAATGATTACTCCCTCAATGTATACTTTGCTAGTAAAGTATACTTTGCAATGTTGATGAAATAGGCTACTGGTTTACCGTACCATCGCTCTAACCGACTGAGCTAGCCGGGCACGAATACACATTTACTCCCCATAGTTAGTTTCGTACCGTGACATACTCCCCCGCCAAATTGGAATTCGTCCCCCCCCCCCGAATTCTATATTTAATTCGTCTCTGAATTCCATGTTTTTGGTACAATTTGGGCAGTATATGTCAGTCACGGTCCCTCGTTGGGCGCCCAACGTGGGGCCGTGACTGACATATACTGCCCAAATTGATAAAGGTATTATGTATTTAAAACACATATATGATTTTAGAATAAAAGACTTTTATAGCTTCGACGATATGACAAATATATATAACATAAATACTGGAGATTTTTTTAAATATTACAAATCATTAAGTAAAATTGAAACCGAATGGAAACTAGAAATGAAAACCGAGCCATTGACTAATGAAACGCCCAAATATGCAATAAATTTATGTTTGTCATCGAAGCATATAAATAAATTAGTATATAATATACAGATTAGAAAATCAAGATTAGCACAACAAAAACATATAATCAAATGGGAAAACGAACTAAATAAACAAGATATAGAATGGAAGTACATTTCTTCATTGTCATATAAAAGCACAATAAGTACAAAAGTTAGAGCATTTCAGTACAAATATTTGATGAGACTAATTCCAAACAATGCCTTTCTATTCAAATGCAAATTAAAACCATCTAACTTATGTGAATTCTGTCATATGAATGTGGATTCTAATAAGCATATGTTTTTGGAATGCAACGTCATACAACCTTTTTGGTCGGATATCAACCTGCTATTGCAAACAAGTAGGTTAGACTACAATAGTAATTTAACATATGAAAACATATCATTTTGTAACGTAAGGGTTGACTGCAAAAATAAAACAATGCTCATCAGCTTTTTAATTCTTCTAGCAAAATATTTTATTTTTAAGTGCAAATATGATGAAACGCAACCATCGATAGGCCGTTTTAAAATATATCTGAAGCAAACAATAATAATAGAAGAGACTATTGCCACTATCGAGAATAAACTAGATAGTTTCCATTCAAAATGGAGTGACTTTATGGAAATTAATACGTAAACATTCACCTGCTATGTGTATCGATATACCTATATCAGCACAAAACATGTAATAAACGTCCATTCCTATATTTTATGTTTATTATAACATTTTGATAACCTTTTTTCTCACGTATTTTTTATTTTATTTTTTCATAAAAATACACGACCTATAACAGTCTCATTGCCCAAACGCCCTATAAAAACCCTATTATTCATTTAAAAAACTCAATGTTACATGTAGACAAGCATCAATACGTTACTATTCAGACTGTTCATTGAAATGTAGCCATGTGTATGAACTGACATATATATGTACTTTTGTTCATTGAACTGTTTGTATATCTTGTGTTTGTACATGTACATGTAGCAAAGAGAATACAAAACATTTGGTGGTCTCTGTATTTTCGCCCAAACTTCTGTCGTTTTTGCGAAGAATCAATTTCCGTGTCTCCGACACGGAAATCGGTTCTTCGCAAAAACGACATAAGTCTGTGCCAAACTCCCTGGACCACCAAATGCAGCTCACGAAGACGCGTTTGCTGCGCCATATTTCATCAAAATCCGTTGCATATTAAGGAACATATAAAATAATACTTACTTTGGAGTGGGCGACGTTGTTGTTGTTGTAACCACGTGAGCATGCACCTTGACTAAGCTACCGGATGAGTGCTACTCAGGAGAGTCATTTCTTCAGATAATAAACAGTCATACGTTGCTAAGCATCTGCGCATATAGATATTACAGCCTGAATTTACACCGACTGAAATCACGGCGATGTATGACTACAGTAGCGCTTTTCTGCTCATTACCTATTTGTATATACTAATATCGTATGCATATCGCAATCGTATAGTATTGGTATATTTAATGAGCATATCGTATGATCATATACTATTGATATGTTTGTACCGTATCATCGTATAGTGCAAACGTACTATACGAATATTATACAAACATACGATATCCGTTCGTATATACGATATATCCGTACGGATATGGTATGAATATACCATAATCTGTTATGTTTGTACGATACAAACGTACCAGAATTATACACATGTATAAGAATCGTATAAACGTACGATTTGAATGGTATATCTATACGATATTGGTTGGTATGTACGGTACAACATACCGTACGTTTATATTATATGCATATCGTATAGAAAACATATCGTATTGGTATATTATTCGTATAGTATTGGTATAGTACGTATAGTTGACCTGCAGAAAAGCGCTACTGTATGTATTCCAAAACGATTCCAATGATTCACTAGAAAGAAAGTGTTGATGATATATTATGTTTAATAATTTGCCATCAAAGACATACATGTACATACATTGACAATTCTAAAAAAAACTATTTTTTTAGAAGGTGCGTTAGTAAACGTTACATTTTGTCAAAACTTAGAATGTATAAAAAGAATAGAACATGGATTAAAATGCACTGATATTGTAACAATCTCGTATAGTCGTTGCTTTTGCTTTCTTGAGTTGAATAGACGTCATTATAAGTCACTAGAATACTATTACACACGACATAACAAATTTATCACAATAATACAATAGCAACAAGGGCATCGTTGTCACTAAGCTAATCCCCTCGATGGCAGCCTTGATAATAAAACAAGTTATTGAATAAACGATAAAACACTTTAACACATTCAAGTTGCCTTGTAACAAGGTGAACATAAGTCCTCAGTGACCTTGAAATTGGGCGGTCGTACGTGGGTCGTATGCAAAGCAAAGCACCATCGCTAGCCATACATTTTTGCCAAATATTATCAAAATCGCTGAAGCGGTACATAAATTATTGAATAAACAAAAATACTGTTAACGCATTTTCCTTACAAACAATGTGAACACAAGTCCTCGGTGACTTTGACCTTGAGCGGTCGGACGTGGGTCGTATGCAAAGCAAAGCTCCATCGCTAACAACACAGTTTGGCCAAATATTATCAAAATCGCTGAAGCGGTTCATAAAGTATTGAATAAACAAAACTAATGTTAACGCATTTGCCTTACAAACAATGTGAACAAAATTCCTCAGTGACATTGACCTTGGGCTGTCGGACGTGAGTCGTATGCAAAACAAAGCACCATCCCTAGACAAACATTGTGGCCAAATATAAAACAAATCTGTGAAGAGTTCATAAGTTATTGTACACACGTACAATGGCACGTACATGGCATAACGCTATATCCCCTCTTGCCGATCGGCGAGGCGATAATGCTGGAAGAATTGATCAGCTTGCCATATTACAATAACAACCTAGTTTTGATTCCCCGGATCCAGTTAAGAATATCAAAGCAATCTATCTTCTGCAAGACCTGTTTGGCAATTCATAACGGAACGATACGCCATATATTGGATCCGTTATGGCATCATAAACGCGTCTCTACCAGTAATGTAGTTCAGTCTGTGTGTAATGTGTAACCCGACTTATCTGGCGATTGCGCAAGGCGGGTTACCCGCCCTGCGCAATCGCCAGATAATTTGGGTTACGTTACAGTGGGGTCAGCGTGGTTCCAACCTGTCGTGTTCGTTCGTGTGTGCACTTACACGCTGACCCCACTGTACATGTATCTGATTCGTGTCTACAGTGTATGTTGTCATGGTAACAGTAGTAACGATTCTATGAAAGTGTTTTTGATCAAAGAAAGCTATATTTTGAGAGCGCCGGATTGCCAATTTACTTCCCTGCGTAATGACAAGAAACTTCGGGTTCCGTTATCGTATTCAAGTATTCACTGTATAAGAACTTCCAACTTGTATGTGTACATGTATCGACAGGATTTGTTTAAACCATTATATTACGACATGCACTGCAGTAAATACAAATACAAATTATTCACAGATACACAATGATACTACCGGTGTTGATTGATAAACAATATATTAATCACTTACATTTATACAAATATATTCAAGCTGAACAATAATGGAACAAGTCGAATACAGTTATGCAAAATAAAGGTCAATCTTACGTAGCCCCGAAGGGGACAAGGACTTTTTTTTTATTAATTCGTTCCAACGAAATATCAATTCGTTACCTCAATTTAACAATTCGTTCCCTTGAATTAACAATTCGTTCCCACAATATAACAATTCGTTCCCACGAATTAACAATTCGTTCCCACGATGTAACAGTTTGTTCCCACGAATTAACAATTCGTTCCCACAAAATAACAATTCGTTCCCTCGAAATGACAATTCGTTCCCACGAAATAACAATTCGTTCCCTCAATTTAACAATTCGTTGGAACGAATTGTTAATTGCTAATTCGAGGGAACGAATTGTTATTTCGTGGGAACGAATTGTTATTTCGTGGGAACGAATTAATAAAAAAAAAGCATACGTCCCTTGCGGGGCTCCGTACAATCGGACAGTTGAATTGGTATGCACAATAATAAATGAATAAAATAATGCATGCAGTTAAATAGAAATACACCATGTGGTGTCTTGGCACGGTGGGGAGATGTTTCTCCGAATTGTTTGAGGTTGTTGGCAAATAAATCGAATCTCGATGTGATGAAAGCAGCATTATTGGAGCCCATTGTGTTATAAATGTGCATCAACTACATTGGGAGATTTGCGAACATTTCTCAACATTTCTGATGAATTGCTAAATACCTGGGGCCCGTTTCACTAAACTTCGTACGACCAAAATGTTTGTATGTGCAAATTTAGGATCGTCTGGAAATATCAATTGATGGATTTACATTTATTGAGCATAGGCTGCAAATGCAGCCTATGCTCAATAAATGTAAATCCAATAATTGTTTACAAGAAAACATTGTTAATGTGAAATTTACAGACTATCATAATTTTGCACTTACGAACATTTTAGTCGTACGAAGTTTAGTGAAGCGCGCCCCTGTTTATTACAACTGTTACTGCATATTTATTAGGATTTCGCAGCTAACATTTGCGTCCTATGCGCAGGTTCAGTGAGCAGCGGCAGTTTTGTAAGAGTGGGCTTACTACATGTTGTTTCATTTGTCAAAGTGACAAATTGATCTTTTGCCAGACTGTGGTCGGCCATTACGAAGCGGGATATGATTATTTACCATTTCCCGGTATAGCTCCTGACGAGCAGCATACCGATCGGAATTTCTGGATGAGACTGTGTAGACCATGATCATTAGAGTCTATTATAGTTCACATGGTAATACTACATAGTACCTGTTTGCCACATATCGTATCACAAATAACCCCAGAGCACTTACATTTACGGTCGACAATACAGGAAATCCTCTCTAAATCGGACACACAGGTGACATGAATGCGTTTATTGTTCATAGATTGAAGTGTATTTTACAGTAGAACATGTCTAAACCGGACACCCATACAATATATGTCTGCGTAATTGTATGTGTTTATTGTCATCTCTCACCGTTGATAACGTCCGTTCATGATCGCAAATCACATATACCTGTTTTGCGGTGGCCATATGCCTGATTTACAGTGGAGCCTCTCTAAAACGGACACCCTGGGGACCTCCCAGGGTGTCCGGTTTAGAGAGGTTTCACTGTATTATATCTGCTCATTTTAACTTACTAAAATTGTACACAGTGCTGGTATACGGTACGGTACGGTACGGTACGGTACGGTACGATACCTCTCTCGTTTTATATCTCGTTAATTTAGAAATCGTATTAAAATAGTAAACACTTATGTAAGACATTATATTATATGTTAACCCTTGCATGCTGAATTAAATTTTAAAGTCTTTTTATTTTCTATTTTCCTTTTTTCTTATCAAAGCATGTTTTGGCAACAGTTTAGAATAATTTTCAATGGATATTACTCTAAAGTGCTGTCAAAACATGTTTTGTAGAACGAAGACCCACTATAAAACAAAAGCAATTTACGTTTCTCGCATTTTAATCACCTCACCCATTAGAGACACGCCATGTGATTTTGTACCTTCGGACATCTGCGTAATTTCATGAAATACAATATGTTTCATAAATAAAGTCAAAAGTTGACAAAATGTTCAGAGTACTTGCGGAATTATATTCGAAAAAATTGTCAACTTTTGAGGCCATTTACGGCAAATTTTGTAAACGTATTTCATGAAATTACGCAGATGTCCGAAGGTACAAAATCACATGGCGTGTCTCATTTGTGTATAACAAACTCACAATGAACTCCCTATAGACTGGACACCCTGGTTCCAGGGAGTTCCGTTTAGACAGGTTCTTGCTACTTACGATATGCGTAAGGGCAAATAACTGCTAGCCAAAAGTGGCAATACGATAATGGCCAATTTAAGATAGTCTACGTTTTGAATGGAACACAGTAAGCAATATATAGCTATTACTGGATACATATACAACGTATGACTCTGCGACTCGTGTAGTTCCAGATCAGCATGCGCATCCGCGCATGCTGATCTGGGACTACACTGGTCGCGATTCAGTCGGTGACATACCTGGCTTGCTTTTAACAAACAGCATATATCCTTATCAGGATGGAGTAGTATGTCCGCAAATCTGAAGCTACACTGGTCACAAATGCCATATTCCCCAGTTCTCGAGTCACAGCCATGTATCAGTCTGACAGAACACAGCGATGATGCATTGTTGGCGCCTTTGACGCTGGCCAATAACTGGTTACCCCACTGCACTAGGGACACATTTGCACCAAAGATGAACGATATTTGCCATTGTACATTTTATGCAGCATGCAGCATGCAGCATGCAGCACACATATGAGACACGCCATGTGATTTTGTTCCTTCGGCCATCTGCGTAATTTCATTAAACACGTTTACAAAATGTACACTATTTTTCGTAAATGGTGTCGAAAGCTGACACAAATTTCACAGTACATGCGTAATTATAGTCCACATGTATTGTAAATTTTGTAAACGTATTTAATGAAATTACGCAGATGTTCGAAGGTACAAATCACATGATGTGTCTCATATATAGAATACGATGTTAGGACCTACGCAAATAGCTGTGGTGCGGGCACCAGTCCCGAGTATACTATGTACGGACGGCATTCAAGTGCGGATCCAGACCGGGGCGTGTCAGGCGCACGCTCCCTCTAAACATTGGCCGAATTTAGATTTTAAACCATGTTTTACGTGGAATGATCTGATTATTTCATTATGTCTCATCGAATGTGTATGTTGTTACCACTCGGTTGAACCGTCTCGACGAGACGGTTCACCCGAGTGGTAACAACATACACTTTCGATGAGAAATAAAAAGACTGTAGAAAACAATTATCTGAATTTTATGAAAGTTGACGATCATATGTGTCTCATTTGCAATTGTGAATCCACGCTCCCTCTAGACCAAAATCCTGGATCCGCCCCTGGCATTTATGCGTTTACGTGTATTATTTTAGTACGACGAGTTAGAAACGAGTCAATATGGCATAATTCATGCATGGCAACTTTATTTGAGGAATACAACTGCATGTAGTAAATATGTGGTATACGATACAAAATTAAAATAAAAAGTAAACGGCAGACGGCAAACTTTAATTCAGCATTGTAAAGGTTAAATAATAATTACATGATAAAAACCTTTCATAGTTTCATGGCGAAAGTATCCGAAAATGATACTACACTTAAGGTCAAAAGAAACTTTACATGCACATGTATGCTTAAAAACCTGATGTAAAATGTTTTGTAATGCTGAACCTAATCTGCAACTACTGCAGCAAAACATTAGATGAACGTGTTTAAAGAGATTGTGTAAACAATGAAAAGACAACAACACCCTTCATTTCAAAAACTGCAGTAAAGAGAACACGATTTGGAAACTTTCCTAGTCAATATTGATTATCCAGAGCATAAAATGAATCGCCTACAGTGATCACAATGATGAATACCGTATTCAGTACATGGTGTGCGCACCTTGGGCGTTGATCAATGTTTGGCAACGTCTTCCATTCTTCAAGAACCTGTGCACCAGTAGCTTATTTCATCAAAATTGCAAAGTACACTTTTCTGGCAAAGTATACGTTGAGGGAGAAATTTTCAATTTAATGATAAATTTATTAATTTTTATTATACTGAATTTATTACATTATCACAGCCATTTTGGCTGTGATAATGTAATAAATTCAGTATAACGATTCTGCATACTTTTAATCATCAAATTTATACTGTGGTTAGTTCTATATTAACTAATGCATTTCGGGAAAAATAAATGATTACTCCCTCAAAGTATACTTTGCAATTTTGATGAAATCGGCTACATACGACGTATTTTGGTAGTACATTTACCAGGCGAGACTATCACGAGTGTGCATGTAGACAATAAACAATGAGTCCGCTTGTCATATCATGACCCAATTATTATTTACGAGCAAATGGCAATGCCATACGCATATTTACAACGCACTTCAACCGACTTGTGCAAATAGGAAACCATATAATAATGATGTGCAATCAGCAACGACGTCATCGTCCCCTGATGAATGGTCCGTATCAATACATGCAATATATCATGCTTAGGGAACGATGTGTCCGCCTGTACGAGCGGATAATACGCTTTAACGAGCTGGGGACCGTTTCACTAATATTCCTACGACTAAAATGTTCGTAAGTGCACATTTAGGATCGTTTGGAAATTTCAATTGATGGATTTACATTTATTGAGCATAGGCTGCATATGCAGCCTATGCTCAATAAATGTAAATCCAATAATTGTTTACAAGAAAACATTGTTAATGTGACATTTACTGACTATCATAATGTTGCACTTACGAACATTTTAGTTGTACGAAGTTTAGTGAAACGACCCCCAGATTATCGATTGTACAACCGGACAACCGTGCTCTAAGTGTTACAGGGTATTGGATCACGTGGTCTATTTTTTACATTGCATTAATGGCGGCGCCCATGAGATCTCAGGTACATGTTATTTGTCATCAATACGGCTGCGGTTTCTTCCTTTTAATGATGCCCATGTTCCATCCGTTAACACTACGAGTCCGCCAATACACAATTTAGCAACATTACTTATGTAGTTAGTCTGAACATTCTGCAGAGGAATTTGAATCGGAATTGAATAAATTTCGTCCAATTCAAATTTCTCTGCAGACTGTTCAGACTAACTACACAAGTAATACTGCTAAATTTGGTAATGGCGGACTCGTAGTATTAACGGCTGGAACATGGTCATCGTTAAAGGGAAGAAACCGCAGTCGTATTGATGAAAAATAAGATTACCTGATTACCTACATTGCCGCAGTGTAAACAATAGATCACGTGATCCCATACCTTTGGTATTATTTAGCCCACATTACCAGTATTCCTGAGTTAACTATAAATGTAAATTGCTCGGTGAATGGTACTGAAGTCGATTTCATAAAATTGCAAAGTATTCTTATCTAGCAAAGTATACTTTGAGGGAGCAATCATTTATTTTTCCCGAAATGCATTACTTAATATAGAACTAACGACTCCAAAGTAAGTATTATTTGATATTTTTCTTAATATGCAACGGATTTTGATGAAATATGGCGCAGCAAACCCATCTTCATGAGCTGCATTTGGTGGTCTAGGCAAATGCAGCTCATGAAGACGCGTTTGATGCGCCATATTTCATCAAATTCCGTTACGTAATAATGACACTATAAAATAATACGTACTTTGAATTGGTACTTGTTGTTGTTACTACCACGTGATCATACACCTTGGATACGAAATGAGCAAAATGTTGTCACCTACTCTTGGTGCAGTAACTTTAAACTATGTTCACGGATACACAGCTACAATAAACATAAACTTCCAACTTCAAATTCTACAGAAAACCCTATCTCAAATAGGGCCTATGCCCACCTGAGAGGTTAGAACTAATAGTTTTAATACATAATTTAACTGAATCCCATCCAGTAAGGCCAGTCTCTCCTACTTTCACTATTCGTATGGATGCTGTGGGACCTACTTGTACATGACATGCAGCCAGTCTGTACTGGTACTGCATGCATTAAACAATATGTTCACTTACTTCTAAGAAAGAAAAAGCCAACCGCGTCATAGCACCCAATATTATTTACATTGTTTTGGTCACGAAAACTATGTACAGCACGTGACCAACAGGTTCAGTGTTTTCTTTCAAATGCTACAATTATGCTGAAAACTGGTACTAAAAGCACCCCGAAATGTTCCTCAACTGGAAATGGTTAGTAATAGATCAATATTTGCAAGCAAACTGTGTATGCAACCTCAAAACGCCCGTACTGTTTTTTGTTACACCGGACTACTTTTACATATCCCCTTGGCGATTTCGCGCCCTTTAGTAATCGCTAACCTGAATAGCGACAGGTGGTGGTTTGCCGTTGCCCAAGGCAGAAAACTCTTTCCTCAATGCAGTTACAACGACCGACACGAGTTATGTTCCTTACATCTGCCGGGTTGTAATATCTTATGATTAGACAAACATCTACAGTGGGGTCAGCGTGTAAGTGCACACACGAACGAACACGACAGGTTGGTTCCAACCTGTCGTGTTCGTTCGTGTGTGCATTTACACGCTGACCCCACTGTAACACGGGCGAGACTTAGATTGCCAAAACATTCCGGTAGGGTTATAATCTATGAATAAACATTGCCCTCACATATTTAATTAAAACAGGCGGAATTTAGACTGTCTACATTAAATTGATGTGTCTAATTCCCGTGTGTCTTCCCGCCGCTCATACGGGCGGGGAATATTGATAGGCACAGTGGGGTCAGCGTGTAAGTGCACACACGAACGAACACGACAGGTTGGTTCCAACCTGTCGTGTTCGTTCGTGTGTGCACTTACACGCTGACCCTACTGTACATAAATAATGAGTATGGGCTGTCGAATGACAAAATGGATTTTGTGACGAGTATGACCAGCACAGACGCTGATCAGCCGAGTAGTCTAATTATGACTTATGCTGTCATTCAGTCATTGAAGTAATTTTGCTGTCGTTATCGACAGAAAACTACTGTCTGTTTCAAGAAACCGGTTCAAATGTTACGGCCATATAAACAATGCAAAACAATATTTGTTTCGATAATATTAAATTTTATGTCGTAAATTGTCTCCCCTCAGCCAACGGCTCGCATATCTTAATAAAGGTAATAGTTAGACAGTTCATATAAGAATCTCTGTAATTCCCATGGGTTTGCCCACAGTTCCTATAGACAGGGAAAACATTGATATGTTTGTGACTGGAGAGACGGGACTTAAGGGATTTGTGACTAATGTGGCTCCTGATCAAATAGAACACTCCTGTAGCATGAAATGATCTATATTGTTTGCTAGAGGCATGGTGGGTGGTTTATTGATGGAATGCCGAACAGTACAGATCCAGATCAGACTGTGCGGATGCACAGTCTGATCTGGATCTACACTGGTCGCAAATTTCATAAGCCCCATTTCTCCAGTCACACCCACATATGTGGCTGCATATTACAATGTCAAAAAATTCATACAGAGCAATCTTTTAAAGCCGGACACGTTGTAATTTTTGGAAATTTACACTGAAATACATGTTTATGCACGTTTTAGTCATTAGCAAACAGTTGGTGATAGGTGGGAGCACGCGATGGGTAATTGAACGATCGGGATTCATCCTTACCGGAATCCCGACCGGATACCTGGTTTGGCCCTCATGTACGTCGTTGGCATTCTTGCGTGTGACAGTTGAATCTGGTTATACCTCTTATTGAGTATTACGATTATCCGTAATCCTGTTTTAGGGGAAGGGGGCCAGGTGACTTTGGTGTGGTATGGACCTGGCACCAGGTCAGGTTATTCTAACCGGAGTATATTTGTTCCGATGTAAATAGTCCGCTCCAATGCAACAGGTTAAATGCGGTTTCGAACCCGTTTGCCCGGTCTTAAATAACCTCAGTTGTTGATAGGCCGTTAAACACCAATGCATCACATCAAATTATTAGCAAACACTGTCTTTGGCTAAAAAACACTCGTACATACATACATACGTATTGTATAGCCGGATCAAGGGAAACAACTCTTCGAGGCAAATTACCGATCGTCAACCAGAGTTTCGTTCCTTGACTCAGCGCGATTGTTCTGGCAGTTAGAAAGTCGCATTCCAAATCAACGCAATGTCACAGCGCATGAGAAATGATGGATGACTTCAATTATCAGAGTGAACGTTCCAAATCAAATCAACGTTCCAATGCCACTTGTGACGTAAATAATATATTGTCTATAACATAACAACGTGACTGTTCACATTCGCTGTGCCTAAGCAGGCACAGCGAATGTGAACAGTCACGTTGTTATACTAAATACATCATAATATTATCATTTGAAGCCACATTGCGTGTGGCTCTTTCAAGAGGAGCGACACACCACTAAACCGCCGCGAACCAGACATATCAGAAGTCATTTTCTCCACCGGCTAGCATTATTGTAATGACATTCCCTCAACAGTATATGATACAAAGGGATGTAATACACTAAATGTGTTTCAATACCATTATGAAACTGCGTGTTTCTCTCCGTTTCATCGTGGACTATACATACATACCCGTACTTACCGAGATATTAATGGATAAACATCAGGCAGCATCAGAAACGCACAATAATGTATCTCATTCGAAACGACCGTGAACTTGACGCAAATGCTATTGGCACGGTTACAGTGTCATGTCCCATCATGTTCGTCCCAGGTTTTATGTAGTTCGAGATTGTTTGCATCATTGTCACATTGGGTACAGTACACACACATGGTCGTGGTGAAATCTGGTAATAGCATATTCAAGGTGGGGAATCACGTGGTTGCCGAACGGCATGACGTCATGTTTTTTAGATGTGTTTACAGTAGATTTCGTTTAATATCTTGCTATAATGGAATGACATATCCCCGCTACATATCATCAAAATCTGTTCGTTTGTTAGGAAGATTTTAATGAAATCTACTGTAAAAATGACGTCAAAGATTACGTCACGTCGGAAAATCGGGTTCAGAAACCACGTGATCATACAACTTGATATTATCATAAATTATCGCATGAAAACATACATGTATTTATGTCGTGTTGCAACCCATTTCATAAATGTGATACATGTATAACAAACGTACAATAACGCCTGGATCAAATTTAATTGGACGGACATACGAAATCGATATACCCATCGACATACTGTGTATGCCGGGGGCATAAAACTGAAACTAAAAATACTATTACCTCGACTATACGAAACTAATAATAATAATCAACCTCCGATATAATAACATATGAAACTGATAATAGCAAAATCGGGTATGCTGAACAATGGAACTTAAGAAAATAATAACCCCAGTTATACTAAAATATGAGCTTTAACATACTATATATTTAACGAGGCATGCTGATTATCGTGAAATATTGCACGAGTTAGTGGGTCCTCACGCTAAACAAACGAGTGAGCTCAGCGAACAGAGTTTGTTTAGCGGTAGGACCAAATCACGAGGGCATTATTTCAAGACATCAGCTTACCTGGTTAAATATACATTTTCTTAGATGCCACGCATGCTGATTTATGCAAACATAGCGAACTAAGCGTAATATATGGACAAGAGTTGTGCGATTTAATTCCTGGAAGCGGGCCGTAGTCAATGATTCTCAAGGTGTGTCCGAGAACATGATTTGATTGGTCGAAGGAAATACGTCACAGCGACGTTGCTGATGTCATTTTCCCATGTATTGTAAACATGAGTCACTGTTACATTTGGCTGAAATGTAAGACATAGAGGATATTCCATCGTACATCTTGAATAGCGGGAAATAATACACGAGTGTGCGTCGGCTTCCGCGTAAGCAACGAGTAAGCGTAGCAAACGAGTTGCTTGCACGGACACCGACGGACACGAGTGTATTATTTCCGCTATTCAAACATTTTCGATGGAACATCCTATTTATTACACTTCCACGGCGGATATATATGCACATTTAGTCTATTTTTGAGATTAAAAACAATGAATTGTGATGTGCGCATAAATGGTTACACAATGACGTGTTATCCCGCGTTTTGACGTTGCGTTGTGTGACGTCAAATGCAAATGTTACGTCATGTAAACTTTTTGAAATTCATATTACGCAGATGTTTCTATGAACCAGATATATTTTACTGCATGTTTGGAATGTGTTCAATCACATTAACATTCTAGATTAGTCGAAACCCTTGCCAAGTTTTCAAACAACTTTATTTTGACTGTAATACAAAGTAAACATTTTGCATGGTAGCTCGTGGTTTTCAAGAAAACAGGCGCACAAATACGGGTGTTGTCTTCACGGTATATTATTTGTAAGGAGTTGATTACGGGTTTTCTCTCACAGCGAAACCCATGCAAATAACTGGCAAGAGTGTAATAAGTTACTGTTAACTGGGATATACTGGAATATGAAGCGAGCATTTAGTTGACACCGATTGATCTAATTGAGGTAACCGTTGTTAACGCGTGAACAGAAAACGCTAACGCTCTAAACGTCGGTATGTAAAAGGTTTCATGCAGCGTCTGAAACAAGAATACATAGTTCCTGATCCATACATGTACGCACATATACAATATCAGGGGGCCGTTTCACTAAACTTCGTACGACTAACATGTTCGTAAATGCAAATTTAGCATATGCAGCCTATGCTCAATAAATGTAAATCCAATAATTGTTTGCAAGAATACATTGTTAATGTGAAATTTACAGAATATCATAAGTTTGCACTTACGAACATTTTAGTCGTACGAAGTTTAGTAAAACAGCCCCCTGATAGCAATTTTACTTACACGAATATTTTCGTCAGTGGCTGATTGGTGAACAGCAAAGGTCCTGCGTTGATCGAAACCTTCCAAAGGTTCATAGTGATATCGACATATCCATGCATATACAATCGCACGACATGTAATTTGTCACTGCACTATAGTCTGTTTCACGAAAGCTGCCCAAATTTTACGGCTATATAGACAATTCAAAAACAATATTATTTTCGATAATATTAAATTAAAGGAAAATTTAAGAATGAGCCTTCTTTTTATTTCGTGAAATTCGGTCAAATATTGATTTTATTACGAAAAATTGATTTGTCTATGGGAATTTAACATGGGGGAACAAGTGGTAAGGAAGTGTGGGAGGAGTCAAAAAACGAAAAATTTGGGAAATTGACTCCTAAATCTGACTAGATAGCTTAGATATGATCTAACTACGGTAAGAAAACAAAAGTTAAATTTTAAAAATCGGTCCAGTATTTCTAAAATTCCAAAAAATGTCCCCATGTTAAATCCCCATAGACATCTTCACTCCGTGAAGATGTCTTTGGGGATTTAACATGGGAAATTTTGTTTTCGCAATAAAATCAATATTTGACCAAATTTCACGAAATAAAAAGAAGGCTCATTCTTAAATTTTCCTTTAATTTAATATTATCGAAAACAATATTGGTTTTTGAATTGTTTATATGGCCGTAAAATTTGGGCAGCTTTCGTGAAACAGACAGTAGCCTCACATCAATGAATATGGTGGATGACAACAAACATAACAACAACAACTATACAAGCAGCAACAACAACAATAAGAGCAAACAGCAATAACGTTACGAATTTGATATTTACGAAAACAACACGATCATTATCCGTAATCACGAACTATATCAACGCCTCAATGGACATGGCTCTGGAATTATCTCCCTTGTTGTATTTCAGACGTTCGTAAATAGTAATTTCGACTACTCATATAGTTCGTGAATGACATTGGCAATTTAAAAAATATTGGCACGGGCTTCTACATTATATCATTTACAGAAGGAATGAAATTTTTCTTGACAATAATATCGGCGAAAACCGATTATGAATTAAGTTGAGCTTGAGCCATACTTATTAATAGCGGATGGTCAATGCTAAAATACAATACAATGGAACCTCTCTAAAACACCACGAAATAAACCTGTGATCTTATTGTTGATGAGTTTCTTCGTCATTTATCTCCGGTGATAATGTCTGTTCATGATCACATGACACACACATATGGCTCAGAATGGTCAAATTCCTGATTTACAGTGAAACCTCTCTAAGTCGGACACCCTGGGGACCCCCCAGGGTGTCCGGTTTAGAGAGGATTCACTGTAATTCAGTGTAATGCATTTGTGGATCGACAATATTGTTCACTTGATGTTAGGTATAATGAGGACAGCTGCTGAGTTCGACTCGTCGGAAAATCGGACAATACATGTATATGTTGTAGCCGTTCAATACACACATTGCAATACTACTGACCGCATTCACGATGTGCAAATGAAATGGCTTGGATTGTAAAATTTGAATAATGTATTAGAGGCATTACAATGTGTATTTGCGGGAAGTAACTCTGTACAACTCTTACTTTTGTTTTGCAGAGTTACTGCCTGCATCTTTCCTAAGTTAAAACAGTGTGTCAACTTTGATTTGGGTACAGGGTTACAAAACGTTGTTTCCATACTCAACTCAAAACCTGTCAAAACTTGTCTCGTCCTCTGGAATATGTTAAATACTAGGGACAGGGTCCTTATATACAATGTACATAGACGCAGAAAGCATGCATGCAACTTACAACAAACACACTTGCCCGATATATAGAACATACGAGTTGAACTTAAGCGACGCTTATTGATAAACGGTAGGTGGTCAATGAATATTTTAACCACACTAGAAATAGCCTTAATGCTTTTACGGCCCGGAGAAGAATGTTCACTTCATCACAATTATAACGAGGACAACACAAATACGACTTGCTCGAAAGATCGGGAAAATACAGTGGAAGCTCTCCAAACCGGACATCCTGGGAGGTCCCCAGGGTGTCCGGTTAGGAGAGGTTCCACTATAGATCAGACATGTGATCACTTCGTGACACAGTTTAATGTTTTGCAATCATGAACAGCGAAACACATCTACATTAAACAGCCATAGTTTCAAGAGTGTTCGGTTTAGAGAGGTTCCACTGTATGCAAGCTAGTTCCAGTTGAGCACAATTTTTGTGCGGAAAATGTTTAAATCATCAAGCACGTGGCTCGGAAACTCATTCAACTATCTTTTTACCTCGTGGCAGTCACATATGGAAGCAGACCATAGTCATAATGGCCCATTAACCCCATTGTTTGGCGTTAGCACAGGACGCCTGCGCTAACGCCAGTAGCCGATTTCACCAAAATTGCTAAGCATACTTATCTAGCTAAGTATAATTTGAGGGAGTAATCAATCATTTTCCCGAAATGATTGGTTTCATATCGAACGTACGACTGCATATAGTTAGTTGATGATTAAAAGTATGTAGAAGTATTATACTGAATTTATTACATTATCACAGCCAAAATGGCTGTGATAATGTAATAAATTCAGTATAATAAAATTAATAAATATATCCATAAATTCACTATTTCTCCCCCAAAGTGCACTTAGCAAAATAAGTATAGTTAGCAATTGTGGTGCAATCGGCTGCAGACAATTGTTGTTGATGGGCCCTTTATGTTAGATGCCTACATGTTAGAGTTAGGTTATGCGCCTACCTGCGTTCCCGATGGCATTCTGTCGGTACGCCAGCCGTCGTTGTCCATATATTCGGCGACACGTGGTGCCTACAAATAAACGACCATATCAATCAGATAATGTAGCTGTACTTGGTACACGTGGTACCTATAACAAAATAACTATATCCACCAGGTGATGTAAATGTAGTTGCGAACAGTAACTCTGTTGTAACATATGTTACGGACAGTACGGCAGTTTTTAAAATGTAACAGGGCCGGGGCACGAACCCGGGACCTCTGGTTAACCGTACAATCGCTCGCTCTAACAGACTGAGCTAGCAGGGCACGAATACACACTTCCTCCCCATAGTGGGTTACGTACAGGAGGTTGTGGGTTCAAACCTCGTCATATGCATCAGAAAATACCTTCACAGTATTTCAATCGCACTGGGCTTTCGGATGAGACTTAAACTCGAGCTCCGGTCCCTACATGGCGTTAGCTGTTGCTGTGACGATAAACCCAATCACTTTCACGTTTGTGTAAAAGGTATGAACCACTCTAACAGATGGCATGCGTGGGTGGCGTCAATATAATTCATTGATAGTCTGTGGTGTTTATGCGGCCAATGGAATTATCGATGCCTCCGTAATCTATCGTGTCTGACATGCATAAATATTGTCAGTCTTTCGCGCAGCGAAAATTGCAACACAAAAGTGCATGCGTTCAATTGTATTGAAGTAACCGCCGACATACAACTGCAGACAAGTGATATTTGGCACTCTTCGAGAAAAACTACAACTATCAAAGTGTTAGCAACTGTACTCGGTGGTGCCTTGCTTAGCATATATAGTGCAACCGGACACTCGGAAAAATATAGATGTTTACATTAGATGCGTTTCGTTGTTATGTATCTCTGCTGACAATGACGTTTCATGGTTATAAAACACTAGAATGTGTCATGAAGTGCTCACATGTCTGATTTACAAGGGAACGTCTCCAAACCGGACACCCTGGGTTTGGAGAGATTCCACTGCCACTGTATGTGTCCGTGACTGGAGAGATGAGGTCTATGGGATTTGTAACCTGTGTAGCTCCTGATCAAATATCACACTTCTGTGGTCCGATAACGATCTATAGTGCTTGTTAGAATCATGACGGGTGTTTCAGTGATGGTATGGCGAAAAGTGCAGATCCTGATCAGACTGTGTGGATGCACAGGCTGAACTGTATCTACACTTGTCTCAAAATCCATAAGCTCCATTTCGCCAGCCACGGCAACATATAGTTTATGTATTGACAGTGAATAACAACATTATGTGACTCGTTAGCGACCAGTATAGCCCCATATCAGTAATACACTGCATGTATATTCGCACAGTCTACAGTGGGGTCAGCGTGTAAGTGCACACACGAACGAACACGACAGGTTGGTTCCAACCTGTCGTATTCGTTCGTGTGTGCACTTACACGCTGACCCCACTGTAATCATGACCTACGCTATGCGCTAGTGAGTTGGTGGAACACTCAAGGTGCATACTGTTTCATGAGGATGCGAGGTGATCAGAATTGTTACTATTCAAAACAGAAATTCAATATCTCCCCTCTGTCATAACAGATCACGTGCTCTCACTTCATTCCACGTGTTCCATTTCTCATTCTCATCAACGCGAGTATGTTGAATCTCACATATAAGTGTAATATATTATACATATTACGATTCTAGATTTCTTGGTGAAAGACAATACCATTTGCGAAAAACAAAATGGCCACTAGATGTTTAATCATTTGTATTTACGAATGTAATGAACATTTGCATAATGATTTGATGTCCATTTTGTTGTTTGAATGCTGTAAATAATAACACTGTAATCACCCCACCCCACCCGCTCACCGCCTCCACCTCAAACCCCAACGCTCGTTCCCACAAGACAAACCATATTGTGTGACAACTGCAATAGTTTAATCACATTGATCATAATGACTTTTACCAACTACAGCTTCTTCTCGACGATGGATTAATTGTAGTAAAGCATTTTCTATCGGTGGAAAACTGTTACTTTACTTTGCATTAGGTCTCTTCTGAACTACGCGCAGCATAATACATATGTACGTATTCATTCATTCATTCGGCTTATGTTTAAGGGTGGGAATTAGTTCGAACATGTGTACATATGTGCCACTGCCGCTATATATGAAGCCCACAGAAACGACTGCACTGATTGACCTGTAACGGCGAGTGTACCGATGCCTCCACGAAACCAAGGTGTATGATCACGTGGTACTAACAACAACAACAAGTACCGATTCAAAGTACGTATTATTTTATATTTTCCTTATTACGTAACGGAATTTGATGTAATATGGCGCATCAAACGCGTCTTGTTAAGCTGCATTTGGTGGTCTCTTTATTTTCGCCCAAACGTATGTCGTTTTTGCGAAGAATCGATTTCCGTGTCTCCGACACGGAAATCGATTCTTCGCAAAAACGACATAAGTCTGTGCCAACCCCTTAGACCACCAAATGCAGCTCATGAAGACGCGTTTGCTGCGCTATATTTCATCAAAATCCGTTGCATATTAAGGAAAATATCAAATAATACTGACTTTGGAGTGGGCGACGTTGTTGTTGTTGTAAACACGTGGTCATGCACCTTGGAAACCATCATAGATCAAATAAGTGCAACCATTGCAGACGCTTTAAAAGCGTCTGCAATGGCTGCACTGATTTAATCTCTCGATCTGCTTTAACACCCTTCACACTCCTCAAACAAAACATATTCAATAATTGAATTCCACTAATCTGGACTGACATTGTCTGCGGTTTATGCAAATTGTATGTTACGGAATATTGCATGCAATAGAAGATCAAGGAATAAAAACGTAACTGTATGAAATATACAGAATCAATTCACATCATACTTAATCTCCACTTAAATGCGGCGGGCGCCAATACGTATTTACATTAATGAAGCGCGGGCGATATCACCAATACTGCACAATTGCACCGATATTGGGGCTCTCCATAAAGTCAGTTAACCGTCCCTCCGGCGTCTCGGAACAGCATACATGTGCATCATTGTTCAGTAGTCGCGAGAAGATTAGTAGCTAGAATTGCCGAAGATATCACATTTAAGCACATTTAGTTTGTGTAATATATCAGGAGTTAGACTGGCCAAAGGTAAGTGTACATGCACAGTGTCTCTGGTTGCAGTTGCCTGTTGTATATCATTGAGTAGCTGTACTCACCAGTGGCCCGATTCACTAAACTTCGTACGACAAAAATGTTCGTAAGTGCAAATTTAGGATCTTCTTGAAATTTCAATTGATTAATTTATACGCTCCATAAATGTAAATCCAATAATTGTTTACTACAAGAAAACATTGTTAATGTGAAATCATAATTTTGCACTTACGAACAGTTTAGTCTCACGATGTTAGTGAAACGGTGCCCAGCATCGCCATTAGCATCATTTCACCAGGGGCCCGTTTCACTAAACTTCTTGCGACTAAAATGTTCGTAAGTGCAAAATTATGATTGTTTGTAAATTTCACATTAACAATGTTTTCTTGTAAACAATTGATGGATTTACATTTATTGAGCATAGGCTGCATATGCAGCCTATGCTCAATAAATGTAAATCTATAAATTGAAATTTACAGACGTTCGTAATTTGAACTTACGAACATTTTAGTCGTACGAAGTGAAACGGGCCCCAGACTCACTCACATATGAGACACGCCATGCGATTTCGTACATTCGGACATCTGCGTAATTTCATGAACTACGTTTACACAATTTGCAATATTTTCCGTAATTGGCGTCAAATGTTGACGAAATATAATTCCACATGTATTCTGAATATTGTGTCCAATTTTTACTTTATTTATGAAAAATATTGTAAATTTTGAAAACTTATTTAATATGGCATTACGCAGATGTCGCAATTATTAGCAGCTAGTCTGGCTACAGACGCCATATGCATCTCTATTCAGAGTGACATATCGTGAGCTAAACTTAACACGTATATATGGCTGAAAGGGTTAATACGTTCAGAAATTATAATTTCCACTCTCTGCGATAATCACTATGGTACAATCCATGTCATTTCATGTTCATTCATTATCTATCATGTTTATATGTATACGAGTATCGCTGTATGCTTACTGTCTGTTTGAGTATCGCTGTATGCTTACTGTCTGTTTCACGAAAGCTGCCCAAATTTTACGGCTATATAGACAATTCAAAAACAATATTATTTTTGATAATATTAAATTAAAGGAAAAATTAAGAATGAGCCTTCTTTTTATTTCGTGAAATTTGGTCAAATATTTATTTTATTGCGAAAAACAATTTCCCCACGGAGTGAAGATGTCTATGGGGATTTAACATGGGGAATTTTTTTTTTGAATTTTAGAAATACTGGACCGGTTTTTAAAATTTAACTCTTGTTTTCTTAGTTAGATCATATCTAAGCTATCTAGCCAGGTTTCGGAGTCAATTTCCAAAATTTTTCGTTTTTTGACTCCTCCCACACTTCCTTACCACTTTTTCCCCCATGTTAAATTCCCATAGACAAATCAATTTTTCGCAATAAAATCAATATTTGACCAAATTTCACGAAATAAAAAGAAGGCTCATTCTTAAATTGTCCTTTAATTTAATATTATCGAAAATAATATTGTTTTTGAATTGTCTATATAGCCGTAAAATTTTGGCAGCTTTCGTGAAACAGACAGTAGTTACCATGAAGAGGAAACGTATTCAGTTTAACCCTTTGAACCCGAAAGCCCACTAAGGCAGTTTATGCAAAAAGTGTAGATCCAGATGAGCCGGCTCGTAACGAGCCGTCTCATCTGGACCTGCACTTTTTGAAATTAATTTTCGTATTTTTGAGGAAACAAATACCCCTTTTCATAAATGGACTAGTCTGAAAACCATTTTGTGAAGGTTGGATTGGTTGCAAAATTAGCATATCAACATCCATTCCCGTTACTTAGTGGTGAAAGAGTTAAGTCACTAAGTAATTGTATGGCATAAGTCACATGTCTCCGCTAACAGACAATGAGCTACATGTAGACACGTCACACTAGTCATACGTCACGTTTCTCTAGTCATGGCAACAGCTCAAGATCTAGGGCGGACAAGCAGGTCATAAGATCCACTTCGTCGTTAGGGAAGGAGGGGTCGTTTCACTGAAATTCGTACGACTAACATGTTCGTAAATGCAAATATAGGATCATCTGAAAATATTAATTGATTGATTTACATGTATTGAACATATGCTCCATAAGAAGCCTATGCTCAATAAATGTAAATTCAATAATTGTTTACAAGAAAACGTGGTTAATGTAATATTTACTGACTATCATAAGTGTGCACTTGTGAACTTTTAGTCGCCGTACGAAGTTTAGTGAAACATGCCCCGGTGCTAGGCTGGTCACATACAGCATGCAGACCATTACTTAAAACATAGTCGCATATCAATAGCTGGGCGGATGACAGACATAAGGGACACGTCTCTAGTCATAGATCAGAGTTACACTGACCATATAAACTATTGTATGTCTCATTTATCCAGTAAGTTTGACACTACTGTCTGTTTTACGAAAGCTGCCCACATGTTACGGTCATATCACTGAGAAATAAACGTGTTAAACCCAGTTCAAGCTGCGTCGATGCGCAGTCCGATATGGGACTGTCGGGACACATATACCACTTTTCGTTATGGCTCATCATTATTATTTCTTCATGTTAAATTCACGTATGCATACATCATGTAATCATTTCAATATGTATTGTATATGTATGTATGTACATGTATATATATGCACTTCTTAAGAGGGCCTCGGGGAAGATTGGTTTCGACCCTCACCCTCTATAAATAAAGAATATCTATCTAATCTATCTATCTATCTCTATATCTATCTATCTATATAAACAATTCAAAAACAATATTTTTTTCGATAATATTAAATTAAAGGAAAATTTAAGAATGAGCCTTCTTTTTATTTCCTGAAATATTGATTTTATTGCAAAAAAAAATAAAAATTCCCAATGTTAAATCCCCATAGACATCTTCACAGAGTGAGGTTGTCTATAGGGATTTAACATGGTAAATTTGTTTAGAATACCAGAAATACTGGACCGATTTTTAAAATTTAACTTTGTTTTCTTAGTTAGATCATTTCGGAGTCAATTTCCAAACTTTTCGTTGTTTCACTCCTCCCACAACTCCTCTACCTCTTTTTCCCCCATGTTACATTCCCATAGAGAAATCAATTTTTCGTAATAAAATCAATATTTGACAAAATTTCACGAAATAATCAGAAGGCTCATTCTAAAATTTTGATAAAAGTTAACATTATCAACAAAAATATTATTTTGGCATTGTCTATATAGCCGTAAAATTTGGGCAGGTTTCGTGAAACAGACAGTAGTGCTGTCAGCTAATAAAAGACACAATATCGTCCCACAATTACCCGAGTCAGGGTCTACGCTCGACTCTGAAGAAGGTAGCCTGTCATCTGTAGTTTTTGCATTCTCATCATACAAAGTGAAGTTTGCAATCATCAAATACCTACAATTGCTATCACATATCGTGTGGTACCCTTTATCAACTCGTCAGACCCCAATTTAAAGATTTTTTTGTATTAATTCGTTCCCACGAAATAACAATTCGTTCCCTCGAATTAACAATTCGTTCCCACGAATTAACATTTCGTTCCCTCGAAATAACATTTCGTTCTCTCGAAATAACATTTCGTTCCCTCGAATTAACAATTCGTTCCCTCGCATTAACAATTCGTTCCCACGAAATAACAATTTGTTCTCTCGAATTAACAATTCGTTCCCTCGAATTAACAATTCGTTCCCTCGAAATAACAATTCGTTCCCTCGAATTGACAATTCGTTCCCACGATGTAACAATTCGTTCCCTCAATTTAACAATTCGTTCCTTCGAATTAACAATTAACAATTCGTTCCCACAATATAACAATTCTGTTCCCACGAAATGACAATTGTTATATCGTGGGAACGAATTGCTATCTCGTGGGAACGAATTGTTAATTCGTGGGAACGATGTTAATTCGTGGGAACGAATTGTTAAATTGGGGAAACGAATTGTTATTTCGTGGGAACGAATTGTTATTTCGTGGGAACGAATTAACAAAACAAAATTCTACGTCCCCTGCGTTTCAGTAGTTTTCCGTCAACTTCATTGCCAGAGTCAGTGCCTACTTTAGACAAAATTATCACGAGCTACTGAACCACTGACTGGTATTATATAGATGAAACTTGATAAATCGAGCATTCTTTGATGTGCTCAGGGTATTGGTTTAGATATGCTCCACTGTAAATCAGATTCATAAGGATCTTACCAGGGAATCGGGTTGATACGTGGCTGTGACTGGAGAAATGTGGTTTATGGGTTTTGCGACCAGTACAGATCCAGATCAGCCTGTGCATCCGCACAGTCTGATCAGGATCTGCACTGTTCGCCATTCCATCGATGAAACCTCCGTCATGATTCCAGCAAGAAATATAGATCGTTATTAGGCTACAGGAGTGTGTTATTTGATCAAGGGCTACACTGGTCGTAAAACCCATAAACCACATTTTCACAGTAACTGTCATATATTTGTCCTATAAATTGCAACACATGACCACCGAAAGACAGTTTGTGTTTCTTTGCCGTCTGATGTTATCATCGGATATAAATTCGGGGATAACAACGCTTTGTTTTTAGATTTGGAGCGGTACGTGTGAGGTTTTAAGGTCTGTAAAGCTGATTATCAGACCATAAAACCTCACACATGCCGCTCCAAATCGAAACACAAAGAATGGTTACCCCATTCTAATGCATTATAGTGTGCTCCCTGCTTTCTGAATCGTCGAAGTATATCACGAACAGTGATATTTTTCAATACGTCAGCTGGTTGTTGTCGTCATCGATAACCGCCTCACACCAATGAATTTGAAGACACGTAACTCTGCCGAAGAATTTTCCCATTTCAAATTGACATTAACAGTTAATCGTTTGTATTCATTTAAACAAACATGCCAACATTTCTGCCAAACTATTGGGTTCGTGTTATTTTTAACAACGGAAATGTCAGCAAGTGTCGACAGAATATCCCAGGCTTTAGCCTAATTCAGGTGATTACCCATTTGCAATACAGTTTAGTATGCATAGCCATGCATGTGCACATTGAAATTCGCAAAATTATAGGCTGGTACTGGCATGTTGTGTTTGCATTTGAGCATTTGCGTTGATCACTAGATGCTAAGGTAATTTGTACGAGTGCCCGGGTGGGATATTATTTTTGGGAATCTGTTGAAGGGCCACCCTGAAGTCATGTTCGTCAATCGTTGGTCGATTCCCGTTTTCCCCCGTTTGGTTGTACAGGTCAAGATGGCAGAATTGATAACCGAAAAGTGCCGAAAATGATTTGGGGGAAAAATTGGATTCGCCGCCGCTGGCCATTGTTTACAAAAGCGCATAGGGTTACATAAATGTGTCTTTTTTTTTTTTTTTTGCTTATATTTAACGGCGGCACTGGCTCTAGGACCTTGCATGCCGTCTCCCAAGAATGGGAGAAAGAACGGAGGTATAGATATTTTGAGAGAAGCCGGTAATTCGTATTTACAGAGCAACTACGAATTATCGGTACCCATTTACAGCTGGGTGAACTGGAACAGTGTGGATAAAGTGTCTTGCTCAAGGACACAACGCACGCCGCTAGGCAGGCTCGAACCCACGACCCTTGGATCAGTAGTCCGACACACTAACCATTACACCACGGCGCTCCACTATAATATGTGTCAAGTTGTAAAACAGACTGGTAAAACGGAAATTATATATGCTGTGATTTTTCATATTTTATGGGTGATAATTACAATTGACCAATCAGATGCGTGCTTTCTATTTTCGGTGCATAATAATTACAGTGAAACCTCTCTAAACCGGACACCTTGGGAGGTCCCCCAGGGTGTCCGACTTAGAGAGGTTTCACAGTAAATCAGGATTGTGATCATTCCCAGCGAGAGTTGTGTGATATGCGATCCCGAACAGACATTTTATCACCTGAAATAAATAACCAAGAAACTCATGACAAATAAGACCACAGGTATTTTCTTGGTGTCCGGTTTAGACAGATTTCACTGTACAAATACACCTACTACAATGTAAGTACACTGAAACTTACTGGATGTCTATTTTAGAGTGGTTTCACTATAATTATGCAGATCGGTAGCAGGATGTTTTCCGCTTTATATGCAATAGGTAGCGCTATATAGCTGCACAACAGTCAATGGTATACATTTGCGTATAGTATTTCCTTTTCCCGCATTAAAATATAGTAATAATCGGCAGGGCGTTGACGTTCAAGCTTGACTATAGTTTTATTGAGAGAAAATTCTACAATATGAGACAAATATTGTATCATATTAATCTCACATAATAAAGTGTGTATTAGCAAAATTCTTAGGTCACTTTCCATGAAGTAGAAAGGAATCAAAGAAGAACCGTTCAAACTCAATTCGGAATTACTACTCCGTCATAACGCTTATGTAATGCAATGTAATGTAATTTAATTATAGATGTATACTCACAACTACAAATGTACTACATTGGCCGAGATCACACACCAAGATCAACACTAGATTATAGAATTAGATATGCATTTTGTGAAATATTTATGTCCTTGTAAACGGCCGTCAATGGGGAAGGCTCAGTGTTATCATGCATAGGTTTTCGAGTGCCGATTCTATGATGAAGTTCGAAAACGGTATATCAAGCCAAAGACCAAATATTTTAAAATTCGCACAGCTATTTGAGAAAAAATCTGGAAAGCAATTAAAAAATTTAGCTATTTTTATAAGAAATGCTTTATGGTTATAATGACTAGTGAGCTTATACATATGCATTTTGTATTTCTACCCATCGTTGTATTATGTAATATGTTGTATACCTCGTGTGTCACGTCACGTATGTGGCTTAGAGTGAATAAAATGTATTGAATTGACACAATTGAGACACGCCTTCGGATTTTGTAGCTTCGGACATGTGCGTAACTTCATTAAATACGTTTACAAGATTTACAATATTTTACTTAAATGGCGTCAAAAGTTGACAACATTTTCAGAGTACATGCGGAATATAATTCCGCATGTACTCTGAAAATGTTGTCAAATTTTGACGCCATTTAAGTAAAATATTGTACATTTTGAAAACGTATTTAATGAAATTACGCAGATGTCCGCAGGTACAAAATCCCATGGCGTGTTTTAACTGTATTGATGTGCGTTTTGGCGTTTCTTGAACAACATGACCTTAGAGGAACTCCATCACAGCTGGCAGAATGGCGCTCGTCATGACAAATATTGGGTTGATTATATTTCGATCAATGTAGCCCCAGATCCACATGCCTGGCTTGTAGCCGAGTTCACTAAGCTTGCAAAGTATACTTATCTAGCTAAGTACAGCTTGAGGGAGAAATTTTCAATTTAAAGATAAATTGATTGTTTTTTATTTAATGAAATAAAATATTTTCTTACCAAATTAGTATACTGAATTTATTACATTATCACAGCCATTTTTGCTGGGATAATGTAATAGCTTCAGTATAATAATTCTGCATATTTTTAATCATCAAATATATTCAGTCGTTAGTTCAATATGAAATAATGCATTTCGTAAAAATTAAATGATTACTCCCTAAAGTATACTTAGCTTGATATGTATACTTAGCAATGTTGGTGAAATGGGCTACTGGGGACATACAACGTTCACTACTACGTATGGAACAAAATGTGGCTTATGATAGTTCTGTCCAGTACAGCTACTTATCTCTCTCTCTCTCTCTCTCTCTCTCTCTCTCTCTCTCTCTCTCTCTCTCTCTCAGAGAGAGAGAAAGAGAGAGAGAGAGAGAGAGAGAGAGAGAGAGAGAGAGAGAGAGAGAGAGAGATGTGACTGTCACTGGAGAAATGAGGCTTCTGTGCGTGATTTGTGACCAGTGCAGCTGCTGATCAAATAGCACACTCCCGTAGCCTGATATATTGATTAATAGAAGCTCAAACGGTGTTTCATTGATGGAATGGCGAACAGTGCAGGTCCTGATCAAATAGCACACTCCCGTAACCTGATAACGATATGTTTTGCTTGTTAGAAGCACGAAGAGTGTTTCAGTGATCGAATGGCGAACAGTGCATAACATAATCAGGCCGTTGCGGAAGCAGAACAGGCTGTGCAGCTGATCTGGATCTACACTGGTCTCAGAAGCCCGAATTCTCACGCAATTGTTGCTGTAATATTGCCATTACTACTGCGCTTTGCATATTATTTGTATGAAGCGTCCTGGTGCCAATGCTAAAATAAGGAGACAGTATCTCCTAAGCATGACTTAATCCTAATTAGGAGATAGTAAGTCCTAAGTATGAGATTGTATTTCCTAATTAGGAGTTAGTATCTCCTGATTAAGACATAGTATCTCCTAATTATGTAATAATATCTCCTAATTAGGATTTGACATATCCTAATTAGGACTTACTACCTCCTAATTAGGAGTTAGTATTTCCTAATTAGGAGATCAATCATGTTTAGCATTGACACAGAGAGTAAGTCCTAATTAGGAGATACTAACTCCTACTTAGGATATACTAAGTCCTAATTAGGAGATAATAAGCCTTAATTCGGAGTTACTAAGTCCTAATTAGGAGATAGTAAGTCATAATTATGAGATACTAACTCCTAATTATGAGATACTATCGAAGGACTAAGTCATAATAAGGAGATAGTAAGTCCTAATTATGAGATACTAATTCCTAATTAGGAGATACTATCTCCTAATTAGGAGTTAGGAGATAAAAATAGATTAGCATTGGCACCAAGACGCTTCCATGTGTATGTCCCTATCCCACCAATTACGTTTATGGTTCGATACATTCATTATTAGCCAAACGTGACATAGTTCGACGTTGTTGATTGGTTAACGTTTGTTTGAAGTCATTAATAACCCCTTGTTCTCCATAATGGAACAGTTTTAAACTTAACATTACTATTCCTCTCAGTTGCTTAAGGGTGAAAGCGTTAACTATGTGTCTATTGTCGATCCATAATGTACAGAATATGTTCGAAATCAATATGGAATCATATCACTCGAGGCATTCTATCACCAAAATGGGTGAACATCAATTCTACTCTATTGGTCTGCTGCTGTCAGTGGCTGTTGCGCAGACAAATTACTCAATTATATCAGGAGTCGGCCTAATATTGGATGTTCCTCTATATTTAGTATCGCAATTCTAAATACAGACTGTTTAACTTGCACTCTTTATACATGTAATCATGGTAATAATACGGAACCCCGCAGGGGACATGGATTTTTTGTTATTAATTCGTTCCCACGAAATAAAAATCACTCAATTTATTAATTCGTTCCCACGAAATAACAATTCGTTCCCACGATATAACAATTCGTTCCCACGAATTAACAATTAACAATTAACAATTCGTTCCCTCAATTTAACAATTCGTTCCCACGAAATAACAATTCGTTCTCACGAAATAATAATTCATCCCCACGAATTAACAATTCGTTCCCACGATATCGACAGAACGAATTGTTATATCGTGAGAACGAATTGTTATTTCGTGGGAACGAATTGTTAAATTGTGGGAAGAATTGTTCAATTGATTGGTAACGGAAAAAAATTGTTATTTCGTTGGGAAGGAATTCCCCTAAAAAAGAATTAATTAACGTCTGGGGGGTTTTTTTTCGGTATAAATTAACCCAAGTTGGTTATTGTGAAGAATTCAAAGAATAAATATTGAAACAGTACGCATTGTATATAAAACAATGCGCCGTAGACAATTTTATTTGTTACCCCTATCTGCGAATTAAACCCACCCCCAGTCCCTAAAATTAATTATTTTCAACCCACACTGCCAATAAATATAGCATACATGTACACCGCCGCGTGCGCTAATATTGCCACTAGTTGCACATTTATTTATTTCAAACTACTTGAATATTGTGCTTGAAATTCAGCACAATGATTGTTGAGCCTGAGATGTGATACAGCTCAGGCTAATTCAATCAATCTGCTTTATTGCGAGTTGAAAGTGTCAATGGATGTTCAGAAACGTTCAGGTCTTGACAAGATTACCGCAGGCGGTTGCGTATGGTATCGTGTCTCCGCACCACCAACACAATTGAATAATGATTGTAACAAGAGCACGCCATTGTAAAACCATACAAATAGTGTAATCAAGCTGATTCAGCGATATACAGCGGGGTCAGCGTGTAAGTGCACACACGAACGAACACGACAGGTTGGAACCAACTGACCCGACTGTAGCGGTCTGTAGTACGTGTATTCAAATCGAAAATAGAAACTATCAATACTGACAGTAGCAATCGGTCAAAAGTTGTTTGTAATGTACACTTTGTTGGGTAATACGGACACTGCACATTGTTAACTCGAAATGTCAAATTAAGATTGAAATGAATGTTACGATCGATAGTAGAGGAAAAATGTAGATGAAACTGGATAAATGGCGTTATGGTCTCCGCGCTGTCTGATCAGGGTCTTCACAGGTTGCCATTCAAGACACGTGAGCTGGACTGGCTATATGGCGTGTAGTCATAAGGGGCCGTTTCACTAAACTTCGTACGACTAAAATGTTCGTAAGTGCAAAATTATGATGTTTTATTGTAAACAATTATTGGGTTCACATTTATTGAACATATGCCGCATATCATCATTGAAATGTCCTAAATTGGCTTACGAACATTTTAGTTGTACGAAGTTTAGTGAAACGGCCCCCAGCCCTATCACGTCACCAACACAGTAACTTTATTGCTATTAAAAATAACTTTTAAGAATACCTGCCACATTGTTCATCTTTCTATGCCATTTACATCTGGTTAAATTGAATCGCTTTGAGAAGAAGAACCGATATGTTATTGTCTGCAGAAATGACTTCTAATCGCATATTTCACGACTCATTTGTACGGAGCCCCGCAGGGACATGGACGTTTTTAATTAATTGTTTCCCACGAAATAAATATTCTTTCCCTCAATTTAACAATTCGTTCCCTCGAATTAACACTTCGTTTCCACGATATAACAATTTGTTCCCACGAAATGACAATTCGTTCCCTCAATTTAACAATTCGTTCCCTCTAATTAACAATTCGTTCCATCTAATTAACAATTCGTTCCCACGATATAACAATTCGTTCCCATGAATTAACAATTCGTTCCCGTGGGAACGAATTGTTATTTCGTGGGAACGAATTAATAAAAAAAGCATGTTCCCTGCGGGGCTCCGTACTTTGAGAAGAAGTACTGATATGTTATTGTCTGCAGTTTGACTTCTAATCGCATATTTCACGACCCATTTGACCAAATGGTTCATTAGATATACGCACTGTGATGAAACATTATCACTGCACATAATGCATGTCCGCACACAGATAGAAAGTGGATTTATTCAAATGGTATGGTGATGTTTAGATAACAAATGTCAAATTGTTATCTGTTAGTATAAGACAATATACTAACTTCTTGTAACGACATATCGATTGTGTGACTGATACATACGAGGGGTGTTCCAAAGATAATGTCATTATATGTTGTATAACCAAACTGAAAGTATTTGCGATTATTTTATCTTACGAGTCCCTTCAAAATACTCCCCCTTGGACAAAACACACATTTTGAGTCTCTCGATCCAGTTCTGAAAACAGTTTCATAGTCCTGAAGAGGTATACCCACCAGACACTGATAAATGGCTGACCCAAGGACAGACCTAGAGTTGTAACTCTTTCCTGATTCGTGATATTTCAGTCTTGGAAAGAGGAAATAGTCACAGGGAGCCAGGTCTGGAGAGTAAGGTGGGTGGGAAGAAATGTGATCTTTTCTTTCTGCAAAACCTGTCACAATACGTGCCTTGTGAGCTAGAGCATTGTCGTGGAGAAGGCGTACGTATTTTAGACCTGTTGTAGGACGACGGCGTTTGAAGTAATTCTTCAAGTTTTTCAGTACGACATTTTTATAGAACATTCCTGTGACTGTTCTACCCTTTGGGACCGGCGTTTGTATGGCTGGACCATTATATGTGAAAAATATTGCATACAACACCTTCTTAACTTCTAGTTCTTTTGGCAATGCTTGCGTTTTTCGTGACCCAAATTCTGTTTGAGACCTTCCGTTTTGGTTCAAACCCAGGTCTCATCACCAGTAACTACGTTTGCAAAATCCTTTTTATCCCATTAATCATCTTTCAACTGCTGCTGTCCCAACTGAAATTTAGCAACCCACCTAAAACTTGTTCTGATGGACATTTGACCTTTCCCATAAATCTCACACACCTGTACATTGCACCGAGGTCAGTGACCGTATGAGTCCGATTTTTACCTGTGACACGAGTTAATGGCTACACTACCGGTACAATGTGTTTTCACACATGGATTGTACGATCTGATCGAAATAATGCATCAATGTCATTATTATTGGAACACCCCTCGTACATGTATAGTAGCAAGGGCTACGTAAATATGATGCGTATTGATTTGCGACACGTCAATACCATAGAAGGAGGACGAGTTGGGTAGTGACCGTTCAATGCTACAAACGTCAAATTGTGGCCTCTGACAGAAACGGAATTTGTGGCTGTGATGAGGCTTATGGGGATCTGCGACCATTGTAGATCCAGATAAGCCTGTGTGTATTTGCCGTTTGGTCGGCATAGGATCTTTTCGCCATTCCATTAAGCAACGATACATATTGTTTGTTACGACTGGCGTTTCGCCAGTCGTAACAAACAATATGTATCGTTATCAGTCTACATGGTCTACATGGTTGTGTTATTTGATCTGGAGCCACAAAACAAAACTCATAAGCCCCTTTTCTCCAGTCATAGTCAGAATTGAAGAATGTTCCATTGTCGGTACGTCCTATAGTTTGTGTATACGTACAGAAGGTTTCATGTCTGTATGTTGATTAGTTATGAACATTTGAAAAATATCATAATTGAGAAGTCAATGTCACTTAAAACATAATTGTCTCAAAATGACGCCATAATCCCGATTTCGCTGGCACACAAGACATAACGGTGGCATTTATCAGGAAACCAGCTTTGTATTTGCCGAACACGTACTGACTGATAACATAATGTCGTATCATGCATTGACCTGCTACGAATATCCGGGTTTCCACGAATTGAAAACGTGACGTGTTATTGGTCAAACGACGTCACGGGATGTTACCGAATGACGACAATGTAATAGAGCAGCCTGTGCACCGGAGTGGTCAGATCTGGACATACACTGTTGGCTAATATATACGGAGTCCCGCATGGGACATGGATTTGTTTTATTAATTCGTTCCCACGATATAACAATTCGTTCCCACGAATTAACAATTCGTTCCCGTGGGAACGAATTGTTATTTCGTGGGAACGAATTGATAAATTGAGGGAACGAATTGTAAATTCGTGGGAACGAATTGTTAATTCGTGGGAACGAATTGTTAAATTGAGGGAATGAACTGTAATTTCGTGGGAACAAATTAATAACAAAAAATAATTTTACGTCTCCTGCGGGGCTCCTTAAATATAGACTAACTTCAATCAGAAATATGAATAAATAGAGAATAGCAGGTTAGTGCCGTGAATGGGAAAAAATATCTGGCAAGGCTCAGGAAACGGGATGGGCGAGGCTCTGTGGAGCACATCCCGTTTCCGTGCCGCGCCAGATATTTTTTCCCATTCACGGCACTAACCTACTATTCTATTTATCCCGTCAACACCTACAAATGGCTTTAAAATGCAAAAATAGTATTGACTGGATATCAAAAATGTTTAATGGCACCGTGTTTCACGGCACATACGCACTGTGTTGACAGGATAAAATGTATGACCAGACTCACCGTACTACGGAAGCATGGAGGGGACATGTATGTTTTTTATTTATCTCGTGGCCACGACTTATTATGTCGTGGCCACGAGATAAATAAAAATAAACACACCTAAAGATCTCGTGGCCACGACATAATTCAGGTGTGTTTTTTTTATTTATCTCGTGGCCACCACATAATAAGTCGTGGCCACGAGATAAAAAAAAACACACATGTCCCCTCCATGCTTCCGTATGAACGCACTATGTTGGTTATTTTCTACAGCATGACAGCTATTGACATGATGAATGCATGTATGAATGTGCTAAGTTTGTGTCCTTCACCTTGGGGAAAGAGGTGGCAGGGGGGGGGGGGGAGGTTCAATGATTTGCTGTAGCACAATAGCGGATCATCAGATGAATGCATGTATGAAATATCAAAGTGTTCGCTGTAAAGAAACAGAAGATACACAACATTTACCCCAACGTTAAGTTTATGAACATGCTAAGTTTGTGACCTTCACCTTGGGGTAAGGGTTGGGTGGTGGGTTGTGGGTTTGATACAGCATGATAGAGGGTCATCTGAGGAATGCATGTATGAAATATCAAGGCGTTCCATGAAAGGAAACATATGTTATAAGACATAAGACACGATAGGGTATCATCAGATGAATGCATGTATGAAATATCACGGCGTTTCAAGAAAGGAAACAGATGTTATAATGTTACCCCAACGATAAGTTAATGAATGTGCTAAGTTTGTGACCTTGACCTTGGGGTGGGTCATGGATTTGCTATAGCACAATAGAGTATCATCAGATGAATGCGTGTATGAACTATCAAGGCGTTACATGAAAGGAAACAGATGTTATATAAGACATTTACCCCAACGTTAAGTTTATGAATGTGCTAAGTTTGTGACATTGACCTTGGGGAAAGGAGTCGGAGGTGGATCATGGATTTGCGATAGCACGATAGGGTATCATCAGATGAATGCATGTATGAAATATCACGGCGTTTCAAGAAAGGAAACAGATTTTATACTGTTACCCCAACGATAAGTTAATGAATGTGCTAAGTTTGTGACCTTGACCTTGGGGTGGGTCATGGATTTGCTATAGCACAATAGAGTATCATCAGATGAATGCGTGTATGAACTATCAAGGCGTTACATGAAAGGAAACAGATGTTATATAAGACATTTACCCCAACTTTAAGTTTATGAATGTGCTAAGTGTGTGACATTGACCTTGGGGAAAGGGGTCGGAGGTGGATCATGGATTTGCTATAGTACGATAGAGTAACATCAGATGAATGCATGTATGAAATATGAAGGTATTCCCTGTACATAAACAGAAGTTACACAACATTTACCCCAACGTTAAGTTTATGAATGTGCTAGATTTGTGACCTTGACCTTGGGGTAAGGGTTGTGTCATAGATTTGCTACAGCATGATAGAGGGTCATCTGAGGAATGCATGTATGAAATAACAAGGTGTTCCATGAAAGGAAACACAAGTTATAAGACATTTACCCCAACGTTAAGTTTGTGGCCGACGCCGACGACGCCGGGGGTATGCCATAAGCTCTTCTGCACTTCGTGCAGGCGAGCTAAAAATGCATTTATGCCATACGTCTGAGAGGCATTTCGTCGGGAAACCGGTGCATTTTTAATGTCAACTTGAAACATTTTACGCCTGCGCGAAGCACAGCAGTGTGTACTGAATAGGAAATAAGACCAAGATTGAAAGTGTTTTGGCAGATTATATAAGGTCCATTTCATGAGTCGGTGGCCCGTATTCTAGTCAGTGTATCTGATACAGGGGCCCATTTCACTAAACTTCGTACGACAAAAAAATGTCCGTACCCGCAAATTTAGCATCGTCTGGAAATTTCAATTCATGGATTTCCATTTATTGAGCATGCTCAATAAATGGAAATCCAATAATTGTTTACAAGAAAGCATTCTGAATGCGAAATTTACAGACTACTGTATCATAATTTTGCACTTGCGAACATCTTAGTCGTACGAAATTTAGTGAAACGGCCCCCAGTATACTAAACCAATTAGGCCAATCGAGGAGATGATATATTCGTCAAGGATTAACTTTCTCAACCTAATTTGTATCTGTGACTGAACAAATAGGGCTTATGGGATTTTTGATCAATGTAGCTCCTGATCAAACAGCACACTCATGTAGCCTGATAACGATCTAGATTGTTTGTTAGAAGCGTGACGGGTGTTTCATTAATGGAATGGAGAACAGGGCAGATACTGATCAGACTGTGCGAATGCACAGTCTGATCTGGATCTGCACTGGTCGCAAAACCCAATAGCCGCATTTATCCAGTCACAGCCACATTTTACCTGTTTTCAGATTACGAAATACAGAGAGATAGACACAATGATTACCGTTGAAGGGTCAGTGAAATGTGTGCCTGATTTAATATGGTATTTATTAAAATTAATTTGAAACTCGTTGACTGATTACTCAAGAAACTCCGCATATAATACTCTCGTTTCTTATGAAATCATATTAAATCAACGCTAGTCTAAGCTTTACTGTTTAGCGCATCTTTTAAGATCAATACAATGCATTAAGGAAAATAAGATTAGATAAAATGAGTTTACGTCATAACCAGTTTCAAATATCCAATTTAGTACAAAATAAAGACAGCGACTCCTTGTTTCCACTAAACATCCCGACAATTACCATGACGACGGGTGATGACGCTTCTCGTTTCCAAGGAGTGTATGCACGGTAATTGCAGTTCTGTCACGGTCAATCAAACGGCTTCGCATACAGAAAACGGGGTCATCGAGAAATTTGCAAACAACGTAGTCCCTGATCAGACTTTGCAAGTGTGCTGTTTATGTTTCTGTGTGAGACACGGTGGCGACGTAAACAAGAGGAATGTGGTGTCAGGCTAAACAGGGGTTCGTTTCACTAAACTTCGTACGACCAAAATGTTCGTAAGTGCAGAATTATGATGGTCTGTAAATTTCACATTAACCATGTTTTCTTGTAAACAATTATATGATTCACATTTATTGAGCATAGGCTGCGTATGCAGTCTATGTTCAATAAATGTAAATTAATCAATTGAAATTTCCAGACGATCCTAAATTTCCACTTACGAACATTTTAGTCGTACCAAGTTTAGTGAAATGGCCCACAGGTGTACATGTAACGACTACGGTGGATGATTTCGTTCACTCACAGTCCTTAGCGACACCCGCATGATATAGAGGATCTTACATGAGCGATGTGATGATTTAATATGATATGTATTAAACGAGTTTACTGATTTTAGCCATTCCTAGTTTCTTATTAAATCCGTCAACACGTTCTGGGGCACGTTCTGTCAACACGTTCTGGGGCACGTTCTGTCAACACGTTCTGGGGCCTTCTTTGCATATGTTTTATTGGTTCAAAATTTGGGATGTGACTGGAGAAATGGGGCTCATGGTTATTGTGACCAGTCTTGCTCCTGCTCGAGTAACTTACTAATACTGCGTGATTGAGATGTACATGTATAATATTTATTGGATCCATAATGGGCACATCACTGATTGAATGGCGAACAGAGTAAGCCCCTGTCAAACTGATCACGGATCCATTTCTTGTCATGCTATGTTACATTGACTGGTGGGTATATGTATCTTAAACATTAACCCTCTTTAGAAATGCCTAATATCTAGCGGAAAATCGTACTGGAATTCAAACATGTGTAACGTTGTTGTGATCACCATCTGAGTTGCACCTTGTCTGGAACCTCTCTAAGACGAACAACATAGTAGTTTTGCAATCATACTTTAATGGTATGCAATCGATCGCATATCGGAATTAGCCTACATCTCAGAGTTCCGTGTCAGCAACCGTGCATAGACTATGCAAGTCAACCCTCCGTGGGTCCAACCTTACAACCAGCTCAACCTGAGCGTATATCGCTTAGCGAGCAATGTTTACATTCCCCAGCCATCCCCAACAGACGGCCTTATATATTCTATGGATGATATTTAACCAAATTATCTGGTTTCAGCCAGCTACAACCAGCACTATGTATCAACATGTCTATCACACCGACATGAACTCTGAGCAACAGGCCATTCCGTTACATCTGTGACCAAGTGGTTCGGTGAGGTAAGTGTGCCTGGCCGCGGATCAGGACTTTTGAGGAGGTGTACACGAGATTTACGGACCTGCGAAAAGTCATATTCACCAAGGCCGAAGGCCTCGGTGAATATGATTTTTCTCAGGTCCGTAAATCTCATGCACACCGACTGAAAAGACAATAATTATTTTATTATATGACTTATGTTTTTTTCTGAAACCCGACTGACATGTATGTGAAAGTTTTAGTCAGTTTGCATCCATTTTTTGTTATTTTATTGTCACCTGCGAAGTATATTTGTAAGCTTGTTGCTGATTGGATGATACTATTTTCGTAGTTTTGTTCAATTGGCTCGTCGTTGAACCGTGTCATGTTTCAATTGCGAGATCAGTGACTCGCGCATCCAGGTCAATATTACGTTTAGAATGAATATCGCTCTCGGACTCGTCTTCGCAAGCGAGACGAGTCCGAGACTGGTATTCAGGTGAATATTATATATGTCCGCAATCATGTGACCCTCTATCGAGCAATCTCATTGGCTGGACATCTCAGTCATATAATAATTCGTATTGTAATTTTAGGGTTGAATATGTTGTGTTCCCCGACACAGGTGTATGTATATGACCTTGATGTTCAACGTGCGTAAAACATCAATCAATCAATCATAATTTACACCGGTCGGTATTATCCCCTGAAGACCGTACACCGCTGGTCGTGGTATGTTTGTGACGCGATGATGGTGATTACCAACGTGCCATGTATTTTACATGGTGAGATGGACCGAGCTATATATGGGTTCATAGATCGCCTTTGGGTATCTTGTAGTCTGTTTAGATATCGCAATATGCACGTACAGGCATATACCAGATACATGTAAATATATTACCATGCGCAGCTGATTGTCTCGTATATACATACCCACCGAACAGTGGGGGAAAATCCAAGTAGTATATGAGAGTCAACAATGATAACAAGTTTCGCGTGGGAGCCACCACACGTGGTGGGTGGCTTCCATATAAACTTGTATCATTTTGACTCTCATATGCTACTGATGTCAACATGAAGCAGTCACCTAGATAGATATGATTCGTACTTGGCGTCTTCATAGCGTCATTCCAATGTATGTACTGATACAAGGAAATACAAAAATGTCTCACACATAAATTACATCGTTTCGCTTTATGTAAGCGGCCGTTTCACTAAACTTCGTACGACTAAAATGTTCGTAAGTGCGAAATTATGATAGTCTGTAAATGTCACATTAAAATGTTTTCTTGTAAACAATTATTGGATTTACATTTATTGAGCATAGGCTGCATATGCAGCTTATGCTCAATAAATGTAAATTCATCAATTGAAATTTCCAGACGATCCTAAATTTTAACTTACGAACATTTTATTCGTACGACGTTTAGTGAAACGGACCCCAGGCAAATAATAACAGAACTAAATAAAGCACACACAAACGTTTACAACAGCATGTATGGCGCATCGCCGTTGTTATGTAACATTTCCCGATGACGTTTATCGAATAAGAAATAAAATACCCACATTATTCACTATCAGACAATTTACTGCTCGCCTTTCACCAGTAAACATCTTATATGCACGGTGCAAGAGTGTGAACCAAGCGATAGTTTGTGGACTATACAAATATATTATGTTGGTCATACATATTAAACGATATTTTTTTACATTGCAATCGCTTTCACAAGCATTTCCAGATAATTCCCGCATTCTAAGAGCTAAAGTAGACCATAATTGTAGAATGCACTTTGCCATAATTGGGTCCGTGCCTATGAATCATTCAAAATAAATGTAAATGCTTTGATTTAACGACGGCTCTTGCATGTCGGGACCGACTATTTAAGTCCCCATCCGATAGGACTAGGCTATCACGAAGGTGTCTTGCCCAAGGACACGCCGAATCGGCCAGTGTCGGCATTGGAACTGAGGACCTTTCGATCCGTAGTCCGATGCTCTACCACTGAGCTATTGCGGCTGATGTTGAATCATTCAGGGTACGTATTCCATTCTCATACTCGAATTAGAAAGTTTGGCTGAGCTTGAGCTGTGTTCAGTCTCGGCTAATGCAGCTGCTGGGGTCCGTTTCACTAAACTTCCTACGACTAAAATGTTCGTAAGTGCAAAATTATGATAGTCTGTAAATTTCACATTAACACTGTTTTCTTGTAAATAATTGTTGGATTTACATTTATTGAGCATAGGCTGCATATGCAGCCTATGCTCAATAAATGTAAATACATCAATTCAAATTTGCAGACGATTCTAAATTTGCGCTTACGAACATTTTAGTCGTAAGAAGTTTAGTGAAACGGCCCCCTGATGTCGAGTGCAATTTTGAAGAACGTACTCAGAAAAATGTATATACACTCTCTAAACCGGACACACCACAGTGTCTGTGTCCTTCATTGTATGGGTTTCATTGTCACCTACTTCTGACGATCATTTTCGCAAAACACCCCCGTATTCATTGACATAAAAATATGTCTAATTTACATATCTAAACCGGACACCCTGGGTACCTCCCAGGGTGTCCGGTTTAGAGAGGTCCCACTGTAGTTCCATGACCATATGTTTATAGTCTCTCCAAAGTATCTTGCAAAGAATACTTTTCTTGCAAAGTATATTTTGAGGGAGAAATTTTCAATTTCAGGATAGATTTATTAATTTTTATTATACTTAATTTATTACATTATCACAGCCATTTTGGCTGTGATAATGTAATAAATTAAGTATAATAATTATGCATACTTTAAATCATCAAATATATGCAGTCGTTAGTTCTATATGAAATAATGCATTTCAGAAAAAATAAATGATTACCCCCTCAAAATATACTTTGCTAGAAAAGTATACTTTGTAATGTTGGTGAAATAGGCTTCAGATGACGATCCAGTGTTGGCGATGACCAGACTACGCATGCTCAGCCTGCACTAACCAATCGACAACATTGTACGGGATGACGTATCGTTATTATATAGCCGGTAGGAGACATATTTGTTGCTGAAAACGACGTTAATTTAATAAGTAAATAATCTATTAGTCGGACAGCGGAACTAATTTAGGGACGCCACTGGGATATACGCTATTGATTGCACTAATAGCAACTTTATGGACATATCATGACACGTTTGAAGCATACCCTTGCGACTTGCCAATGATATTTACCTTCAAGAATTATGATATAGGGAGCCTAATATGTGAACGTTTTCAAAAGAGCCCTTTTACGGGCACACATTAGGCTGTTAGGGGGGTTCACTTATAGGGGCATACACACTTTAAACGAAGACTTATTAATTGCTATCATGCGGAAATGTTATGTTTGGATATATACCTTTCAAGAACATATGGTGGCAATTTGCGCAGCCCCTCATCCAAGTGGTAATGGTGACCCCTCCTGGCTCACCCACTAAGAATGTATAGGCTAACTATTTGAATTTCCCATATGTTGATGTAACTGACGAAATGGGGCTTATGAGATTTGCGATCAGTTTGGAACCAGATCAACCTATGCATCCACACAGTCTGATCAGGACCTGCACTGCTGGCCATTCCATCATTGAAACACATTTGATGTTTCTAGTAAGCAAGACATATCCGGTTATCAGGCTACAAACGTGTCATTATTTGATCAGGAGCTACACTTGTCACACATCTCATAAGTCCCGTTTCTCCAGTCACAGCCACACATCAGAGTTGGAGGTGTGAACAAAGATATTGACTGAAGACCGGTAACCTCATGCTCAGACAGACATATATGTGGCTGTGACTGGAGAAATGGGACTTATGGGTCTTGAGACCAGTGTAGATCCAGATCAGCCTGTGCATCCACACAGTCTGATCAGGAAATACCCTGTTCACAATACCATCAATGAAACAGCCGTCATGCTTCTATCAATAAATATTGATCGTTATCAGGCTACAGGAGTGTGCTATTTGATAAGGAGCGACACTGGTCACAAAATACATTAGCCCCATTTCTCCAGTGCCAGCCACATAATTAAGACAGGCCATGATATTTTGTACCTTCTGACATATGCGTGTCCGGTTTAGAGAGGCTCCACTGTAAAACAGACAGACAACAACTCCAAGAAACGCGTGTGTGTTTTGCGATCACGAACAGAGATACTCAGCGGAGATAAATGGCAATGAACCCGATTGCAATTAAGTAGAACCAACTGTTATTTGTATCCGGTTTAGAGCGGTCGACTGTAATATCATATGTATGTACGAGAAGTAATAGTTATGCTACACCAGGCGTATGCCGCTTCGGCGAGACGGTTCAAATGAGTGGTCACAACATATACTTCTGGTGAGAAATAAAGAAATTCTTGAGCCTTGCCGGATATTTTTTCCCATTCACGGCACTAACCTACTATTCTCTATATATTCTGCTGGCAACGCAATGCATAATGCGTATGTACTTTGCTATGGAAGGGGATATCCGCCACTGTATTGCATGCTGCTTCATGACAATGCAGTCGACCATTGCTACATGTCATCCTGCACTGCGGCTACTCGTTACTGCTTAATGACAACTCCATCGTGCATTATTACATTTCACATTGCATACCTCGATTGCTATGCCCGCGGTGATCTACCACTTTAAATACATTACGTCCGCGGTGGAAAAATGACAAAAGACCACAAGAAAAAACGTCTACTGTACTTATTTTGGAGCGCCACCTGGCGTCATAATGGAAACGTTCCCATTATGACAACAGAGGGCGTTGCACATTTTGCCAAGTTTCATTCGGCCTACTGCTTACTGCGATGCTGGCATCCCTCATTCGGCCATTTCATATTCTGACATGGGCCATTCTGCGTGCTTGCATGCGTCATTCGGCGGAATTCATATAGTCATATACGCATCCCAGCAAACAGTAAGCAGAATGACACATGACAGAATATGACATGTAACAATGTGAAATCGAGGTATGCAATATGCAATGTAATAATGCAAGATGGAGTTGTCATTAAGCAGTATTGTATAGCCAATATGCAGGATGACATGTAACAATGTTAAATAGCCAATCGATGTATGCAATGTGAAATGTAATAATGCACGATGGAGTTGTCATTAAGCAGTAACGAGTAGCCGCAGTGCAGGATGACATGTAACAATGGTCGACTGCATTGTCATGAAGCAGCATGCAATGTAGTGGCGGATATCCCCTTCCATACTTTGCTGCTGTCATCACGGTGTTGCCATCATAATATACATATCATCATACATGTAGTTCTAAAATGAGATGATTTACAGAGTGTAACATATCCATTGTAGATTTTTATAAAATGACGAAAGAAAAACCCATGTATCAAACATGGTGTATAATGTGGCATGGGATACTTGATACGTGTATCGCCGTTTTAAATAATTAACTTTCTGAATGTGCTATGGGCGTTAGCCTGGCGGACGAACAGACGGGCGTTCCCACGTGACACACATTATACAATAAGTGATACATTAATTGTTTTAAAACAAAGGACAGTCCACATAAGAAATAATGGTCTTAGATGGTTACGCAATAAGCTACATTATTTCATTTTGCCTGAAGCCACACCCTTAACCACTTAAGACAGACAACTGGTGCCCGAACAGACGAATGGTCGGATAAATGGAGTGCGTACATAATTGACAGAAACAAGTAAGTTGTATCTCAATAGCAATTACCCCTCGGGGGTGCACTGTCTGCCGCCCGCCCTGTTCTATATACATACAGACATTAACCGTCTAATAGATTCCCCTAACGTAGTTATATCTCACATTCTCTGTCAAAACGGGGCTTATGTTAATGTGCTGTTGACCAGTCTAGCGCCTGAACACCAACCACATTTCTGCTGCAGTTTATTCTACAGTGGAACCTCTCTAAACCGGACACCAAGAACATATATGTGATCTTATGTTTTATTAGTTTCTCGGTCATTTATCTCGGGTTATAATATCTGTTCGTGTTCGCATAGCACACCACAACTATGGCTCATAGTGACCAAATGCCTGATTTAAAATGAAACCTCTATAAGCCGGTTTCCGTTTAGAGAGGTTTCACTATATAAAACTGTATTTCACTGTATAAAACAATTGGCTTGTGACATGTTTAACGTTTACCTGAACAAAATAACCGGATATCCCCGCATCTTCTTCCACATATGATACAATACAAGCCATGCGATTGTATAGTACATTTGTAAGAAGATATGCGGTATATCGTGATATTTACAAAGGTTCCGATATTTTCTGTAAATGACGTTGAAACTTGAAGAAATGTTAAGATCAAATGCGGATAGAATTCTTCCGTACTTGCTATGAAAATTTCTGTAAATATTTTTCATGAAAAATCGCACATCTTCTTATGTACAAACTCACATGACGTGTTTCATATGTAGATCTGACCCTGGGGGCCGTTTCACTAAACTTCTTAAGACTAAAATGTTCGTAAGTGCAAAATTATGCAAATTTCACATTAACATTCTTTTCTTGTAAATAATTATTGGATTTACATTTATTGAGCAAAGGCTGCATACGCAGCCTATGCTCAATAAATGTAAATCCATAAATTTAAATTCCCAGATGATCCTAAATTTGCACTTACGAACACTTTAGTCGTACGAAGTTTAGTGAAACGGCCCCCTGGTCTACATTGGCATCAAAGACAATAAGGCTGATTTTCTCAGAACGCCTACATATGACTTTTCTACTCCGCTCAGTATTCCCCACTGACTTATTACATACCGGCAGCATAACTCAATACCGTTTAATTGCTGACATTGAGAGGCCACAAACCCCTGTTTATTTATACATCTGCTAGATAAAATGGACTAGTTGTGTTCTACACAGATCCGTCAAGTGTATTGCTACATAAGTCATAAATAAGGCATCGCCTGAGAAAGTGGATCTTATAACGTGTGGCTGTGACTGGAGAAATGGGGCTTATATGATTTGTGACCAGTGTATCTATTAATCAAATATCACGGGATACGGACAAAATCCCCCCGGACAAAATCCCCCCGTCTAAAATGCAGGTATGACAAAATCCCCCCCCCCCCGTACACAATCACAGGTAGGACATAATCCCCCCCCCCCACATCAATATGTTTTGAAAGAATCATTGCATTAATTGGTTGTCCTACACTCAATATCAGACTCCCGTATCCTGATACCGATCTATAATGCTTGTTATAAGCATGATGGGTGTTTCTTTGATGGAATGGAACAACTGCATTTAGTAGAATACATGTTCACGATTACTGTTTAGCATCTGTTTCATTGATGGAATGGAGCTACTGCATTTACTGTCTGTTTCACGAAACCTGCCCAAATTTTACGGTTAAAGAAATATTGCAAAAACAATATATTTTTCGATAATATTAAATTATAGCAAAATGTAAAAATGAGCCTACTTTTTATTTCGTGAAATTTGGTCAAATATTGATTTTATTGCGAAAAAAAACCATTTCCACATGTCAGAATCAATTTTCATTTTTTTTTGCGTTTTTCGACTCCTCCAGGTTCTCCACCTCTTTTTTTCCCCATGTCAAATTCCCATAGAGAACTAATTTTTCGCAATAAAATCAATATTTGACCAAATTTCACAAAATAAAAAGGCTCATTTTTAAATTTTGATAAAATTTAATATTATTTTTGCATTGTTTATATGGCCGTTAAAAATGGGCAGGTTTCGTGAAACAGACAGTAGTAGAATACATTTTCACGATCACTGTTTAGCATCTCTTTCATTTATGGAATGGAGCAACTGCTTTTAGTAGAATACATTTTCACGATTACTGTTTAGCATCTGTATTCAACATCTAGTTCACGTGCTGAGTTCCTATGGCATGCCGAAATGATATGAATTAAATATCGTTATTGCATAAAAACAATTTCGTTGTTATTATATACCTCTCCTCTTCGCACAGAAAACCCAGTATTATTGGACTGTACGTTTTCTTTCGTCGTTGAGTATATAGTTATTACTCTTTAAGATGGTATGAAAAATGTATATAACTTTAAAGTTATAAGATATAGTTGCGGATGAATACTCTTGGCTGATTTATGTATCCGCAGTGACATAGTTCGCTTTGCTCTGCGCCTGCGCAGTCTTCAATGACGGGTTAAGTCTTGTGTTTTTGTCTTGACTATAACCAAATAAGGCGCTGGGTAAATGGAAATATAACACCATTTAGGTAGAATAATGGGTATTTATATACAATCATAGCAATATACGGGGTATTATCTCTAACTGCCAGCGGTGAAATACAAAAATACTAACCTGAAGTGGAAGCCGGTAATAGTAAATCATACAGACCAACGATTACCTATAAATCCAATTATTTTCCCATTTGTGACCACGGCGTTATAAAACGTACCTTGCACCATGTGTGAGAGATTAAAGGTACATGCCCACTCAATAGGCACAACATGTTATTAATATCTGAGACATCATCTGAGACATTTTCTCGCAAAATAAACATTCATTCACCATTGGTCATGCATTTAATACATTTTATATCAGATGTAAAATTGTAACACTGATATCAGGGGCGATAACCGTGTTTCCTTCAAATGTTAACGGACATTACTATTTATTCTCTGTATTTATTTTGTTGATGTGCAATGATCATACTTTATAATCTGTCTATAATATTATGTTGTTCAGGTGACGCATTTAATTAGTATAAATAACTAAACAATATCATGTCTCATTTGCATATGAAAATGGCCTGATACCACCGCGCGTCACTATCAGTAAAATAAAGATAAAAAGTAAAATATGACCAAATTATTATATCTGTACAGCGGGCACTTGTAATTTTTAGAACTGGTGGAATGGTGACACAAGTATACACTTATTTAATTCCTATAACGACCATTTTGTACCTACTGAGTGGGCATGTACCTTTAAGAAGGCTCGTACATAACATGCCACAGTTAGATCACGGTTCATCCGAATGCACGAGGAGATAATCCGCGAGCTTTAGCGAGTGGATTATCGATCGTGGATGCGGATAAACGTGATCTAACTGTGTTATGACATTCTCATGTTCATACATTGCCCAGGTGCTGTGTAAATGCAAAACCCAAACTGGAAAATGTATCAAAGAAGTGATAACGGTGAATAGGTCCTTCATGTGAGTTGTCCCATGGCTGAGAAATAAACATTCCTCGCGTACCAGTTATGATTGTGGTCACCAGGGAACGTGTACATTAACGATGAATCCATCCTTTCAGGGATTCATACAAAAACTGTGAAGAATCAGTTTTGTCAACCCGAAGTATCTGCCTGTAACGCAGAGTGACTTACAAGTAAGTCACCCTGCGTTACAGGCAGATAATTCGGGTTACAGTTTGTGTGAGCTTAATTGGGCATGTGTTTATTTACAATGGATCCATCCTTGATGTGGTTCCTACCGACACTGTGAATCTTACTGACATTGAGATCTCCGCCAGTAGATCTGACATGATAATGGTGCATGGTAACAGAATAGGATATTGTGCTAGCATCTATGCTGGGATGATATTATAATGTGTGGCTGTGATTGGAGAAATATGACTTATTGTATTTGTGACAAGTGTAAACCCTGATCAAATGGCACACGCATGTGGCCTGATACGAGGCTTTGATAGTATACCGAAAACCAAAAACTGTAACCTCGTACGCTCGTACGTACGGACGTACGCCAATGTGCCGACTATATCGCACTATCCGCAAGCGGGCGCTACCACAAGCGTTTCATTAATGGACTGGCGAACAGTATAGATCCTGATCAGACTGTGCTAGCGCTAATGCACAGACTGATCTGGATCTACTCTGGAGGTAAAACCCATATTTCCCATTTCTCCAGTCGCAGCCACCTTTCTACGGAGCCCAGCAGGGAACATGGATTTTTGTTATTAATTCGTTCCCACGAGATAACAATTCTTTCCCTCAATTTAACAATTCGTTCCCTCGAATTAACAATTCGTTTCCACGAAATAACAATTCGTTCACACGAATTAACAATTCGTTCCTGTTCTCGTGGGAACGAATTGTTATTTCGTGGGAACGAATTGTTAAATTGGGTCAGAAATTTCAAATTTACTGAATCTATTGGAATTGTTTTCATGAAAATTATTCCAAAAGAGGGGTCATAACCACCTCAAATTTTCGCATCAAATTCCCGAAAAATTCCTTAATTTCTGACGCGAAACCGTACCGGTATGTATGTGAGACAGAATAGCAAGCACCATTTCTCAAGGTGTCAAAACCAACCGGAGCTAACATTGATTTTCGTACAATTATGAAATACATGTACTCTAAGAAATACACTTAGTCAAGCCTCACAAAGTCAAGAAATATTGGTAAAACTATTTATGCAGGGTCAGTACTGACATATATAGAAAATCATCCACCCCCTTTATACATGTATGCGATAGCTCTCAGTCGGGCGCTCAGTGGCATCTCGTCAGGAAACCGGTGCATTTTCGACGTAAAACATGTTAAGTCGGCGCGGAGTGCAGCACAAATGGTACTGTTGTATATTTGAAACAGAGTTCGACAGCTGATGGTCGTGTTCCAATGTATACCGAACCGCAGCAAGTGTAGACCAAATACTGCGCTCATCATCCACATACGGGCTGTTGGTGACATCAGATGGAACTGATTGATTAAAGGTCAAGTGAACAATTTCTTTTTTGTGTAAATAATACAATTTGATAATATTAAACAAATGCTGAAAACCGCATGTAAAAAAAGTTACAAAGGTTTAAACATGTTATAATTAATTAGCTGAAATATGCGGTCATAGAACAATTTTTATTTATATTGAGTCTAAGTGATTATTTTCTGTAAAAAATAAATTTTCTTTACGTTTGAATTTCATTTTATCATAAATTATCAAGTTCATGTCAAAAACTTGGTAATTTATGGTGAAATGAAATGAAAAACGTAAAGAAAATATTTTTATTATAATTAAACCTTTTTTATTGGGATTTCCAAATTTGTTGGAAAAAAAATCGCATGAATTTGCATAAAATATACAATTATGAAAATTTGCATAACATTTGATCGGATTATTATTTTTGCATGAGTTTTCTACATGTCGTTTGTATGTCAGTATCTACCAGTTTACAAAATATATTTTAAAAATGTAATTTCCCTATTCTTATGACCTTTAACTGGCGGATTACCCTCGTTGGATACAATGTCATTTACGTATACAGACCAGAGATGAGTGTACCCGTTTCTGTGGAGAAATGTATACGTATATTCCACACTGAAAGGTACGGAGGCCCGCAGGGGACGTAGAATTATTTTTTATTAATTCGTTCCCATGAAATAACATTCGTTCCCTCAATTTAACAATTCGTTCCCACGAATTAACATTTCGTTCCCACAAATTAACAATTCTTTCCCGTGGGAACGAATTTTTATATCGTGGGAACGAATTGTTTTTCGTGGGAACGAATTGTTAATTCGTGGGAACGAATTGTTAATTCGTGGGAACGAATTGTTAAATTTAGGGAAAGAATTGTTATCTCGTGGGAACGAATTAATAACAAAAATCCATGTTCCCTGCTGGGCTCCGTAGAAAGGTGGCTGCGACTGGAGAAATGGGAAATATGGGTTTTACCTCCAGAGTAGATCCAGATCAGTCTGTGCATTAGCGCTAGTACAGTCTGATCAGGATCTGTACTGTTCGCCAGTCCATTAATGAAACGCTTGTGGTAGCGCCCGCTTGCGGATAGTGCGATATAGTCGGCACATTGGCGTACGTCCGTACGTACGAGCGTACGAGGTTACAGTTTTTGGTTTTCGGTATACTATCAAAGCCTCGTATCAGGCCACATGCGTGTGCCATTTGATCGTGGGAACGAATTGTTATATCGTGGGAACGAATTGTTTTTCGTGGGAACGAATTGTTAATTCGTGGGAACGAATTGTTAATTCGTGGGAACGAATTGTTAAATTTAGGGAACGAATTGTTATTTCGTGGGAACGAATTGTTAATTCGAGGGAACGAACTGTTATTTCGAGGGAACTAATTGTTAATTCGAGGGAACGAATTGTTATATCGTGGGAACGAAATGTTAATTCGTGGGAACGAATTGTTAAATTGAGGGAACGTTTCAAATATACAACAGTACCATTTGTGCTGCACTCCGCGCCGACTTAACATGTTTTACGTCGAAAATGCACCGGTTTCCTGACGAGATGCCACTGAGCGCCCGACTGAGAGCTATCGCATACATGTATAAAGGGGGTGGAGGATTTTCTATATATGTCAGTACTGACCCTGCATAAATAGTTTTACCAATATTTCTTGACTTTGTGAGACTTGACTAAGTGTATTTCTTAGAGTACATGTATTTCATAATTGTACGAAAATCAATGTTAGCTCCGGTTGATTTTGACACCTTGAGAAATGGTGCTTGCTATTCTGTCTCACCGGTACGGTTTCGCGTCAGAATTTAAGGAATTTTTCGGGCATTTACTGCGAAAATTTGAGGTGGTTATGACCCCTCTTTTGGAATAATTTTCATGAAAACAATTCCAATAGATTCAGTAAATTTGAAATTTCTGACCCAAAATAGGTGAGTTTGGAAACTTTGACAAACATATAAGGCGGTGGCGCGCGATTTGTACTTCATTTGCGAGTATTTTACCGTATTTGTCGCAAGAGCCTCCTTACATGATTGCGAGAGGCTGTAATTTGTATAAGTCACCCGCCGCCGTCAGAAAGGCGGTCACTTTTAGTTATTTTCAACCATCCTGTGATGCCCTGGGTCTCAAATAACGTGAAAAGTATTGTAACACCGATTCGCTACACCATACCACTGGCACATAAGAATATTTGCGTTACTGGGAACCGTTTCACTAAACTTCGTACGACTAAGATATTCGTAAGTGCAATTTTAGGATCGTCTGGACATTGCAATTTATGTATTTACATTTATTGAGCATAGGCTGCATATGCAGCTATGCTCAATAAATGTAAATACATTAATTGTTTGCAAGAAATATTGCTAATGCGAAATTTACAGACTATCGTAATGTCGCGCTTACGAACATTTTAGTCGGACGAAAGTTAGTGAAACGGTCCCCAGGTATTCACAGGTATCAATGCTATTGCTCCTTGTCGTACGTCATTTAGCATTGTATTGGGCATGAAAGCCACATGGGTGGGCTATAGAATGAAGATATGGATAATGATGAAGAAGTATATGAAGTATCAAGTCAATGCGACATACGGTTGCAGAGGTAATTGGTAAACGAAAACTTTTTCACAAACGGACGGAAAAACGGACGGACGGAAATACGAAAATTATAAACCCCTCGGCATGCTTCGTTTGACACATATTAACCGAATCGGAAAACAGAATATCTTTTGATCCGCAGTCAGACGCTCTACCGACTGAGCTAATCCTGCCACCTAAAGGCATTGTATCTTCTTCGCCGGTTTTATCCACAAGTGAGCAATAATCGGCTCTACCGTACAATATTATAAGCTAGCTAAACCCCTACACTGGATGACCACTTAACAATGTTCAACGACTCCATTCCAATACCCCACCGCTAACATTTAAGTCAACCATATTGATTGCTTTCTGAAAAGGGTTTAATTAAATTATTTGGAACGATATGCTACATGTATTAGTTGTATTGTACACATGCTATGCGTTAAATGCGACTGTGACTGGTGAATGTGGGCTTATGGTCTACGTGATCAGTGTAGACCCAGATCAGACTGCGCGTCTGCGCAGTCTGACCAGGGTCTGCACTGTTCGCTGTGCATGTTTTGAAACACTCAATATGATTCTATCAAACAGTATAGAACTACAAGAAAATACAGGAGTTCGCTGGCAGATCCGACCTTAGAATGGACACCGGTGTCATAAGCCCCATTCATTTCCCAAATCACAGCCACGAACCAGTAATCGTGGGTATGTGTGAATGATCCAACCTGTTACATCGGTCCTGATGGCGGTGCCTTACAGTGGTTATGTTTCCTGCACAATGGTCCATTCAAGCTGAACTTCCGACATCGGGTCGGAATCTAATACCTATCACCGATGTGTGTGTATATTAACTGTGGTTGTAACTAGAAAAATGGGACTTAAAGCTAGAGTTCCATATACCAGGTTATAATATAAAGATACATATTTTGTCGTCCATTCTGTAGATATCACATTTTTCTGGCAAAGTAAAAACTCATTCACGATTACTCGACGTATTTATTGGCATTATTATACTTTTTATGATGTGAATTTCCACACTGATATCGGAGGCGATAACCGTGTTTCCTTAAAATGTTAAGGGACATTACTATTTATTCTTTATGTTTTGATGTGCAATGATCATACTTTATCATATTGTCCATAAAATTATGTTTCAGGTGACGCATTTAATTTAACATAGCCTGATACCACCGCGAGTCACTATCAGTGAAATAAATATTACTAAATGATTATATTTGTATAGCGGGCTGGTGTGACATAATTATCCACTTATTTAATTTCTATAACGAAAAGTGTGTGCCTACTGAGTGGGCATGTACCTTTAACTGTGGTTGTAACTGGAAACATAGACTTCAAGCAGTACAATGTCTTCCCGTGAGTTATTCCGATGGAATTATCATATGTACGGTCCTTTGTGGTCGATGGGCACGACTCTTTTTGACTTGTGTTCACATTTTCACGATTTCGGTTAATTGTGTTTTCATGGTGCTTCATTTTAGGTGAGAACGGTAACTCTTGCAATCTACTCCTGTACCGTTCGTAGCCAGGCTATGGACTGTACGGGAGTAGATTTCAAGAGTTGCCGTTCGCAACTAGTTTCGCTTAAGCCGGTGCCAGGAGGTACTTGTGTCATGGACTGTGAGATAAGATACTATTTAATTTATTGTAGTGACTTGTGTTATATATAAATCTAACATACATATGAAAAACAATATGTGAAACACCCAGCCGCTTACGGCGTATGAGTCACGTTGAGAATAGTATGCAGCCTATGCTCAATAAATGTAAATCCAACAATTGTTTACAATACAACAATGTTAATATGATATTTACAGACAATCATAATTTTGCACTTACGAACATTTTAGTCTTACGAAGTTTAGTGAAACGGCCCCCTGGACTGGTGCTATACAATGCTCCGGACTGCGTTACGCTCTGAGTTTGAAATTGGTTTTAAGCCCAACAAGTGTAAAGTATTTTATCGAGCAAGCTCTTCCAAGACATTAAAATTCCCATAAACTATGTGGATATTGACAACCATAGCTGGTAATATATTGGTACAGTGATCCTACATGTATCTTCTAAGCGCCTTGACCGCAATATTATGCCCCAGAGAAAGGAAGTGGGGGCATAAAGACGTCATCATCTTCCACTAATGCGGAATAAACATGACATTCAATGTTAGAACTGGATAGCTATTTGCGGGAGTCAGCTCTGATTTGCGAGTTAGACCGACTACTGTACCATGCCTCGCTATGTATATGCCGTACAGTATCTTTATTTAGAGTAAGTTGAAATTGATTTGCATTACCCTGACCATGCATGTGTGCCCATATACCGCATGTATATATTTAATTCTACCTCCGTGTCTGAATGGCAAACACCAGGTTGGTGTAATGTGCTACACCTCCGCCGGCTATTGTGTAGGAAATCAGTGGCTACATTACTCAACGATGGCACAAGAAATGGCTCTGGTGATAACCACATATCAGAAATAGTCGAGATATTTCGGCATTCGAGCCATTTCCAGCCAGAAAATATAATGTACTAAATGGAAGGGACCTTTATAGTTCGCCCTAATTTCTAAGCCAATCGCTGGGCAGCATTGTGCTCCACTTAATTCACATATTGCAACGTGTAACCCATTAAAGACGGGATACACTTATAGTAGTATGAAACTTTTTAGGGGGGAAAATCCTATTTTCTTCATTTCATCTCGAAAGTATATGTTGTTACCACTCATTTGAACCGTCTCGACGAGACGGTTCAAATGAGTGGTAACAACATATACCTTAATGGAGAAATAAACAAAATAATGAGATTTTTTTCAATAAAAATTATTGTATCCTTAGACTGAAATGGGTTAACCGAAATAAGTTATATATTACCAGATTTAATGATCAACTGTTCGCCAGGAAATGGAAAATCAATTCTCGGATGGGACATTGCATTGTACACTAGGCTGAACTATAAGAATGTTATACATGTGCATATAAGTAAATTATACATACCGGCGTCATTAAGACCACGTGGAAGTGTGGCCTTGACGGGAGAACTGTGTCCTGTGATTTGTGCGAACAGTGTAGACCCAGATCAGGCTCATCAGGGTCTGCATTGTTCGCTATTGCCGTGGAAACACGCATTATACAGCGAAACCTCTACAAATCGGACACCCTGGGAGGGACTCAGTGTGTCCGATTTAGAGACGTTCCACTGTAAATCAGGCATTTGATGATTCTGAACCATAGATGGGTGCTATGCGATCATGATTAGTCATTATCACCTGAGATAAATGATCAAGAAACTCTTCAAAAATATGATAACATTTGCCTTCTTGGTGACTTGGTGACCGGTTTAACGAGGTTCCGCTGTATTTGTAAATAACAGTACAATATCTTTATCTGGCTGCTGTAGCGTCATAGCAGACATGGATCTGGACTGATCGCAAATTCCATAAACCTCATTTCTCCAGTCACAGCCACAACAATAAATGGGATACGCCATTTTTATAGTTGTCAAGAGGTACATTTTGTAAACGAAACAAACAAATTACTTGCACGTTTATTTACGATGGGTTCCCGGCAAATATATGTCAAATATTGACCGAGTATTGAAGGCTCCTGAGCCATTTCTAGACGTCAATCCGTGGATAGACAGACAGCCAAAGGCCGTCCATCAGGACGTCTATATGGTGCCCGACGGCGGGGTAAATACGATTGCATGCAACAGTGGACAGAAGGCAACACATGTGTACATGTAATGTCTACATCAAACATAGTAGCACTAGAAATGTAACTGATACTAAATAAATCGAAAAATAACCAGTGGCAATAACAAGAGCTGTAGGAGAACAGCATAGCTCGACTACGAGGGTTGTCGATGTATACATAGCTTGACAAAGAAGGTGGCCGCGGCCCGCATAAAAACCTTAACCAAGTTTGACTAAAAACCGTAACCAAGGGAAATTAACTAAGTAATTCAAGGTTAAATGTAGGTCAATGTCAGAAATAGGTCAGGGGTTATTGATGTACATCACTAGGAGATGAAGTTTTCCAAGTATGGTTGCTGTAGGCCCATGAGTATTCCATATACAAGCTTGACTAAAAACCTTAACCAAGGTGAAATAACGAAGTAATCTAATGGTAAAAGTAGGTCAAGGTCAGATATAGGTCAGGGATTATTGATGTACATCACTAGGAGATGAAGTTGTCCAAGTGTGGTTGATGTAGGCCCAGGAGTATTCCATATACAAACTTGACTATAAACTTAACCAAGTTTGAGTACAAACCTTAACCAAGGGGAAATAACTAAGTAATTCAAGGTTAAATGTAGGTCAAGGTCAAATATAGGTCAGGGGTTATTGATGTACATCCCTATGAGAAAAGGTTATCCAAGTATGGTGTCTGTATGCACAATAGTATTCCATCTACAAGCTTGACTAAAAACCTTAACCAAGGTTGACTAAAAACATTAACCAAGGGGAATTAAGTAAGTAATTCAAGAGGAAATGTAAGTCAAGGTCAAATATAGATCAGGGGTTATTGATGTACATCCCTATGAGAAAATGTTGTCCAAGTATGGTGTCTGTATGCACAATAGTATTCCATGTACAAGCTTGACTAAAAACCTTAACCAAGTTGACTAAAAACCTTAACCAACGGGAATTAGGTAAGTAATTCAAGGTTAAATGTAGGTCAAGGTAAAATATAGGTCAGGGGTTGTTGATGTACATCACTAGGAGATGAAGTTTTCCAAGTATGGTTGGTGTAGGGCCAGGAATATTCCATATACAAGCTTGGCTAAAAACCTTAACAAAGGGAAATTAACTAAGTAATCCAAGGGTACAAGTAGGCCAAGGTCAAATATAGGTCAGGGGTTATTGATGTAAATCACTAGGAGATGAAGTTGCCCAAGTATGGTTGATGTATGCCCAGGAGTATTCCATATACAAGCTTGACTATAAACCTTAACCAAAGTTTGAGTACAAACCTTAACCAAGGGGAAATAACTAAGTAATTCAAGGTTAAATGTAGGTCAAGGTAAACTATAGGTCACGGGTTATTGATGTACATCTCTATGAGAAAAAGTTATCCAAGTATGGTGTCTGTATGCACAATAGTATTCCATCTACAAGCTTGACTGAAAACCTTAACCAAGGTTGACTAAAAACCTTAACCAAGGGGAATTAAGTAAGTAAGTCAAGAGGAAATGTAGGTCAAGGTCAAATATAGATCAGGGGTTATTGATGTACATCCCTATGAGAAAAGGTTGTCCAAGTATGGTGTCTGTATGCATAATAGTATTCCATGTACAAGCTTGACTAAAAACCTTAACCAAGTTGACTAAAAACCTTAACCAAGGGGAATTAAGTAAGTAATTCAAGAGGAAATGTAGGTCAAGGTCAAATATAGATCAGGGGTTATTAATGTACATCCCTATGAGAAAAGGTTGTCCAAGTATAGTGTCTGTATGCACAATAGTATTCCATCTACAAGCTTGACTAAAAACCTTAACCAAGGTTGATTAAAAACCTTAACGAAGGGGAATTAACTAAGTAATTCAAGGTTAAATGTAGGTCAAGGTCAAAAATAGGTGAGGGGTTGTTGATGTACATCACTAGGAGATTAAGTTTTCCAAGTATGGTTGGTGTAGGGCCAGGAGTATTCCATCTACAAGGTTGACTAAAAACCTTAACCAAGGGGTAATTAAGTAAGTAATTCAAGAGGATATGTAGGTGAAGGTCAGGTTGTCCAAGTATGGTGTCTGTATGCACAATAGTATTCCATGTACAAGCTTGATTAAAAACCTTAACCAAGGTCGACTAAAAACCTTAACCAAGGGAAACTAAGTAAGTAATTCAAGGTTAAATGTAGGTCAAGGTCAAATATAGGTCAGGGGTTGTTGATGTACATCACTAGGAGATGAAGTTGTCCAAGTATGGTTGGTGTAGGGCCAGGAGTATTCCATCTACAAGCTTGACTAAAACTCTTAACCAAGGCACAATGGTGACGCCGACGCCGACGCCGACGCCGACGCCGGGGTGACTACATAAGCTCTAACTATTCTTCGAATAGTCGAGCTAAAAACGTGTCAGGATATGGGGGTATTATTTACACACTACACATTCGATCGTGCGTGTCTGAATTTTATTTAAGGGCATACTTCAGTCAATTTCACACCATCTTCATCGCGAAGAAAATATTCTAATATACGATTACATTGTAACATCAAATTATGTAGTGTAATTTGTAGAGACATAGCAGGATCACACAATATTTACTCTTCTGCCAGCAGCAAAATATTACAATGTAAACTTACTTGTACGTCGTATATGTTGATCTTAGATGATTTCCATGGTGAAGACGGTGCAATAATAACTGCATAGTATGTCCTTAAACTGCTGTCCCAGGCCATGTTGTTGTTGTTATAGTATAGATCCTGCCAATATTGTCACACCTCTTCTTGAGAGTGCAACTGGTAAGATAATTATTTCCCGGAATCAACAGTTTATGGTACAGTATTTACAATCCTCACTTGATTAAAATGCTCGGTTCACCGGCTATTTACAGGGTTAAAAGGAGGCTCGGACCTGGCGGGTGGTGACTGTAGCTCTGCTATGTTTGTTTTGTTTTGTCTTTGTTTTCACTTTCTTCCGCGGTATGCTGGAGAGTCTTTTATAACTCTCGATATGCAAGTTATTAAGGAGCCCCGCAGGGGACGTATAATGTTTTTGTTTTATTAATTCGTTCCGACGAAATAACAATTCGTTCCAACGAAATAACAATTTGTTCACACGAAATGACAATTCGTTCCCTCTATTTAACAATTCGTTTCCACGAAATAACAATTCGTTCCCATGGGAACGAACTGTTATATCGTGGGAACGAATTGTTATATCGTGGGAACGAATTGTTAATTCGAGGTAACGAATTGTTAATTCGAGGGAACGAATTGTTAAATTGAGGGAACGAATTGTCATTTCGTAGGAACGAATTGTTAATTCGAGGGAATGAATATTATATCGTGGGAAAGAATTGTTAATTCGAGGGAGCGAATTGTCAAATTGAAGGAACGAATTGTTATTTTGTGGGAACGAATTCATAAAAAAAATCCATGTCCTCTGCGGGGCTCCGTAAGTTCTCGACCAAACATGAAATCAGTCTAAAAATCAAAGTACTGAAAGTACTGACTGGCGGGAGACAAGTAGCCACTTGTGAATTTGCATACTCAGAAATTCCTTGTTAGAAATATATTCGATGTTGATTATTGGATGTACAATCTGCAAATTTGGAGAACTTGATCAGTTACTGGTGTTTGTAAAATACAGCCTGCTCTAAACACAAATAGGTTGATGAAGCAAAGGTGCTTTATGTCCGACTAATAAACCGTTTTACGAGGTATATTGCAGACATATTATGTGAAATCTTTTCAAAAAATTATGACTGGGCGTAGGCCTACATACGTGTATGCTGCATGAACGGCAAAATGTTTTCATGAATTTTGTTTCGCTCACCCAGAGTAATTTTTCGAAAATCGCCCGTAAACACAATATGAAAAAGAAATGGCCTTCGACGTCGCATTGCGACTGCGTGGTACACGATACGAGGGGCGTCTCAATAACAGCAATTTGTTCTCTTCAAAAGTAAAGTTGGGCATGCCAACTATTTTACACATAATGTTGAGCATTGCCGTTGCTATTAATAACTTGCTTTCAGTTCACTCGCTGACTTTAAATGTCACCTGACTGTTGTTAATTGCGAACGCAAATTGAGCCTATTGAGACGTCCCCCGATGAACAGAGAGCCACTTCCGAAAGTAGACCCGTGCAAACGGCCAGAATCACGATCCCAATAGCGTGGAGACAGTATGTCTCCCGCCAACTAGAAAATCTGTAAACCGGCAGATGCTCCCCGATGCAAAGATAACTTTTAACATTGAGGCCAGTTCAGATAATCAGAAGAATCAGAGGGTTTTAACTCTGAAACTCGTCATGTGGCACACTTATGTGGTTTAAGAACGCATCCGAGATACTCGTGGTATCGTCAATAGTTAGCATGTTGATAAAGGTTGGTGGAGTCATCTAAGGTACAGTGGGGTCAGCGTGTAAGTGCACACACGAACGAACACGACAGGTTGGAACCAACCTGTCGTGTTCGTTCGTGTGTGCACTTACACGCTGACCCCACTGTACACAATGATATGGCTTGTCTCATGTAATGGCCGCTTTGTCCGTCGGCCGTCCACCGCCCGCCCGTCACTTCAGGTTCATCACCGCGATGACACGAAAAGCAAACATCAGAGTATTTACCAACATCGTAATATGTGGCGGTGACTTGTTTTTTCGACCCATAACTCATTTTAAAATGGAAATGCATAGATCATGAACTGGAGGTGTGTCTCTTGTACAGGACATATATTAATTATAATAGGGACACGGATGTTATTGTCAACTATTTATTTGTGTGCATTATTTAATGTTGCCACAATTTGTGCCCAGTTATATCAATAAACGTCTGTGGGTGGTTGTGTCGAATTACTATTCACTGGGCATCAGCTTTGGTGATTACCGTCGAAAGAAATCGAATGTATCTGAATTAGAAATATGCGTAAGCGTCATTGAATGTAATTCAAAACCATCGGCATTTGTTGAGTATAACTCAGGATAACTTGCGTTAATTGTACTGCGGTATTTCATCAAAAGCCGCCTCAGAAATTGAAGCTAAATTGTCTGAGACGACTCAATACCGATATCCATGCAGCAAAAGTACAAACTCGAAACTGCTGGTCTATGGAACGCCAAATGTGCATAAACTCAAATAAGTATTGCTAGCTCTAAATAATTCGAGTTAGCATTAACTATTTAAAGCTAGCATTATATATTTAGAGCTAGCATTAATTATTTGAGTGTATGTATATCCCAGGAATGCCAAATCTACGTAAACTTAAATAATTATTGCTAGCTCTAAATAATTATAGCTAGCATTAAATATTTAGAGCTAGCTCCAAATGATTTAGAGAGTTCTTAAACTTATTTGCAGCTATCTCTAAATATTTAATGTTAATTAGGGCTAGCATTAATTATTTGAGTTTATGTAGATTTGGCGATCCATATTGTTCAGGGTATGAATGTGTTTAATACGTTGACTGAACATATAGTCATTCTCCAGACTCGAGGTGAATTTCAATATATTGTACATAGAGAATATCAGACACGTGTCTTTTGATACACAATTTGTCAGGGAATGTCGGATATGCGTCGGAATTATCTGTTGATATCAAGCTCACCCGGCGAGGCTAAAATACGTATTTGAATTTCGAGACTCGCCGAGCCTAGCCTGATAAATTGTATATCAAATTGCACCAGCCCGGTGTTCTATTTATTCGATAACATCGACGAAATGTAGCTGTGACTGGAAAATTGGGGCTTATGGGTTTTGCGACCAGTGTAGATCCAGATCAGCCTGTGCATCCGCACAGGCTGATCAGGATCTCCACTGTTCGCTATTTCATCAACGAAACACGCTTCGTGCTTCTAACACGCCATATATATCGTTATCAGGTTACAGGAGTGCTATTTGATCAGGCGCTACACTGGTTATCGTGTATTAATCAATTATCAAGGTTAAATGTAATAATATACAAGCAGCTTCAGTTTATGTCGGTTTGCGGGTTCATCATTTGTATTCGTTGCGACGTACACGCCTCTCACGCTGGTATGTTCTGAAGGTCATCGAGACATCACGTCTGGTAACGAAACATTGTTTATTGACTAGCGTGGCAATAAGGAATACATTTCGCAATATATTTCAATTTTGGTCGAATAATCCAGTCGAGACGCAGTAGTAAATGCAACAAGAATAATCATTGACGACGCGAAATCAAATCCCTGATTTGGCCACGATGAACAAGTCTGTCCAGTTCCAGAAGGAGCTAATGCACATGGAGCCGTTTCACTAAACTTCGTACGACTAAAGTGCAAATTTAGAATCGTCTGGAAATTTCAATTGATGGATTTACATTCATTGAGCATAGGCTGCATGTGCAACCAATGCTCAATAAATGTAAATCCCATAATTGTTTACAAGAAAACAATGCTGATGTGAAATTCATAATTTTGCACTTACGAACATTTTAATCGTACGAAGTTTAGTGAAACGGCCCCCAGATTCTTTGGAATCGGTCAGTCATTCAGACATTTCACAGTTTTACAAACATAGTGCAGCAAGCTTGCATCATAACCATACGGCCCTCACTGTTACACATGTAATGTACACACTGCTCGTATACGTCACATACCCTAAGACTAGTGATGTCAAGGTACGAATATATGCGCTACACATTCGATGTAGTTGCGACTTTGCAAACTGTCTGCCAGAGTAGTGGCTATTTTTAGAACTAATATACACTACCGCCTGCGATAATCTTGCCAATATTTGTCAACTTATTTATTCCAAAATACTGAATGTTGCGCTTGAAATCAAGCATCTTGATTGACTGAGCCTGAGCTGCGCGATAACACAATATCATACGTTATTGATTGCCAGTTGGTGGCATTTCCAATAGATGTTCAGAAACGTTGCTGCAGTGGAACCTATCTAAACCGGACCCCCAGTGGATCACATTGTGTTTAATTTAGATGGATTTCACTGTAATTTGTTTCATAGCCGTGTGTGTTCATGGTTGAGAATGACAAAAAGTATTCATGGAGTATTACAGCGGAACCTCTCTAAACCGGACACCCTGGATACCTCCTATTACAACTAGTAAGCCAGTACTCTTATTACTTTTCATCACTGTCTGACATGGTGACAGGTCCGCAACTACATATCGTAATCATAGGTTGAAGTAACAGACCAAGGTCTATAAATACATTAAATATACCTAAACTTATCAATAAGTGAAAACAAATAATATTACCAAGGTTCCTATGTATTTCATGGGCCGTACTCGGACTGCCTCGAGACAACGGACACTCACGAAACAATTAACGGATTTATATCATGTTCGCCTATTGCAGAATTTAGGCAAATGTTAGCCATCTGCAATGATGTATTCACCGCTATGTCAACGCGTTTTCGAGGTATGGATTATTGTGTTCCAACAAAGTTCCGAATTCGTCTCTACTAAGAAGACATCGGGCACATTTATTTCTTTGACTTTCCCGATGACGCGTCAGCTAATACTGTTTCATAGCTTCGCTTACAAGGTAAACAGGTGACCGGCTGGTAACCAGTGTAACATGACGCTTACGCGTGACATTCCACGACTCTCAACCAATCATAAGCTTAGCGATGACGTCATCGGGAAAACCCATCAACAATATGGCTTCCCGAGAAATGATAGAAATGTTGGTGCGATTGAATTGTCTGTCGGGATGAATTGAACGGGTATATATGTAGGTTTGATCACATGTTCGATTGGAATTAATGTTGTTTCAATGCAAACTGTTTCTTAATGGGTCCGAACGACGTAAATGTGTAGTTTGAAGCAGATGTTTTCGCTGTCATATAGTAGTATTAGCCCGAAAAATGTTACCGAAGTCTTACGGCTATAGATAAATGCGGAATTTTGTTGAACAAAATAATACGTAGCTCGAAAACATGTTGACATAGCGCATCGGGGAATATATCGTTGCGGAGGGCTAACATTTGCTTAACTTCTGCAATTGGCGGAAATGATATAAATCGGTTGACTCTATCGTGAGAGTCCGTTGTCTCGAGGCCGTCCGAGTACGGACCATTAAAAACATAGGCACCTTGGTAATGTGTTCTAACAGAGAGTAAGCTTATATTTAATGTATTTATAGACCTTGGTCCGTTTTTCAACCTGTGATCGTAATTTGCTCAATTGTCTTGCGACTTCACATGCTATGCATATACCAAGAGCCGGATGCGTGTCTTGCGTCAGAATACATGTAACAACTGTTCAGTTAGTAAAGTTATATGTTTATATGTTTATATTGACTAAATATCACGGAAACGCATATCATAGCGGGTGACAAACGCCAGATTCTTGTTTTCTGTTTCTGAATGCCTGACTGCCCCGAAAACTGGACATTTGATTTTCACAAATTATTATTGCAAATATCTCAGGCGGGTCTTTACAGCACGTATATCGCGTGAGAAATGAGACGGTCCTTCGTGTTTTACCATCGGCTGTGCTAATCGCCGCACTAACTCGAAAATGTTAGGATACGAGGTTCAACATCCTTTAGCAACATGCGTATATTCACACCTATGACACGCTCTTAAACCGAAAGTAGGACAAACTCCCTTACCCAAAACGCCATTAGTGTAAAACTGTATACAGGGACAAAACCCCCTTGGTGGATTTGGAAAGGTGGGCAAAACAACATTGTTGATTTTTACAAGGTCAGAAAAACCCCTTGATGTTTACAAGGTGCACAAAACACCCCTGCGATGACTTTTACAAGGCGGACAAAACCCCCTTGATGACTTTTACAAGGTGGACAATATCCCCTTGATGACTTTTACAAGGTGGACAAAACCCCCTTGCTGATTTTCATAGACCGGACAAAAGTTTTGTCCACTCAAAAAATCATCAAGGGGATTGGGTCCACCTTTCCTAAAGGGAGTTTTGTCCCTGTATGTATATTTACACCAATGGGGTTTTGGGCAAAGGGGTCCGAATACCTCTTAAGCCACATGTATTGTATATATATGATGGAGTCATCGCCCTTTACCGTTTTTGATCGGCTGGTAATGTGCACGGTAGTTCATATAGTTCATTTGCATCAACGAATTGTATGTAAAGTGGTTGTTGGTGCTGTTGGTTGTTGGCGCGGAATAGGAAACCACGGATCAGCTACGCAGTCTGATCACTGCCTACCCGGGTCGTCATTCGGTCAACCTAACCCGAAAGTGCTGTCTGTAACGCAGGGCGAGTCGCCCTGCGTTACAGCAAAAACTTTCGGGTTACAGTCAACCAAGCGTTGCCTTTTATCCATCAATGCACTACATATGGTTATGACTGGAGAAACATTGGGTCTGCATTGTTCGCCATTTCATCAATAACATGTATTTCATCAATACAAGACTTCCGCCACTGAAGCGGTGTCCCTTGCCGAGGCATTTGACCGTAACATGATAATGAGCAGGTGCTAAAGTAAGCATCACACAAACCGTTAGAGAAAGTAATGTGTGTTCCATATGCTCACATGTATCAAGTGTCCAAATATTGAAGCAAGTCATAAAGAAATGTTAAGCTATACCATGATGAAGACACTTGAACACACGTTTTGACGCCAAAACAATGGCTAAATGTTTCCGCAAAAATGTGAAGGTAAAACATAGCATGCTTACATGTCTTTAATGTGTACCAGTTTCTTCATCATATACATAATATTCCTTGATACATGTGAGCATTTGGAATACACTTATGCCCCCATTAACATGACCTTGACCATTTTGACATGAACATGGTTGTGGAAGCACTTAGCCATTTGTTTTCGTCAAAAGGTATGTACAAGTTTCTTCATCATCATATAACTTTCATATTACATGATGGATTGCTTCGATATTTGGAAACTTGATACATTCGGAACATATTCGTTCTGCCATTAGCGCGACCTTGACCTTTTTCGTGCCCATGATCATGGTACGGTAAAATGCCTCGGCTGGCGCGACACAGCTTCCGTGGCGGAATTCTTGTATCATCGTCAGAATATGCACTTGCCAAAAATGTCCTAAGTTCGTTTATCATTATCAGAATATGCACTAGCCAGACATGTCCTAAGGCCGTTTTATCAGCTGGCTGCCTTTATTATTCCATTGCCGTGTCTCTCCGAGTGACAGCTTCGGCGGAGACTTATTGCCTTTCCGTCACGACTTACTGTCTGTTTCACGAAAGCTACCCAAATTGTACGGTTATATAAACAATGCAAAAACAATATTATTTTCTTTTATAATATTAAATTATAGCAAAATGTAACAAGAGTTGTCAGAAGACAACGAAGCTCGCCTGTTGGCAGCCGTCACTCAAACTTGGCACAGCTGCATAAAACACATGAATATTATATAACTTGACCTTTTGTTAAGGGGCGTGCGGTGGACATTGACATTGGGGACAGTGGTGCAAGGTGGGTCGTGGATTTGCTATAGCATGATATAGCATATTAAGATGAATACATGTATTAAATATCAATGCGCTCCCTGAAAACAGAAGTAAAACAAAATTTAACCCAACGTTAAGTTTATGAACGCACTAAGTTGGTGATTTTCTACAACATGATAGCTATTCACATGAGGAATGCATGTATGAATGTGCTAAGTTTGTGACCTTGACCTTGGGGAAAGGGTGTGGGTGTGTGTCATGGATTTGCTGTAGCACAATAGAGGATCATCAGATGAATGCATGTATGAAATATCAAGGCGTTCCCTGTAAAGAAACAGAATTTATATAAAGACATTTACTCCAACGTTAAGTTTATGATGTTGATCTTGGGGAAATGGCTGGGGGGTCATGAATTTGCTGTAGCCCACTAGCGGATCATCAGATGAATACATGTATGAAATATCAAAGCGTTCCCTGCAAAGAAACAGAAGTTACACAATATTTACCCCAACGTTAAGTTGAACATGCTAAGTTTGTGACCTTCACCTTGGGGTAAGGGTTGGGTGGTTGGTTGTGGATTTGCTACATCATGATAGAGGGTCATCTGAGGAATGCATGTATGAAATATCAAGGCGTTCCATGAAAGGAAACAGATGTTATAAGACATTTACCCCAACGTTAAGTTTATGAATGTGCTAAGTTTGTGACCTTGACCTTGGGGTAAGGGGTGGGCTGTGGGTCATGGATTTGCGATAGCACGATAGGGTATCATCAGATGAATGCATGTATGAAATATCAAGGCGTTCCATGAAAGAAAACAGATGTTATAAGACATTTACCCCAACTTTAAGTTTATGAATGTGCTAAGTTTGTGACCTTGACCTTGGGGTAAGGGGTGGGTCATGGATTTGCTATAGCACAATAGAGTATCATCAGATGAATGCATGTATGAAATATCTAGGCGTTCCATGAAAGGAAACAGATGCTATAAGACATTTACCCCAACGTTTAAGTTTATGAATGTGCTAAGTTTGTGACCTTGACCTTGTGGAAAGGGGTGGGAGGTGGGTCATGGATTTGCTATAGTACGGTCGAGTATCATCAGATGAATGCATGTATGAAATATGAAGGTATTCCCTGTAAATAAACAGAAGTTACACAACATTTACCCCAACGTTAAGTTTATGAATGTGCTAGGTTTGTGACCTTGACATTGGTGTAAGGTTTGGGTGGTGAGTCGTGGCTTTTCTACAACATGATAGAGGATCATCTGAGGAATGCATGTTTTAAATAACAAGGCGTTCCATGAAAGAAAACAGATGTTATAAGACATTTACCCCAACGTTAAGTTTATGAATGTGCTAGGTTTGTGACCTTGACCTTGGGGTAAGTGATGGGCGGTGGGTCATGGATTTGCTATAGCACGATAGGGTATCATCAGATGAATCCATGTAGGAAATACGAAGGCGTTCACTGTAAAGAAACAGAAGTTACACAACATTTACCCAAACGTTATGTTTATGAACATGCTAAGTTTGTAACATTGACCTTGGGGTGAGGGTTGGGTGGTGGATCGTGGATTTGCTACAGCATGATAGAGGGTCATCAGATGAATGCATGTATGAAATATGAAGGCATTCCTTGTAAATAAACAGAAGTTACACAACATTTACCACAACGTTAAGTTTATGAACCTGCTAAGTTTGTGACCTTGACCTTGGGGTAAGGGTTTGGTGGTGGGTCATGGATTTTCTACAGCATGATAGAGGGTTATCTGAGGAATGCATGTATGAAATAACAAGGTGTTCCATGAAAGGAAACACAAGTTATAAAACATTTACCCGAACGTTAAGTTTGTGGACGACGCCGACGCCGACGCCGACGCCGACGCCGACGACGCCGGGGGTATGCCATAAGCTCTTCTGCACTTCGTGCAGGTGAGCTAAAAATGAGACTTCATATTATTTCGTGAAATTTTGTCAAACATTGATTTTATCACGAAAAATTGATTCGTCTATATGAATTTAACATCGGTTAAAATGAGGCAGAGGATAAGGGGGATGAGTGAAAAAAAGAAAAATTTGGCAATTAACTCCAAAACCTGGCTAGATAGCTTTGACATGATCTAACTAAGAAAACAAAAGTTAGATTTTGAAAATCGGTCCACTATTTCTGAAATTAGAAAAAAATCCCCGTGTTAAATCCCCATAGACATCTTCACAGAGTGAAGATGTCTATAGAAATTTAACATGGGGAAATTGTTGTTTGTTTTCACAATAAAATCAATATTTAACCAAATTTCATGAAATAAAAAGAAGGCTCATTCTTAAATTTTGATCAAATTTAATATTATCGAAACAAATATTGTTTTTGCATTGTTTCTATAGCCGTATCATTTGGGCAGGTTTCGTGAAACAGACGGTAGTTATTCTTTGTTTACACGGCCACCTCAACGACGTCAGACACCATTCACAATAGGCCGCCATGCAGGTAAATGAACACCGGAATCAAGATACAACTAAGCGAATAAATAAATGTGTATTTACATAGCCGATTATCATGTCACCTGTCGTGTTCGTTCGTGTGTGCACTTACACGCTGACCCCACTGTAAAATGACGGATCGGTAGCAGCCCTTATGTGACACATTCTTTGTTTTCAAACACAGAAATTATCACCTAAGACACACACTATAGCCTTAGGTGGTTAAATAATAAGTAGCATTGTTTTATTTTGTCTTACAGAATGCCGCCAACCACCTAAGACACCGTCCGTTCAGACATTCACCAGTGCGGCCGGTTCACCAGAATGAACTAGCTTGGTTAAATTAACTGTCTCATAACCTCCTTAACTCTTAGCCTGCTGAATGAAATGTTGTCGTCTGCTGTTTATGTTTTATTTTCGATTTTTCTCATCAAAAACATGCTTTGACAGCACTTTAGAATCATTTCCAAGTGCTGTCAAACCATGTTTTTATTGAGAAAAAGGGCAAAAAATAAAGCAACAGCAGACGACAGTTTTCGCGATCAGCAGGCTAAGGGTTAATTGAAAGGACACATTTCGACTGCTTTGCAAATAATACTCAAAGGAAAGAGAAACGGGCCATTGTCTTGACACATTTCCTGGGCTCATATGCCCGGGCTCGGGAGGTCTGCGAGCCAATTTCTACCCTTAAAGAAAGGATAATAACAATAATAAAAGAATTCACCAGCAACAACTGCGCAACTGCCGTGCGCATTATGGACTGGTGACAGTAGGTTTTGGACCGGGAACACTGGGCAATACGTAACACAGGAAAGAGAGCTGCTGCAGTGGTATACAGAAAGTTCATACAGCGGACTTGATGTAATGTATAATAACATGAATTTGATATTCCGGAACATTCATGTTCTGACGTTTTATCTCGGCTAGATAGTGTAAGCGACTTACTTCTAGTACATGGATTTATTGTATAATGAAGAAACCAAAGTTGATGGTAATCGGTCAAAATTTACGCTGAGTTGGAAATCAATCAGCCTCCGCTTATTTGCAGTACATTAGATTGACAGCTCACCGATTATGAATCCAATAAGCGCTCAGCAATCTGTTTGCTCGAATCGGTGCGAAAAGTTCGTTCTACATTTGTGGATGTGACTGGATAAATGGGGCTTATTGGTTTTGCGACCAATGTAGATCCAGACCAGCCTGTGCATCCGCACACGGCAGTCTGATCAAGATCTGCACTGTTCGCTATTCCTTTAACGAAACCCGTCATGATACTAACAAGTAATTTAGATCGTTCTTTGGATGTGAATGGATAAATGGGGCTCATTGGTTTAGCGACCAGTGTAGATCCAGATCAGCCTGTGCATCCGCACATTCTGATCAGGATCTGCACTGTTCGCTATTCCGTCATGATTCTAACAAATAATTTAGATCGTTATCAGGCTACATGAGTGTGCTATTTCATCATGAGCTGCATTGGTCACAAATCCCATAAGTCCCCCTTCTGCTGTCACAGCCACATATTACATCTGTAGCCTATTTCACAAACATTGCAAAGTATACTTATCTAGCAAAGTTTACTTTGAAGGAGAATTTTTTAATTTAAGAATAAATCTATTCTTGTTTATTATACTGAATGTATTACATTATCACAGCCATTTTGGCTGTGATAATGTAATACATTCAGTATAATAATTCTGCACACTTTTAATCATCTAATATATGCAGTCGTTAGTTCTAGATGAAATAATGCATTTCGGAAAAAATAAATGATTACTCACTCAAAGTATACTTTGTTAGGTAAGTATACTTTGCAATTTTGATGAAATCGGCTACTGACGGTGGCGCTGTACGAAGTGTGGGCGTATCACTTGTAAACAACCGCCTGCGTTAATCTTGCCAGATTATCACCCTTTCTGAACAGACATGGCAATTCCAACTCACATTCAATGTTGATTGTCTGAGCCGGAGCTGTAGCACAGCTCAGGCTCAGACAATCAAGCTGCTTGAGTTCAAGTATTCTGAAATAAAGAAATTTACAAATATTGGCAATATTAGCGCAGGCGGTTGTGTAAGTATGTTTCTGATATTAGTTAGTAGTGGTAAACATTGTGCCTGTGTATATAAATCCAATTAAGTACCCGACGAGTTACTAACATGTAACATGAATATTATCGTGGACACACCTCTTGCACATGTCACCAGCTGCATAGCAAATATTCATCAAACATCATCCGCACACTGGCATTCTCTAGTGCTACAGTGGAACCTCTATAAACCGAACAAAAACCAAGAATTCTGCGGAATCAATTGTCTGCCCTTATTCGGCATTGACCTTGACACTGGAGCCGGAGGAAAAAAATGATAGTCGTATTTGCATCTACATATCAAAGTAAAAGGATGTATACAGTTTGATGACTGTAGCTGATAAGGTATTGAAGTAATGATCGTAACACGAAAACTTAACATTGATAGTATTAAACAAATAGAGTTTGACCTTGACCCTGGGGACCCTGGGGCACGAGAGAAAAGATTAATAGTTCTATATTCATCTACATATCATAGCAAAAGGATGTATACAGTTTGATGACTGTAGCTGATAAGGTGTTGAAGTAATTATCGTAACACGAAAACTTAACATTGAAAGTAATGAAAAAATAGAATTTGACCTTGACCCTGGGGACCCTGGGGCCCGAGAAAAAAAACATTAATAGTCCTATATTCATCTAAGTATCATATTAAAAAGAAATCACCTCTGATCTTATTTTTTATGAGTCTGTTTTGTCGTTTACAAGGTGTGGGATCACGTGTTTCCGAACGGCGTGACGTCATATTTTTAGATGTTTTTACAGTAGATTTCCTTTAATATCTTTCTAATGGGATGACATATCTTTATGACATATACCGCAGCAAATGCGGTACACGTTGCCCTTTATTATATGGGCGGCTCTAATCTCATAATTCTGCCATTTTGACAAAGAATCGGTTACCGTAAATGTAAATAAAAAAACGAGAGCACGTGAATGTAAGAAATAAACGGTACTCGATTCTTTGTTATAAGTTATTGTAAATAACTTTCAGAGCACCCATAAAACACATATGCCATCATATTTGGTGCGCTACATATCATCAACATCCGTCCGTTTGCTAGGAAAATTTTAAAGAAAATCTACTGTAAAAATGACGTCACAGATTACGTGATCCCACACCTTGATTTATCTCAGATGATAATGCCTGCTTGTGATCGCATTGCACACAACTACGGCTGTGAATGATCAAATGCCAGATTTACAGTGAACCCTCACTAAACCGGACACCATGGGGTCTCCCAGTGTGTCCGGTTTAACGAGGTTTCACTGTATTTCAATGATGCAACGATGTTTTATTGCAACAGAAACGTACACAGCCGCTAGCGTTAATCAACGTTATCAACGTGTCTGAACATACAATTAGATTGTCTGAGCCTGAACTGTAGCACAACGCAGGCTCAGCAAATCAAGCTGCTCCAGTTCAAGCATGATATTCGAATATTTTGAAATAAAGAACCTGACAAATATTGATATGATTAGCGCCGGCGGGAGTGTAGTGTAGTGTAGTGTAGTGTAGTGTAGTTGTGTAGTGTAGTGTATGTAGTGTAGTGTAGTGTAGTGTATGTATGTATGAGTTATGTAATGTAAATAGTGTATAGATGTAGTGTAGTGTAGTGTAGTGTAGTGTAGTGTAGTGTTTCATTGACAATATCTAATCAGAAGAAGAACGGGCTGATCCAGAAACCAGTAGCCTATTTAACCAACATTGCAAAGTATACTTTTCTAGCAAAGTATACGTTGAGGGGGTAATCATTTATTTTTCCCGAAATGTATTATGTCATACAGAGCTACAATGTAACGACTGCATACATTTGATGATTAGAAGTATGCAGAATTATTATACTGAAGTTATTACATTATCACAGCCAAAATGGCTGTGATAATGTAATATATTCAGCATAATAAAAATTAATAAATTTATCATTAAATTGAAAATTTCTCCCTCAAAGTATACTTTGCTAGATAAGTATACTTTGCAATGTGAAATAGGCTACACGAACGTATTATGGTGGCACGGTAATTGCTCCGTGAGCAAATATTCGCATCATGTTACAAAGTGATATTTCGTTCATTAATGAATACGCCTATGATGTGACCATATTACTGTGTTTTATGGCACAATATCGTATTGTATAAGATCTAAGAATAAATACATAACATGAAGTTGAAAACGGGGTGTTTTTTATCTAAGCATATGAAAATTACTTGGTAGTTGGATGGGTCGGTCTTTGAGCCTTTGTTGTTGATAGTAGCTCTATATAGTGGATTTACATTTATTGAATAAATGTAAATCCATCAATTATATGCTACCGCTGTTACTTTATGGATATTACATGATATTGCAGTAACTGACATACCAACGATGGCAGAAATAATATAAGAAAATGCTGCTATTCTGTTTACCCTCTCAGTTAGTAAGAATACATTCTCAAGACATATATGGCATGAATAAGATACATGATGCAACGAGGTTTCGTGTAGCATGACTAGGTTTCTGATAGAGCTAGTGAATTGGCCACCGGCTGAAGATATGGATATTATGACGTGTGCAGCCAGTGTGTGATCATATGTGCGAGACCTGTCACAAAGAGCGAGACATGTGCGTACCGAGCCGCGGCACTCGAACCGGGACCTCTGGTTTACCGTACAATCGATCTATCGACTGAGCTAACCGAGCACAGACACATACTTCCTCCCACAGTGAATGACATACCAACGATGGCAGAACCGCATGCGTTAAACTTGCCAAAAACGTCGAGATATCTGAGCATTTCTCCTATCAATCTCAAAATAAATGTTGATGTGTAAACCCTTCAATCTGATGCACAGCTTATTATTAGTGTGCACGTTACGCCATATTTACTCGCACTGCTTATTACATGTCACTGGATTTGATAGGTAATAACAGAGTACAGTAGTGGGTAATATGGTATGTGTTGTGTGGTCGGCCAGTTAAAAGTGATACACTGTGCCATTTTTGGTGCATGAGGCTATTGACAATGGTGGTTCATGTTGTTAAAAATACAGGCACAAACATGTCCGGAAAAGAGACTTATCCCGTCAACACATTGCGTATGTGCCGTGAAACACGGTGCCGTGAAACATTTTTGATATCCAGTCAATACAATTTTTGAATTTTAAAGCCATTTGTAGGTGTTGACGGGATAAATAGAATAATAGATTAGTGCCGTGAAAGGGAAAACATATCTGGCGCGGCACGGAAACGGGATGTGCTCGGCAGAGCCTCGGCCATCCCGTTTCCTGAGCCTTGCCAGATATTGTTTCCCATTCACGGCACTAACCTACTATTCTCTATATATTTTACTGTTTGGTGTAAATTAATTTATAGGAGTCCGTTGTCCTGGCTTTTATACATGTGATTAACTACATTATAATATCATATGTTCTACTTCAAATTTTGCGTTTTGTGTCAAACACCAGAACAGGTGAAAGTGGCTGATGGCTTCAACAGACAAAGATGGCCGAGTTCGCCACTCCATGTGTTGTATAGGATACAGTAACGAGGCAGTGTTCACATACATGTTATACACATATTCCATCACATTTACGAAGCAATTATCTTTGAATCAAACGATGATCGGGTATAGAACGGGTTCTTAACACACTGTCACATCTTTGACGTACGGTCTGGAAGCAAAATAGCATTTCAATTGAAGTAATGCGGTTCAGAAACAGATATTGCTGCGTAAATACCGTTGTCCTGTTCGGTGGGCTATCATTAATGAGCATTGTGATTTTCGCCGACCCGATTACATATGCATTAACTTTGCCGCCGTGGACACACATTATGGCTAGCTGCCTGCGACAAATAGGTCATCCACTGACAAAAGGGACCTGACTATATTTACACCAATGGGGGATCGTAGATAGTTATTTCCCTTTTAATTTATTTATATAAATCCGGTCCAAATTGTATATTTTATTGATTGTAAAAAGGGGCGAATGTCGCATGATTCGTTATGAAAGGGAGCCATTACAGTGTTTTGGACTAGTGGTGATCCATGTTATTCTACATACCTGCACAGCCTGATCCGGAACTGCATTATTTGCCAGATCCATTTGTTAACACTTATTAATTGCATTGCAATCAGTGTAGACCCAGATCAGACTGCACATATGTGCAGTCTGATCTGGGTCTACTCTGTTTGCAAAACTCTTTTATTTTTTGCTATGCAGTAAGAAACAAACGGTGAAATACAGCATAGGACCGGATTTCTATAGTTATAATTGCAAAGGGAGATAACTAGCTACGATCTCGTATTGATTGCCGTGATCCTATTGTGAGTATCCGTCGTGTATATTTGTGGCGGTGACTGGAGAAATTGGGCTCATCACAGTTGAGACAAGCCGCGTGATTTTAAGCCTAAAAAGATGTGAGATATTCATGAATGTTGTTGTACAGAAACAATATTTTCTGTAAATGACTTCGCAAGTTGACGAAATTATCATAGAAAATGAGGAATTATATTTCATATTTCCTTTGACCTTACGCTTCCATCTGTGCCAAATGTTAGCATTTGTATCAGTGCTCTCGGGCGTGTGATAATCGTTATAAAATTGATGTTGTTTTTGTCATTTCCGTTAAACAGACGTGAAACTACATGTACATTCATTCAATCATTTGGCACTTCCTCACAATAAAATTGTCATCCCCACCTACATGTAAACAGTATGAATGACACTAATGTCTGTTACACGTTTTGCTGCCGACCAACTTTCCGCTAGTAAACACAATAAATGCATTGTATAATGTAAGATATATAAATGCTTTTTCGTCAGCAACAAAAAAGTCACCCTGCCTAAAAACATTTATTTGATGAAATTCCATCAAATATTGATTTTATTGTGATAAAAAAAAAGTTTCCTCTATGAGAATTTAACATTGGGAAAATGAGCTGGCGACTGACGAGGAGAGTCGACAAATGAATAAAAATGGAAATAGACTCCGAAACCTGGCAACAGTGGGGTCAGCGTGTAAGTGCACACACGAACGAACACGACAGGTTGGTTCCAACCTGTCGAGTTCGTTCGTGTGTGCACTTACACGCTGACCCCACTGTAGATATAGAAAACATCTTTATTGTTAAATTATTTTTTGACGAAATCCATTTTAGCCCCCATGTTAAAAAATAAAATGTTGATGGAATTTCGTCAAATAAAAAAGTGAACTTAGGAAAATGTACTTTAATGTGCTCAATAGCCAAAAGTTCGTCGGCAACAAAACGTGAAACAGACAGGAGGTGACAGAACAGCGACCGCATGAACCCTGATCAAACTGAACCTATACTGGGAGCAAACCTACTTGTTTTAGTAGTAATGTCACGTTTGTCAGTCAATGCCAGTGTCCACTACAGAATGTCTAAAAACGGCACGCGTCCATAACACAACGAACGAGACAATTAAGTATATTGTATAGAGTCGCGCGGAGACTCAACAACGTAATATATAATGTGGATAAAAAGTGCCATGTGTCATGTGTGGTCATGTATATACAGATAGTCAAACGCCTACGGTTGCCGTTATACAATTCCCTAAGTTACATGTACTTCACCCTTACAGCTGAATAAATATGTGTCGTCTGCTGAATATTTTTTATTTTTCCATTTTTCTCATCCAAAACTTGGTTTGGCAGCACTTTAGAATCATTTCCATCGGAAATGATTCTAAAATGCTGCCAAACCATGTTTTTACTGAGAGAAAAGACAAAATATGAATTATCGGCAGACGACTATTTTCGGTTCCCGCCTTCTAAGGGTTAATGGCGAACATGGTATTCCCAGAGCGCAGAGTATACAGTTGTCATCAACATTACAAGTCGTAATAACTGTGAGCATAGCCCGTCTCTGAAATTACTCGCTGTTTTCCGCGGATATTGATTTCGAGGAAATACAATACTTCCGTAAATGACTGCAACAGTTGACACAAAAATTTATTCAGCATGAGATCTAAATTTAAATAAATTGTTATTTCAGACGCCATGTACACAACAATGAGTTGCGAAACCTGCGGACCTTTTCACTAAACTGCGTTCTACTAAAATGTTCGTAACTGCAAACTTATTATAGTTTGTAAATTTCATATTTACAATGTTTTCTTGTAAACGATTATTGGATTTACATTTATTGAGCATAGGCTGCATCAATTGAAATTTCCAGACGATCCTAAATTTGCACTTACGAACATTTTAGTCGTTAGTTCTATATGAAATAATGCATTTCAGGAAAAATAAATTATTACTCCCTCAAAGTATACTTTGCTAGTAAAGTATACTTTGCAATAATTCCAGCACAAAAATATGTACACAATTCCGTAACATTTGATTGGTCCGTAGCAAGTATCTGTCCAAAATTTATGTCCCAGTAAACTCCATGCCGAACTACTTTCCGTAACCGTGAGGCGCAGTTAAAATAATTCTTAAGAAAACGGAAAATAAACACATTTTCTTGATGAATTTATTTCAAATGCTGTAATTATAAGGAATGAATGGCCTTTTTGTGGCCTTCCGGCCTTCGTCCAGTATTCCCGCGACTTTTCCAAGTTTATACCCCGATAAATTCCACAAAAAGGCCATTCATTCCTATAATGTTGGTGAAATCGGCTACTGGAACTGGATTTACCACACATGTCATAAACACCCGTGATTGCGTGCCTATTTTCTAGGAAACCACGAGCTACCAGTGTCCGTCGGCGTCCGTGCAAGCAACTCGTTCGCTACGCTCACTCGCTGCCTGCGCGGAAGCCGATGCACACTCGTGTATTATTTCCCGATATTCAAAATGTACGAGAAGAGGAGAAGAATTCATATAACTGTAAAAGCTTGTTTTCTAATCCTGTTCTCAATTGTATGTACATATATTTCACTTGCCATAACTTGAAATAAATATTGTTTAAACTAAAATGTACGATGGAAAATCCTCTTTTTCTCCATATAACATATCAGGAACTGGACTGACCACAAATGTCATAAGACCCATTTCAGTATTAATAATAATAATACAGCTAACACAATTTAATATTTACATATCAAGTATAAATGGTCAAGGGTAGTGATTTCTAAGTTTAGACAATATAATTTAAACTGACCTTAAAGGTACATGCCCACTCAGCAGACACAAAATGTTCTTTGTATCAGAGACATCATCTCAGACATTTTCCTGGCAAAATAAACATTCATTCACCATTATCCCACCTATTTATTGGCATTATTATACATTTTAAATCAGACGTAATTGTGCACACTGATATCAGGGGCGATTACCGTGTTTCCTTAAAATGTTAACGGGCATTACTATTTATTCTCTGTATTTATTTGTTGATGTGCAATGATCGGACTCTATAATCTGTCGAATATATTATTTTTTCAGGTGACGCATTTAATTAGTATAAATAATTAAAAAATAGCATACGTATTTTGCATCTGAAAATAGCCTGATATCACCGCGCGTCACTATCAGTAAATTAAACATTACTAAACGATTATATCTGTATAGCGAGTATTCGTAATTTTAGAACTCGTGCAATAGCGACACAATTATACACTTACTTAATTCCTATAAATAAAAAAATGTTGTGCCTACTGAGTGTTGTGCCTACCTTTAACATTTAATACAATCCAAACATGTTAAAACATTACCCCACCCACATTGTATACATTGTGAACCCGACATGCAAGCCCCATAACTTACTAATTATATATATAACGATATATATTTGAATACACATATTGTATTTTGTATCATAAAACACTTCAATATTCGTGATTCTGACAAAGCCTCCAATCTTAGAAATACATATTTTGTTCATCCTGCTTAGCGATGAATTGTCGAGTCCGTCATCTTGAATTTCAACTTCCGTTGTATGAATGGGTTGGATGGGAGGGGGGGAGGTTAAAACACATCGCTTTAAAGCAAAACTTCGCTTGAATGCCGCAATAAAGTTGACTAGTATTAAATTTATAATCGTCTGCAATACCTAGTATTTCTGCAAGTATTTGTTTCAAAGTCTTCGTAACTGTTCATATTTAGTTTAAACAATATTTTATTCACATTTAAACACATACAGTATCATATTTACAAATGTAGTACACGTTACAATAATTGAGAATGTGGTACAGTAACAAAGAAATGGACTCAAACACGAACAACTTTTTGACGCAAAATAATTGCTAAATGTTTCCGCAAAAATGTGAAGGTAAAACATATCAAAGCCATGTTAATGAGTGTGTTCCAAATGCTATCATGTATCAAATAATATTAAAGTTATGCCATGATGACGAAGCTTGTACAAACTTTTTAACATTTCGGACGACGACGACGACGCGGACGACGACGATGACGACGACTACGACGGAAAAAGCGACTATAAAAGCTAAAGCAGGCGCGATAATACAACTGGTGTAAATCTGGGGGCCGATTCAATAAACTTCATGTGACTAGAATGTTCGTAAGTGCAAAATTATGACAATCTGTCAATTTCACATTAACACTGATTTCTTGTAAACAACTATTGGATTTACATGTATTGACCATATGCTGCCTATGCTCAATAAATGTAAATCCATCAATTGTAATTTCCAGACGATCCTAAATTTGCACTTACGAATATTTTAGTACTACGAAGTTTAGTGAAACGGGCCCCTGGGCCGTAAATTTCCATTTATGAATATTCATGAGATACCGGTTACGTGGGTCATATGATACCCTTGAGAATCATCACCTTAACTAGCTGCACGTTTTCCGATTGATAAGCAATGGGTTTCTCTATGCATTTTGTAATGCAAGGTCAAGTAATGGAATGAGAGCCATGTGCTCTGTCGCCGATTTCATCAAAATTTCAAAGTATACTTATCTAGCAAAGTATACTTTGAGGGACTAATCATTTACTTTTCCCTGAAATGCATTATTTCATATAGAACTAACGACTGCATATATTTGATGATTAAAAGTATGCAGAATTATCATACTGAATTTATTACATTATCACAGCCATTTTCGTCCTTAACCCATTATCATCCGATACACGACTTTACAGAGAATAGATATTTCCTTTAAATCTCATCGGCAGTATATATTGTGATTACCAATTGAACAGGCTCATCCACAAAATATACTTTCATTGAGAAATAAGAAAAATAGAAAAGAAAATATTTAAACATTTACATGCACCTAAAATAATGTCAAAAGGCCCATTTTGTAAATTATTGTCATATGTTGTCATCATCTTTGCTCACGCACATATGGGTTTAACGTCTAGGCATTGGCTTACGTCCATTCATATCACAACACGAGATCGGTGATTAAATATATTGAACACCAAGCTTAGCGTCTGACTCATTGAATGTGACAGTAGTGCGATTTCGATCTGTGGCCGAGTGGCTGGAAACTTTGGACATGTCCGGTATTTGCGACCAGTGTAGATCCAGACCAGTAGCCGAATTCATCAAAATTGCAAAGTATACTTATCTAGCAAAGTATACTTTGAGGGAGTAATCACTTATTTTCCCCAAAATACGTTATTTAACATAGAACTAACGACTGCATATATTTGATGATTAAAAGTATGCAGAATTATTATACTGAATTTATTACATTATCACAGCCAAAATGGCTGTGATAATGTAATAAATTCAGTATAATAACGAGGCAAAGCCACGAAGGCCAGGTTTTTTCCAAACATAGACACTTGGATAACATAATTATACCCACTTTTTGTAGACTAGATGGCCGTGGCCTGCATGTCGCGCCTTGGGGCGAGGCATGGACACTAAAACAATAGATATAGTAGATGGAAAAATGTAACCAAACAACTTTAACCGGACACACGGACGTACGGACGGACAGACGGACGTATTCCAAAATGCCGACTATATCGCGCGCTTTCAGCAAGCGGGCGCGACAATGATGATAAACACCCATGTGAAGTATCAAGGTAATGGGTGAAGCAGTTGCAGACGGATATAGTACACGAAAAAACTTTAACAAAAAAATTCAAAGTAATTTGACCTTGACATTGGGCACAGGGGCCGCACGGTTGGGGGTAGAATGAAAATATGATTGATTATTAAACACCCATGTGAAGTTTCAAGGTAATGGGCGAAGCAGTTGCAGAGATATAGTATAACGAAAAACTTTTAACCAAAAAAACAAAAAAAATTTAACCAGACGTACGTTAAAAAGTTAACGTTGAAAATGGCTAAGTCAATTACGTAGAAATAATAGGTGAAGGTAAACAAAATGGTCACATGTTGGATAGTTGTATGTGGTGGGCACCCCTTGGTTATGAAGCTGTGAAAGTTTGGTGGTCCTAGGTGGTACAGTAGCAAAGAAATGGACTTAAACACGAAAACTTAACATTGTAAACGCGAAAAGTTAACATTGAAAATGGCTAAGTCGACTGCGCGGAAAAAATGGGTCAAGTTCAAAAAAATGTAACATGTTGGATAGTGATAAGTGGTGGGCACCCCTTGGTTATGAAGCTTTCGCCAATCCAATAGCCTGGATATTTTTTCAAAAAACGTGGCTAAACATTAATAAATTTATCCTAAAATTGGAAATTTCTCCCTCAAAGTATACTTTGTTACAGGTCAATGAAATGTCATGATTTTACCGAACAGTATGTGTCCTTATCCTGCTCCATAAGTGTTCTAGCAAATCTAGACACACATACCAGAAGTCTCATTTCTCCAGTAACAGACACAATTGAATTGTGACTTCGACAAATGAGTGAAACAATGATAGAATAGTTAACTGACAGATTTTATAAAACTTTGCAGGGAATTAATGAAGTTAACTGTTCCTTAATATGTTAAAAAAACCAGACAGAAATCAGATAAATAAAAATTGCCATGAAAAACAAAGACCATCACCACCATTAGAGTAAGGACATGAACACGAGTGTGACAGTCTCATTGTTTCAATGTGTTTTACTATGCAAGGTACCGTCAATGACATTTTTCTAGATCTGTATTATGATGTCCATATTAAACAGCTGCGAGAAAACCATTGCTTCGACGTTCAAATGCACGTCTAGGCCAGTTACAATGTACGCATGTAGGACAAATTGCCAGTCTCATAATATGCCTACAGTCATGGGCGGATTCAGGGGGGGGGCGGACCCGGCGCGCCCCCCCCCCCCCCCCCCGTAAAATTCTTTAAATGCATTTTTCGGTCGTTTTCTTATTGTTTCAAAATGTAAACGTTTTCAATCAAAAATCATGTCTAAACATACTGTGACAGTGTCAATATTTTTCCTCCAAAATGCGCCAGAACGCAGGAATGCGACGTAGATTTCAAAAAAAAATCCGGGACCCCCCTAGCGCTGTCCTGAGCTCCGCTCGGTCGACTATTTTGCAATACTTGACTATTGCAATAGTATTGCAAAATAGTTACGCCCCTCCCCACCCCCCCCCCCCCCCCCCACCCCCCCCCCCCACCGGAAATCCTGGATCCGCGCCTGACAGTAGCGGTGACATTCTGGTGATTTCTATACATATTTAAGGCGATTATAACCGTTATATCGTACGTGTTATACGTTATTCACCTGTGGGTGAGACAGGCGCGCCACTCATTTCGAGGATTGTGTCGACGGCCTATGTGATTTTGTACCTTCGGACATCTGCGTAATTTCATGAAATACGTTTACAAAATTTACATTATTTTCCGTAAATGGTTTTAGAAGTTGACAAAATCTTCAGAGTACATGCGGAATTATATTCCGCATATACACTGAACATTTTGTCAACTTTTGACTTCATTTATTAAAAATATTGTAAATTTTGTCATGTGAGTGATGATTTAATATGCTATTAATTAAACGAGTTTGCTGATTTCATAAGAAATGCGGATGTACCGAGTTGTTTATGAAATCAGTCAACGATTTAATACATATCATATTAAGTCATCACAAATACTAGATTATAATTATTGCATAAGCACATCAGTATATATCTGTACCGATAACCTAACACAATTTCTGAGGCGCCCCCATTTACATATTACAGTGGGGTCAGCGTGTAAGTGCACACACGAACGAACACGACAGGTTGGTTCCAACCTGTCGTGTTCGTTCGTGTGTGCACTTACACGCTGACCCCATTGTAATTGCAATAATGTACTATGATATGTAATACACTGTGTTATACATTGCGAATGCCTGTTGTATGCAATAACATAATTAATGATGCTACTATACATGTATCTATAGATGCAAATCATGTCATTTTCAAACAATTAGACGACTGTACCGGCGATGTCCATACAAATTCCCACTTAGAATATATATGTTAAAATCAGCGAAATATAATCTATATGTGGCTGTGACTAAAGAAATTGGGCTTATAAGATTTGTGACCAGTTTAGCTCCTGTAGCACCATAACGATCTATGTCACAAGCTAGAAACATGCCGGAAGTTTCATTGATGAAATGGCGAACAGTGCAGATCCTGATCAGACTGTGTGGATGCACATGCTGATCTGGATTTACTCTGGTCGAAAGGACCATACGCCCCATTTCTCCAGTCACGGCTACATATAAGTAAGGATATCAGACAAATATCCGGCAACAATAAATGACTACGGTTCATAGGCATCGCGAGGAATTTTCCAGGGGTGGGGTCGACTGCCGAAGGCACATGCCAACAGCTGAAGGCTGGATGCGTGGAGAGCACGGGAAATGTATCCCCTCTCAGTAGTTGATGGGGGGTGTCGAGGGTTCTCCCCCGGGAAAACAATGATTTCTACGTGCGACTTCAGGTGTTCTAAGGCCTAAAACAATTTTGTGGTACGGGCAACCCGACCCGACCTATGAATATGCCGCCGACCCTAGAATGTTGTGGCCGTTTAATAAATATGTTCGATCCGTTGTATGCCTAAGGCGTCGTTTGCGTACTTTAGGCGCTTGTCCTCCGTGTGCCTGTAGCAATAACAGAAATTGAGCGGATACTTAAATTACAAGAACACAGTGTACATATATCTGAAGCTGAAGTACGGACGCCATTTCCACCTTAAACACGGGAAATGCCCAGGCGAACACTCTTTGACAGAGGAGCATCTGAAGTTTAGCCTTGAAATACTAACCGTAATCGCTGCTCAGCTCAACAAACTGGAGCGTTTTCACACCAAAACATTGAAGGATTTACAGTCATTAGCACAACGGACATCTACTTCAGCTGTATTGCTCCTCATCGGAGCACTTCCTATTCAGGCTGAAATCCATAAACGCCAACTAAGTTTAATTCATTCAAACAGACTGTCAAAGAACCCCAAGTGGATCTCACTTAATGATCGTCAAATAGCTATAAAGCCGCAAAACATTTTCTTTACAGCCGCCCACATTACTCTTGAACAGTATGACCTACCAGCAATTTTAAATTTGTCTTCGTATACAAAATGCAAGTGAAAGAAGATGGTTAAAACAGCTTTGGAATCGTACTAGTCAGAGGCGCTGAGGAATGAAGCGGAACAGAGGACAACCCTAAATTACTGTAATATAGCCATTCTGCAGATCGGGCGAACTCATCGTAGAATCGAATACAACTGATGTCAAGAAAGGAATCTGCAAAACAAGACTACTTACTGGCACGTATCTACTACAAACTAATAAAGCAAAATTCAATAAGTATGAAGTAGACGACAATTGCCCTCTATGTAGACTAGAACCCGAAGATCGAGAGCACATGTTCACAAGATGCACAGCATTCTCCTCGTTTAGAGAAAAACATATACATGCGATTCGCAATATCATCACCGATCTTGTTACCAATTGCATGCCAGACGTCTCCAGCATCTACTATCCATAACAAAGTAAATACCACAAATAACAAATGATGGCTAACCCTAATCGTCTCAGACCATTACAATGTGTGCAGGGTAATACAACAAGTGTACATAGTTACCGGGTACACCAACAACGACTGGTGGGACGTACTACAGAAAGAAAGACAACAGCTGTTACAATGAGTACCAAATAATGAACCAATTCCACAAAATTAGCAATTACAACTGTCTAGTACTGATTAAAAAAAAGAGCCTACCCTCCATACCTAGATGTTTCTGGGACGTTGCTCACACCACCGGTTTTTTCTATTGGCCTAATGCATTGTATAGCTATACTTGCCAATAGGCATACTTGCACCCACAAGTTAAAACTGAAAAGGCGATTCGTTCGCACCCCCTACCCCCTACCCCCTACCCCCTACCCCCTACCCCTGGCGACGCCTATGCGGCTAATGATCATCCACACATACTGTCGGTTTCATCAAAGGCTGAGTGTTATTGTTAATGACGATGCGCCGTCCGTGTCTCTTATTAGTCCCGCAATAATGACCGAATTAATTGACACTTCCCCTATTACGTGATTGCGTATTGATTTGTGAAAGTGAACTGAGTTGTTTCCGTTACAAACCAATACTAGTGTAGTTTCAATCATCGGCTGCATTAATTTACAACAAACACTTTGATGTATTATTTATGGAAGCGTCCTGGTGACAATGGTAAAATATATATACTATCTCCTAATTAGGAGTTAGTATCTCCTTATTAGGACTTAGTATCTCCTAATTAGGAGTTAGTATCTCATAATTAGAACTTACTATCTCCTAATTAGCAGTTAATATCTCCTAATTAGGAGTTAGTATCTTCTAATCAGGAGTTACTATCTCCTAATTAGGAGATAAAACATTGTTTAGCATTGACACAGATAATAAGTCCGAATTATGAGATACTAACTCCTAATTAGGAGATACTAACTCCAGGTTAGAACTTAGTATCTCCTAATTAGGAGATACAATATGTTTACATTGACACCAGGACGCTTCCATAACTATACTAAGTCCTAATAAGGAGATAGTAAGTCCTAATTAGGAAATAATAACTCCTACTTATGAGATACTATCTCCTAGTTAGAACTTAGTATCTCCTAATTAGGAGATAAAATATGTTAGCATTGGCACCAGGACGCTTCCATAATTATCTACCTTAAACACGAACGTTCTTACAGTGTGATCAATGTGTGACTCGTTACTGTCAAATGGTTTTCCAACATATACATCTACGCTTAGTGTCATTGAAGAGGGTAGTGGATGAAGGTAGCATGTTCTTAACCCTTTCAACACCACAGACCTCTATATATAGAGACAATGTTTGCATCGTAACGAGCCGCCTCATCAGGATCTCCACTGTTTGTTAATAATTTTAAACGTCGTACAGATTACCCTTTTAGAAGAATGGGATAATTTGAATAAACAAAATTAATGAAATAGCGTGAAACATTGGCATGGAACATCCTATTAAGTTACTTGGTGTTGAAAGGGTTAATAACAAATACCACCGACCTCTTAATTCGCCAATGTTAAAGGTACATGCCCACTCAGTAGGTTATATTATAGGGAGACAGATTGTTTTGTATATTCTGTAGATATGACATTTTCTGGAAAATTATACATTCATTCACCTTTTCCCCATGTATTGATTGGCATTACTATGCATTTTATATCAGACGTACATTTCCACAGTGATATCAGGGGCGATAACAGTGTTTCCTTAAATGTTAACGGACATTACTAACAATATCATGTCTCATTTGCATATGAAAATAGCCTGATACCACCGCGAGTCACTATCACTAAAATAAATATTACTTCACTAACATTGCAACACTAAAGGATTATATTTGTATATTTCTCCATTCATTCTTTGTTTGAACACCGAGCTGTTAAGATGTCGCTCATTAGCACGCTGGACGCCGTCTTGTTTGCCATTTTGAAGCCGCTGATGCCTGAGAGAGTAAATGCGAAGCCGTTGTATCACATACACAACGGACATTCGACGTTTACCCTGGAGGTCAGCTGGAGCTTGAACTCACAAAAGCCTACCGCCGCTACTGTGAAGAAACCCAAGCGACCTCGGCGTCGTTCGAGGAAAATTGCTGAGATTGAGAAGGCTTCCCTAGAGGAGTCACGCTCATCCGGCAATGGTCCTTCTCAGGACCCCTCGACGGCCTCCCCTACTTCTGTTGTTGCTGAAACAACCATCGAACCGGCGCCTGAGCCAGCACCTGTGCCGCCGACGCCGGAAAAGATGGATACAGCGTGCCCCACCCCGGGGAAAACTAGTGGGGAAACCGGGGATCTCAAATCCCCGGCGGAACCACATCCTCAGCCTCCAGACGAATTTGCCGAGGATTTCGCCACCTACCTACGACATGGGACTAAACTACATCGATCACCGAACGAGGTGCTAATCAGCAGCACCGGTCCACTATTTAACAGAATATTCCTCGCCAGAACTAACAAGGGAACAATCACTGTCACTACCAAGATCATTGTACCCATATATGGAGAATACCTGCCAGTGTTCATCACCGCAGAACAATCTTCACTAAAGATCCGGCCTCGGGAGTCAAGTCTGCACATCTACGACGAATATGATCGTACACTCGCATGGATCCAGGACGGGACATACACAGATGGCAACCTATCTATCACAAGGCCCACCGACACCTCCGCAAGAATATACATAATGCAGCTCGGATACAACCATCCGGGAGAGTTACGGATCAACTCCAAGACTCTTTTGCTGGCCGTAAACCAGACCAGACGCTCATGGTGACGTAAGATAGCGGCTGAAACAAACAGTCCTTTTAAGGGCTAAAACACGGACTTAGTGCCCGTATCATTGCAGTCGATGCCACCCAATTGGGGCCGCCGTCAGTGATATGTCTGCACAATTTGCCTCTGGGGCCTTAAGCATACACAGACACAAAATTCCCATTCGGCCCAAGTTTGTATTCCGCCTTTTGCGGACGGCGTGCAAGTCCATAGAGTCAGTGCGACCGTTAAACGTAAGCAAAAGAAAGAAAAGAAGTATATGTGTATGGCGGGCACTTGTTAGTTTTCGAACTGGTGGAATAGTTGCACAATTATACAGTTATTTAATTCCTGTAAAGAACATTTGTGCCTACTGAGTGGGCATGTACCTTTAAAATGGGGCACACATATTAGTAAAGACGATACTAAAAGGCGCGCGCATTATTAGATAGCAGCTTGATAAGGGGCTATATCGACGCGAACATCTGAATTCCCCCTATTATTATTTTCATCCATATGCTGGGCATCGTGTAGCAGAAGTGACGGTACAGTGCCATCTGCGACTGGAAATGAATACAATGTTTATTCCTATAAATTTCACTGTCACACTTTGCCAATAGCAGCAAGTGTTGTAGTTGCGGGAAGTAACTCTGTAAAACTCCCTTACCGTCCGTAGCATTTGTAGCATTTGCTACGGACGTTAAGGGGGAATTAAGGGGGAGTTGCTTCCCGCAACTGTGGCAGGTAATGTTGCTCGATGAATTGTCTGTAGTTCTGACCACGCATGCTAGAAGAACGATATGTGCAAATACAGACGGGTGATGCGAATTAATTACACTGGCACCCAATTGCCGGACCATTGGGATTTGAAGCCAATATGTGTATCATTTCAACACAATGGCACGTTCGTCAGAAAATGGTGAGTATCACAATATTATCAGCCAAGGACCATCAGTCCATATATTGTTGTGACTGGCTCGTGGGATTTGTGACCAGTGTAGCTCCTGCTCAAACAGCACACTCATGTAGCCTGATAACGATCTATATTTCTTGTTACAAGTATATGACGGGTGGTTTATTAATGGAATGGCGAACAGAACAGATTCAATCTGACTCCTACGGAGCCCCGCAGGGGACATGGATTTTTTGTATTAATTTGTTCCCACGAAATGACAATTCGTTCCCTCAATTTAACAATTCGTTCCCACGAATTAACAATTCGTTCCCGCGATATAACAGTTCGTTCGTGGGAACGAATTGTTATTTCGTGGGAATGAATTGTTAATTCGCGGTAAAGAATTGTTAAATTGAGGGAACGAATTGTTATTACGAACGAATAAATAAAAAAAATACATGTTCCCTGCGAGGCTCCGTAGATTCCTCACATGTATGACTTCCCCTTACAAAACCATCTGACAGTCTATTTTCCCAGCTGTCAGTACACTTATGAGATGCCAGTAGCCTAGTTTGTCTAATGAAATCTCCTGAGCATAGTTCCCCTAACTAGACAATTAACAAGGTGTCATAGACATACAACGAGCTTTAACCGATCGCGCAATAACGGGATTAAACTGCTATAGCGCCACAACATAGCAATTACAAAGTTCAAGGAAGTGTACATAATCGGTATCGGTGGTGTCATCATACCAACGTCAGATAACACCTTATGTGAACATTCTACACTTTCTGAAACACATTCACAGGAGACAGTTTACTTAATAACTAACAGGGAAAAACACCGGAGTGTGAACGATAGTTTTGTTCACATAACTCAGTTCTCAAATTGGGTGATTATAGTGACCTGGTGATTTACACAGTATAACATGTTCAATTTGTAGAGTTTGGAAATGACAAAATAAAATAACCCATGTATCAAACATGACATAGTGCTAAGAAAACAAAAGTTAAATTTTGAAAATCGGTCCAGGATTACTGAAATTCTAAAAATATCCCCATGTTAAATCCCCATAGACATCTTCACTCTGTGAAGATGTCTATGGGGATTTAACATGGGGAAAGTATACACGTTCACTTTAGATAACTGATGACACGTTGCAAATAATTATCTTTGGAACATATTATACCAAATGTTATTAGTGTATCTGTTACATTCATTGATATCTGTGTCAAACGCTTGTACGCACTAAGATGGCCGAGATGGCAACTCCATGCACCGCTAATGATACCGTAACAAGAGAGTGCTCCTATTACAAGATACATATATCCCGTCACATTTACGAAGCAGTTTTTATGTTTCAATCATATGATGATCAAGGCTCCTACGGGTCCTCAATGCAAATCATTTGTTTGTGCTTCCGAATTGTCCGTCTATCCGCGGGCTAACGTGTGGCTGTGACTGGTCAGGGGCGGATCCAGCATTTGGGGAAGGGGGCGGGGGGGGGTTGTCTAGTTGCGAAGGTAACTCTTGCAATCTACTCCCGTAATTGCAAGAGTTACCGTTCGCAACTAGGGGGTTGTCCTATTTTCGAGCTCTTCGAAATGCACTTTCCTGTGTTTTACGGCATTTAAATTCAGACTCCAACTGGTGGTAACCCCCCCCCCCTCCCCCTCCAGATCAGCCCCTGCTGGTGAAATGGATGTGACGCATATCCTAGTAAACAAGGTCAATATAACCATTAATTTCAATGCACCACTTTTCTGGTAGTCCTGTTCCAAGGTTATCATGGGTTCTGTTGAGCGTGTCTTGTAATTTTCTACTCACATTAGCTCTGTCAGTTAAGTGCAATATGGTTGCTCTGTAATGTCTTCCCGTAAAATCTTTCAGTGATGTTATTAGTTGTGGCTCTGACTTAAGAAATAGGGCTTATGCTATTTGTGTACCTCCTGATCAGATAATGTAGCCCGATAGCGATCTTTTTTGCTTGCTAGAGGTATGACGGATGCTTCATTTTGGTGGAATGGCGAACAGTGCTGATCCTGATCAGCCTGTGCGGATGCACAGGCTGAGCTGGATCTACACTATTCGCAGAACACATAAGCTCCATTTATTATATACCTACCCATGAAATACATAGTTATACGATGTAAATAAAAGTCATATGTTCTCATCGATGAAATAAACATCTTCCGGTGAAAATACGACTACTTCCGCTATCTATATTCATAACGCGCACCTGCAGTGCCGGACTGCAAATAGGCTGCAAATACACATTCATTACCGTATACAGTCTGAAAAACTGCTAATTTCAATGGAGCGGTATATAATAAATAGAATATTAATATTTTTGCAACGAATATGACATATATGTTCATCTCGTGGTGTGAAATGTCCATATTTCACTCGTGGCTAACGGCACTCGTGAAATATGAACATTCCACACCACTCGATGAACATACATTCGTTGCAAAAATATGAATATCCTCTATGTCTCCAGTGAGGAGTACGGACAAAAGCCCCGATGGACAAATGCCCCGACTCCAAAAATGACAGGGTAGGACAAATGCCCCGACAATGTTTGTATATTTTTCTTAATCGGGGCATTTGTCCTCCCTATGTGGGGCATTTGTCCGCCCTATACAAACAAAGTCGGGGCATTTGTCCGCCCCATGCAAAGATAGTCGGGGTATTTGTCCTCCCTATGTGGGGCATATGTCCGCCCTATACAAACATTGTCGGGGAAATTGTCCTACCCTATCATTTTTGGAGTCGGGGCATTTGTCCGTCGGGGCTTTTGTCCTACATTCCTCCAGTGACAGCCCCATTTTTCCTTTGTAGCCTCAAGGCAGGGCTATGATGTCGACAGTAGTACACATTTGAACTCTAGTGGTGCTGTATACTACATTGAACTTCGATAAAGCCGATGCTATGGGTCTGTGTCATTGTCTTTGACACTGTTGTTACAGTCCGTGACATAAACGTGGCTGTGAAATAGGACATATGACATTTGTGGCCAGTCTAGTTGCGGACATGCCAGCACAATCCACTTGCCTCATAATGAAACACACTGTTAGGAACAACCATGAAGGTTGCTTCACTTACTGAATGTCACACAGTGCATACCCTGATCAGACTGTGCGAAGGCGCAGGTTGGTCTGGGTCTACACTGGCTGGAAATGTCATAAGCCCCATTCGCCTAGTCACAGTGGATTTATTGAATATTTATTCTAACCTTTTATCTGCAGCAAGTATTCGATTTCATCAAAATTGCAAAGTATACTTATCTAGCAAAGTATACTCTGAGAGAGTAATCATTTATTTTTCCCGAAATGCATTATTTCATATAGAACTAACGACTGCATATATTTGATGATTAAAAGTATGCAGAATTATTATACTGAATTTATTACATTATCATAGCCAAAATGGCTGTGATAATGTATTAAATTCAGTATAATAAAAATTAAAAATGTATCCTTTAACGAAAATTTCTCCTTCAAAGTATACTTTGCTAGATAAGTATACTTTGCCATGTTGGTGAAATAGGCTACTGGTAAGGAACTATAAATGATTTCGAGTTTACAAGTTCCGTTAATATTAATGACACTGTCTATAATGGTGTCTGAGAAAATTGTCATAATGTAATACAAAATGTAAAAACAATATTTACAATTTATTTTAGGCAGCATGGCGCCATGCAATATATATGGCTGTGAATGGGAAAAAATGGAGCTTCTGGGGGCCGTTTTACTAAACTTCTTACGACTAAAATGTTCGTAAGCGCAAATTTAGAATCGTCTGCAAATTTGAATTGATAGATTTACATTTATTGAGCATAGGCTGCATATGCAGCCTATGCTCAATAAATGTAAATCCAACAATTATTTACAAGAAAACAGTGTTAATGTGAAATTTACAGACTATCATAATTTTGCAATTACGAACATTTTAGTCGTAGGAAGTTTAGTGAAACGGGCCCCTGGTCTTTGAGAGCAGTGTAGATCCCAATCAGCCCATGCATCAGCACAATCTGATGAGGATATGCATTGTCCGTCAATCCATCAATGAAACGCCGGTCATGCTTCTGACATGCAATATAGATCAGCGTCAGGTTACAGGATCCATTAGCCCCATTTCTCCAGTCACATCCACAAATAACCTGATTTTTTTCTGTCTGTATCTCATGACTACTTACGTCGCTCTGCGTTGCGAATAGAACATTCGGGTTAAGCCACAACTACTGTCTGCCGACGAACTTTTGGCTATTAAACACATTAAATCTAAAAAACAAATTAAAAATAAGTACTTTTTTTATCAATAACAAAAAAATCACCCTCCCCTAAAAAATATTGATTTTATTGCGAATTTTTTTTTATTTGTGGACCGATTTTCAAAATCTAACTTTTGTTTTCTTAGTTACATCATTTTCAAGCTATCTCGCCAGGTTTCGGAGTCAATTTCCACATTTTTTCGTTTTTTGATCCTGAAGGATCAAAAAACGAAAAGTTTTGGAAATTGACTCCCCATGTTAAATTCCCATAGGAAAATCGTTTTTTCGCAATAAAATCAATATTTGATGGAATTTCATCAAATAAATATTTTTGAGGAGGGTGACTTTTTTGTTATGGATAAAAAATTACTACCTTCTAAATATTGTTTAGATTTAATATGTTTAATAGCCAAATGTTCGTCGGCAGCAAAACGTGGAACAGACAGTAGGTTTCGTGAAGCACTACTTAGAAAGGACCTAACCCTCACCTGGCAGTTTCGTAGAGTGCGCTAGAAGATCGGGAGTTTGAATATCCACAAATTTCATAAGCCCCATTTCTCCAGTCACAGCGACAAATAGGCTGCGTGAAACAATATGAGTAGTATATAAGAGTCATAATGATACAAGTTTATATGGAAGCCACACAATACGTGTGGTGGCTTCCACACGAAACTTGTAATCATTATGACTCTTATATACTACTACCGCGAGACCATATATTTATGACATGAGAAGATACACCCTATTAGAGATAAAAATCCCTATGTTATACTCAGTATATATATAACATAATGGTTCTAGTTAAGTGTGCATGGTTGAAGACAGGTAGTCACGAGAGATGTTTTCGCACCGGTATTTACGAATATTGCAAACATCACCGTGCATGGATGCGAAGAGGTTCCGTTTCGCCTCGCCCATGTCGACATTGTGGGGTAGGGACCAAAGCCGAGTCACTGCTATGTCCACCATGCGGTGGCACTCAGGCTACTCATCGAATGGTTAACAAGGGATTACGTGCTCGCAAGTATTATCGTTTAGTAATAATTCAAATCGGAAAGTCAGTTAGAAAGATAGAATCGATCTAATAAGTCACGGTGTTTCTACAGCATTAAAACACTGTGAAAAACATTATCAAACTAATTTTATAAAATTGAACAGAAAAAACGAGTACCAATATAAAAGAGAAAATGGATAATTCAATACATTTTGAATTGCAAATTTTTAATGACTGTGTTGAAGAAGTTTACGAAGAATAGGGGGGTTATATTCCTGTATATAAATTCTATAAAATGAGAACACTAGGCGATATCGAATATATGAAATACCAGCGTAATTTATTACGCTCCGAGAAAACGTTACATTTCCAATATTATACCGGCAATTATGTCAACTATACAAGAGGCAAATACGAACATTAAGACAGATAATGCGTATCGGATATGAAACTAAGGCGTATTATATAAAACTATTAAAACCCAACGATTCGTTTACGAACGTACATTTCTACGATATCACTTATAAATTTATGTTGTAATCACAACATCAAGCAGACGACAATGTTTATAAACATGCAAATTATGTGTCCTACCTTACACATATATTAAGTGTCCATTTTATAGAGAGATTACACGATTAAGTCTTCCGGGATGAAACATAAACACACTGTAATATATACTACACACACGTGGGTGTGTATTACACAACCCGCTATCGATATTCCGGAAGTATTTCTTACATTGTGATTGGTTGGCATGTTTTTTATTTTTTTAATTTTACTTTTAATAATTTAGAACGTTATAACCTATATTATTAAATAAAAAATGAACTTGTTATATATAAAACAAATAAAAATAAACGAGTAAATATTTGGTATTGCACAACACGGTTTTAGCTTCATATATGTAAAATTAACAACAATAATTTGTCTTGGGGGACGCCCCTTGACGAAAAATGAGCGCTCAGTGCTTCCGTGCAGGCACTTCCAAGTTTACCTAAAATTTCGACACTGGTTCCTAGATCAGCCGATAGATGGGGGTGTGCTGTACAGGCAGCTATTACACCCGGCTAGCCACAACATGAGACGAGTAAGACAAAGACAAGATCAGAGAAGGTGGCTAGCCGGGTGGGCCCAGAAGGGTTTTGCTGGCGTGGGTTCGAGCCTCGGTAGGACCTAAACTTTTTTTAAATTATTAATAATTTTCTTAATTAATTCTTTAGAATTATCAAAATTATTAATTAATAAATTGTTTACTGCACCAATATAATTAATTAATTATTTTTTAAAACCACATTTGTAGGGATAGAAATAAATAAAAATGTTTAGCTCCAACCGCTGCGCGAACCCACGACCCTCGTCTCTATAGAGTATCGCCTTAACCCACACGACCATGTAGGCTGTTATGATAAACATTACCTAGTGTTGTACAATTATCAATTACGACAATGTTTCAATTACACGGGTTATGAACCATGCGTAAATTGATAGCCGAGGTAAACAGAGCCGAGTGTATCAATTACACAGACGGTGTGTACAGTGTAATCCTCGACTGAATTTGTAATTCTCAGTGAAAAACACATGTTGTATAGGTATGTAAATTTGTTTACTGCACCAATATAATTAATTATTTTGGTGCTGTAACATTTCTTCCGACTTTATCTCCAAGTTTTTCCCTAAATTTATCCCAATCAGTACACTCAATCTTGGGCATGGTGGCGCGCGCTTTGATTCTTATATCATTTTTTAATTGTTCATATCTCCCCATTTCTTCCACCACGGATTCAAACTCTAAATTTGATATTTTCTTATCGGCCAACGCTTTGGACACCATAACGTCGATGGTATTTTTCTTCGACCTGGCGAGAACGGATATTCTATCATGTTTTCTACATTTTTTCTCGAGTTTTCCACCCGACGCCCTAATTACCAAACACAACAACCCAGAAACGGCCGACACCGCACATAAAATCCCCGCTACGGGAACCGTTATAATGGTGGATATAGTTGCAGCTGTCCCCGCCCCACACAACACAGAAACACTCGCCAGAGCCGTGCTAGATACTTCAGCCATGTTCACCGCGCGCCTATATTTTTTAGCATTTCTTTTTCTATTTGTATATTCTCTAACTAAAATATCCTGCATAGCGACGATATTATTCAACCTAAAATCTGAACTTCTTTCGTTAATTGTACACAGTGTTGATGGAGTGGTATTGACAATTGGAAGCGTGATTCGTTCATATTTAAATTTTACAAATTTATTTCAATATATTAGTATTTACAAAATAAGTTCAATTAACAACGAGACAATAGTGGAAGAACTCTCTTGGTCACCGAATTTCGTAACAAAGTTAATAACACTACCTTTGGAAAGTCTAATTCGATCATAACCGGAGAACGAAACCACCGTCGAACTATCTCCAGAGATTTTAGTGACTCCAACCCCCCGTTCTTCCCCATCTACTACAATATTTATCGCGACTGCGCCCACAGGTTTACCACTACCATTAACCGAGCAGACCGCCATTTGGATAACTTCACCCGCGGCTGTCATAGTGTATCCCCCACATTTATTACTCCGCTTTGGCACCGAACGAATATTCATAGTGCCCCTCAACCAATGGGCCCCGCTTCTCAGCCCAAACTGTTATGGCACGTTTTATCGTTTTCATTGTTCGCACTATTCCGGCAAGCGCACTGTTTGCGTTATATGCCTCAGTACGAATATTATAAGAGGCCTCCTCAAGAGCTTTGGTCGCGGCTATACGATCATGTTTCAGTTTATCGGAAACTTCGGTTACTTTTTCGTCTAGTTCGGTAAGTGCCGCTTCTCTGTTGAGAGAGTCCTCTGAGCGCAACGCATCATAAGCCTCCGTAATGGTCGCCTGGTGGCCTTTTAGGGCTTTCTCAACACCCGACCGGGCCTCTTTTTGAAATTCGGTTATTTTCCCGTCTAGTTCAGCAACCGCCGCTTCTCTGATGAGAGAGTCCTCTGAGCGCAACACCTCATAAGCCTTCGCAAGGGCTGCCTGGTGGTCTTCTCGGGCTTTCTCAACACCCGACCGGGCCTCTTTTTGAAATTCGGTTATTTTTCCGTCTAGTTCACCAACCGCCGCTTCTCTGAGAGAGTCCTCTGAGCGCAACACCCTATAAGCCTCCGTAAGGTCCGCCTGGTGGTCTTCTCGGGCTTTCTCAATACCCGTTCTGACCCCCTCAACCCCCAACCGGGCCTCTTTTCGAAATTTGGTTATTTTTTCGTCTAGTTCGGTAAGTGCCGCTTCTCTGTTGAGAGAGTCCTCTGAGCGCAACGCCCCATAAGCCTCCGCAATGGCCTCCTTGTGGTCTTCTCGGACCCCCTAAACCCCCGACCGGGTCTATTTCAGAAATTCGGCTATTTTCCCGTCTAGTTCAGTAAGTGTCGCTTCTCTGTTGAGAGAGTCCTCTAAGCGCAACGCATCATAAGCCTCCGCAAGGGCCTCCGCAAGGTTCGATTGGTGGTCTTCTCGGACTTTATCAATACCCGACAGGGTTTCTTTTCGAAATTTTGTTATTTTTTTATCTAGTTCGGCAACCGCCGCTTCTCTGACGAGAGAGTCCTCTGAGCGCAACACCTCATAAGCTTCCGTAAGGTCCGCCTTGTGGTCTTCTCGGGCTTTCTCAATACCCGACGTGGCCTCTTTTCGAAATTTGGTTATTTTTTTATCTAGTTCGGTAAGTGCCGCATCTCTAATGAGAGAGTCCTCTAAGCGCAACGTATCATAACCCTCCGTAAGGGCCGCCTGGTGATCTTCTCGGACTTTATCAATATCCGACCTGCTCTCTTTTCGAAATTTCGTTATTTTTTTTACCTAGTTCGTTTAGTTCCGTTTCTCTGATGAGAGAGTCCTCTGAGCGCAACACCTCATAAGCCGCCTGATCTTTCTCAATATCCGTTCGGACTCCCTCAATTTGTGCAGTCGCCGTCAGCACTTCTACTCTTAACATCTGATATACTCCTGTGAATCCCGTTTGTGACCTTCGATATGGTTTTATTGATCAGGGCCTATTGGTTTTTTCCAGTAGTTAAAAAGTCTCCCTCTGTCGGGATGAATCCACCTTCTGCCGGTTCCAAATTCTTTGAATTTGTCACCCAATCGGAAGAACTACCTGGTCCCGTATATACTCATAATAAAATTAATTATAATATTGGGCACCTATACTCAATTGGAAATTTCGAGAACTACCGAAATCGGGTAATCGTTTTTCAACTTTCTCGCTTGATCATCGAGAATAGAGACCGTAAATTCGTGGATATGTCCCGATTCCAAAACTTTCATCTCGGGGTGTGGGAAGTCTAAGGTCACAGTCTCGCCATAGAAACAGTCGCTGGCTTGCACGGTTTTCAGTAATGTGCTGGAAGTGCCGTCTACCGTGTTGTACGATGTGTTCACCCGATCCAGGTGCACCCTGAGAGTTTTCGTGAAGGCGAAGTCCACCGGGTTATCACCGACGTACTCACCCGGGGTAAACACTCCTTTGTTTGAGGAGTATGTCTCTCTAAAACCGAGTTGAATACCCAACCCCGGGGAGACCACTACCGCATTATCACTGCTGATGGTCATTGTTGCGAGCCCGGTAGCATTCGATACTGTGAGGTTGATTATACCGTCAAGCTCTGAGTTGACAAAATCTTTGAGCTGTCTTATTCCCCACAGTCCGTGAGGCAGCTTTACACCTAATTGTTGTCCATCCTTCACATAGTAAAACCCTTCGATCTTCCCCACATTCTGCCACCCGACCGTGAAGGTGATTGATCTGAGGCCCACCCGGCGTTTTCCGCAGCAGTTGTCGATTGATTTTTGAAGTTCACAACTCCCTTTTTGAACATTAGTGATAGTAGCAAACATAATAATATCTTTCAATGGATACAAAAGCATTTAGCTTTAATTCTAATGCAAAGTATAAGGTTGGTGGTAAATACACGCAAAAAGACGTTGTTAACCGCCTTGTACACCCAACCGTAACGGTTAGACCGAACAGTGGCTTTGCCACCAATTTCCCTAACACGTTTGAGAAATATAGGCTGCCCAAGATTACTACGATGGAGGCGGTAAACGGGTGGAAAGCCACACCGATGCAGTTTTGGCAGAACCAGCTAAATTTTGCTGTATGGTGCGCAACAGCCGGGTGTGGAGTTTCACATAAAGACCATCTAACATCCAAGAATGTCATGCTCCGAAGTGTCTACAACTTTCACACGTATTATACTATTAGGAGGATTCTCAAAGAACTAGGTATTTCTCTACCTCAAGACGACGCCTGGGATCCCATTTCCAACGCATAGGACCGTATGGCGTTTGAAAGACTGTGTAACGAATTTAACGTTTCAAAAGACGCGGACTGGAGACAGAAAGCATTTCCTACCACCACCGGCCTCGGGGACGTTCTCATTCGGGGCCAGTCCGGGAATTGGACGCAGACTGATTTTAGACACGATTACTCCGGTGACCACATCGTCAGTCGGAACGCCGGGAATTTTGACCCCGCGACTATGACTTTCGGGCCAGAAGTGTCTGGAGGTCGGCACTGTGACGTGTTTTCTTGTAAAATGTTACCTCCGAAACGGGCTCACGTCGATTACATACAGCAGGCTGCTGAGGTTCAGAACGCGTGGACCACATTTATGTTAGATAAGGGTCTAGGGTTCACGCAGGCCGGGGTTACTCGCGTCAACGAATCTATTCGCACGTACGTCTGGGCCATCCTCGGCGCACAGAAGCAAACTCGCAGTTCTATACTGGGCACGGGAACGGCGTTTGACGCGCAAAAACAGTTCTTTGCACTTGTTGAGGACGCCATCTCAGCTAAGGTGGACCTGGAGAAGGCGATCCAGAATTATCAAGACGTTTTGCAGACTGCCAGCACCCCAGTGGACTATGTATTTGGAATAGGTCTTTATATGGCGCCGAGCAATATGATACTACGAGACGACCCGGTTGACGGTTACAATAATAAAATCGTAATCGCCACCGCCAATCAAAAAATCGGTCACAACGGTAACGTGAACACGGATATCATCAAGCGCACCCCCAACATGATCGGGAGCGGAGTTGTAAATTCAAATAAATTTGAAAAAGATTTCATAAAACCCCCAAAACACAAAATGGATACACCTCCCTCAACACAATCGAACCCAGTACCCCCAATTCGTAAATTGGATGCACCATCGAGTTCCATCAACAATGTTGAAACACCAATCGAGATTGGAAGCACAACACACGAGGAGGAGAAATTAGCGCTCGTCGTCGCCCTCGTGGCGATCGGACTATTTACGCTTTGGTTGTAGGAACTCTCTGGCGAAGAATAGTAGGAGACCGGCGATGGCCACGATTAAAGCCCATGTATTCTCGGCGAGCCATCCGACCGTTTTTGATAATATAGATAACAAGAAGGAGAGGAGACCTCCTATCAAACCAGGCAGTGCGGCAGCCAACTTTCCTGCTAATATAGCCAGGAGACTGGCGAGGGCTTTTAGTTGTTTTTTTATCCACTCCTTGGCTCCGCCGGATGGCGCGGGTGCCGGTGCTGGTGCTGGTGCTGGTGCGGGTGCTGGTGCGGCACCAGCATTGACAGCTGCAAATAGAGACGATATAGATAGAATTAGGGTCGATATAATCATGCTGAAAGCTGCGATGATGGTTAATATCGTGACGCCCTTCTCTCTGAACAGAGTGCGAAGACGCTCACCGAGTGTCGTGTCCTCGTGCAGAACCCTCGAGATTGTTTCGCGGCTCCGACTTAATTGGCCGGAAAGCGTCTCACGGTTAGTCGAAGCAGCCTCCAAGCGAGCTTCTCTTTCGTCCCGCAATGACCGCAGGAGTTTGTTGATCCGATCGGTAGATTCTCTATCGTCACGGATTTCCCCAAGTTTTCTGTCTTCTAGCGCAATATGTTTGTCCAGCGCCGTGAGTTTGGAGAGGTTATTGACCAGTTCGCCCCGAGTTGTTTGCAGAGCCTTATCGAGTCCCCGGAGTTCGCGAAGAGGTAATGGTGGGTCATATTTCGTGCCGTTCATTTCGTTGACCGTGGTTTCCACTGTGATAATAGCGTCGGTGGCTATACGAGGGACATCGCTGAGCTCGCTCATTTCTATAGCCGCGGCCGTCTTCGCCAGCGTTTCGTCGGTAAACTGTAGGGTTTTTACCATTTGTTGAGGCAGCTGCGACCGATCATCGATCACTCCGAGAGCTCGAGCGAGGGATACTCCATATCGGTTCACGGAAGAGGGGCTGAGGAACTGGGTCGGGTCGTTCTTGTACGTCAGCAACTTCCAGCTATTACCCCATTTAACCCACAAGTCTCCTCTTTTAGTGCTGCGGAACTCCAACATGGCCTTGATGCCGTTTTTAGACACCTCACTCTCCCACCGTTTCACCCGAGAATTCGTTTCCTCGAGAGGCGCCAGCTCATCCTTGGAGATCCCCGCAGGAATCTCGGCACCGCCCACCCACGCCGGAGTTGCGGGTGGGGCCTCCCACATAGGGACACCAGCAGATGAAGTTCCCGGTGCGTCTGGATGCAGACAAAGATGCACGTGGATTAACCAAAGGCGTATTTCGTGGTGCGCCTGGATCAAACAAAAGTGGAATTGGGGGTGCTGGTGTCTCTATGAAGGTCGTTTCATCATAGTCATCGATGTCATCATCATCGCGGAAATCGTCTCTGCCGATTTCATCCATGTTAATATCGTAATCATCCATCTTTATAACTTTCTTAAAATTAATTATGTATTAAAGACAAAACCATAAGGGTTTAATATAGTTTCACTAAATTATGTCTTCGAGTCAATACGGTCGCAAACTCAATCCATACCGCAGACTGCGTGAGCCCCTCGGGGCAAAAGGCGTGAGACAGAGTGTCGTTATTACGAACAACCCATCGACGATCGACCAGAACCAGCAGCTCTTGGTCCGCTTCCCCAACCTCGGAGCTAACGACGTCATTGTGCCGGGTACTGTTCGCCTCGCTTTCACTATTTCGCTGACGTCGACGGACGAGGACCGAACCGTCGTTCAGAACCTTGGTCGCGCCATCGTCAAGAAGACCATGATAAAGTTTCTGGTAATGAGGTGATGTCGATCGACGACAGCGACGGCTACCATTGTTATCAGGACCTATGGAAGACGGCGCAAGAGCGCGAAAACGCTGTCTATCAGGGTATTGACACCAGCAAAAATAAGAACGTAACCAAACTTAGAATCGGGGCTGGTAACAAGGTAGATAACAACGCGATTGACAATGCGGTCGCGGGCGCTTACGGCAACCGCTTCTACATCCCGCTCGACTTCGAGTTGCTGGAGAGTCACATGCCCTACTATCAGAGCGCTTTGGCTGACCGCCTCGAATACGAACTAACGTTCAACGACTACGGCCGAGTTCTCATAGCCAGCGACATGTTATCGACGTATACGATCGATAATGTTTCGCTGGAGTACGACATGGTCACGATGCCCGAACTCGCGCGATTGATCAGAACCCAGTACGCCGGGCGCGTTGCCATACTTTACGACCGAGTTCTTCGCCATCGCAAGATGACGAAAGACAAAGGCGACACATTGTGGAATATTAACGTCAACGTACCCGCCCGCTCTATGAAAGGTATACTGATGTTGTTCGAGGATGCTCGGTTCGCGTTCGGTGCTAGAAAAACCGACAAATTCTATAACCCCAAAATCACGAAGGTAGAGGTGACGATCGAGGGAGTTCCCAATCAACTCTACAGCGCGGGTCTTCGCGCGCACCAGCAGTGGGACGAAGTAAGAAAGCAGTTTGCTGCCGGCTCTAAGCGCTCTTCGGAGGTTGCAGCGGTTGCCAAAGACCTGCATCTCTCGGCCGTCTCCCTCGCGGATTTCCTGAATACCAAATACGCGTTATGGCTAGACATGCGAGCCAGCGACGACGACCAAATACACGGCAGCGGACGCCAACTTGAGAACGCTAGCGAGGGTGTGACGATCCAGATAACCAAAGAGGCGGACGGAGCCGGGCCATTGAACGTGTACTTATATATAATTACAGACGCACAACTCAACATCGAAGATGGCCGATACGTCTCAGCACTCTACTAAATCTAACGATTTATTAATTAATTTTAAGAAAATTAGCAATCATTCTAACGATTTATTAATTAATAAATTTGATAATTCTAAAGAATTAATTAAGAAAATTAGCAATCAATACCAATTCACGATTGGGATGCCCACTCTGCCATAATATGTGGGCAGACAGGATGTGGAAAAACGGTTTTCATCCTAGACTTGCTCGAGGGCTCCTACCGCGATGCCTTTCGTCATATTGTGATCCTGTGTCCCACTGTGCGGCACAACGATACTTATCAGCGGCGAACGTGGATATGGACCGACCCTGAGGTATACGTTATTGACCCCGGTGATAGGCTTCACGATTGGTTGCGTGGTTTATACCAAAAATTCCAGGGTGAGCCCACCCTATACGTGATTGACGATTGCTCGGCCAAGGCGGCGATGACCAAACAGAAGGACATGCTCTCCGAGCTTGCATTTTCTGGCCGCCATGCTAGGCAAAGCGTATGGATATCCACTCAAAAGTACAACGCCGTCCTCAAGGATCTGCGCGAGCAAACGAAATGGGTCGCCCTCTTTCACTGCAAGGACCGAGACTCATTCGATGACTGTCTTCGAGAGAATGACGTTATCCCAACGCGCGAGGAGCGCCTGGAGGTTAGACGGATGCTTTCGGAAACTAAGAACGCCAAGCTTTTGCTAAAGACTGATCAACCAACTACTTACGAAGTTATCAATTAATTTTATAATTAATTAGCAATTACTGAACAAATGCTGAACAATGCTGAACAATGCTTAGCAATTGCTGAACAATGCTGAACAAATGCTTAACAAATGTTGAACAAATGCTGAACAATGGTTAACAATGTTAACAATTTGGTGCTCCGCTGCGAGCTTTGTTGCGAGCATAATGGTGATCATAAGTATCGGGTGGTGCGCTTGGCAATATGTTAAAGTGATGAGACTTGTTAGAATAGTTAAATTAATTTTAAGAAAAATGAACTGCGACGAACTTCTCGATCAGCTAATAGAAGAAACCTCAACTCCGACTGCCAACATAGATAATGATCCGACAGAGCAATCGGAATCAACTCCAACGGCGGGGGCTGAGCCGTTGGCCACTAAAGAGGCTAAGGAGGTGGCCGAGGCTCTCTCCCGAATATATAAGAGGTGTCCTCTCAAATGGCCGAATCTTCTCCAGGTCGATCCCGGCCGCGAGTTCATGGGCGCGGTCTCTCATCTATTGTCTAAGCACGAAGTTTCTGTCTGACGCGGCCGCGTCAACATCCACCGGGACCAGGGGATCGTGGAACGCTTCAATCGAACCCTGGCTGAGAGACTGTTCGGACACCAATACGCTAAAGAACTTGTAGACCCTCATTCGCGATCGACCGAGTGGGTGGCCAGACTGCCCGCCGTGGTCTCCGCACTGAACGGAGAGGTGACCAGATTGATAGGTAAGAAGCCCGTAGATGCTATCAAGTTTAAAAGGGTGACGAGCGAGCCCTCTGCCGTCTCGCGCGGGCGACCCGTTGGTTTAGAGGAGCAACGGCTTCCATCGGATATTGACGTCCGGTACCTCTATCAACCGGGAGAGCTCGAAGGTGGCAGCCGCCGCGCGACTGATCCCGTGTGGTCTCTCAATGTATATCATCTAGATCGATCTATTACCAAGCCCGATGAGCCCGTGCTCTACTATTTGGATGATGGGCCATCTCGAGGGTTTGTTCGCGAAGAGTCATCAGAGTCTTTAGTATTCTCTCTCAGAGTTCTTTTTTTTTACCTATCCTATAGGCTCGGTGTGTAACCCGTCTTCCATCACTCTCCTCTTGTCGTAGTACGCCGAGAGTCCTATTTTTTGTTGACAGTACGTCTTCATCACCCCATTAATCATTCGGAATCCCGTGTTCTCCGCCATATCCCTACCTCCTTCGAGAGCACTCTTATACCTTCCCCAAGTCAGATCGTTAGATCTCTTCGACATCCCCTTGGCCGAGTGCTTAAATTTTCCATCACCGCTCACGTAGTAACACTTGCTACACAGAGCGATGGCTCTATCCCCTTCGAATTCCAGCTTGAACAGTCCCGGAGTTATGTTGCTCCACACGTCCCACGCCAACCACTCGGTCTTCTCCTTATTAAACTTTCTCTTCATATTCTTTCTCACACCAGCCGCCAGCGTCTTCTCCGACAGCGCGAAGTACATGCTGTCAGTGTCCATCTGTATCAGTTCGAAATCTCCGCGATCCACGTACTTGTCCAAGAAATCATAGTAGAACTCCAGCATCCGGAGCTTGGCCAACTGGTAGACCGCTATGCCACACTGAAACGGTCTGTTGATCACCACTCGAGTCTTCCTGCTCGATATCTCGTAAGCCTCCCCAATCTCCTCCAGGTCTTCGAACCACACGCCGACCTCAGTGCCCGATCGACAGTCTTCTCATCCTTCGTATATGTGGTGTTCAGGTGTCTCTCTTGTGCCTCTATCAGCTTGCCACAACACGCGTTGCCAACCAGTTTGAATATATCCGCCAACACCGCCTTGCTCTTGTCGACGTCCCCCGTCCGTCTAGCAGCGGTGACCTCTTTAGCGAACCATTGAAACGGTTTGCCGGGCGTGTAGTCTATAACCCTATGCACCGCCTTGACGATCAGACCGTGCTCCAGATACCACTTTAGCAGCGGGGAGTATATGATCATCTTCTTGGCGGACATTGCCCCCACGAGCTTTCTCTGTCCTTCGACTCTTTTCCTACCGGTCCCGGCCAGGTAGTCCTTCATGTGCTGCGGAACCTCGTTCTCATCGACTTCTCGATTAACGAACAGCGGTGACATTTCCGAGAACTTGTCTCTCAACGTTTCAGGGACCTCTATATCCAACTCCGCAAATCCGAACCACTTTTCACTCCTGACCTCCCTCACGAAACGGTCTATATACGACTGTCTTTCCGGGTCGTCACACGTCCATATCTGCTCCTCACCACACGGCATGTCCTTCGACAGAGTAGATAGGTATAGAGCATTGGCATCGTACCCCAGCACCGCCTTGCACATCTTCTCCTCCCGACTCCCCACCTGACCACTGATCGTCGACCTTCCAGCCTCGGCGTATCTGGAGAATACTATGGACGGACCACCGACCAATCCCTGCTTCATCATCTCGTAAGTTTCAGACTTCGGTGACCACAGCTCGGGCGTGTCCGCCTTCCCATCGATCGACCCGCGGAGTAGGTACTGAAGGGAAACACCGGGCAGAGACACAGCATCTTTGAGTATATCCACGCCTCTTCCCTTGTAGAACTCCGTCATTTTAGTCAGAGCCTCTAGGAACGGTCCCACATCCAAGTCGTTGTAGTGTTGCAACCATTCCTTGAACGTCTTTTCTCGGAATACCTTCTTACACTCTTTCCACTCGGACAACGACAGTAGGAACTCACCCTTCAACTTCGAGTACCACTCGGGATAGTCTGGCAGCCCCGGATGGTCGAGCTTGTCCGCGCTATCGAACCACTCGTATGGAAAGTGAGACTTTACCGTTTTACAGTCGTACGCCTTAACCCACCGGTCGTACGTGGTACCGGGTCCCAGATACTGGATGATGTCGAGAAATTTAAACTCCGGGGTAAACAGAAACATCGTCGTGCTGGCTCTCTTTCCGACCATCACCTTATTCACGGTGGCCGCCAACTTCTCTACAAAGTACTGCTTGATGAGGTTCAGGTCGTACCTGCTACAGTAGAACCCCACCACCGGGACTTGGTCAATCCATGAGATAATCTTTGCTTGCTGAGACTTCGATAACATATCTATGTCGGCCGGCAGATACTTCTTTCTAACCCCCTCCCTGATTGCCTTGCCTCTCATCTGCAGCTCGGTCACGAACTTCTCGACTAGCGTGTCGGGATCTCGTTCGCATAGGTGTGTGATCCCTTCATGCATCGAACCCCCAACGACACCGATATAGGAACGTGCTCGACCTCGAAGGTCAGGTCTTTGGTGGGTCGCGTGCTTTTTGACTTGTCGAGATACGCCTCGAAGTCGTAGACTATCTGGTGGGGTTACAGAGTCGTCTCCTCCTCGCGTGGCAATTGTGGATAGTAGGTATTAATTTTATCAAAATTATCATTCAACCACTCGCACTACCACATCACCACCAGCTCGTAACCCGCCTTCCTTATCTTGGCGTCTTGAATTTTCGTCCTCTTGTACAGCGATCTCGCATTACCTCTCATGCAATGCCTCGGACACCCGTGCCAGTAGCATCCGTGAAACTGAAAACACGGTCTCGGTCTCGTGACAGTAACCGTCGACCGGATCCGGATCACCGGCCACCACCTCTCACCACCGTGACCGCAGTTGGCGTGATGTATGTGCTTTCCCACCCTCTCCTCTTCTCTGCTCAACCATTGAATCGACCTCACACTCGCTGACCCCTTAGGATAGAACGCCTTCTCGAAGGCCGACTGTGGTCTCTCTACCCTCTTACCTGGACATGTCACCACGGTCTTCCCACCCATGCAGGTGGTCGCGTGCCTGTGCATGTTACACGACTTTGTGAACCGTTGTTGACATCCGGTGCACCCGTACTCGTTCGCCATCTTGCGGAGATTCGTTATGAGGAACGAGTGACCTCCAAACATTCCTATCGTCATTGTCTTCCCCCCAACTACGTCGTAATTTGCCGGAACCTTCATGAGGTACCACACTCCATCGGCGGTGGGGGGCTCGTACACGCGAATGCCCATCTTGAAATGCTCTTCGACCTTCTTAATATCGTCCAGGGGGATTCCCTTACTACCCGGTCCGTTATCGTGCCCGAGGTATTCGCGAGCCAGAGCTCGTGCCTTCCTACAACACCCGTCGGGTCTCCCTCCACGTTGGATGGCTATGCACCTAAACAGACACAAGTAGTCGTCGTACGTGTCGACGGAATACATTCCCTTTTTCTGTCTTAACCAGTCTGGGAGTTTTCCCGCTCCCATGAGAAGTTGTTGTGCGTCGATGATCATCTTCACCTCGACCGATATCCAACGAACGAAGGTCCATTTTGTGTTTGGTCTATCGACTTTGTCGATGTCCATTCGACCTTTCTCTCTATCGGATATCCAACTCTCGGCTTTGGCGATCTCGTTTATCCACGGACTGCCCTTTGATTGTTTGTGATAGATCATAGTAGCGTCGGTCTCTATGTGCCTAATACGATACGAGCACGAATACCTCAGGTAACATGCCGTGGTCATCTCTGGGCGAATTTTATTCATTATACGATTAGCGATCTCCCCGTCTACCCCCCTCTCGAAAGTCCATACTATCTTCCTCCTACCCCTATCAATAGTTTCCCTAACTTCGGCTTCTTCGGCGAAAATCCTGGGACCCTCCTCCACCAAAGCTCTGGCGATATCTCTCCTCTTCTTGGGAGGTCCCCCCACCAACCCTTGATCAATCTTATTGTAGTACGCCTTGTATAGGGGTTTTCTACGTGCGCTGGGATCTTCTTTTACACGCTGCGCGTAAGCGGTGGCGCGCAGACTGGCCGTCGTCTCGTTCTCCAATTTCTCGGAGCGTTTTTCGGGGTCGGCGGGCAGTCGTCCGGTCGAAACCGCACGCCGCAGCCTCTCCTCGTAGACGACGGCTCGCGCGTCACTTATCCTATCTGCTATATCTTTCTTGAGTCTCAAACCTCTTAGGGAAATTCCCCAACTCTTAGCTTGCTCTCTCATTTGCTTTATGGTAGGCATTATACTGAGTATAACCAATAGATTTTTTATCTTCAATAGGGTGTAAGTTTATATTTATTCGTAATAAATATAATGACAGATTGTTGTATATATACTGAGTATATGGATAACTTCTTGTCTTTAATAGGGTGTCAGTATATATTTGTGACAGATTGCTGTAAAATACTGAGTATAACTTATGGATTTCTTATCTTCAATAGGGTGTCAGTTGTTATTTTATTCGTAATAAAAGTATGACAGATTGTTGTATATATATACTGAGTATAACATAGGGATTCTTATCTCTAATAGGGTGTATCTTCTCATGTCATAAATATATGGTCTCGCGGTAGTAGTATATAAGAGTCATAATAATTACAAGTTTCGTGTGGAAGCCACCACACGTAGTGTGTGGCTTCCATATAAACTTGTATCATTATGACTCTTATATACTACTATATGTGTTACATGAATGCCGTTGTTTGACACCGCTCACAGCCGTGTTCAAACGTACATCGCGTTCAGGACCCGGTTGCTCAAAACATCCGTTAGCTTAACGGACTGTTAAATCCTTAACTGAATGGTTAAAATCTCCGTTTTAACAGAGATTTTAACCATTCAGTTAAGGATTTAACAGTCCGTTAAGGATTTAACAGTCCGTTAAGCTAACTGGTGTTTTGAACAACCGGGCCCTGTTTGACAATGGCTGTATGCAATGCTCATTCCGGGGCCAAGCCAACACCTGCGTAATGCATGTGTCTCATGACGTTATTAGAACTCGTCATTGCGTCACCAGACCAGTCCACAACGTTCATACTGAAATTTTATGCGGCTGCATCACTCGACGTGTACTGCGGCCACGGAAATGACTGTGTAAATCAGCTGTTTAATGGATCAGATAATCAAAGTACCGAAAATACTGCATATATGCTCAAATTGCATGATATTTCCGACGGAAATGTGACAATAACGTTCGACCATGTCGAACATGGTCGAACCTTATATTATAACAAGAGATAGCCCTTACCTGGCACTGTCGAAGGCGAGAGACTTGCGTCTATACTCTGAAATAATCCTTAGGTTCTCCAGCAACATGGCCTTGCTCCTCTCTGTATGTTTCATCATACTAGTGTCGGGGCCGCATGTACACCCTCATGTATGCTCGTACCGGGGCCGCATTTACGACCTCATGTATACTCGTGCGGGGGCCGCATATAACCCCTCATGTATGGCATGTGGTTATCGCATTGGTTTCAGTGCATATGTGTCTGGACTAGGTGCAGACGTTGTTATTGACTTGCTAGTTTTACAAACTAACTTGATTATCGTTATATAAATTGAGTTACACGCTGAAGTGCAATGCCGCTCCCATTGCTCGTTCACGCAATGCACGCACTAGTGTATGACCATTGCCTACATGTATTTCTTTACTAATCTATATCCGTCGGAACATGTACTATAGTCACATATATATAGCATGAACTATAGTCACGTTGATATCCGCATATATAAGGAAATACTTCAGCTTGAATATATATACTATCACTTTAAGAACTCATTGTGTAGTCTAATTCATGAATTTTGATAACGAATTTACATTACTTTTAAAGTCGTAATTTGACGAATATATCGTTAAATTCAACGCAAATTACGGTGACCCAGGGTTGTAGAAAGTTGTACCAACAAGAGTAAACTGAAATCAATTGTTGACGATACTATAGGAATGAATGGCCTTTTTGTGGAATTTATCGGGATAAAAACTTGAAAAAGTCGCGGGAATACTGGACGAAGCGATAAAAAATACAATTTTCAAAAAAAAATAAAAAATTATTATTATTATTTTATTTTTTTTCGAAAATTGTAATTTTTTAAGGCCTCGTCCAGTATTCCCGCGATTTTTTTTCCAAGTTTATATCCCCGTTAAATTTCACAAAAAGGCCATTCATTCCTTATAATTCCAGCATTTTTAAATAAATTCATCAAGAAAATGTGTTTATTTTCCGTTTTCTTAAGAATTATTTTAACTGCTCCTCACGTTTACGGAAAGTAGTTCGGCGTGGGAGTTTACTGGGATATAAATTTTGGACAGAGACTTGCTACGGGCCAATCAAATGTTAGGGAATTGTGTAAATATTTTTGTGCTGGAATTATCATATGATAACGCACTTTGTCTCAATCAATGGAAATGACATACATTTTTAAAATTACTACAGTGGTGCATTGGTTTCGAGGAATAAAGTAGTACCGGTAGCTGCTGACATATACTTGTATTCCAATTGAACTAACACGCAATTAGAGATTACGTGTCTCATTGATGCCATTAATATGCATTACACTGCGCACAATCACTCTCTGATTAATATGGTACCAGTTGTTGTGTTCAGGTGTAATAAACAGCAATTTCACTTCATCGGCATCCATTCCAGAACCCCAACTACTGCAAAGAAAAAGATATACGTATTGTATAAAACGTCCCACCGGTTTTACGATAACATCACATCTCGCACACACATACAGTGGGGTCAGCGTGTAAGTGCACACACGAACGAACACGACAGGTTGGTTCCAACCTGTCGTGTTCGTTCGTGTGTGCACTTACACGCTGACCCCACTGTATATATAAGGACAATACTTATTATATAAAAATCATATCAACAATTGTACTCAACGTCTAATTGCATTTGGTATATGTATACAGTGGAACAGCTCTAAACTAGACACCCTCTGATGTCCCCAGGGTATCCGGCTTAGCGATGTTCCACTGCAATCGTACAACGAAAATATTCGTATGTGCAAATTTAGGATAGTCTTCAATTTCAATTGATGGATTTACATTTATTGAACAAAGGCTGCATATGCAGCCTATGCTCAATAAATGTAAATCAAATAACTGTTTACTTAAGTAATACAACCATGGGCTGTTGCGTTTACTCGGGTTATAATACATTTGGTCTGTTTAAAGTACGTGGAGTCCAAAGAACTCCTCGCAAACTTTAAACAGACCAAATGTATTGTTCACCACAATAAACGCAGCAGCCCATGGTTTTATTACTTATATTTACACAGCATTTTCTGATAGTTTCAAGACTGTACATATCCAAATATGGCGTTCAAATTAACAATAATCTTGTTTTACGTCATTTTGTCGCAATTCATGGAACAGCGACGTTGCGAACTTTAACCAATCAACAACATCGAGCAACGACACGTGTGTCTAATGTATTGTATTGGGATATAAACGCAATACCTCGAATGGCCGTTTGCATTATGAATGTATAGAAGGTGTAAATATAAGAAAACATTGCTTATGTGAAATTTACATACTTGTGCACTTACGAACATTTTAGTCGTGCAGTGAAACGGGCCCCGGATACGTAAGTACTTCAAGACGATATGTATGTGATTAGTGATCATGAGCATACAATAACATCAGAGATAAATGAGACGGAACTACACATTCTGAACAGACTGACCTGATAATTGCCCATTTACCGACGGAGACCCAGACAGGGTCGACGATGGTCGCAACATAAAACGCTCCTCTTAAGCCATGGACAAATATATAATTCGCAAATATAATACTACACATATACAATATATAGGGTCTCAAACGAGTTTCCATTTAATGCGAGATGTATGAAACGAGTAACGCAAAATATATAAAAAAACGTTGCTGACGAGTTTCATAAATCTCATATTAAATGGAAACGAGCTTGATACCTTGTTTATCACATGACTTCACACTCCAACTATAGAATATGTTTGTAAACGATAGGTATGCCCCCTGGCATACTAGACCATAAACATGGACAAGAAGCTAGGCAAAGTCACAAAACAAAATGGCTACGTGTTTCAGCGTGTTGGAGAAACTCTTACAAACTTTTCGACGCAACAGAAAGTGTTTGAGCGACATTTCGCAGGTGAGCAAGGTCAATGTCGTGTTAATGGTGACACAGTATGTCCATGTGGTATTGAAGATAATACATGTTGGAGAAACGCTTAAACATTTGTTTCGACGTAAATGTACGGACGGACGGGCGGACTGAAGGACGCACGGACGTAATGACATACGAAACCTTGAGAGCAACGCAATATGTCCCCTTGCTATCCCATACAGTGGGGTCAGCGTGTAAGTGCACACACGAACGAACACGACAGGTTGGAACCAACCTGTCGTGTTCGTTCGTGTGTGCACTTACACGCTGACCCCACTGTAGGGTGCATAAATTGCAGAAACCTTTCAGATATCCGATATGCGTCAGTGAGAAGATGCCATTTAATATTTTCGCATCTAGTTGAAAATGTCGAGAAAACTAGTTTAAATACACCTGTTATAAATATGTCGCATTATAAGTTAAAGCTCTTTGTAAGAATTTCATACTACTATACGGGAGCTCATTCTAACTATTGCAGTAATTTTACTTAATCACGGACGCTTCTAATGACGCTTAAAACACGATGACGTCAACGTCAAAACAACAAGGCAGTGTGGCGCCATCACGGACATCATTTGGAACGTCTTCATTTTGTTCATTTTGTTAATTGGGCATAACGTTAGCGCATAATACGCATACATGTACGTAAACAGGTATACGTCCATATTTATATTTACCGAATTAAACGCAAAGAAGACAGTTACCCGCGTACGTGCGTGCGTGCGTGCGTGCGTGAGTGCGTGTCTGTGGCTCGTTGATATGTTTAGAAAGCGATAATGCACATTTCTAATTTAATAAACATAATTTAGTTGCAGAATTGTATCGTATTTTGTAATCAAAGTGTGGCCATGAGTCGCCTGAAGGAAAACATACGTTTGTTATGCCGGATAGTAACTTGCGAACGCTAGTTGTAGTACAACCGATTATTATCAACATGAGTGTGTCTAAAATAATGCAACATAATGGAAACATGCTTCTACAGTGGAACCTCTATAAACCGGACACACATAAAAGTTAGTTCTACTTTAATTGTAATCGATCGGGTTTCATTGCCATTTATCTCCGCTGAATATGTATGTTCGTGATCGCAAAGCACCCAAACGTGTCAACCGGTTTAGAGAGGTTCAACTATATATGTGGTAAAGTGCATGCGGTATCATTTATCGCCCTCCATACATTACTTCGCACAAGTTTGGGCATATACTACTGCTTCACATTTGTTAAATATAGTGTGTGAAATGTAAGAAAATGTTTACATTGAGTTTAAGCAGTTGTGCTGATTATGATGAAATAATTCCAGCACAAAGATTTACACAATTCCCTAACATTTGATTGGCCCGTAGCAAGTGTCTGTCCAAAATTTATATCCCAGCAAACTCCCACGCTGAACTACTTTCCGTAACCGTGAGGCACAGTTAAAATAATTCTTAAGAAAACGGAAAATAAACACATTTTCTTGATGAATTTATTTCAAATGCTGGAATTATAAGGAATGAATGGCCTTTTTGTGGAATTTATCGGGGATATAAACTTGGAAAAGTCGCGGGAATACTGTACGAGGCCTTAAAAAATTACAATTTTCGAAAAAAAATCCAATTTGTTTTCGAAAATTGTAATTTGTTATCGCTTCGTCCAGTATTCCCGCGACTTTTCCAAATTTATGCCCCGATAAATTCCACACAAAGACCATTCATTCCTATAATAATGCGCTCGTGGTTGGGTAAACGGTACACAATAAGGTGGAAGCCAACTGATAATAACATGAACATTGATCAAATAAAATACAATCATAAAGAGCTGGAAGCCAGAACTATCATTACATGAACACATGCATAGAGACGATGACGTGCTGTTTTATTTCACAATCATATGTATTGGTAAGATAGTTTGTATTAAGTTCGTTAATTCTCATATAAAACAGTCTGGGATTGCGAACGAGAAAATAATTATAATATAAGACAAAGTAAGAACAATTCCAGACGTAATGTAAGATGTCAGCGGCCGACCGAAATAACGTGCACTCAAAGTCGACCAAAGAGCCACATTACAATACCAACGAAATGCCGTCGTGAAACCATACAACATCATACAACAAAGTGCATGATCGCGTGGTTACAAAAACAACAACAATGGATGAAAGTGTTGAAAGCGCGCCCAAAGTAAGTATCAGTTGATAGTTTCCTTAATATGCAACGGATTCTGATGAAATATGGCGCAGCAAACGCGACTTCATGAGCTGCATTTGGTGGCCCGTGGACTTCGGCACATACTTATGTCATTTTTGCGAAGAATCGATTTTCGTGTCGGTAAACATGGTAAACACGGAAATAGATTCTTCGCAAAAACACCAAATGCAGCGTAACAAGACACGTTTGATGCGCCATATTTCATCAAAATCCGCTACATAATAAAGACAACATAAAGAAATGCGCACCTTGAATCGGAGGCGCTTCTGGAAGTTCAGTAATTGATGTTGTTGTTGTAACCACGAGATGATGCACCTTGTACAATGATCAGACAAGATTCTAACACGCAACCATTTCCAAAGATGGTGATTATATTAACCTTCCCGAACATTTATTCCAGTATCATGCTAATAATGGTTAGATTGATTAATGCATCGAGCTATACATCAGCTTAGTTGCGGGAGCGTAACTCTTCACAAACTCCTGTATCGTCATACGGACGGTACAGGAGTTTTTGAAGAGTTACGTGTTCACAAATATGCATCATCTCGGCAAATTATACCGCTTATTTCAGTACGTGCTAAGGGGGATGTATTGAAACTACAACCGTGTGTTCAATGCATTGTGCCGTGGGAAATACGAATATCAATCATTGTTTTGTTGACACAACCCTAAACTGGCGTGTGGTGTTGCATTGAAATTTCCCAGACGATTTGTCTGCTACATGAAGTTCTAGAAAAATAAATCATTCTGGCACATGCGCAATATGAGCAAATCGAGCTCTGCTGCATATACTGAAGCAGGCATAACTCATCAAATTATTACCAAAGGAAAGTCGATGGCGCGCTATCGCAATATATGCAGTTTCCAAATATTTAGGTCAGAAAGTGGGAAATAATCCATGACCCAGAGGAGAAATAAAATTCGAAATTAATTTTGCGCATCTGCACGCTACAGTGGGGTCAGCGTGTAAGTGCACACACGAACGAACAGGACAGGTTGGAAGCAACCTGTCGTGTTCGTTCATGTGTGCACTTACACGCTGACCCCACTGTATATGGAAGCCACATACCAACAATTCGTATCAAATATTCAGCTATTACTGTTTAAAAATAATAGGTTTATTTCTTACAAGAAACGTGCACCATCTCGACGGAGTATCGTATAGCCCGCGACTACTTGTATCTCCGAAAAAGTGTCGACATATTTGCTACAGTGGGGTCAGCGTGTAAGTGCACACACGAACGAACACGACAGGTTGGAACCAACCTGTCGTGTTCGTTCGTGTGTGCACTTACACGCTGACCCCACTGTACACTGCCATAGTGTTTGACACAACATGTGTGAATGTTGGTTACATATTATTATTTCATATATGACAGTTGCTTATTTATTTCCTTAAATGTGGCCGTGACTGGAGAAATGGGGCTTATGATGTAGATCCAGATCAGCCTGTGCATCTGCACAGTCTGATCGGGATCTGCACTGTTTGCAATTCCATTGTTGACACACCCGTCATGCTTCAACGAATATAGATCATTATCATACTTGAGGAGTGCGCTATTTGATGACAGCTTCACTGGTAAGAAATCCCATAAGCCCCATTTCTCCAGTCACAGCCACAAATACGCTTCTGTGTGTTCTATCACTGAAAGGTTGAGCCTTTGTTTGTAAGGAATAAAATCACGGGATGTTGCGTTTACTGTAGTATGAAAAACATTTGGTATGTTTAAAGTGCGTGGAGTCCGATGTACTCCTCGCAAACTTTAAAGAGACCAAATTATGTTAATTTTACAGTAAACGGAACATCCCATGGTTTTGTTATTTATATTTATTTTGCATTTTCGGAGAGTTCCAAAAATGTAAATAACCAAATACGGCGTTAACATTAGAAATCTTCTTGTTTTACGTCATTTTGTCACAACTCAAAGAACAGCGCGACGTTGCCGGTCAATAGCGTGACATTATTGACAACGACGATGTCATGTATTTTAATGACCCCAAACAAACTGTAACGAAACACGAATGCCGCGCGACGTCACATGGGGCTAATGTATTGTACTCGGATATAAACGCAATACGTTGAATGGGCGTTTCCATTATGAATTTAAGGACAACTTGTAAATAGTTATCTTTGAATGGCATATTGGTCTAATCATCAAACCATTTCCAATTACTTAAGGAATCAAAAAATGCAATGTCAATATAAGTAATAAAATCATGGCTGTTGCGTTTAATGTGGTATGTAAAACAGTTGGTCTGTTTAAAGTTCGCACTTTGTAAATAGCCAAATATGGTGCTATAATTAAGAAACAATCTTTGTTATACGTTAGTTTTCGTATTTCATGGAACAGTGACGTTGCCGGTCAATAGGGTGACGTTATTGTTAGCGTCGTGGATATTCATGACGTCAAACAAACCTCAGCCAATCAACAACGTCGCTCGCATTTACCGAAAATATTGTGATTTTGTAAATATTTTTCATAACATATCGTAGTTACAGAATCACATGGTCTCATTACAGTCTCATTTTAATGCATGTACAGTGCAACCTCTCTACAACAGCCACCCACGGGAAGACGCAAAACTGGCTGTTGTAAAGAGGTGTCTGTTGTAGAGAGGTTAATGCTGAATTAAATTGTATTGCCTGGTGTTTATTTATTTTCCTCAATAATTCTCATCAAATACATGCTTTGACAGCATTTTATAATCATTTCCAATGGAAATGATTCTAAAATGCTGTCAAAACATGTTTTTATTTAGCAAAAATGCAAAAGCAACATCAGACAACAATGTTCACGCTCAGAAGTCTAAGGTTAGATATAGAGGAAATCATCCATTTGGGATATAAATTAGCGGCTGTTATAGAGAGGGTGTTGTTGTAGAGAGGTGGCTGTTCGGGGAGGTCCGATTGTATACGCGTGTGTAGGATGGACATGCCGACAACCAACGTATGCACAAACTGTAAGTACGAGGGCTGTTCGAAATGTAATGCAATTCCGGATTGTGCCACCTCGCACTTAATGAAATGTATATTGAAATTTTGTAAACGATATTTCCAAATCATTTTTTTACGAAAAGGTCGACAGGAACAGTGGCAGCAACATAAAGAGTCAGGGGCCGTTTCACTAAACTTCGTAATACTAAAATGTTCGTAAGTGCAAATTTAGGATCGTCTGGAAATTTTAATCGATGGATTTACATTTATTGAACATAGGCTGCATATACCCCGGAACACCCCCTCCCCCCCCCTCCAGATCCGCCCATGTAGACAATATATAATACTGTAGTATCAACCATTATCATTATATACGCGACTTCTATAACGAACAGCAAGACAAGGAAGTATATACATGTGGATGTCATTCGTCGTCGCTGCTTACATCAGGTATATACACATATTATGTGGCTGTAACTGGAGAAATGAGACTTGTGTGTTTTATGAATATGGTAGCTACTGATAGTGTAGCACATTCCTGGAGGAGGATTATGACCTACACTGTTTCTTAGAACAAGTGTTTCACTGATGGGAATAGCGACAGGTGATGGACAGCCTAGGAGAGGATCCACAGTGACTGTTTATGATCGAATATTTATGGTTGTGTATGTTGATAAGGGCATAGTTCATGGTGCATGATCACGTGGTTACAACAACAACAACGTCGCCCATTCCAAAGTAAGTAGTATTTTATATTTTCCTTAATATGCAATGGATTTTGATGGCGCAGCACACGCGTCACACGTTTGGTGGTCCAGGGAGTTTGGCACAGACTTATGTCGTTTTTGCAAAGAATAGATGTCCGTGTCGGAGACACGGAAATCGATTCTTTGCAAAAGCGATAGAAGTTTGAGCGAAAATACAGAGAACACAAAATGCAAGTTAACAATACGCGTTTGATGCACCATATTTCATCAAAATCCGTTACGTAATAAGGACAATATAAAAAAATACGTACTTTCAATCGGGTACATATTTCGTTTTTACAAATATTGGATTATAGCAACAATTACCATTTCGATTCAACAGTCCCAGGATAATATCAGGCCGAGCAGACTACGCCATCTTGTTAGGATATACTCCCTTAGCTGTACAATTAACAGTTACAATCTACTTTACACATCCGCTGTATGCTGGATCTATGGTCCAATACGAACACTATGTAACGCAAGTGTATCGGTAATTATTCTTCATTTGAATTTAACACATGTCACCAATTATAAACGTATATTATTACACACAAGTCCGTATGTATTTTTATCCCGTCAGCACAGTGCGTATGTGCCGTGAAACACGGTGACGTGAAACATTTTTGATATCATGTCAATACGACCTAATCACTGCGTATGAATATGTGCGGTTGTCATACTAGTCTATTGTCCGATTTTAAGGATGCGGCTGGGGTTATTTTTTTGCATTTTAAAGCTATATTTAGGTGTTAACGAGATAAATAGAATAGTAGGTTAGTGCCGTGAATGTGAAAAAATATCTAACGCGGCGCGGTAACGGGATGCGCTCGGCAGAGCCTCGCCCATCCCGTTTCCTAAGCCTTGCCTGATATTGTTTCCCATTCACGGCACTAACTTACTATTCTCTATTTATACAGATATCACACTTTCATTATAAGCATTCCTGCACTATTAATCCCATGCTAGTTTCCAGAAATCACAGATTCACAACCGTTGGCCGCACGGTACGCAAACATTTTAGGGCGTAGCCGCTGTCATATGAAAATATCACCAAGTGTATTAGACGCAAAACCCTGGTCGCTCCTTAGTTACGCCACAATTCCAATAACTACGACATCTGTCGTAACGCGGTCTGATGTCGTAAACACTGATGACACTCCATCACTCGCGGCAGCGGCAGACGATGAAGCGAGCGTCGTTATGGATAAATAGACAGCCTGCAAATAATGAAGCAGATTACTTTACTCTGGAAACCGGCACAACCGGTGGATGTCATTATCCGTATACAGGAATCATATTGCTGTAATATTGAAGTATGGTGGATCATATCGATACCGGGCGACTCTTTCATTCTTTCTCCCAATCCCCTCTCTCACTATCCACCTTTTCTCTCTCTCTTTTTTTCCGTACATTATGCATATATAATTCCAGCACAAAAATATTTACACAATTCCCTAACATTTGATTGGCCCTTAGCAAGTCTCTGTCCAAAATTTATATCCCAGTAAACTCCCACGCCGAACTACTTTCCGTAACCGTGAGGCGCAGTTAAAATAATTATTAAGAAAACGGAAAATAAACACATTTTCTTGATGAATTTATTTCAAATGCTGGAATTATAAGAAATAAATGGCCTTTTTGTGGAATTTATCGGGGATATAAACTTGGAAAAGTCGTGGGAATACTGGACGAGGCCTTCCGGCATGCACAGTTGCAATTGCAGCACGCGTCCAAGTTCTAGCAGACTGAGGGCGATTCCAAAGGCGTTAATCACGTTATAATATATTAGTTTCGCACCTCATCGTCGATTATTTTCTGATCGCTGCAGACCATGGGGCCGTTTCACTAAACTTCGTACGACTAAAATGTTCGTAAGTGCAAAGTTTTGAGTCAGTAACTATCACATTAGATGTGTTTTTTTGTAAACAATTATTGGATTTACATTTATTGAGCATAGGCTGCATATGCTCAATAAATGTAAATCCATCATTTTTAATTTCCAGAAGATCCTAAATTTGCACTTATGAACATCTTAGTCATATGAAGTTTAGTGAAACGGGCCCCATACTACCAACAGTTTGCCAACGATGCAGCTCTGTATGAACGGACTCGTGTCGATTCGTACCGTCGGGGTCAGGGGCGGATCCAGCATTTGGGGAACGGGGGATTGTCTTGTTGCGAAGTTAACTCTTGCAATCTACTCTTGCAAGAGTTACCGTTCGCGACTATGGGGTTGTCCTATTTTCGAGCTCTTCGAAATGCACTTTTCTGTGTTTTACGGCGTTTAAATTCAGACTCCAACTGGTGGTAAACTGTGATCTATGTAAACTCCGTGGCTAAGCGGTGGGGGGGGGGGGTGCAACCCCGGACCCCCCCCCCCGCTAGATCCGCCCCTGGGGGTATACATGGTTTATTAATTTGCGTTCTCCATCTTGCGAGCTTACTCCCTAATAGAACAGTTTACATGTATATCGTCACAATTATCAGAGCTCCAGTTAAGGTGAGTACTTTGGAGGTAAATTTCTTATTTCTCCATCAAAAATGGCAAGTTGGGAGTGCTTTGGAATCGTCTCAATGAGACGATTCTAAAGCACTCCCAACTTGCAATTTTTGATGAAGAAATAAACAAAATTCACCCCAAGTCAAATTACTCACCTTAACTGGAGCTCTGACGTATGGACTGATTATCGTTGAAACCAATGATACAACTCTAGTACAAGAATTCCGCCACGGAAGTGGTGTCACTCCTGCCGAGGCATTTGACCGTAACAGTATTCGTTGGTACATGTATGTGTTAAAGTAATAATCACAAAAACATCAGAGAAGTGCATGTTTTAAACATGAAAATGTCAACATTATGTTAATAGCAGCATGACTGTGTTCCAAATGCTCACATGTATCAAGTGTCAAAGTATTGAAGCAGTCCGTCAAGTACTATTGAAGTTCCAGCTTGATAGAGAAACTTGTACACACTTGTTGACGTGTTTCCGCAACCAGGTGAAGACCAAAATGGTGAAGGTCATATTATTGGCGGTATGAGTGTGTTCCAAGTGTCCAAATATTGGAACAAAAAATCAAGTAATATTAAAGATGTGTCATGATAAAAAAAAAACTACCTTGTATGTAAAAGAATTTCCGCAACCAGGTGAAGGTCAAACAGGTTAAAGGCATGGTAATGGCGGCATGAATGTGTTCCAAACGAGATAGAAAGCCCCATCCAAACGTTCTAATCAGATCAAACATTATTCAAGTGTTCCTGTATGTACATTGTATGTAAATGTGTATATTCTGATTAACCCAGTTCCAAATACGTTTACTTCATTTTAATGACAATAAAACTACTAATAAATAATAGGAGAAATAGTATACGATATTGTTCATTGAAGTTGGCGTCAAGAACAAGGACATGGTATTATGTCAGTTGTTCACACACACGAGGACTAGACTAACAATGTCCTCATGCGATAGCTGCAAGCAGAGGTAGTGGCATCAGGTCAGGAATGATGTACATTGTTCGATATGAAACATTTTACACCGGCCTGGGTGCCGTTTCACTAAACTTCGTACGACTAAAATGTTCGTAAGTGCAAAATTATGATAGTCTGTAAATTTCACATTAACAATGTTTTCTTGTAAACAATTATTGGATTTACATTTATTGAGCATAGGCTGCATATGCAGCCTATGCTCAATAAATGTAAATCCATCAATTGAAATTTTCAGACGATCATAAATGTGCACTTACGAACATTTTAGTCGTACGAAGTTTAGTGAAACGGCTCCCTGGTGCATTGTTCGACGTGAAACTGTTTACACCGGCATGCAGTGCAGCATTAGTGGCACTACTCAGCACCATTTAGACTTCCCTTGAAGTGGTTATCAATGGCGTCGTCAGGGGAGGTTCGATGGGTTCGTTTGGTGCCAGCTGAATTATTTTTGTAAATGAAATCCGTGATTGCCATTTTCAGTGCAATAATGAGCAGAGATAGTATTCAAATTCCCTACGAATAAAACACAGTCAATCGACGCCAAACGTATTGCAAAACGCCACTTTTCAGAACTACGCTTCTTAAATTGATAAAAGAAACTCGCTGTTTAGAAGCTCATTGTTGTACATACATATATAGCCCGAATTCAGCATTTTTCATCTGGAAATCAAAACCTATCCAGGCCTGTGAAGCAACCGAAAGGGTTCCATGGGCAAGCAATGGGCCCCTTAAAGATTTTGGTTACTCCACGTCTGAAAATCTAACCCCATTTTCACAAATACTGGTGACGCACATGGATATAGGGTTACACTTCATTAAAGACTGTGCACATCAATCTACCGGCTTGGGGAGACGCATTTGTTTCAATTGCTAAAACAAGGAGGCTTGCCCAGACGGACCTGTGGTATTGGGTACGGGCCTCCACTGATTGCATGTAACTAATTGGCTTTAACGGGAGCTAGGAGATTAGTTTAGTACGGAGCCCCGCAGGGGACGTATGATTATTTTTGTTATTAATTCGTTCCCACGAAATAACAATTCGTTCCCTCAATTTAACAATTCGTTCCCACGAACTAACAATTCGTTCCCACGGGAACGAATTGTTATATCGTGGGAACGAATTGTTAATTCGACGGAACGAATTGTTAAATTAAGGGAACGAATTGTCATTTCGTGGGAACGAATTTTTATATCGTGGGAACGAATTGTTAAATTGAGGGAACGAATTGTTATTTTGTGGGAACGAATTAATACACACAAATCCATGTCCCCTGCGGGGCTCCGTAGTTTAGCTCGATAACCTAGTAGTATATAGGGGGTCAGTTCGTTACCGCGACCCCTCACAACAGTTTCAGACCAAATGAAACGTACTAGCTATATAAAAATAATAGAATTTTGAAGGAGAATAAAGAAGGTCCCAAGTAATATTATAATTAATTAATTAATTATTTTCTATTAAAGAAAAAATATATAATATATACCAAGATAAAAAATGTCACGCGGAAAGATGAGAAAAGTTATGACAAAAGAAATCCCTGCAGTACCCCGCATACAGTTTGGTGGAGCGCGTCAGGGTCAAGATAAAATCACACAACTCCGAAAGGAGCTGACAAAGATGGGGATAGTATTTTCATCTAGATTAAGGGAAAGGGGGCTTACCAAGCTGATAAATGAAGAGAAAAATAAAGAATTTATTAATAGGTTTAGGAGGGCTTTCAAGAAGGGGGTATTCAAAGGGATAGAGAATAAATCAAAAGAATTTTTGGAAAAGATAGCACAGAGACTTACCGATGAGGTAGCACTAAGTCTTAAAAGTAGAAATGTTGGTACAAATTTAGAAAAGAGGTATCCGAAAACTGAATTAATAAAAAAAATAATACACGAAGGAGAGGAAATATTAGAAGATTACAAACACTACGAAAAAAAGATAGAAAAGGGGCGTAGAACCACTACAATAACATTGGGTAGGAGACTTCAACAAAACAATACAGATAGATGGATGCGAGAGTTAGAGTCTCTGATGACTGGTAGTTTCTATATCCGATACTCCTTTCATTACACATTGAGACATCTAGAGGAAGAAGATGCTAGAGGGAGACAGAAAAAACTAACTTTTTTCAAAAACTTCCAAGGAAGTCCATGGTTCAGAGGGTACGAGAAGGTTAGGGAATGGTTATGGAAGCAAGAAGAGGAAAGATTAAACATAGATAAAATAAGCAGACCGAACACCAAATGGACCTTTGTAAGATGGGGTAGTACATCTATAAAATTAATATACGGCACAGCAGTGAAAGATTCAGGAATGCAATCTAAAAATGTAGCAGGAGGAAGGTTACCGGAATGGCTGAGATACAAGAAGGGGATAAAACCATTAGACACATTTGACGATGACCTATGTTTGTTCAGATGTTTAGTTCTTTCCACAAATGATGGGATACGGGTAGATCGATGTCTAAAACCAACACAAGAGTACAGAGACACATATTTCAATTTCTGTGAGAAAGGAAAGAAACCAGAGGGGCCCATACCGTTTGAAGATCTAAATAAAATAGAAGAATGTTTTCAAATAGGAATAGATGCGTACGAACCGACAGACGATGGAACATGGATTTTAAGACACGTAGCCGCCCGCTACCAAGAGGTAGGTACAAAAAAGATGAAAATAGGTATATATGACGATCACGCCTTTTTAATTACAGATATGGACAAAGCCTGTCAAATAAATTGTTGCGCAGAATGTAACCAAAGGTTCACAAAGTCTTGTCATCTTCTTCGTCACGCAGATACATGTAGGAGAGGGGTAACCAAAGTATGTTGCGATGGAAAGAAAATAGATAGACCGATGTCCGCTTTTGAAAAAGCCTTCTACCCAAAACCAAAATGTAGTAGAAAATCACTCCAATGGATAAATTATTTCGATGGAAAACACATTCATACAGCCACCTGTGGACATGGAGGGGAAAGAGTAGTTGCAGGAGCTCCGGTTGATGGGTTTTGTGGGGAGACAGGTACGGTATACCAATTTCACGGATGTCACTGGCACGGATGCCCTAAACATTGTAGGGACAAGGAGAGGATAGAAAAACAATACAATAAAACTCTGAAACACGATGAAAAGATCAGAAAAAAATTCAAGTTGGAGGTAATTTGGGAGTGTCAGTACAGAGGATCAGCAGCCCCTGAGATTTCTATTCCACCTACAGTTATTTACCCATACCAGATCGTATACGATTTCGAGGCGTATTTAGATAAATCTGGAGAGAAGACTTCAAACATAGATTTAGAAATTTTAAACTGTCACGTTCCAATCAGTGTGAGCATTGGTGACACCCTTTCTAACACAACAACACACCTATGTGAAACAGATCCTGCTAAGTTAGTAAAGCTATTTTATGAGGAATTAGAAGAAAGAGCGGATGAAATTGGTAAAGTAGTAGGTAAGGCTCCTGTATACGGATATCCATCAGCTTTTGCGTTACTTTCCCCCAGACAGAAGAGAGAGGTTACGAGATGGATCACTCAAGTTCCAGTTCTCGGGTTCAATTCCAACACCTACGATCTCAACCTAATAAAAAAGCACTTGGTGGGGATATTAGCAGATAGAACAAAGAAAGTACTAGTAGGTAAGAAAGCCAACCAAACCCTATTTATATTCATGCCAAAGCTTCGATTTCTAGATGTAAAACTATATCTTTCACCCGGGGTTGACTATGCAAGATGGGTTCGAGCGTATGGGTGTGAGGGTGAAAAGTCTTTCCTTCCGTACGAATGGTTCGATACCCCAGATAAATTAGACTACGAGGGTTTACCCGCTATCGAATTCTGGACGAATAAATTAACTCCAAATAAAATGATAACCAAACAGCAGTTGGAAGAATGCAACAACATTTTTAAGGAGCGGGGAATGAAAACTTTTAGAGACTGGTTAAAATACTACAACAATCTAGATGTAGAACCCTTCTTAGAGGCAGCAGGAAAAATGTCCCGATTTTATCAAACAAAACGTGTAGACATGTTCAAAGATGCAGTTACATTACCTGGGGTAGCTCTGCAATACATTCTTCGAGGTACCATGAAAAGCTATGTCAAAGCATATCCAACCAAAGAGAGCAAGATAACAGACGCGATATGTCCACCACTGGTTGCTCCAAAGGAAGAGGTATATGAAATGCTGAAAGGAGCCTTGGTAGGAGGTCCCTCGATAGTTTTTACAAGGTATGCAGAAGCCGGGGTAACCAAGCTCAGAACCACTGCGGATAGAGATGGAAAAATATGTCAAGCAGTATTAGGATTCGATGCAAACGCGTTGTACCTGTCCACACTAGCAAAAACAATGCCATGTGACGCGGGTAGACTCACAAAATCAGATCACCCCTTCTCCCCTAAAAGGATTGATAGTTTCTGTAGACAAGTTCTGTCTGATAAATGGTTTGGATTTGCTGAAATAGATATAGAGGTTCCCAAAAAACATACAAAGAAGTTTTCAGAAATGTCCCCAATATTTATAAATAGAGTTGTACAGGAGTCTGAAGTTCCAGAGCATATGTTAGATTATTTGAAAGATACAGGTCGGGGAAGAGGAGAAGGAAAGAAGCTGGTGGGGGCAATGTCGGCTAAAAAAGTATTGTTATTCGCCCCACTATTAAAATGGTATTTGCAGCATGGATTGGAAATAGTTGGAGTACATAGGCTCATACACTACAAACCGGGGAAACCCTTTGAATGGTTCGTCAAAGAAGTTACAGCAGCCAGGAGGGCCGGGGATGTAGACAGCTCCAAATCCCCAATTGCGGATATTATGAAACTACTTGGAATCTCATGTTGCGGAAAAATGATAGAATCCCCCGAAAAACACCTCAATACAACGTATACAAAAGATGAGAAATGTGCAGACATGGCGCTACGATCAGCTTACTTTGAAAATCTAGAGGAAATAGGAGATGCTTACGAAATATCTTTCAGACGGGTTATTTCCACGATGACTCGTCCATTTCACTGTGGGATCGCTGTATATCAATACGCAAAACTAAGAATGTTAGAATTTTATTACGATTTTATGGATAAATACGTTGATAGAGCGGATTTCGAACTAATACAAATGGATACAGATAGTATCATAAAACCACATCTTGTAGAAGATTTCAAAAAACATAAAAAAGAATGGTTAGCCTGGGATAAATGGAGTAATCGAGAGCCCGGTCTTTTCAAACTAGAGTGCCAAGGTGATCGCGCTATAGCCTTGTGCAGCAAGTGTTACGTTGTAGAGAAAATATAATCAGCAGAAGTTAAACATTCAGCAAAGGGATTGTCCGCAAGACAGAACCCCCTTTCATGGAACAGGTACAAGGAGGCTCTAAATCATACTGGTATAGATATGGGAAAGAATAGAGGCTTCAGAATGCAAGATGGAAGTATGAAAACCTACACACAGAGAAAACTAGGGCTTTCCGCATACTATGACAAACGAAGAGTGCTGCCAGATGGAATTCATACAGAGCCACTAACTCTATAATCAATTTTTTAAAATTGGTGTGGGGGTCTTCCCACGGGGTTTTTATGTTTAATCGTCTTGACCTTAGTGCTACCATAAGGCCTCCCCACAGGATTTCTAGGTTTCCATTTTGGAGGTTTTTGCCAACTCTCCAGGCCACGTAGAAAATTATTTATTTTTGGCAATGATTCCCATATTGTCTTCTGTCGTGGGACACCAATGTGATACTTTTTTCTAATTTCATATGCGGGAATAAGCTCGCGAGATAGAATAATATCTGTTATATCTTCCTCAGTAAGTTGAGATTTTGTCATGATCAATTCTAAAACTTGTTCTAATTCTTTTGAATTATATATATATGCATATCTAAAATCAGAAAAGTATTTAATTAATTCTAAAGATCATTTTCTCTAAATGTTACAAATGGGGGGATAAATGTGGAGAAAATTGAAAACAAAGCCAAAAAACTTTTTGAGATAACTTAATTCTAAAGAATTAGACAAAAAGGGGAAATAACATCATTTTCTCTAAATGTTACAAATGGGGAGATAAATATGGAGAAAATTGAAAACAAATCCAAAAAACTTTTGAGATAATATCAATTTCAGACAATTGAGCTTGTTGTGGCATTTTATTTTTATAAAAGTCTGTATATATAAACATATATTTAAAATATAGGCAATATACATTGTTCAGCAATTGTTCAGCATTTGTTCAGCATTTACTCAGTTAGCGTTCAGTTAGTTTCAATTAGTTTCAGTTAGCGTTCAGTTAGTTTCAATAATTGGTGGGCACAGAGGGGGTCACACATCAATCTACCCAATTATCAACATAAAATTATCCCGGTATAGAATCCACATACTTTCATGTACAACTTATTAGAATTCTTATTGTACAATGAAAGTATGTGGATTCTATACCGGGATAATTTTATATTTATATTGTATATTTTTTTTATATTGTCTATTCCTATTTGAAAACATTCTTCTATTTTATTTAGATCTTCGAACGGTATGGGCCCCTCTGGTTTCTTTCCTTTCTCACAGAAATTGAAATATGTGTCTCTGTACTCTTGTGTGGGTTTTAGACATCGATCTACCCGTATCCCATCATTTGTGGAAAGAACTAAACATCTGAACAAACATAGGTCATCGTCAAATGTGTCTAATGGTTTTATCCCCTTCTTGTATCTCAGCCATTCCGGTAACCTTCCTCCTGCTACATTTTTAGATTGCATTCCTGAATCTTTCACTGCTGTGCCGTATATTAATTTTATAGATGTACTACCCCATCTTACAAAGGTCCATTTGGTGTTCGGTCTGCTTATTTTATCTATGTTTAATCTTTCCTCTTCTTGCTTCCATAACCATTCCTTAACCTTCTCGTACCCTCTGAACCATGGACTTCCTTGGAAGTTTTTGAAAAAAAGTTAGTTTTTTCTGTCTCCCTCTAGCATCTTCTTCCTCTAGATGTCTCAATGTGTAATGAAAGGAGTATCGGATATAGAAACTACCAGTCATCAGAGACTCTAACTCTCGCATCCATCTATCTGTATTGTTTTGTTGAAGTCTCCTACCCAATGTTATTGTAGTGGTTCTACGCCCCTTTTCTATCTTTTTTTCGTAGTGTTTGTAATCTTCTAATATTTCCTCTCCTTCGTGTATTATTTGTTTTATTAATTCAGTTTTCGGATACCTCTTTTCTAAATTTGTACCAACATTTCTACTTTTAAGACTTAGTGCTACCTCATCGGTAAGTCTCTGTGCTATCTTTTCCAAAAATTATTTTGATTTATTCTCTATCCCTTTGAATACCCCCTTCTTGAAAGCCCTCCTAAACCTATTAATAAATTCTTTATTTTTCTCTTCATTTATCAGCTTGGTAAGCCCCCTTTCCCTTAATCTAGATGAAAATACTATCCCCATCTTTGTCAGCTCCTTTCGGAGTTGTGTGATTTTATCTTGACCCTGATGCGCTCCACCAAAATGTATGCGGGGTACTGCAGGGATTTCTTTTGTCATAACTTTTCTCATCTTTCCGCGTGACATTTTTTATCTTGGTATATATTATATATTTTTTCTTTAATAGAAAATAATTAATTAATTAATTATAATATTACTTGGGACCTTCTTTATTCTCCTTCAAAATTTCTATTATTTTTATATAGCTAGTACGTTTCATTTGGTCTGAAACTGTTGTGAGGGGTCGCGGTAACGAACTGACCCCCTATATACTACTAACCTCGTTACTGGAATATTTAGAACAACAAGAATTTTTTAATTTGTTTGAAAACAGTATTCGCATCAGTTATGGTATTGACCGCGGATGTTGGGCGTATGGGATTTGTGATCAGTGTAGCTCTTGGTCCAAATACACAATCCTGTAGCCTGATAACGATTTATCCCGTCAACACAGTGCGTATGTGCCGTGAAACACGGTGCCGTAAAACGTTTTTGATATCCTGTCAATACGACCTAATCACAGCGTCTGAAAATGTGCGGTGGCTGGGATTATCTTTTTGCATTTTAGAGCCATTAGTAGGTGTTGACGGGATAAATAGAATAGTAGGTTAGTGCCGTGAATGGGAAAAATATCTGGCGCGGCTCGGAAACGGGATGTGCTCGGCAGAGCCTTGCCCATCCCGTTTCCTAAGCTTTGCCAGATATTTTTTCCCATTCACGGCACTAACCTACTATTCTCTATATCTAATTCATGTTAGAAGCAAGACAGTCGTTTCTCTGATGGAATGGCCAGCAGTGAAGATCCTGATCAGACTGTGCGGATGCAGTGGCTGATCTGGATCTACACTGATCGCAAAACCCCACAGCTCCATTTCTCTTGTCACAGCCTCATTTTAGTAAACTGATAAATACGTGTCATAATGACACAATAGCTTTCTGGGAATGAACAAGAGTGCCGAATGTCACTATATACGCCCGTCCAAGCATGCCAGTCATCAAGGGGAGATAGCTCACTGAAAACCAATGGGGTTCTTCCTCTTGCCATGATAAAAACATGTGCACCAAATCTGGTTATAATCCGTAAAGTAGAACTCTAGTTATTGCGCAGATACGGATAAAGAATACGAAAATTAAACATGGCTTCCAAGGGCAGCTATGTCATGCATGCCGGAGCTATTGCGCGGACAAGGATACAGAGTGCGAAAATTAAACATGGCCGCCAAGGGGAGATATGTCATCGAGAATATTTGAAAATCAAAAAGAACCTTCGCCTTGCCGTGACAAACATGTATACAGAAGTCGGTTACAATCCGTCAAGAAGTGGACAAATACAGAGTGAGAAAATTAAAAATGACGCACGAGAGAAAAGTTATCAGATATTTTTGAAAAGTAATATGCTTCTTCGTCTTGCCGTAATAAACATGTATATCAAATGTGGCTACAACCCGTGAATCAGAACTCTAGTTAGTGCGTGGACAATCTGTGACCGGCCGCCCGCCGCCAGCCCGAACTACAAGGTGAATAAATATAGTAAATACGTCCCGTTTTTTTCAATCGGGCGTATAAAAAGCAAATAAAATAGTAAATACCATATAAAATAGATGCATGTATATAGTTCATAGTTCTATAATGATACATCGTATATCGTATAGCAATTGACGTGCACACAGTGTGAGCCTGCTTATACAGAGTGGAGGAAACATAGAACAATAGATAGCAAGGATAGGACTTATCCTTATCAGAAAATCAAAGCCATACACCATTAACGGTATCAGCGTGGAAGGAAGCGTTGTTTTCATAACACTTGGTCAGTGGCCACTAAATGTACCACGGTGTCACTGCCATTGTCAGGTCAGAATTCTGGGGCCCGTTTCACTAAACTTCGTACGACAAAAATGTTCGTAAGTGCAAATTTAGGTTCGTATGGGAATTTAAATTGATGGATTTACATTTATTGAGCATAGGCTGCATATGCAGCCTATGCTCAATCAATGTAAATCCAATAATTGTTTACAAGAAAACATGATTAATGTTAAATCTATAGACTATCATAATTATGCACTTACGAACATTTTAGTCGTACGAAGTTTAGCATAACGCTCCCCCATGACATGCTACTGCTTACGTCGTACACGTTTAACCCTTCTAACGCGGAATTACTTTACGTTGTTCTCGATAATAACATATTTGGCAGCACATGAGAATCATCACCACGGAATGATTTTAATATACTACCAATACACGTTGTCCTGAGAAATAAGACATATGGACATACAGCTGGCATCTGTATGCGGATCCCATAGTTTAAGGACTGATTATATAGAATATGACCTTATGTTTCAAATGTAGTGGAACATACATGTGACTGAATATGATATCTGAACCTGTTCTTATTACAGTATATTATGCAAAGCATTGAGTTGCCATCTCCGCCATTTTAGTTTGTAAATGTTATCGGACAGTTTCACCACTTGGAGGGTTTGACAGCAAATCTAATAAAGTTTGTGCAATACATCCCAGATATATAGGACGACAACGCCCGATAAATATTATTTCAGCATACTACACAAAAAGCTAGATATCTGAGCATTTCTACAATCACTCACAAAATATAGAATGGGCACGTTTTCAGCACCAACAAGTGAAACATTGACGATGGTAGTTTCCACCTTTCAACGAATTAACCCTGTCACCCATAAGTAACTGGAATGGAATTTGATCCAATCGTCACAAAATTATTTTCAGACTTGTCCATTTATCAGTTATCATGAAACGGGTGTATATTTTAAGTTCTCAAAAATATGAAAATTACTTTCAAAAAGTGCAGATACTGATGAGACGGTTCGTTACGAGCCGGCTCATCTGGATCTGCACTGTTTGCAAACACCGCTATAGCGGGCTTTTGTGTTCAAAGGGTTAACGGCGTTCGGTATTTAACTGATACGGAAGCGTAGTTTAACCAATGCACATATAGTTACCTAACAAATATACGTATAGATTCACCATGACAGTACCGCGTAATGTATGGTAAATGCGCATTTTAATGGAAAAGGAAATTATTAGCTGTGAATTGCTGGCAAACTGAATTGCAGTCGATATTTATCAAGACCTCGTCAAAAGAACACCTTACAATCGTGTAATAAGATTTACAGACTGAACATGGTAAATTGGTGACATGTAATGTTCTACGGTGGATTAGGTTAGACCTGGCATTGTCAATGGACAATGAAATTAGACAGTTATCAAAGCCAGGAACTACGGCTTAAATTAACGGTATGGGTTCCTCCTTATAGGAATCACGATTTGCCTGGTTTGGCAGTCTGATACGTTTTTAACTTTGGCTCTTTTGTTACGTGAATTGAATTGGGTTATTGCCCATTATAACATTAGTAAGAGTATTACTGATCCTACTGATTTTGGGAGAGGGCCACGTGATTCTGGTGTGGCGAGGACCTGCCATCAGATCAGGATTATTCTGATTTCAGGGCTGAATATATAGTTGTTTTTTTTTTTTTAATATTCAGTTCTGATTTTGGGATTTTCCCCCCATTTGTACATGCACTTGAACATGTAAATGTACTTGTACAGGTAATATATGGGATTTAGTACTAAACCCATTGACCCGGCCTTAAATGATCTTAGCTGTTGATAGGCCGTTAAACCCCAACAAACAAACAAAACAACATGCAGCAGCAGAGAATTACATGACTGGAGAGTATTCAGAGAACTTAGCATATGGGAACCTATACAATTGTCGTCTGCTGTTGTTTTGTATTTTGTCTTTTCTCTCATTAAAAACCTGGTTTTTACATTATTTTAGGGTCAAGTCCATTGTGGTGTGAACAGAAAATTTGGTCTATCTAAAATGCAACAGCCCATAGTCTTGTTCACCCCGTTTTCATAAATGGACTAGTCTGAAAACCTTTTGTGAAATTGGATTGGTTGCAAATTGCAAAATTAACATATCAATAGTCCATTCTAATTATTTAGGGGTGAAAGGGTTAAATGCATGTTGTTAATCAGACGAAATGTATCGTTGTCATCCCAGTTGGCGACCAGTGTGACCAGCGATCAGATTGATCAAAATTTACAATGACACGTTTTTGGTGACATAATTGTCTGGGGGGGGGGGGGCCGTTTCAATAAACTTTGTACGTCGAAAACGTTCGTAAGTGCAAACTTATGATAGTCTGCAAACTTCCCATTAACAACGTTTTCTTGTAAACAATTATTGGATTCACATTTATTGAGCATAGGCTGCATTTGCAGCCTATGCTCAATAAATGTAAATCCAACAATTGAAATTTACAGACGATCCTAAATTTGCACTTACCAACATTTTAGTCTTACAACGTTCAGTGAAACGGGCCCCTGGGTCGCGTTTCACTAAATTTCGTACGATAAAATGTTCGTACGAATATTTCTATGAATTTGCTTCTCACATTAACGTGTTTCTCTAATGCTACCAGTTTGTATCCACGGGTGCTTATCAGTAAATGTAGCACATCCACGAACGATTTTCCAAAATCGGCTGTTAGAACAAATGTTATTGAGGTTTTCAGTTTTGCACTTACGAACTTCTTAGTCGTACGAAGTTTAGTAAAACGGGCCCCTGGTGCTTAAGGACCCGATCATCGTTTGATTGAAAGATAATTGCTTTGTAAATGTGCTGGACTATATGTATAACACATATATGAACATTACCGCGTTACTGTAGCACGTGAGTGGAGATATCATGGCGCTTACGGAATTCGTGACCAGTATAGCTCCTACTCAGCTATCTATATTACCTGATATAAGTATGACGTGTGTTTCATTGATAGATGGCGAACAGTGCAGGGGCCCGTTTCACTAAACTTCGTACGATTAAAATGTCTGTAAGAGCAAATTTAGGATCATCTGGAAATTTCAATTAATGTATTTACATTTATTGAGCATAGGCTGCATATGCAGCCTATGCTCAATAAATGTAAATCCAATAATTGTTTACAGGAAAACGTTGTTAATGTGAAATTTACAGACTTAATTTTGCACTTACGAACATGTTAGTCGTACGAAGTTTAGTGAAACGGGCCCCTGGATCTACATTGATAGTAAAACACATAGGGCTAATTTCTCCAGTCACAGCCAGAAATGGGGTTTACGTTATTTGTGACCAGGGTAGCTGTTGATCTAATAGCAGGCTCATGTTACATGTATCCTCATAAGGAGATATATTACTTGTTAACAGCATGACGGGTGTTTCATTGATTCAATGGCGAACACTGCAGAGTGCGAATGCGCAGGCTGATCTGGATCTGCATTGGCCGCAAAAGCCATCAGCCCCATTTCTCCAGTCACAGCTACGTTTATGTTATCCTAAATCGCTAACTCTAATGGACTCGGCGATCATATATTAAGACATTTTGGTAATTAAAATTGTCCCTGAAACAAAAGTAGATATTAGAGGATTCGAAACTCCGACCGCTGGTCTACTCCTAAGAAAAGAGTCCGTTCGAATCAGGGGCCCGTTTCACTAAAGTTCGTATGACTAATGTTCGTAAGCGCAAAAATCGTCAATTAATGGATTTACATAAATAAATGTAAATCCAATACATGTTTCCAAGAAAACATTGCTAATGTGATATTTACAGACCATCATAGTTTTACACTTACGAACATTTTAGTCGTAAGAAGTTTAGTGAAACGGACCCCAGTTCACCGAAATGCAACGATACTGTCGAATGCTACACCACACAAAGCCTGGTTTCTCCGGTCGCATATACGTTCTGTAGGGTGCTTGTAACTATACTCAGCGACAAAAGAAACCGTACAGTCCAATAATACTGGCTTGTCGGAATGAAGAGGAAATGTATATAATAACACTGAAAAATGTTCATGCAATAACAATATTTAATTCACATCACGTAAACATGTCATAGGACATCAGTGTGGCGTAAATGTTGTTGAATACAAATGTTAAACAGTAATCATGAAAATGTATTCGATTGAATGCAGTTGATCCGAACAACTTTATATCGCCAGTTACCTGATTTCGTTGACCATTATCTCGGCACTGCATGTTGGATTACCATGTTACCTCGTGGTTTTATTCGGTTATCTCGAGGCTGTACACAAACGACATGTTGTACGGAATCGTTCAACTGTAACTTTGCACGGGCCGGAAATGGTAAAACCATACGTTGCCGACTTTACACGTGATTACGAAATATTAATCGGCATAATGTTTATTGTATCGGCTCAATATTTTGTTTTAAAGGTAGATTTGATAGAGAAAAAGATGTTACAAATTGTTTTAAAATACAGTTGTGCTCTTTTAAAAACTGTACGGTTTCTTTTGTCGCTGAGTACAGAACACGTGGGTTTATATTCTACTGGCTATCAAGGACAGGACGGATGTTTTACACATTTCCTAATGCGACATTTAAATGTCATTGCTGTTGTATCCGGGTCCGCGCAATTATCGCGCTATCCAACAAGTTAGCCATTCCCGTAACCATGGCAACGACAATTACTTCAGATATAGCGCGGTTCTGTTTCATTGTGTTTGTTTAAAAGTTAAGATTGTATTGTTTCAAGGGCATCACCGTACCAAGATAGTACATTTGTTTCTTGTTCTGCCTGCATGCACGTAGAGCGAGGTCAAGTGTTCGGCTATCAAGCATCATGTTCAATGTTGAAACATGTTCAATGTTGAAATGATGTTTCACGACGGCTGCTCTCTATGTACAGCCGATAGGCACATACAGGAATTTGGTCCAACATTTCGTGTCTACTAATAATAATCTACTACTGATATTAAAACATATTTACACAACCGCCTACGTTAATCTTGCCATGATCATCAACGTTTGTGAACATACGTATATTGGCAATGCCAACTCGCAATTTGATTGCCTGAGCTGTAGCACGGCTCAGGCTCAGCCAGTCAAGCTGTGTGATTTACGCACAATATTCAAGTATTCTGAAATAACGAAAGTGACAGATATTGGCAAGATTAGCGCAGGTGGTATTGTAAATGGTAGAATTCTGGCACCAGTACACACATTCGGGCCGTCATTGTGTCGGTCAACTCAGCCCTGGGGGCCGTTTCACTAAACTTCTTACGACTAAAATGTTCGTAAGTGCAAAATTATGATAGTCAGTAAAGTTCACATTAACAATGTTTTTTTATAAACAATTATTGGATTTACATTTATTGAGCATAGGCTGCATATGCAGTCTATGCTCAATAAATTTAAATCCATAAATCGACATTTACAGACGATCTTAAATTTGAACTTACGAACATTTTAGTCGTACGAAGTTTAGTGAAACGGGCCCCTGGTGTCTATTAGGAAAGATCTTATCTGCCATATATTTGTGGCTGTGACTGGAGAAATGGGGCTTATGGGTATATCGACCAGTGTAGATCCAGATCAGCCTGTTCATCCGCACAGTCTGATCTGGATCTGCACTGTCCGCCATTCAATCAATGAAACTCCCGTCATGCGTATATTAAGCCCTGTTCATGATACCTGATTTACACACATGTGTATACATACACACATAAGTATAACTACTCACATATGCAAATACGGGTCATCAACGCATTCTGTCTTCTTCGGACATACTAGTATGCATGAAGACGTATTGTTGCATTGAACATTTATTGAAACGTAGTTTTCTTTATTGACATTGTATGTAAATTATGTATGGAGTAAATTTGCATCGAGTCTGGAGGTAGTGCAAAAGTAAATTTACGTAGCATGCAAATTTGCATGCTATGCAAATTCGGATCATGAACACACACCGTAGTAAATACATGTAGTAACTAGAAAATGTGGTATGTCGGCGCCCTATAGGTGATTTGAAAATAAACAGACAGACGGACGGACGTACAATCAGTAGCGAGGGTAATTGTATTAATGTGGAAGGATGTATCGTTACTAAATAATTCATGTATTCAATATGAAGATATTAGCTGAAGACAAACCGTAAGTATAGGTGATTTGAGAATCTATTACAAAAACTTTCAAAAAAGTAAACAGCCAGATGGACGGATGTACGATCAGTAGCGAGAGTAATTGTATTAATTTGGCAGGATGTATTGTTACTAAGTAATGCATGTGTGCAATATGAAGATATTAGCTGAAAGCAAACAGAAATTATAGGTGATTGGAGAAACTCTTACAAAAACTTCAAAAAAATAAACAGACAGACAGACGGACCGACGTACGATCAGTAGCGAGGGTAATTGTATTAATGTAGAAGGATGTATAGTTAATACTACGTAATTCATGTGTGCAATATGAAGATATTAGTTGAAGGCAAGCAGAAATTATAGGAGAAACTGTTACAAAAACTTCAAAAAATAAACCGACGGACAGACAGACGGACAGACAGGGCGAAACCTATAGGGCACCAGCGGGGCCCTAATTAGGAGTTTCTTATTTATTCTGTCCTCTTCGGACATACTAGTATGCATGAAGACGTATTGTTGCATTGAACATTTATTGAAACGTAGTTTTCTTTATTGACAATACTATTTAAACAAAATCAAACTATACTACAAGTAGAACCAAACACACACAGTGCAACCAGATAAAACATTTTAATTTTACTGGAAAGTGGATACAACTTCACACGTTGATGAAAGTTAAGCACATATTTTCTAAGATTTCTAGCATCTATAATAGGTTATTCGCACGTTTTGTAAGGACATATAATTGAGTGTACAATTATCTTGAAATACGTTTTGTTTCTCTCGAGTTTTGTAAATGCGATAAAGAAACAAGCACGCATAGACCGTATTTCGTTATCTGATTTACGAACCTCGAGGGAAATAGTAACTTTAGCGGGAAATAATACACTCGCGTCCGTCGGCGTCCGTCGGCGTCCGTGCAAGCAACTCGTTCGCTACCCTCACTCGTTGCTTACGCGGAAGCCGACGCACAGTCGTGTATTATTTCTCGCTAATCAAAATGTACACTGGAATATCCTCTATATATCACACCTTAATATACGTCGACGTAACAAATATAATTAACACATGAAGATGACATATACGTGTAGTTGGTCAGACGAGATACATTGGACGAGATAAATCAGAATATATGAATACTTAGTACCTTCACGGGCCATGTGACTCAACCAATTTCATGCTGAGGATACGCCACTTTTTGTGTGGAAAATCGTCAATATTTTCTTAATGTGAGTTCAGAAATATATGTCGTGACCACCATTTGAAACTATGAATCTGGAAAATAATGCAGTCCTGGATGAGATTGCGCAGATACATAGGATGATCTGGATCAACACTCGTCAACAACACTAGAATGATCTGGATCAACACTCGTCAACAACACTAGAATGATCTGGATCAACACTCGTCAACAACACTAGAATGTTTTATTTGCACAAAAATCGTTGCTGCTTTCGCCCATGTTACAAGCAATAAGGCCAGTACTACACAATTTGGACCGAATTTCTATAAATAAATACCTAGCTAGGATCCCTCATTTGTTAAGGTGTTTGTGACCATGTGTATGGGAGGGAGAATGAGTGGTGCCGGAAATGAAATACCAAGTGTGAAGCCGATCGTTAATACATTAAAAAAAGAAACGCATTATTTGACAGTTAACTTGAATGAAAATATGAATGATGGGAAACATGCACATGATGTTTGAAGCCAATCGTTCCTACAGTAAATAATTTATAGGAGAATGGATTCAAATTAATAAGGTATTTGACCTATACCTTGTGCATGGCGAGAGCATGGGTGTGGTGGAGAATGAGCATATGAATGATAATAAACATGCACATGAAGTTTCAAGTCAATCGGTCATACAGTAAAGAAGTTATATGAGAATGAAGAAACACGCACGCATCTACTGGACGCAGAAGTTATTTAGCCATGACCATATTTGGTATAGTATTGTCATTTCACAATAAAATATAAAGAAATTTCACAAATATTCATTACTAGTACATGTACAGTGGGGTCAGCGTGTAAGTGCACACACGAACGAACACGACAGGTTGGTTCCAACCTGTCGTATTCGTTCGTGTGTGCACTTACACGCTGACCCCACTGTATAGCGAAAATGCCAAATTATACCAATCCATATTATCTCCCCTGCTTACTAGTTTCTCATAGCAACTACTTGAATATAACGCATGTCTTTGGAAATGTGAACAAATAAAATGATGCAATTGATTTATATATGTCATTTATACATGTCATTTATACATGTCATTTACTGAGCATGAAGCGAAAAACCGCACATTGTATATCTGAGACTTCATCTGAGACACAGTCACTTTAATTAAATAAATATATATATAGGCTATCGCATAGAGGCATAGCACTATGTATATTGATATTCCTTCAACATATCTGCCTCATTAATACAGCAGACCAATCGTGTCTGTATCAGTATGACAATGTGATCTTGGTATCCTGGTTTATGGTGTGTGTACAGTGGCGTCAGCGTGTAAGTGCACACACGAACGAACACGACAGGTTGGTTCCAACCTGTCGTGTTCGTTCGTGTGTGCACTTACACGCTGACCCCACTGTATGGTCGAGATTATACGGAGTCGCACAGGGGGCGTATACTTTTTATTAATTCGTTCCCACGAAATAACAATTCGTGAGAACGAATTTTTAATTCGTGGGAACGAATTGTTAAGTCGAGGGAACGAATTATTATTTCGTGTGAACGAATTGTTAATTCGAGGGAACGAATTGTTAATTCGAGGGAACGAATTGTTATTTCGTGGGAACGAATTGTTAATTCGACGGAACGAATTGTTAAATTGAGGGAATGAATTATTGTTCGTGGGAACGAATTAATAAAGAAAATGTATGTCCCCTGTGGAGCTCCGTAATATTCCTTCAACATATCTGCCTCATTAATAAAGCAGACCAATCGTGTCTGTATCAGTCTGACAATGTGCTGTTGGTATCCTGGTTTATGGTGTGTTTATGGTCGAGATTCTGATCGTGGCATGCCGGGGCTTTGTCATTTGTATTCATTGTATATCAGTCAGCAGCATCCGTGGGATAACGGGGGAAACATGTTGGATTGCTGCCTGTGAGGTTGTTTTACACCGCCGCCTGCGCTAATCTTGCCAATTATTGTCAATTGTTTTAGTTCAAAATACTTGTATACAGGGGGATGGGCGTACGATTGGTACATGGGTACCTTATGTGAGACAAAAAGGTGCACGAGTCTCAAAATGGTGGCGCCCAGTGACAGCAGCACCACGAGGTTGGTGGTACATTTTGTATTTATTTTCACAGCTACATTAAACTTTGAGCAAATACATATAGGTGAGGGGGGTTGCGGTATGTGTCCCCGATAAACGACTACTAACGTCTTCACTGAGGCATCATTCAGTAATGTATACCTTCAACATGGGTCCTCGTGTTGTTGACTTTCAAATCGACCGTCAACTCGACTCAAAACGCAAGTACGTTTTCATGAACAGCAAAATAGTCACCCTCCCCATATGTTTGTATTTGATGAAATTCAATCAAATATTTTTATTATTTTTTTAACTAGAGGGTGGAAACACGAAACATGGCTATAGAGCTTGTCAACGATGTAGCTAACAAAATCAAAGTTAGATTTTGAAAACAGTTTCACAAATTCCTAAAATGTATTTATAAATGTGATTATATGCCCCGTATTATAGGCACATGATTCTTTTCTCAATAAAATCAATATTTAATAGAATTTTATCAAATAAAACTAATTGGGGACGGTGACTTTTTTGTTGTTGATGCATTTTATTTTAATTCTCTATCGTAGATTTAATGTGCTTAGTAGCCAAAAGTATGTTTGTAGAAAAACGGGTATTGAATGTCGTTCAGAATTGACAGGAACAGCGGATAAATACAATTTGATCCAGGTTTGAGTGAGCTCGGCTTCTATGCTAGGGTGACACATTAAGCAGATGTATCAATTGTATAGGGATGGGCCGTGGCCTAGTGTAATGCATGTGCCAAATTTGAAACAAGTTGGACAAGTTGTTAGAAAGACAATGGTCAAGTGACACTACTTACTGATCCACCATCGTATATGGCATACTGGACTTCAATATCCGCGGTTGTGAGTTCAATCCTCAAGATAGGTGTACAAAATGCGTAGTATTTCAATCCCACTTGTCTGTCATTGAGACTTTAAAACTGTGGTCCTTAGCTGATGATAGGACGTTAAACCCAATCACTTTCACTTTCACCATTTTATCAATGTTCTGCAGATATTCACTCAAAGAGTTTCATATTTGACGTGTATCTACTGTACGAGTACACTATAGGAATGAATGGCCTTTTTGTGGAATGTATCGGGGTATAAACTTGGAAAAGTCGCGGGAATACTGGACGAAGGCCGGAAGGCCTCGTCCAGTATTCCCGCGACTTTTCCAAGTTTATATCCCCGATAAATTCAACAACAAATGCCATTCATTCCTTATAATTCCAGCATTTTGAAATAAATTCATCAAGAAAATGTGTTTATTTTGACAGACGGCAGCCATTTGTTTACTACATTGACAGCACTGACAGCGCACCTGTAGAAAGTAGTTCGGCGTGGGAGTTTACTGGGATATCAATTTTGGACAGAGACTTGCTACGGGCCAATCAAATGTTAGGGAATTGTGTAAATATTTTTGTGCTGGAATTATAGGTGTTTGAACAGATAGTCATTACTTTGATGTCATATTGGTATTTTGGTGGATTTGGGTGGATTTCGTTGTTTTGGCGTCATTTGCATAGTTTTGTGCAACTACTAATGCTCAAACATTACACACGACAGACATTGCCAATTATCTCAAAATAGCCAAAGGAAAGAAAGCGTTTTCTATATTTAGCTAATACAATTTCCAACAGGCGTTGGTTTCAGACCAATTATATCATTACATTTCAAGCACAAATTAAACTCCAAATTAGGGTAATATCGATTCATGAGACATAGATAGAATCGATAGAATACATGGACTGCATTTATTTATTCCTACATTTAAAACATTAATAGCCATACAATTACGCGACTTTCTATCGAGCCCTTTGCCCACGTGTAGTGGTTGCGTTTTGAGCCATTTGATTGCGTAACGAAAAATGTAATTAAATTATTTTGACACGTCATTTTCCCGTTAGCAGCATATCAAGAAAAACAAACAGAAGAAGGTTCACATTGGCTACCCTGCTTCACTCGCTACTGTAGTATTTTTCGAGCAAGAGGTGATATATCGTTAGTCCATGTACGGACGTGCGTACGTGCGTGTGTACGTACGGACGTTAGTAACAGCTTTCATTTTTCAATAACTCATGAACCGCTTCACTGGTTTTGATAATATTTGGCCACAATGTGTGTCTAGGGATGGTGCTTTGTTTTGCATACGACCCACGTTTACCGATGCCAGTTCTTGTTAATCTTGGCAGGGCATTGTAAATGGAGATTAGTTTAATAATGGGAGTGATAGTAAATATTAAAGTAATGCGAGGCAACTGGATACCTATACGATTAGAAACATACATTCACACGTTGCACAGTCGGATCAGCGCCAGTCATGTTAGCCACGGACAGACAGACAGACAGACGTACGGACGGACGGTCCGTCCTTGGACGGACGGACGGACGGAAGGACAGACAGACAGACAGACAGACAGACAGACAGACAAGACAAGACAGACAGACAGATAGACATACGGACGGACGGACGGACGGACAGGCAGGCAGGCAGGCAGGCAAGCAGTGGTGACGGACGGACGGACGGACGGACGGACAGACAGACAGACAGACAGACAGACAGACAGACAGACAGACAGACACAGACAGACAGACAGACATACGGACGGACGGACGGACGGGCGGACAGACAGACAGGCAGGCAGGCAAGCAGTGACGGCAGGCAGGCAGACAGGCAGAGAGTGGGAGAGAGGGGAGGCCTGGTTAAAAAAGTGAAGACTAGCATGTTACACTGGTAATAACACGCAATACACGTTTTGTAATAGAGCGTCCGATATGTTGTAAGATTCAAGGAACTACATCGATGTCTGCAAGCCATTAAACATGTTGATAACAACAATGGACCATCTTGAGACAAGTTGCGTCAATTATAAAAAATATATACACACATTATGTATGTTAGCTGCACGTTTTCCGCTTTAAAAGACTACACCACTAGTTTTTCTGTCAATAAAACATGGTTTGGCAGCATTTTAGAATCAATTCCAATGGAAATGATTCTAAAGTGCTGTCAAAACATATTTTTGATGAGAAAAATAAAAAATAAACTAATGACAAAATTTAATTCAGCATTTAAATTGTTAATATGTGCATTACACCGGATTCAACAGGAGTACGAAACCAACATACATGTACATGCCAACACTATTGGATGATGAACAAATGTATGTATATCTATCAAACTGGTTAGGATGAAAAGTGAAAGTGAATGGACTTAACTTCCCAGCCACCAATAAGGTCATATAGAGACGGGACTTCGTAGTCAACGGTATATATTTGCAGAATAACATTTCCATTTCGTGCACTAAAATGATAGCAATAATCTGCAGGATGTTGACGTTCATTCTACGCCACATTGCATTTGACAATTGTTTACACGAGTATTCATGTTTTGATCATGTACGGGCCACCACTCACCATAGTTTACGTCATAGTGGAGGTGTATGTGTGTTTGTGAAAAACACGCTAGTGACAGCGCTATCAGATAAGCGGGTTTTCCAAAATTCCAGTAACTGTGTTTTGTTATATCTGAGTACAGCCCATATTTATAATAGAGATATAATATTATGATTTACTTACATATTACATGAAGGCTCGTCAATATACAGTGATTGTGAGGAAAATAATGGAGTGAAGCAGCTGGAAACATATTTGATCGATGTACGTGCACAATATCCTGACTGTTCATTGTTTATTGCCGGAGACTGTAATTCCAGACATAAGGACATGCTAGATTATATACCAGATGACACATCAAGATTCATGTACAAGTCATACAAGCTTTAACTGCACTGATTCTAAGTCTGAAACATTTTATGCGAGTTTTTCAGATAGCATAAGACGTCAGCGCGAGGATCTATCGAATTTGATAAACACATATACAGGAGTTACGGCCCTTGTTAAAATGTATCAGTCGGCTGATGAGTGTATGAAATCAAGTAATACAGGTAAGCGCACTGTTGACGTCACAGAACATGCCGAACCGTGGGACGCGGAGTGCGATTCTCTGAAGGTTCATAAATACTAATTACTGAGAAAATTCCGTATCTCAAATCAAAACACAGACCTTACTGCCTATATAAATTTCCGAAACATGTTTAAAAATCTTTGCGAAACTAAACGATTAAAATATAAGTCGGATCAACGTCAGAAACTTGTAAACGCGAGAAATAACCCTACACAATACTGGAAAACCATTAAAACGTCACCTGTACGAAATCAGTCAATTACAGCACATGATTGGTTTGAATATGTTGAACCACCAGAAACTATGGAAACGGATTCACGGGATGTAGCTGCAGCTAATAATACAGAAGTTCTGAATGCTCCATTTACTGATCAGGAGGTGATTTCTTCTATCTCTAAATTAAAATCTAAGAAATCGGCAGGCCCTGATGGTCTAGGAATTGACCTCTTTGAACAAACATTCAGTATCATTTGCACCATTTAGTATTCTCTAACCAACATGTTATTTAATAGCATGTTGGTTAGAGAATACTAAATGGTGCAAATTGTGGCTCCTGTATTAACTCACATAGTAAATACCATTTTTGAATCCGGAATATTTCCAAAGTGTTGGGGTCACTCAATTATTTGTCCGATACACAAACACGGTTCTTATGATAATCCTAGCAATTATCGTGGGATATCTCTTATTAATGCAATGAATACAATATTTGCTTCATCATTCAACTCTCGCTTAACCCACTCGAGCACGATATAATTGATGATCTTACAGCCGGTTTTCGATCTGGATATTCCACAATAAACAACATGTTTACTTTACAGGCAATGGTTCAGAAATATTTATAGAAAAAGGGAAGGAGATGTTATTGTTTGTTTGTGTAGCATTTGACAGGATAAGACATGAAAAAAATATGGAAAAGTCTAATATTAAAGGGAATAGGCGGAAAATACTTACGGGTTCTACAATCAATTTACAATAACCTAGCAGCATTTGCTTATTTTCCATGTCAAATTGGTACGAGACAAGGGTGTGTTAGCAGCCCTCTACCTTTTTCCCTATTTATCAATGATCTTTCGACACTTTTAAGGGAACGCTGTGGGTCTGGCATATTTGTGACTAATAATATACCCGATATTCTTTGTCCTATGTTCGCTGATGATATAGCAAGTGGTGCAGAAACAGCTGCAAAACTACAACAACAAATTAATATAATTGAACTATTCTGTCAACAAACGGAAATGCAGGTCAATACAGACAAACGTAAGGTAATGGTCTTTAGTAACGGCGGAATACTATAACTTATGAAATTTGGACTTACCAAGAGAGGCAATTACAAACTATTGCTTTTTATAAATACTTGGGACTGTTATTTACTCCTAAATTGATATGGACACGTGCTAAAGATACCTTAACAGCACAAGCAAGGAAATCGATCATGGAAATACACGGATATCAACGGCATTTTGGATACTTCGAGTATCGCGATATTTTTTAATTGTTTGATACCATGGTTACACCCATCCTTTGCTACGGGGCTGAATGATGGGGTTATGAATTATCTGAACAAATAGAGTCAGTACAGAAAAGCTTTTGTAAATCATTTTTGGGTGTATTTAGAACTTTAAATTATTCTATGGCACTAGGAGATTGTGGTAGATATCCTCTTTGTATCACATACTTTTCCAAATGCATATCGTACTGGTGTCGTCTTATACAAATGCCAAACCATCGGTATCCTAGAAATTGTTACTGGATGTTAAAAGCGCATGATAAATTGGGTCACCCAGAAATCTTTTATATAAATACGGTTTTGTACTATGTTTCTATACCAATTTAAACAGCGTGTTCTTGATTGTTGTAAACAAATTGGTATAGCGATATCGACACCAGTGCTAAATGTATTCACTACAAACATTTTAAAACCCTTCTAAATGCAGAAAAATACATCATATATTTATTGCGATGGCAAAGTTCTAATCACAAACTTAACATAGTGTAAATTATACGACGACATTAGATTGATACACTTACCAGAACATATGTATTCCATCAAGTCTTTGGACAACTTTCGCAGGCTTATGGGTTCCAGTAACTATGAACCGATATACACAATTTCCGATTACATTTACCATTTGTTAAACAGTGTAATTCTATTAGATACTCACTGTTATGTGTTCGATTGTACATGTTATGGGTCGGACGACTACATCAACAGAATAAAAATGATTGTGTTATATTGTATTGTTATACACTGTATATGTATTGTTATTACGATCTATATTGCCTGCTATAAGCATGTCGAGAGTTTCATTGATAGAATGACGCACAGTGCAGGGGCCCGTTTCACTAAACTTCGTACGATTAAGAAGTTCGTAAGAGCAAATTTAGGATCGTCTGGAAATTTCAATGGATGGATTTACATGTCTTGAGCATAGCTGCATATGCAGCCTATGCTCAATAAATGTAAATCCAATAATTGTTTACAAGAAAACATTGTTAATGTGATATTTACAGGCTATCATAATTTTGCACTTACGAACATTTAAGTCGTACGAAGTTTAGTGAAACGGGCCCCTGATCTGTGCATTCTCATCTGGATCTACACTTGTCGCAAAGCCCATAGGCCTCATTTCTCCAGTCACAGCCACACATTAGAACAAACTTGTATGTATACATCTGGGATGTGGAATACGGAAATGCGAAATATGTGGCTGTGACTGGAGATATGGGGCTTATGGGTTTTGCTACCAGTGTAGATCCAGATCAGCCTGTGCATCCGCACAGTCTGATCAGGATCTGCACTGGTCACTTTCCATCAAAGAACTACCTCATTCTTCTAGCAAGCAACACTGATCGGTAGCAGGCTACAGGAGTGTGCTATTTGATCAGGAGCTACGCTGGTTAGAAATCCCATAAGCCTCATTTCTCCAGTCACAGCCACATATTAGAACAAACATGAATGTATACATCTGGGAAGTGAAATACGGAAATGCCATTGCGACCAATGTGTCTCAAAATAAGCCTATGAAGTCACGAAGTCACTGTTTATTCCGTTTGTAATTACTTCTGAAGAAGCTAGAACATTGTTATGTCGCAGACTTATCCTTAATTATTACTATTATCAGGGGCGGATCCAGGATTTAGAAGGGGCGTGTATTCTCAATTGTAAATGAGACAATCAATTTCTAGAATCTGTCGGGAGCGCATGTGTATGCGAATAGTTCAAGTGGGATCAGATAACTACGGAAGCCCATTAGGGCCACTTCACTTTCTTTTAATTTCCATTTATTCAAGAAGTTTTCTTGAATTTTCAAGTTCTTTTCTTGAATGTTCAAGATCTTTTCTTTAATGTTCAAGAAAAGAACTTGAAAATTCAAGAAAAGAACTTGAAACTTCAAAAAACATCTTGAAAATTCAAGAAAACATCTCGAAAATTCAAGATCTCGAAAATTCAAGAAAAGATAAAAAAAAAAAAAAGTGAAGTGGCCCTAATGGGCTTCCGTAGATAACGTTAACTCATTGACATTATATTTGTTTATTCAATATTGGTACGGGCACCTCGCTTCCTGTGAAACGTTTGATAATCGGAAAGTTGAATGGTGCATGTTGTGTCCATTTTACCCATTCCGTGCAGAATACCCACATATCGATATATGGGTATAACAATTTATCGATATTTCTAGATTTGTTCTCATTTCTCATCAAAAGTATATGTTGTTACCAGTAGCATGCAGTAGAACCGTCTCGACGCGATGGTTCAACTGAGTGATAGCAACATATATGCTGGATGAGAAATAAGAATGAACATCAAGATGTACGTACAACGTGGGTTAAAATCTAAACTCGGCAAATTTTAGAGGGGGCGTGTGTCGGACACTTACCCGTCTGGATAGGCGCCTGATTATTGTGCGCAATTCCTACTACTTTAGGAGTAATTGAGAGTTTGGAATTGATATGTGATTATGATACACAACTGTCGGGTCATGAACTCCTAATATGTATACGGAGTCCGGCAATGTTAATGGTTAAGCCTGAGCTTCGTGCAGATCTATATACAGTGAAACCTCTCTAAACCGAACACCCTGGGAGGTCCCCAGGGTGTCCGGTTTAGAGATGTTCCACTGTAAATCAGGCATACGACCATTACGTATTGTATGTGTGTGTTTTGCAATCATGAACATACAGTATCAACTGAGATAAATGACTAACAATCCCATAAAAATTAGATCACAGATGTGTTCATGGTGTCCGGTTTAGAGGGGTTCCACTGTATATTGATGTCTATCATAGACTTTAGTAGGTACGTAGGTACGTATATCCCTAACGGTCTATTCTCACAATGACGTAGAGAGACCCTACGATGTGTGCAAACGGTGATAAGTCATTCTGTCAGTCGGATTCTGTTTAAGCCCCTGCATTCATGATCTTGGTAAGTCTATTGAAAGTAGTACACGCAGAGGTACAACGAATGATCATCATCCGCACTGGTTGCACATGCCGCAATGTGGCTGTGACTGGAGAAATGGGGCTTATCGGTTCTGCGATCAATGTAGGTCCATATCAGACTGCTCATCCGCACAGTTTATTCAGAATCTGCATTCGGTCAGTGTAACACCTGCCATGGATCTAACAAGCTGATCTTTCTCAGGCTACGTGAGTATAAGGACAATTTCTCCTGCCACAGTTTGACCATCCGGCGGCCCAGTGGTGTCTAGTGTGTCGTTGATTCCCGTGACGTACCGTCTCGTTATCCGGAATTACGTATAGCCGATAATTCCAAGACGGGCACCTGATTAATGGGACATTAAGAGCCAGACTGTCATCAAGCATAACTATACATAATCGCTGTGTCATCGTAAAACACGCAACTCTGGTACACAGCCACCTGCGGTAATTGTGACAAACGGATCAACGTTTCTGAACATCTGTACGCAAAGCCAACTCGCAATCAAGCAAGTTGATTGTCTGAGCCTGAGCTGTGGCACAGCTCAGGCTCAGTCAATCAAGCTGCTTGACTTCAAGCACAATATTCAAGTATTCTGAAATGAAGAAATTGAGAAAATTGGCAAGATTAGCGCAGGCGGCTGTGTATATGTATGAGTATCGAGGGACCAGTATATCATGTGTACGTACGTGTGTACGTACACGTAAGTACATGTGTTCGTAAGTACATGGAACTCACTGACGTAATTCGATGTGTTGCTGACATAAAACATGAGCTTCAGTTAGTAAATGTAACTCTATCTCGATATGTTCGGCGTTGTGCCTTCATGAGCAAGAAAACATATAGTCTATACATGTGCATGTTACTGGCGACCACACAACTGTAGACTGTAATATTTCTTCGGCCTTGCTAATGAAGGTCCAAAGCCGAGTATACCAAGTGTCAATTGATATGACAATGCTGTACCACCACCATCATTAAATAGATGTATAATGAGATATTAGTCAGTAAGAACATGTACTGCTATATATTGGATAGAGTCCGTCTTATGTGATACATCAAAGTCTCAACGACCACACATATACTCGTACATAATTTCGCATAATATGGACCCATGCAAATGAAAAAAGGAAAGTTACCACAGTGTCCCCGATAGTTGCGAACAATAACTCTTGCAATGTACTCCCGTAACGTCCGTAGGATACGGACGGTACGGGAGTATATTTCAAGAGTTACTGTTCGCAACTATGCATCAGAATGAGTGCAACGGCATATGTCTGCCAGTGGTCACTGCCACGAACCATGCATTTTCTATTGACGCTTGCTTGCGGAAAAGTAAATCAATGCACCTACGATATTTCAATGAAATTTAGCTGATTCCGATGTGACAACAACCAAAATTGCATTGTTTAGAGAAATTCCACTGAATTAAATAGAAAACTCAACCTAAGATATGCATATGTGCTCTGCAATCATGTACAGACATTATCATCAGAGGTAAATGACAGAGAAACTGATCAAAGTTGAACACATTGAGCTTGTCTGTGTGCCCGGTGTAGAGATGACCTACTGAATGATCGGCTACAGAAAGAAGTACAAGTGTACCCAGTCGACAGATTTCCAAACTCTTTGTCAAATTAAACACATAATAAATTGTCAATTATGCAAAGGACTTCAGACTGCTGTCGATTTATTCGTTACGTTTTATGTGCAGTTGCCGGGAACCACAGATTAAGCGCCACGTACATGATGAATGTCAGAATGTTATCAATATTTTGGAAATCAACAGTTTTATGGGATAATTTCCAAGTGTATTACTCAGTCACTCGTCAAATCAATGTAATGCATCACGACCGGAGATATAACATCACATGGTCGTTGATCTAATAAACAAACAATCCTGTTTCAATTATATCACGGATTGTGTTTGTCGATTTTTGTAAAAAATACCAAATTGCAACTTGCATTGTCATCGTTACGAATTTCCCTTCTTGTACGTGTCCTGCAGAACGTCTCTGAATTGGACATCCGGAATAAATGTGTGCGTTAGTTGTCATTACTGAAGATAATGCCTGTTCATGATTACAAATCAGACAACAGATTTACAATAGTCATATGTTAGTTGCAAACAGTAACTCTTGCAATCTACTCCCGTACCGTTCCGGACGGTACGTGAGTAGATTGCAGGAGTTACTGTTCGCAACTAGTCATATGTCAGCTTTACATTGTATAGGTACTGTGGCTCAGATGAGGTTGGAAAGTGGGGTATTTAGTTAGGAAAAAACATTTAACTGAAGATTGTTATTGGTTTCCTGAATATATGTGCCCTGTGAGTGATCTGGGAATGTAAAATAAAATATGAAAAAAAAACAAAACAATATTTTATTATCAAAAAATAACTAGCGCTATTAGTAACGCTAGTTTTGCTGAATATAGAATTCATATTTCCCACTGATGAGATATCTGAGCATTTCTCCCATCAATTTAAAAATAAATGTTGATGTGTAAACTTTTCAATCTGATGCACAGCCTATGTTAGAGTACACGTTACCCATAGGTAAAGCCATATTTACTCGCACAGTAGGTGAGTAGACACCAGGGATACTACACTCAGGTCACTGCTTACCTGTTACTGGATTTGATAGCTAATAGCAGAGTACATTAGTTGGTATATATGGTATGTGTTGTGTGGTTTGCCTGGTAAATGTGATACACTGTGCTATTTACTGTATATGAGGTTATTTATAATGGTGGTTGATGTTGTTAAAAGCACAGGCACAAACCTGTCCAGAAAAGTGACTTATCCCGTCAACACAGTGCGTATGTGCCGTGAAACACGGTGCCGTGAAACATTTTTGATATCCAGTCAATACTATTTTTGCATTTTACAGCCATTTGTAGGTGTTGACGGGATAAATAGAATAGTAGGTTAGTGCCGTGAATGGGAAAACATATCTGGCGCGGCACGGAAACGGGATGTGCTCGGCAGAGCCTGAGCCTTGCCAGATATGTTTTCCCATTCACGGCACTAACCTACTATTCTCTATATATCTTACAGTTTGGTGCAATGTAATTGATAGGATTCCGTTCTCGTGTTTCTACATGTGATTAGCTACATTATATCCTGTGTTCTACTTCATATTTCAAACGGCAGAACATGTGAAACTGGCTGATGGCTGGAACACACAAAGATGGCCGACTTGGCCGCTCCGTGTGCCGTATAGGATACAGTAATGAGGCAGTATTCACATATATGTTATACATATAATAATTCCAGCACAAAAATATTTACACAATTCCCTAACATTTGATTGGCCCGTAGCAAGTCTCTGTCCAAAATGTATATCCCAGTAAACTCCCACGCCGAACTACTTGTGAGGCGCAGTTAAAATAATTCTTAAGAAAACGGAAAATAAACACATTTTTTTTTCGAAAATTGAAATTTTTTATCGCTTCGTCCAGTATTCCAGCGACTTTTCCAAGTTTATACCCCGATAAATTCCACAAAAAAGGCCATTCATTCCTATATCATCGTTGAATTAAATGATGAACAGGTCCTTAATGTACTAGCATTACAGTGTTAATATGGATATTATATAGAAATTTGCAATGCTGACCACACAATTGTAATGTATCTTGTAATAAAGCTTTTGAAGCATTTCAAAAAAGTTTATATGTTGTCTTATCTGCAGCGAGGCGGTAGTCAGTGGTAACATTGGGAATTGCGTCACTGCTCGCGTGTTTTTAGATATAGCGGAGAAAGAATTGCGTCACTGCAAGTGGGATTTTCAGTTACTGTCAAGTTAAACTGAGCATGGACTTAATATGCCAACGAGATATTTAACCGACAAACGCATGTTTATGACCAAGAACAAGTTGCGACTTTATTCATACAATATCCAGTGATATATCTCAAGTGGTTTTGTGAAATGCTTATTTTGAGGTACCATCTGAGACACAGTCATGTTATCATGTCTAAGCTTTATAGAGAATAGTAGGTTAGTGCCGTGAATGGGGAAAACTATCCGGCAAGGCTCAAGAATTTCTTTATTTCTCATCAGAAGTATATGTTGTGACCACTCATTTGAACCGTCTCGCCGAGACGGTTCAAATGAGTGGTCACAACATATAATTTGGTTCAGAAATAAGGAAAATTAATAGAGAATAGTAGGTTAGTGCCGTGAATGGGAAAAAATATCTGGCAAGGCTCAGGAAACGGGATGGGTGAGGCTCTGCCGAGCACATCCCGTTTCCGTGCCGCGCCAGATATGTTTTCCCATTCACGGTACTAACCTACTATTCTATTTATCCCGTCAACACCTACAAATGGCTGTAAAATGCAAAAATAGTATTGACTGGATATCAAAAATGTTTCACGGCACCGTGTTTCACGGCACATACGCACTGTGTTGACGGGATAAATAGAGGTTCCACTCTATCCTAATTGCGAGAAACATCATATACGTGATGCAAAAATGTTGTACCAGCCGACGTTGAATTTCACATGGTCACAAATACAAGATGGTCGCCAAATTTCAAACCTGGCGACAAAGGTAATTTTATTTTCTGCCCATGCACCAAAAATACAAAGCTACACCATAAATCGGTTTAGTCAAATATTCGAGAGGGAATATATGGTGGCTCGTTAGGCAGATTATAACCCTGCGTTACAGACAGGAAATTCGAGTGATAATCTGCCATAAACCGGACATGTGTAAAACATATTCAATTGAACTTTGCAAAAACTAAATAGGTAACTACGTATAGCTAGTAGAATCGCGTCCATTGTCTTTGCTACCACAAGTAGCCACACCTGTGCACTGGGAGAATTACAATACAGTGGAACCTCTCTAAACCGGACACCCTGGGAGGTCCCCAGGTTGTCCGGTTTAGAGAGGTTCCACTGTAATTAAGCACTAAATGAACACGTGTTGTCATTTTCAACAATCAACAGATACGACAATGAAATATATGACAGTGAAGAAATATATGACAGTGAAACGCATCTAATTGAAACACAATAGTATGGCGCCCCATGTGTCCGGTTTAGAGAGGTCCCACTGTATTGCCAATAGTAATACCTGAACGTTTTAAAACGTAGAATACCGAAAACGCAAATTGCCGTCTGCTGTTCTTTCTCAACAAGACATCAGTAACACTGATGGATGTACCCCTCAAACACTTTAACCCTTAACCCTTTGCAACCAATCCAACCATCACACAAATAATTTCAGACTGGTCCATTTATGAAAATGGTGTATTTTTTGTACTCAAAAATATGAAAATTACTTTCAAAAAGTGCAGATCCTGATGAGACGGCTCGTCACGAGCCGGCTCATCTGGGTCTGCACTGTTTGCATAAACCGCTATAGCGGGCTTTCGGGTTCAAAGGGTTAACGCATTTGATATCCACCATGAGCACAGGGGCCGCACATGTATAGTATCAGTAGACTGGTAATATTGATGATGACATATAAGCATATAACGTTTGAAGCCAATCCAACATACGGTAACTGAGATAGTACGTGACTAAAACGTGTAACGCCAAAACTTTAACGCAACTTTCTAAGTCGTTTCACCTTGACCTTGAGCATAGGGGTCGCATGGGTGAGATATAGAATGAAAATACTGATGATGACAAATAAGCATATGCCGTTTCAAGCCAATCCGACTTACGGTAAGAAAGATAGTAGATACTCGAAGACGTTAATGCAAATATCGGACAGACAGACGAACAGACGAAAAATGCGGCTATATGTACCCGGGAAATATATTTGATGTACAAAGCTAAAGCATGTTTAGGGCACACATTAGAAGCATTATAATTGGAAGTGATTCCAACGTGTTGTCAAAAGAGATTTCTTTTTCATGAGAAAGAAATGGAAAATAAGCAGCAGACGACAAAATTTAAATCGGCATTGAAAGGGTTAAATATTCGACTCCGTTCACCACTCTCGGTCATCTTCCACCACATCATTGCTAATTATATCAAATTATACTTACGGTTGTCATAGCAATCCACAATCAACTCATACGTGTACACGTATCCCTAAAATAGAAGGTTTCCATCAAAACGCACGGCCACTTAATTCCTCATTTATCACGATAATCCCATTTCCAATCATTCCTGCCTCGACGTCATGTGAACGCTTTCAGTTTCTGTCATTTGAAGGCTTGTTCTACAAGTCTCTCGCAGGCTGACATTGATTTTACAGGCGAGTTACTGCGTATGGTCTGTCACATCTTCCGCAAGTAATGCACAAAGATTACAGTTACCTGTTGCAACTGTTTAACCCTTACTACGCTGAATTAAATGTTGTCGTCTGCTGGAAATGTTTTATTTTCAATATTTCTCGACAAAAAACTGGTTTTGACAGCACATGAGAATCGTCTCCAGTGGAGACGATTCTCATGTGCTGTCAAAACCAGTTTTTTGTTAAGAATTAAAGCAAAAATGAAAAACAGCAGACGGCAATTTCCGTCAATTTCCGTTAATGTTGATAATACTGGGCCATTATTGGATTCTCCTGTGTTACACTACCGTCTGCGCTAATCTCGCCAATATCTGTCACTTTCTTTATTAAGTATTTGACTATTGCGCTTGAACGCAAGCAGCTTGATTGTGAGTTGGCATTTGCCAATAGGTGTTCAGAGACGTTGACAATCTGGGTAAGATTAACGCAGGTGGCAGTGTAATCGTTCTGTACACACACTACTTACCTTATAGCGCCAACATTTTCAAGCACCGTGGATCTATATGAGGCGGCTCGTAATTAGCGGATTATTTACATTGGTCACAAATACTGTAATCACATTTTCTCACGACCAGTCGAAAAACTAATATAATGAAATTGATCTGAACGTATTATATACGCCCCTGGATAACATTATTTAAGGAGTGAGCGATACTCACCTGTCAATAAAAATTACCGCATTTTCCGAAGCTCCGACATATGTTCAATCCGTGACTACGGCAAACAAATAATCACATTACATGTCATACCAATTATATAAACCACGTATGTATTCACGTACTTACAATGTAACGACAATCACAATGAAAATGTGTAAAATATTAACGGTACATGCCCACTCAGTAGGCACAAAATGTTATTTTTACATTTTGTGCCTACTGAGTGGGCATGTACCTTTAACATTTTAAAGAAACACGGTTATCGCCCCTGATATCAGTTTGGAAAATTACGTCTGATATAAAATGTATACTAATGCCATATACGTGGGGTAATGGTGAATGAATGTTTATTTTGCCAGACAATGTCTCAGCTGATGTCTCTGATATAAAGAACAGTTTGTGCCTACTGAGTGGGCATGTACCTTAAACCCTTACTGCGCTGAATTAAATGCTGTCGTCTGCTGGAAATGTTTTATTTTCAATATTTCTCGACAAAAACCTGGTTTTGACAGCACATGAGAATCGTCTCCAGCACATGAGAATCGTCTCCAGTGGAGACGATTCTCTTGTGCTGTCAAAACCAGTTTTTTGTTACGAATTAAAGCAAAAATGAAAAACAGCAGACGGCAATGTGTACATCTCATGAAACTTATGCACATACATAAAGGATTATTATATATAGTTTATTCAACTACCATTTTGAAATACCGGATTTATTTCCCGAGACATCTGGAAATCCGATAAAGAGACAAGTGCGGAGCACGAGTTTTTTTGTCGGATTTACAGATGTCAAAGGAAATAAATCCAGTGCAAGTTGCTCTTAGACCAGCTTATAACGTTCAACTTGTCAACATTTTGACGTTAGCGTATGAATTTATTCTTCGCCGGAAATGAAGTCAAAACGTGACGTCACTTACAGTGGCGTCAGCGTGTAAGTGCACACACGAACGAACACGACAGGTTGGTTCCAACCTGTCGTGTTCGTTCGTGTGTGCACTTACACGCTGACCCCATCGTACACCTCGCGAACGTCTAGGAGGAAATATTTCCTTCAAGGAAATAAATCTCTCGAGAATCACGGTAAACTCAGTGGGCAGCATGTAACCACACCAACAACTGTATTGACTAATATTGATAGTATATTGACAACGTTGTAAGCTGGTCTAAGAGCAAATTTGAAATTTTTCGAAAATGGAGATGTTTGTTGTTTTTTAATATGTAAGTTACATGCAAGAAGTGCAGATCCTGATGAGACGGCTCGTCACGAGCCGGCTCATCTGGAGCTACACGTTTTGCCAATACCACTATACAGGCCTGTTATGTGGTGTTGAAAGGGTTAACCCATATGTCCGCTGTTTCGAGCCATTCGTACATGATATGTCCTCATTATAATTTGGATAAAGTGAACAGTATGGTCGAATCAAAAACATTATATTTATATTGTATTTTAAATGTATAATACCACCAGTTTTCAATAAGCATACCTTCGATTCATTTTTGTCGCGCCTGCTTTAGCAGAAGGCGTGACTATAGTCGCCGCATTTTCCGTCTTCGTCGTCGTCTATCGCGTAGTCGTTGTCATACTGGTCAACAAATGTTAAAAAGTTTGTACTTGTAATATTAATTGATGGATTGCATCAATATTTTGACACTTAGAACATGTAAGCATTTGTAACACACTCATGCCGCCATTAACATCACCTTGACCTTTTTGACCTTCACATTTTTGCGGGAACACTTTGACATTTGTTTGCGTCAAAAAGTTTATACAATTTTCTTCAACATCAATTTTCTTCAACATCTTATAACTTTACTATTACTTAACGGATTGCTTCAATATTTGAACACTTGATACATGTAAGTATTTGGAATACAAGCATGCCCCCATTAACATGACTTTGACCTTTTGACCTTCACATGGTTGTTAAAACATTTAGCCGTTTTTTACGTCAACATGTTTGTACAAGTTTCTTCATCATCATATGACTTTAAGATTACTTCATGGATTTCTTCAATATTTGGACACTTGATACATGTGAGCAGTTGGAACATAATCATGCCGCTATGAACATGATATCGACCTTATTTCAGGTTGTTGTGGAAACACTTGGATATTTATATCAAAATATTTATGTCAAAAAAGTTTGTACAAGTTTGACCTGTTTCGTGTTTAAAGCATCTGACGGTTTGTGTGATGCTTACTTTAGCACATGCCCATGATCATGTTACGATCAAATGCTTCGGCAGGCGCGACACCGCTTCCGTGACGGAATTCGAAACAAAGGGGCGCTTGAGAATGCGTAGATTGTCATTTTGTGTCCAGTATCACATACAAAATGGTTTACAGCACTTTCGAATTGGAAATGATTCTAAAGTGTTGTCACTCCCTATTTCTAATCAGAAAAATGGAAAATAAAAAATTAACAGCAGGCTGATCGCATTGTAAGGGTTACATTTCACTTTACATGGTCAATAGATGCAATTCAGGAAGTGAGATAACGAGGCGCTTATCAACCAATAATTGGCAGCTGAAAATACATACATGTACACGCATACATGATGTTGGTGCTGTTTTTATGGCTGTGACTGGAGAAATGGGGCTTCTGGGACTCCTGTAGCCGATTTCATCAAAGCGCAAAGTATACTTTGAGGGAGTAATCATTTATTTTTCCCGAAATGCATTATTTCATATAGAACTAATGACTGCATATATTTGATGATTAAAAGTGTTCAGAATTATTATACTGAATGTATTACATTATCACAGCCAAAATGGCTGTGATAATGTAATAAATTCAGTAAAATAAAAATTAATAAATTTATTCTTAAATTGAAAATTTCTCCCTCAAAATATACTTTGCTATGTTGGTGAAATAGGCTACTGATCAAATAACGCACTCCTGGTGCCTGATAACGATCGATATTGCTTGTTAGAAGCATGACAGGTGTTTCATTGATAAAATGGCGAACAGTGCAGATCCAGATCAGAATGTGCGGATGCACAGGCTGATCTGGATCTACACTGGTCGCAAAACCCATAAGCCCCATTTCTCCCATTACAACCACATTTAAGACAAATATGGGTGGTTGCAATGTAATAATGCAGTTTACGAAAATCACAAGATACTAGTGTAATAAATTCGCAAATGAGACTACTACGGAAAAGAGTTTAGGTGACCAGTACAGTTCAGTGTATGGTACTGTGCTTATGGAATGAAAATAATCCATGTGTTGATATTTGTTGTATTTACCGAACTGTCCATTCTATGTATTCACTGTAAAGCTCTACAAGACATAGCGGATATTCCATGGTACGTTTTGAATAGCGAGAAATAATACACAAGTGTGCGTCGGCTTCCGAGTAAGCAACGAGTGAGCGTAGCGAATAAGTTGCTTGCACGGACGCCGACGGACACGGGTGTATTATTTCCGCTATTCAAACATGTACGATGTAATATCCTATTTATTACACTTCCACGGCGGATATATATGCACAGTTAGTCTATTTTTTAGATTATAATCAATGATTTGTGATGTGCGCATGAATAGTTATACAATTACCTGTTTTCTCGCGTTTTGACGTTACGTTACGTTGTGTGACGTCAAATGTGACTTTACGTAAACGTTTTGAAATCCAAATTACGCAGCTGTTTATATGAGCCAGATATATTTGAGTGCATGTTTGGAATGTGTTCAATCACATTAACATTCTAGATTAGTCGAGACCCTTTCCAAATTTTCAAATAACTTTATTTTGACTGTAATACAAATTAGGAATTTTTGCACCAGCGGTTTCCAAGAAAACAGGCGCGCAATTACGGGTGTTCTCTTCACGGTGTGTTATTTGTAAGGAGTTGATTACAGGTTTTCTCTCACAGCGAAACCCGTGCAAATAATTTGCAAGAGTGTAATAACTTTGAATGTTTATGTAACTCTAATGATGGTGTAATGTATGTACGTATGATTGTCAGTAGAACTTATTATAGATAGTGCCCTATGCAAACATATACACATGTGACGTAAGTAATAACATATTATTATAGATAGTGCCCTATGCAAACATATACACATGTGGTAAAAATAAATATTATTATAATAGTGCCCATGCAAAACATACACATGTGACGTGTAATAACATTTATTATAGATAGTGCCCTTAGCAAACATAGACACATGTGAGTAAGTAATAAACATAGATCTATATGATAGTGCCCTTGCAAACATACACATGTGACGTAAGTAATAACATATTATTATAGATTAGTGCAAAACTATGCCCTAAACATATACACATGTGACGTAAGTAATAACATATTATTATAGATAGTGCCCTATGCAAACATATACACATGTGACGTAAGTAATAACATATTATTATAGATAGTGCCCTATGCAAACATATACACTTGTGACGTAAGTAATATATATTATTATAGATAGTGCCCTATGCAAACATATACACAATGTGACGTAAGTAATAACTATTATTATAGATAGTGCCCTATGCAAACATATACACATGTGACGTAAGTAATAACATATTATTATAGATAGTGCCCTATGCAAACATATACACATGTGACGTAAGTAATAACATATTATTATAGATAGTGCCCTATGCAAACATATACACATGTGACGTAAGTAATAACATATTATTATAGATAGTGCCCTATGCAAACATATACACATGTGACGTAAGTAATAACATATTATTATAGATAGTGCCCTATGCACATATACACAGTGACGTAAGTAATAACATATATTATAGATAGTGCCCTATGCAAACATATTACACATGTGACGAAGTAATACATATTATTATAGATAGTGCCCTATGCCAAACATACATTACACATGTGACGTAAGTAATAACAACATTATTATTATTGATAGTGCCTATGCAACAAATATACATATGACGTTTAGCATGTAACGTATAATTATTATGATAGTGCTATGCAACCCTAGTCAATGTGAACGTGTAATAACATTATTATAGATAGTGCCCTATGCAAACATATACCCATGTGACGTAAGTAATAACATATTATTATAGATAGTGCCCTATGCAAACATATACACATGTGACGTAAGTAATAACATATTATTATAGATAGTGCCCTATGCTATTTTTCAAACATATACACATGTGACGTAAGTAATAACATATTATTATAGATAGTGCCCTATGCTATTTTTCAAACATATACACATGTTGACCCGTAAAAACTAAATAAATAAGTTATTATAGTTAGTTGCTATGCCCAATATACAACATGACGTAAGTAATAACTAGTATTATTATAGATAGTGCCCTTTGCAAACATATCTGTGACGTAATAATAACATTATTATAGATATGTATGCACATAACACTGTGACGTAAGTAATAACTATTATATTATAGACTAGTGCATAGTGCTATTTTTACAAACATATACATGTGACGTAAGTAACTAATAACATATATTCATACGATAGTGCCTTATGCTATGCAAACATATACACATGTGACGTAAGTAATAACATTATTATATAGAGTGCCATATGCTATTTTTCAAACATATAACCCTGTGACGTAAACTAATAACATATTATAGATAGTGCTATTGCTATTTTTTCAAACTATACACATGTGACGTAACTAATACATTATTATAGATAGTGCCCTATGCTATTTTCAAAAACATACACATGTGACGTAAGTAATTATATATAAGTAGTGCTATGCTATTCATTATACATGTGACGTAAGTAATAACATATTATTATAGATAGTGCCCTATGCTATTTTTCAAACATATACACATGTGACGTAAGTAATAACATCTACACACGTTTTTCATTAATAAATTGGCATGTTTGCCCTGAAGCGACAGATTACTGTTGTTCTCCATTGATCATTCGTAGGAAGGTGACCTGCGGCCTGCGGATTATTGCAATAGTTTAGTGCGCGAAATATAAACCTTATTTCGCAATGTTTACCGTTGTAGAGTAGCGGTATAGCGGAACATATTGCCAATTAGCAGAAAACGTGCAGCTATATGATCCCTGGTGTATGATACTAATTAGCTTTGTATTGAAAAAACGTGAAGGGTTCTCTGTACGATAAATGAGACACGCCATGCATTGTGTACCTAAGAACATGTGCGGTTTTCATGAAATGTATTTACAGAAAATGTTATATATTCTGTAAATGACGTCGAAAGAGGACGAAATGTGCATAGCAAATGCGGATAAGTATTCCGCATTTGCTGTGAAATTTCTGTCATGGTATGGTCGCATGGTACAAAATCGCATGGAGTGTCTCAAATGTGCTACGTTGTTGGAACGTCGGACCCGTCACGTTCCACCATTGATTTGTGACTATGACTAGACAAATTGGCCTGCGGGTTTTGAGATCAGTGTAGATCCATATCAGCCGATGTATGTTCACAGCAAATGCTGAATTGCAATAGAAAATTTCGTCAACGTTCTACGTCATTTAGGCTACAGAAAATATCACAGTATCTGTAAATATTCTTTATGCATAAGTGCCTCTACGTGGTTGCAAAATCCACAATAATCTTCTAAGGAACATGGATTCTAGGTACATTACATTGCATTACATGAGTCGGGGTCACGACAAAGTAGCATTTCCATTTGCCACTTATCATTTTAGCAATATAGTAGGGTAATTTCCGAGGATTCCGTGACCATAATGTTCCTACATTGTTTTATTGTTGAGTTGTCAACTTGAACCATTTTAGAAAAAAATAGCTTCTATGCATTTTTCTAAAATGATGGGAAAACGATTTAGAGCACAAAATTCAAAATGGCCGACAAGAAACACACACGATGTCGTTTCCCAATAATTATATCATGCCAAATCTACTGGTATGGTTATTTTTAGTTTGGACTTTGAAATCCAAGATGGCTGTCGTCCATCATCTAAAATTACATAATGCTGCAAATTGTTAGTGGGAGCTAAGCTAAAAGTAAAAATAATGCGTATATATTCACTAATTTCAGCATGCCACACCTGCTGGATGGGTTGTGTGTTGGTTTGAAAGTCACTAATTTCTTTAGATCCAAGATGGCCGCCGTTCGCCATCTTGAACAGTATAAAATAAAATATTTATGTAGGGAAAATTAAGCTAAATGTATAACTGGTGTGACAGTTTTGCTAGTTATAGCAGACCACTCTTACTGGAAGGGTTGTTTGTCAGGTTGGATGGTATCAGGATCAGGAAATCCAAGATGGCTACCATATGTCATATGTAAAAACTGAAAATACAACAGTTTTGAGACTGCGTATAAGTAAATGTACAAACAGTGTGATTTCTCATTCATTTTAGCATGGCTTTAAGGGATGTTTTGTTACCTTAGAGATTTTCTTGACTGCCGAATTCGAAGATGGCAACCATATATAATGTATTATATTATATATTGTGCATTATAAGTTGATCACTGGGTATGTTGGATGATTAATGATTAATATTGCACGGCAACCCCGCTAAACAAGTGTTGGCTTTCTTTTTAGTCTACCTGTATATATTAATCTTACTGTGAATTCCAAATATTGTTACTGTTTAGCATTTGCCATATTGAAAAGAAAAAACAAAGTGACCAATGGCTGGTAATATATTTTTTGAGTCGATATAGTACAATCGGAAATGAACTTTATTTGTTCCATGACTACTCGAATCACTATTCGTTATTCTTACTGTTATCATAGCATAGGAGTCAAAGCTGCCCGGTATATTCCTATCTTGAAATGCATAACACTCAGTACTTTTAAACATTATACTTTGTTGGATGCAATCATATATATGCATGTATGTAATTTATATGTATGTCTATTATTACACTTAATAATATATGAGCCTCAGTCAGTGACGTGTGTATGATAGTGTGTATGATATCCGCACCTCTTCAGTGCGTTGGTGATAGAAGCTATCATAACAAGGAACATGCTTTCATTTGATGTATGTGAGTTATCTAAGGAGTGCAACTCCAGTGACTACATGCATCAGATGCATGCCTTTATATAATTGTAGATAATGATAAACATCGAAGCAAACACATACATACATTTATATGATTGTAGATAGTGATATGACATTGGATATGTGACTTTAGCTAGGGATTCCAAACTATATGTACAATATATTCAGTAACTATACAATCATCGGGTATGTTTGCAGTTCCTGTATCAGAAAATGTTTGTGCTACATCAGCTGTCGGAATCACAATTCTTATCAGCATTATCATTGGCTTCCTCTTCATGATAGTTTATGCTTAGTTGAGGCTCTGGGAATAGATGATACAAATATGCCAATATACATTGTTTGTGGTGTTATGGACTTGTCAACCATATAGTGCAATCATATTTCCTATTTAGAATTTGGGTTGGGTTGTCTATCCGCTATTAGTTAATTTGAGTTGTGGCGACATTGTATGTGATGTAGATATTTCTCTATTCCATAAGCACCAATCAGTGAACAATATATATTTCCACGCCAGTGTATGCTGAGAAACATATATAGTTATATAGTTTATATGTGTAATGGTGAACATGGTCAGCCTCGGTGAGTAGAAGGGCAGTATGTCAATATGTAATTGTTTCTTTCATGTATTAGTAGTTAGATCACCACTGACTCTTCACTCTTGGTAGTTCTGTAAATCACGTCGTACATACATGTCATTTATGTGCTTGTATCTACCAAGCAACACCCAGCATCGCGGCCAGTCAGTGATTAGTTGATGGACAATTGACTGATACATATACTTAGAAGGAAGACCAACATGCAACACATCTTCTACTTTCAATAACATACTGGGACTCGTTTTGTTTGTTTCTTTATTTATTGGTGTTTAACGGTATATCAACGGCTAATGTAATTTAAGGCCGGGCTAACGGGTTCGATCCCGTATTTAACCTGCTGCATTGGTGGGGGGGGGGGGGGGGTACCGAAAGCAGAACGGAATATTTACATCGAGAAGAAATATTTTCAGTCCTGAAATTAGAATAACCTGACACGGTGCCAGGTCCATACCACACCAAAGTCACTTGGCCCATTCCCTAAACGTAATATGATTAGGAATAATCGTATTACTCATACAAGGGGCATAATCAGATTAAACCCGCACATACAAGAATGCCAAATACGTACCTGCGGGCCAAACCAGGTCTCCGTTCGGGATACCGGTAAGGATGAATGGGACTCGTGTAGTAACACTATAACTCATAATAACATAGCACTAGTAGTAATTGGTATGCCTTTAAATATGGAATAATGTCATCATTTTGGAGTTTTTAAGTCATGATTTGCCTACGATTGGATAGAAAGATGTGTATTTCTGCGTTCACTAGTCCTAATAGTCTTAATAGTAGAGCACTGTATGATTTTGAAGACAGCTGATAGTGGCCATCTTGGCTTTTGTTATCCATGGAAGGCCAGCGTCACAATATATTTTACCACAAGCTTAAGCAATAAGAATTAATTCCTGTGAGTCTCGAAACATCTATCATTAAGAAAAGCCACACAATTTGATTATCCATATTTTTTGGCCGGGGATATATTGCAGTTTGTGTTTTCTTTCAAGGTGGCACACAGATGCAATCTTGGATTTAAAACTAAGTATAATATACATAATATATATATAATACATTGTGGAATTTTACAAATCAGTGGCCATCTTGGATTTCAAGGCATTGCTAGCCTCCAAATTATCAAACTGCATTTACAGCAGATGTGGACTGCTAAAATGTGTGAACTACTCATGACTGGATACTTTTAGCCTATATGCCATTTTTTTTTTGTATTGTGTCTTTTCAAGATGAAAGATGGTGGCCATTTTGGATTTCCAAACCCTAATAACATACAACCTAGCAAACAGCACATCCAGTATGTTTGGTCTGCTGACATTAATGAAAATGTCACACCATGTGTCACACCATGTGTACCGTTAGCTTAATTTTCGATCAGAAATATAGTGTTTTATATTGTCCAATATGGCGGGTGGTGGTCATCTTGGATTTAAAGGGCTTGTAACTTTCAAACAAACACACAACCCCTCCAGCAGGTATGTTTTACTTTTAGCTTAGCTCCCACTAATAATATGGAGTAGTATGTATTTTAAGACGATAGACAGTGGCCATCTTGGATTCAAAGATTCTAAACATTAACCATACCAGTAGTTTTTGCATTTTATAATTATTGTGAAACGACACCTCTTTGTGTTTCTTTCTTATCTCATTACAGAGATATTGCATTTTATATATTTCAAAATGGCATTGGCGGCCATTTTGAATTTTGTGCTCTAAAACGTTTTCCCATCATTTTTGAAAAATGCACGGAAGCTATTTTTTTCTAAATTGGTTCAGGTTGACAAATCAACAATAACACAAAGGTAGGAACATTATGGTCACGGAATCCTCAGAAATTACCCTACTAATAGAAGGCTGTGTTTACTTACATAGGCACTTTGTGGTATCAAGGACAAAACGCTGTTTAAATCATAGCCACTTATACTCTGATATTAAATATCTAGCTATTTGAATTCAGAGTATAATTGGGTATGATTTAAAGAGGTTTTTCTCGTTAAATACCACAAAGTGCCTGTGTTTGCTTATGCAGCGTCTCCTCTGTAAGGTACAAACTCCGATAATTGAGACAAGCTATGCGATGTTGTACCTTGGGACAGCTGCTGAAATACGTTTACACAATTTACAATATCTTCCGCAAATGGCGTCAAAAGTTGACAAAATGTTCATATTCCGCATGTTCTCTAAAAACTTTGTCAACTTTCGACTTTATTTATGAAAAGATATTGTAAATTTAAAACGTATTTAATGAAAATATGCAGATGTCCGAAGGTACAAAATCACATGGCGTGTCTCATATAAGCCATAGCGCAGTTACAGGTGTTACTGTGCAGTCTGCAACAAGCCACAGAGACGCATGACGCCATGCAATGATCCGTGTAATTGCCGATGTCTCAAGATAAATATTTATTTTAATTTCTCGTGTGAATACCCAACATCGCATATTAGACCCTATTGTTAGTTGACGGAAGCGGAAACAATGAAAGCAGAGATATACTAATGTGACGGAAAAAATCAACAACAGGGGCGGATCCAGCATTTAGGGAACGATGGGGATTGTCTAGTTGCGAAGGTATCTCTTGCAATCGACTCCCGTACCGTCCGTAGCTAGCTACGGACGGTACGGGAGTAATTGCAAGAGTTACCGTTCGCAACTAGGGGGTTGTCCTATTTTCGAGCTCTTCGAAATGCACTTTCCTGCACATTTCGGCATTTAAATTCAAACTCCAACTGGTGGTAAACTGTGATATATGTAAACTCCGTGGCTGAACGGGGCGTTGCAACACTGGAACCCCCCTCCAGATCCGCCCCTGAACAACCATATTATATTGTATAACCATGCCTGATGCTGATTACTGCACAGCACACTCAAGAGGAAGATGACATATATTTTCAAAAACTGTCATACAGTCAAACCTGTGAATAAAGGCCAGCCATTGGAATAAAAAAACTGACCTTTGTTCGCAGGTGGTCTTTATGAATGTAGGACATTTGCCCCCCGGACATTTGCCCCCCAGTCCAAAAATGGCAGGGTGGACAATTGCCCCCCAGTCGAAATGTAGGGGCGGACATTTGCCCCCCAGTTGAAATGGCAGCTAGGACATTTGCCCCCCAGTCAATATGTAGGGGCGGACATTTGCCCCCCAATGGAAATGGCAGCTAGGACATTTGCCCCCCAGTCGAAATGGCAGTTAGGACATTTGCCCCCTAGTGAACAATTTGAGGTATGACAAGGTGTGACAAGATTACAACACATTTCCAAACAACCAGTTTATTTGAGCATAAATTTGTGATCAAGTGTAAAACAGATAATAGATTAACGTCAATATCAACACAATCTTGGCATGATTGTCAATGTTTGTGATCAAGTACTATGAACTAACCATGATAATACTCATTATTTCGATGTCTCGTGAAATTAAAACAGATAACAGATTAATGTCAATGTCAACACACTCTTGGCATGATTATCAATGTTTGTGATCAAGTACTATGAAATTCGAACAAATAACAAAATGTCACATTATAGCACATCAGTATAGTAGCACGTTTTAGAGTTACATTGTCAATTAGACGAATCGGACGGAATGTCCGACCGCTCTAAGGAAGTCGCGCACATCCTTCTCACCAGCATCAAAGTCCTGGCACAGTTGTTTAAGTCTATCCTGCAGATTTCTCGTCTCGCGGCGGACACGTTTACGTGTTGGGGCACCCTGTCTCACTCGCTCCACTTCTGTGATCACGTTGAGTTGATCCTTCAGTATACACTGAATAGTATGCCAGAGTCCGGGATTTTTATGTCCTACAAGGTGGCTGAACCAGTTGTTCCACGCCTCACATTTGTTGTTGGTCCGGGAACCATCTTCTAGAGTGACCTGGTTCACGTTCCATTTATCAATCGCATACTTCGGACTCGTTCGCTGTAATGTGATGCGTCCCCTGGCCCCCATCACAGACTTGTACGGTCCACTCACAAAGTTGGTGTCGAAGTACTCGGTGAGGTCTTCCAGTGCCGGTGGGGTGACAGTCTTCAGATAGCGCATACCATCCTGGACGCGGCTAGGTGGCAGGAACGCAAGCCCATCGAGCATGCCACAGTACTGTTTCACTTCATCATCTTCTTTGTAGAGAGTTGAAAGTCCTTCACTCTGTACCCGCCGCCATGTACACTGAGTAAGGTGGTAGAAACATCCTGGATTCGGACATGGCATCCCAACATAGATGCGACTGCGCCGTGAATACCCAGTTCAAAGTCGCAAGTCAGGACGGCCGGATCAGGTGTGAGTTGAACAGCATCGCAGGCGTTCAAGACGGCGGTGAATACTTCCTCGTAGCTAGACTGTTGTTTGTCCGGAAGGAAAGCGTAGACACAGGTCAGAGTCACATCGTTCACCTCGGCGCGAATGACAAACAGCTGCGTAAACTGCCTAGGCGCAGTGCCGAATGTCCCGTCAACAAACCAATGGGAGCTATCACAGAGATGTTTAAGTCCTAGTTCTGTCGCAAACACAATTACACGGCCGTCGTTGGATTGTCCTTCTACATAGTTGTCGTAGATCAGGAAGGGGAGTTTGTCTGGACCACCTGTCGTCTCGAATGCCTCTGGTAGCTCAGGGATGTCGTTGATGCTGGTTGGCTCTGGTGGGGTGTTTCCACGCTTCAGACGTCGAACTGCGCGTTTGATAGTATCAGTTTTCCCCGCTGCTACTCTCACGCCAACTGGGTGCTGAGTGAGTTTGTCGGATATGAGTTGGCCAGGGTTTCCACGGTTGTTGGTGACATGTTGTTTTATGTCTTGCCGAACCTTCATTGCCGCGATAGCATACGCGTCGCTGTCGTGAGAGTGTGGTGTCGCTGAGCTGATCGTGGTAATCTGTAATAAAAATGAATTACAATGATAAAACCGATAAAAAATGAAACGAGATATATTTTGATGAATGCATAGAACTCAGTATGCTCTCTGAAAATAGTCATATATTTTATATTAAATATAGCAATTTATACTAAATATATTTCATGAAATTACGCAGGTACCCAATAGTACAAAATTACAAGACGTGTCTGATATTTTCCAATAGTCACATTAGTACTATAATACAACCAACACGACTTGGAAGTTGTAAATTGTAACCATTGTCCGCTAACAAACTACATTTATATTTACCATTGAGTCAGTAGTAAGTGTCCCCTTGCAAGAGGCACTCTTGCGTTTGGAGCATTCCCAGTGGATAGTGGAGATAAGGCTCTTCTTCTTAGTATACGAGTAACCCTCGTATAGTAGCTTCTCAGCCCCTCTAGTACTGGTAGTCAGTTCCATCGTGGTATGAGATTTGTAGTAATGCAGTAGACAATTCCATGGCTAATATACTGCATGAACCTTTAATTAGTTTCACTCAATTCTCACAAGTTTTTCACTTTAAGAATTACCATCTATTAAATCACATTATATCTAATTAAATAATGAACTCAGTATGTGTACACTTTAATCAACAATCAAAGACTTTTAACACCTCTCATGATATTAGTTCAAACTTTTGCTAATTATGTGAATGGATATCATTAGGTAATCAGTGTTTAAAGCTAATCAGTAATCACACCCAATTTACTTTGATGTCTTTGATAATTAAGTATCATGGTACACTTCATACAATACAACTTTTGCTAATTATGTGAATGGATATCATTAGGTAATCAGTGTTTAAAGCTAATCAGTAATCACACCCAATTTACTTTGATGTCTTTGATAATTAAGTATCATGGTACACTTCATACAATATGTCCTACCCTACCGCCCCTACATTTCGACTGGGGGGCAAATGTCCTAGCTGCCATTTCGACTGGGGGGCAAATGTCCTAGCTGCCATTTCCATTGGGGGGCAAATGTCCGCCCCTACATTTCGACTGGGGGGCAATTGTCCTAGCTGCCATTTCAACTGGGGGGCAAATGTCCACCCTGCCATTTTTGGACTGGGGGGCAAATGTCCGGGGGGCAAATGTCCATATCCCGGTCTTTATTCCAAGGGTCGTTTATATAGTAACTGTGCCATTGGGACAACAAAAGTGTGGCCTTTACAGCCAGGTGATTGCTATTCGGAGGTGGTCTTTAGCACATGTTCGACTGCATAGAGTTTATTCAACTACCATTTTGAAATACCGGATTTATTTCCCGAGACATCTGGAAATCCGACAAATAAACTCGTGTGGAGGAGCACAAGTTTCTTTGTCAGATTTACAAATGTCAAGGGAAATACATCCGGTATTTCAAAATGGTAGTGGCATAAATTGCACAATACATGCTCTTCGATAAATGTGAAGTTTGCTCTTATACGAGCTTATAACGTTGTCAAATTGACAATTTTCACGCTAGCATATGAATTGTTTTTTCTCCGGAAATGACGTAAAAACGTGACGTCAACTAGATTGGTCAGTAAGCGAGGCTTACCAGGAGGCGTTACATATAACAAAAAGGGGGGGGGGGCGTTTATTAGCCAGCAAAAAAAAAAAAATAAAAAAAAATAAAAAAAAAATAAATGTTTATTAGGAGAGGGGGCGTTAATTCGAGGTTATACGGTATGTATGTGACGTTGACCTCGAGATCAGCGGGGATTTGTCACAGCATATGAAATATTAAGAATTTTCGATGAAAGAAATAGAAGTTATAACATATTTCTCTGATGTTAAGTTTTGTAAAGAGACTAAGTATGTGACCTTGACCTTGGGATCAGCGGGGGTTGGACAGTCGTATATTTGTTACAGCATGATAGTACAACCTTAGAGGAATGCACAAGTGAAATAATAAGAATTTTCAATGAAGGAAATAGAAGTTATAACTTATTTCTCTGATGTTAAGTTTTGTAAAGAGACTAAGTATTTGACCTTGACATTGGGATGAGCGAGGGTTGGACGGTCATGGATTTGGCACAGCATGGTATTAGAGCCTTACAGGAATGCATGTGTGAAATATTAAGAATTTTAGATGAAGGAAATAGAAGTTAGAACAATATTTCTCTGATGTTAAGTTTTGTAAAGAGACTAAGTATTTGACCTTGACCTTGGGATCTGCGGGGGTTGGACGGTCGTGGATTTGGCACAGCATGGTAGTAGAGCCTTACAGGAATGAATGTGTGAAATATTAAGCATTTTAGATGAAGGAAATAGAAGTTATAACAATATTTCTCTGATGTTAAGTTTACGGACTAAGTATTTGACCTTGACCTTGGGATCTGCGGTGGTTGGACGGTCGTGGATTTGGCACAGCATGGTAGTAGAGCCTTACAGGAATGCATGTGTGAAATATCAAGCATTTTAGATGAAGGAAATAGAAGTTATAACAATATTTCTCTGATGTTAAGTTTTGTAAAGAGACTAAGTATTTGACCTTGACCTTGGGATTTGCGGGGGTTGGACGGTCGTGGATTTGGCACAGCATGGTAGTAGAGCCTTACTGAATGAATGAATGTGAAATATTAAGCATTTTAGATGAAGATAGAAGTTATAACAATATTTCTATGAATGTAGTTTACGGACTAAGTATTTGACCTTGACCTTGGGATCTGCGGAGGTTGGACAGTCGTGGATTTGGCACAGCATGGTAGTAGAGCCTTACAGGAATGCATGTGTGAAATATCAAGCATTTTAGATGAAGGAAATAGAAGTTATAACAATATTTCTCTGATGTTAAGCTTACGGACGCACGGACGGACGGACGGACGGACGGACAACCTGACTCCAGTATACCCCACCCCCCCCCCCCACCCCACACTCGTTGCGGGGGGTATAATTACGTCTCGCGAACGTCTAGGAGGAAATATTTCCTTCAAGGAAATAAATCCCTCCAGAATCACGGTAAATCGCTGGGTAGTAATCAATATATGTTATGTAAATGACATCGAAAGTTGACCAAACTTGCATAGCAAATGCCTGATACGACATTATGTTATCTGTAAATATGTATTTGGCCAATACAAAATGTGTTACTTGATAAGGCAATACTGTAACAATATATTATTATTGGTACACTTTACGCGTGCATCAATTCAACGCCAGACGAAAAAACAGGAAATATTGCATCGCGATAAACACGTGGGCGTGACAAGATAAATGGAGTCTATGGTCCCAGTACGACCAGTGTAACGCAGTCTTACCATTACAGGGTATGCAATGACCGCCGTTCCGCGAGTGAAGTACACGCGGTACGCTACACAATGTGTGGCATATGAATTTCATATGTTCTTCATATGAATTTCATACGAAAATTTCATATGCAAATGATTTAAAGTGAGCCGATATGCAATTCATATGCAAAATCTTCATATGCATTTCATATGCAAATCATAAGAATTTCATATGAAGACCCATGTACAATGCTTTTAAATCTATAAAATGTTCATATGAATTTAATATGCAAAGTATTCATATGAAATGCATATGAAAAGTTTTCATATGAAATTCATATGAATTTCATATCGGCTCTTTTCATATGAATTTCATATGCAATTCATATGTTTTTCCTATGTTTTACATACGTACAGCATATGATTTTTTTTCATATGAATTGCATATGTGGCACATTTTACTGTGTATACTTCTGGTTAACTCAGCGTATTATCAGGCTGCTGGGTTGCATTGCGAGCTAGGAGCTGGACCGACCATACATGTAATATTAAGCCTAATTTCTCTTGACATTACAACATATGAGACACGCCATGTGATTTTGTATCTTCGGACATCTGCGTAATTTAATGAAATACGTTTACAAAATTTACAATATTTTTCATAAATACGTATTTCATGAAATTACGCAGATATCCGAATTATTGTCCACGCCCTGAGACAAAGGCCGTGTCACGTGTGCGACCAGCATAGACCCAGATCAGCCTGCGCGGATGCGCAGGCTGGTCAGGGTCTATGCTGATCGCTATTCAGTCAATCCGAAGATGAAGTTCACACCGAATGACCATTTCGTCCAGTTTTGTCCGAGTACCCATGATTATCATGGTCAACTTGATCAGCGCTCTTATTGTCCTTGTCATCCACCGATGGACTGGTTTTCTACAGAAATGTCGCGCTTGTTAGCGACAATAGAACTTATCTTGTTGCACGGTGCCAGTCGTCCGGCGTCTGTATTGCTGCGCAGTGCACATCGATTTCACAATAAAATGACGTCGTTGGCGATAAATTGAATGATTAAAAGTTGTGTGTGGCCCGTAGAAATTGGTATTCACGTCTGAAGTGCACGACGGGTGCTCAGCAACGGACATAACAGGCCGCTGTGTGTGGCGCCGTCAGAATAATTCGAGGTGATATACACAACCGTCTGTGTTAAGCTTGCCCTGTTGTCAACTTTATTTAACAACTATTTGCAATTTCAATTCGCAATCAAGCCGCTGTTTGATTATCTGAGCATGGGCCGTATCACAAGTGAGCTTCAACCAATGAAGTAGTTCTGAGTACATATCTCTAATTACAGTTCATTACACTGCATTCCACAAGCGATATTGTACAACCTGGGGCCCGTTTCACTAAACTTCATACAACTAAAATCTTCGTAAGTGCAAATTTAGGATCGTCTGGAAATTTCAATTCATATGTGTGTCGCATATGCAGTCTATGCTCAATAAATGTAAATCCAATCATTGTTTACAATAAAACATTGTTAATGTGAAATTCACAGACTATTATAATTTTGCACTTACGAACATTTTAGTCGTAAGAAGTTTAGTGAATCGGCCTCCTGTTGCCTATAAAGCGGAAAACGTGCAACTACCAATCAAGCTGCTTGAATTCAAACACAATATTTAAGTACCTTAAAACAAAGAAAATGACAACTATTGGCAAGATTAGCGCAGGCGGTGGTGTAACATAATCGTCAGCCGTCTACGTTTTCGGTATTGTGTCTTTTCGCAGGGTCGTGCAACAGGGGCCCGTTTCACTAAACTTCGTACGACTAAAATGTTCTTAAGTGCAAATTTCAACATTTATTGAGCATTTATTGAGCATTTATTGAGCATAGGTAGATCCAATAATTGTTTACACGAAAGCAGTGTTAATGTGAAATTTACAGACTATCATAATTTTTCACTTACAAACATTCTAGTCATACGAAGTTTAGTGAAACGGCCCCCAGGCTAACTTCATGTGACCCAACATTTTGACATATACCATCTGTAAGGCGACGGACGGTTGGTTGGATTGTGGACGAGGGTAACGGCTGTCACTTCATGTAATTACTCCACCGCCTCCGCCAATTTGCCTATGTCAATTCGATCGCATTCTCCATCAGGCAACAGCTCACATAAAACAATGTTTAGGTAAACGATTTTCGTAGTAGATACATAGTGCAATGTTCTTAATAACTGTAGGATTATGTATAGCGATTAATCGATAATATTCTGTTGCCGGTTTAATACGCAAGTCAGCATATAGCTTACAGTCAAAAAAGGCATGTACTTCATCTCCAACTACTTCCAAGCCCTCGTGTAAAACACATAGACAACCGACTGCGTTAATCTTGCTCAGATGTCAACGTTTGCTAACATCTAATGGCAATCTCAATTCACAATCAAGCAGTTTGATTGACTGAGCCTGAGCTGCAGCACATCTCAGGCTTAGACAATAACTTTCCATGACAATAGTCAAGCATGTTGAAAGACATATACATGTTGTGTGTAACGGGCCGGAGACATGCATCACTAAATAAGCAATTGTACTGTATTGTATTGTATTGTATTGTATTGTATTGTATTGTTTTGGTGTTCATGTTATATGTGACCAGGTTTAGATCCTGCTGTACTAGTCCACCATACCTGCAGCATGAGAATGATCTACATTGTGTAGACGGTGTTTCACTGACTGAATGACGAACAGTGCAGTCTTCCCTATTCGCAAAGACCATACGCCCCATTTCTCCAGTCAGAGTCACAATTATTTACTTGCCGTGCGGACGATACAATCGCAACGCCATGCAAAAAACATTGACTGTGATTCGGTGATTATGCGCGCAGTAATACAATTAAACGCCGTTCAATTCTCCGTATTTAGCACATCAATAGCGTTGGGCAAATTTGATCATTCAATATTAAGCGGACTGCGAATAGTTCTAAAGACTTCTCAGAATTATATTAAACCACGAAGCCACGTATTGCATAAAACAATTAGTTACCAAACAAGGAGTCAGCCTTTTTCTCCGCTTAATCATTTTCTGTTAAGTTACAAACGTATCCAATATTTAGACATCATTCAGACCGAGTTAGTCTGGGTGGTTCGCGATCGACTAATTATAGAGTTCCGTCATTCATTTCAACAGGCGAGTGAAACAATTCCAGCCAATTTCATCCGGTGATAGTACAAATGACCTTTATAGCAAGTGCAAAATACGAAATATCAGGATCGATAGATGTTTGGGATAGTACGGAGCCCCGCAGAGGATGTAGAATTATTTATTTTATTAATTCGTTCCCACGAAATAACAATTCGTTCCCTCAATTTAACAATTCGTTCCCATGAATTAACTATTCGTTCCCATGAATTAACAATTCGTTCCTACGAATTAACAATTTCGTGGGAACGAATTGTTATATCGTGGGAACGAATTGTTAATTTGAGGGAACGAATTGTTAAATTGAGGGAACGAATTGTCATTTCGTGGGAACGAATTGTTAATTCGAGGGAACGAATTGTTATATCGTGGGAACGAATTGCTAAATTGAGGGAACGAATTGTTAAATTGAGGGAACGAATTGTCATTTCGTGGGAACGAATTGTTAATTCGAGGAAAGGAATTGTTATATAGTGGGAACGAATTGTTAAATTGAGGGGACGAATTGTTATTTCGTGGGAACGAATCGTTAATTCGAGGGAACGAATTGTTTTATCGTGGGAACGAATTGTTAATTTGAGGGAACGAATTGTTAAATTGAGGGAACGAATTGTTATTTCGTGGGAACGAATTAATAAAATAAAATGCATGTCCCCTGCGTGGCTCCGTACAAATGACTTTTCATAGCAAGTGCAAAATACGAAAAATCAGCAAAATCAGCATCGGTAGATGTATGTGGGTTATAATGTTTCAGGCACAGGTGATGGGAACAACTAATCTGATAGTCTGTTGTTAATTGTATAAGATAATATCTATATATATATACACCGTCATGTGATTTTTTTTCCCGTCACCTGTGGTTTCAGGGACTATATTACACAATTGAGATGTCCCGATGATACATACTAAGGGACCCCGTGTGAGGGCCTCTCTACACACAGTCTCAGGGAGGTGGGACATAGAGAATAGTAGGTTAGTGCCGTGAATGGGAAAACATATCTGGCAAGTCTTATGAAACGGGATGGGCGAGGCTATGCCGAGCACATCTCGTTTCCGTGCAGCGCCAGATATTTTTCCATTCACTGCACTAACGTACTATTCTATTTATCCCGTCAACACCTACAAATAGCTTTAAAATGCAAAAAGATAAACCATCAACTATGACAACCGCACATATTCATACGCAGTAATTAGATCGTATTGAAAGGATATCAAAAATGTTTCACGGCACCGTGTTTCACGGCACATATAAAACGGTGATAAAACGGTGACATGGCCTGCTATCTCATATATATGTGATGAGGCTGGAGAAATGTTGTTTTTTTATTGTGGAAAGTGTGGCTCCAGATCAAATAACACACTCGCGTCGCCTGACAGCGATCTATGTCGGTTGTTGGAAGCATGATGGTGTTTCATTGATGAAATGGCGAACAGTACAGAACCTGATCAGAGTGTGAGGATGTACAAGCTGATCTGGATCTACACTGCTTGTAAAACCTCAAGCCCCATTGCTTGCTCAAGCCCCATTATATGATAATTTCAAGTATCAAACTCTGATGTGAAGTTGGCAAATTTAAGTGATGTTGTCATTAAGCCTGGTTTTCCTAGAGCGCGGCCAACATGTATATGTGGATGCACAGGTGACGGGAAAAAATCACATGACAGTATATATATAGTATATTATAAAGGTTCACAACGAAGTGAAAGACGTGCCTTTTAAAAATCAGTTAATATGATAGAAATATATATTGTGTACCTTGTATTTATACAAGGAACAACATACTATCAGATTAGTTGTTCCCATCACCTGTGTGTGGATGTGACTGGAGAAACGGGGCTTATGTCATTTCAGCATAGTCTAATCAGTGTCTGCACGGTTCGTTAATTCAGTCAGACGTACCGTGCGCTACCAATCATTATATGGCAGCAGGACTGCGCTGGCAGACAAGGAAATAGTGCAGTCACAAATGTCATAAGCCCAATATCTCCAGGCTCAGCTACATATGAGACACGCCGTGCGATTTTGTTTGTTTGTTTGCATGTTGGGGTTTAACGGCCTATCAACAGCTAAGGTCATTTAAGGCCGGGTCAATGGGTTTAGTACTGAATCCCATATTTCCCCATGTTAAATCCCCATAGACATCTTCACAGAGTGAACAGAGTGAAGATGTCTATGAGGATTTAACATGGAGAAATTTTATATTATCTGTACAAATGTGGGGGAAACCCCAAAATCATAACTGAATATTTACACTAAGCTATGACAATTTCGTCATCTTTCGACGTCATTGACGGAAAATATCACATTTTCTGTCAATATTTTCATGAAAAATCGCATGGCGTGTCTCATATGCGGCTGTGACTGGACAAATGTGGCTTATGGGATTTAAGACCAGTGTAGTTCCTACTCAAATAGCACACTATTGTAGCCTGAAAACGATATATATTCCTTATTAGGTGTTTCATTGATGAAATGGCGAACAGTGCCGATCCTGATCAGACTGTGCGGATGCACAGGCTGATCTGGATCTACATTGGTTGCAAACCCCATAGGCCACATTTCTCCAGACACAGCGACATATAGGGTTGTCAGAACCTGTCGCGGGCGGGCGTGATCTTCTACGCGTATGCCCGTCGGCGTTGAAGTTATTGAACGGAGGTCCGTAACGGACACATCATAATGAAACCAGGCGAATTGCGTTAAACAGAATAGTCAAACATACTTACAGTCGAATCTCACTATGACGAGGTTAGTCGGGCCTTTTTCCGATCCTCGATATAAGTATGAGCTTACATTTGGCTGTACTTTACCGCCACCAACAAATCCAGGGTATGGAATCACGTGGGCTATTGTTTACACTGCATTAATGTCTCTGATATAGAGAACATTTTGTGTCTACTGCGTGGGCATGTACTTGGGCATGTATCTTTAAAGGTACATGTCGTCAGGGGCGAGCCCCATGTAGTGGCGCGAGTACGCCTAGCGTACTCGCGCCACTACATGGGGCTCGCCCCTGACCCACTCAGTAGGCACAAACTGTTCTTTATATCAGAGACATCATCCGAGACATTTTTTTGCAAAATATAATTTCATTCACCATTTACCCGCGTATTGATTGGCATTATTATACATTTTATATCAGACGTAAATTTTCACACTGATATCAGGGGCGATAATCGTGTTTCCTTAAAATGTTAACGGGAATTACTATTTATTATCTGTATTTATTTTTTGATGTGCAATTATCATTCTTTATAATCTGTCGAAAATATTATTTTTTCTGGTGACGCATTTAATTAGTATAAATAATTAAAAAAATATCATGCCTCATTTGCATATGAAAATATCCTGATATCACCGCGAGTCACTATCAGTAAAATAAATTTACTAAATGATTATATCTGTATAGCGGGCACTCGTAATTTTTAGAACTTGTGGAATAGTGACACAATTATACACCAATTTAATTCCTATAAAGAACAGTCTGTGCCTACTGAGTGGGCATGCACCTTTAGCACTATACTGTAGATACATTTGAATCAGACCATGTTTAAACAACGTTAGGCTTCGCCCGATTAAAATTTCTCTGCAGAATCTTCAGACTAACTACACAAGTAATACTGCTAAATTTGGTATTGGCGTACTCGTAGTCATGTAACATGGTCATTATTAAAAGCAAAAGACCGCATTCGTATTGATGAAAACTAAGAATTACCGGAGAACTGCCATTATCAACGTGCATTATCACGTGGTTACAACAACAACAACGTCGCCCACTCCAAAGTAAGTATTATTTGATATTAATACGCAACGGATATTGATGAAATATGGTGCAGCAAACGCGTGTTCATGAGCTGCATTTGGTGTTCCATGGAGTTCGGTACAGACTTATGTCGTTTCTGCGAAGAATCGATTTCCATGTCGGTAGACACGGAAATCGATTCTTCGCAAAAACGACAGAAGTTTTGGCGAAAATACAGAGACCACCAAATGTAGCTTAACAAGACGCGTTTGATGCGCCATATTTCATCAAAATCCGTTACGTAATAAGGACAATGTAAAAGAATACGTACTTTGAATCAGATGGATTCTGCAAATTTCAGTACTTGTTGTTGTTGTTATATATATACCACGTGAGCCCATACCCTGATCTCACGATATGTGGAAGTACGGTATATCATTCGGCGGCTTGTATAACGAGCAGTAAAAGGCATAATTATATACAACACATACTACATGTACTTTATTTTTAGTTCATCAAACAAGCATGTAATATGAAGTTCACACGGACAGTTCTCTTTGAAGGCATGTGTTTGATGACCTGAGTCACGGAGGCAGTGCAGCCAAACCAGGATCAATATTTATCCCGTCAACACAGTGCGTATGTGCCGTGAAACACGGTGCCGTGAAACAGTTGTTTGCATTTTAAAGCCATGTGTAGGTGTTGACGGGATAAATAGAATAGTAGGTCAGTGCCGTGAATGGGGAAATATCTGGCATGGCACGGAAACGGGGTGTGCTCGGCAGAGCCTCGCCCATCCCGTTTCCTAAGCGTCGCCAGATGTTTTTTCCCATTCACGGCACTAACCTACTATTCTCTATGTGTAAGAAGAAATGGTCTGTATGTGGCTGTGATTGGAGAAATGGGGCTTGTGGGTTTTTGCGACTAGTGTGGGTCCAGATCAGCCTGTGCATCTGAATCTGCACCGTTCGTCATTCCATCAATGTAACAGCCGTCATGCTTCTAACAAGCAATATATATTGGTGGTTATCAGGCTACTGGTGTGCGCTATTTGATCTGGATTTACACTACTCCCGCCAGCCCCATTTCTCCACTCGCAGTCACGTGCACTGGCCCGCTCAGGTAAACAGCATCGGTAATTATATAACTATCAGAGCAAGTTATCAACGGTTGTACTCGAAATCATGCAGTTTGATTGGCCGATGTTGTGCATATGCATCGACCAATCAAACGTCATGATTTCGAGAACGGAGTACACACACAGAGACGTTTATTCAGCACGGGTCCAAGTCTTAGAATAGTATGGGGGGAAACGAAATTGTCGTATGCTGCTGTTTCATATTTTGTATTCCTTCTCAATAAAAAATCGTTTTTTGGCAGCGCTTTAGAATCATTTCAATTGGAAATGATTCTTAAGTACTGTAAACAATGTTTCTGATGATAAAAGGAGAACACAATAATTAAACACCAGACGGCACATTTTAATTCAGGGGTCCGTTTCACTAAACTTCAAACGACTAAACTGTTAGTATGTGTAGATTTATAATAGTCTGTTAATTTCAATTGATGGATTTACATTTATTGAGCATAGGCTGCATATGCAGCCTATGCTCAATAAATGTGAACCCATTAATGATTTACAATAACACATTGTTAATGTGAAATGTACAGACTATCATAAGGTTGCACTTACGAACATTTTAGTCGTACAAAGTTCAGTGAAACGGCCCCCAGGTGCACAGTTGTAAGGTTTAAATAATCGATTAGCCATGCATAGAGAACAACTTGACTTGTGCTAGAAATTATTTGTATGCGTATTATTTTCCATCATATAATGATGGTTTTCTGGAAATGATAGGAATCTACAATTGAACTGTGTTTTACTACTGTCTGTTCAATGCCACGTTTTGCTGCCGACGAACTTTTGGCTATTAAACACATTAAATCTTAAAAATATTTAAAAGTAAGTACTTTGTTATCAATAACAAAAAAGTCACCCTCCCCAAAAAAAAGAATTGATGAAATTCCATCAAATATTGATTTTATTGCGAAAAAACGATTTTAACATGTGGGGCTAAACATAGATTGTTTTAAATATTTTTTTATTTGTGGACCGATATTCGAAATCTAACTTTTGTTTTCTTAGTTACATCTCGCCAGGTTTCGGAGTCAATTTCCAATTTCCAATTTTTTTCGTTTTTTGATACCGAAATGTTTTCGAAATTGACTCCCCATGTTAAATTCCCATAGGAAAATCGTTTTTTTTTCGAAATAAAATCAATACTTTTTTGAGGGGAGGATGACTTTTTTGTTATTGATGAAAAAGTACTTACTTTTAAATATTTTTTAGATTTAATGTGTTTAATGGTCAAATGTTCGTTGGCAGATAAGCGTGGAACAAACAGTAGTTTCATCACTCTATATGTATCGGGTCTCAGAATGGAATAGAACCATGAGAACGTGATGAAACAAATAATAAAAAGTCAGACTGTCGACAAAAGCAACAGTATTATCAATTTCAAGGTACAGTAAAACCTCTCTAAACCGGACACAAAGAAAACACCTGTAATCTTATTTTTATGAGTTTCTTGGTCATTGATCTCAGGTGACAACGTCTGTTCGTGATCGCATAGCACAAAATTATGGCTCAGAATGATCAAATGCCTGATTTACAGTGAAACCTCTTTATTGTTTTGGTTAGAAAATATTATATTTCATTTAATAAAATCTTAATTAATTTATACATAGATTGAAAATGTCCCCTTCAATGTATACTTAGCAAGATAAGTATGTAGACAAGTACTTTGAAATGTTGGTGAAAACTGATGATACGTTAAATGCAGTGCTTTCATTAGTAGTAAATATCCGGAATTGTTTTCAATATTTAAGAAAAAATCAGTATTGGTGTGTAGACAAAGAAAGACATCTGCAATTGTCCGGAATATTTGGTCGTGTTCAGTAGCCGATTTCACCAACATTGCAAAGTATGCTTTTCTAGCAAAGTATACTTTGAGGGAGAAATAATTTATTTTTCTTGAAATGCATTATTTCATATAGAACTAACGACTGCATATATTGTATGATTAAAAGTATGCAGAATTATTATACTGAATTTATTACATTATCACAGCCAAATTGGCTGTGATAATGTATAAAATTCAGTATAATAAAAAATAATAAATTTATCCTAAAATTGAAAATTTCTCCCTCAAAGTATACTTTGCTAGAAAAGTATACTTTGCAATGTTGGTGAAATAGGCTACTGATGTTAAGCTCAATCCATATTTAATTGAAAACACTGAAATGGTGTAATGTTGTCATGCACGCTGTATGTCCGTAAACAACATTCATACTCGACTTAGAACCTTCAATGTATTGTAACGCCTATGTATCGGAATACATATTTGACGAACAGTTTTATAACAAATTTCTCGCAATAATTGTAACATTTCACCCGTAATACACTACCACCTGCGCTAATCTTGCCAATATTTGTCATTTACTTTACTTCAAAATGCTTGAATATTGTGCTTAAAATCAAACAGCTTGATTGTCTGAGCCTCAGCTGTAACACAGCTGAGGCTCAGACAATCAAGCTGTTTGATTATGAATTAGCATTGTTCAGAGACGTTGATAATCTGGGTAAGATTAACGTAGGCGGTTCTGTAACGTCCGACAGCAGTACTGTGATTGTATTTTTATTGTTGCTCCGGGTCGGTTCTGGCAGGAGAAGAATCAGCGGTAGGATTCGGCGTCTGCAGTGTTTCTCTGAATTTCGTTAGCTGTAATGTACAAAGGAAAACTAGTTTATGGTACACTATTTACACCTGCCATACATTCATATGAAAACGCCAATTTATCGTATGCATTAACTTTATATCCCAATACATAACATTAGCCCCACATGACGTCACGCAACATTGTTGATTTGCTAAAGCTTGTTTGACGTCATTAATCTGCGACGTTGCGAATAATCGCACGCTATTAGCCGACAACGTCGTTGTTCCACGACTTGAGACAAAATGACCTAAACTAAGATGATTCTTAATTACGACATATTTGGGTATTTATTTATTATCCGAAGATGCAATGTAAATATAAGTAATAACCCCATGGGCTGTTGCGTTTACTGTGGTACGTAACATTGTTTGTCTGGTTAGACTCAATACACTTTAAACAGACCAAATGTTTTTCAACTGCAGTAAACTCAACAGGCCACGATTATATTCCTTTATTACACTCTTGCAAATTATTTGCACGGGTTTCGCTGTGAGAGAAAACCCGTAATCAACTCCTTACAAATATAATACACCGTGAAGAGAACACCCGTAATTGCGCGCCTGTTTTATTGGATACCACGAGCTACCATTTGTATTACAGTCAAAATAAAGTTATTTGAAAATTTGGAAAGGGTCTCGACTAGTCTAGAATGTTAATGTGATTGAACACATTCCAAACATGCACTCAAATATATCTGGTTCATAGAAACAGCTGCGTAATTTGGATTTCAAAAAGTTTACATGACGTCACATTTGACGTCACACAACGTAACGTCAAAACGCGTGAAAACACGTCATTGCATAACTATTCATGCGCACATCACAATTCATTGATTATAATCTCAAAAACAGACTAAATGTGCATATGCATCCGCCGTGGAAGTGTAATAAATAGGATATTCCATCGTACATGTTTGAATACCGGAAATAACACACTCGTGTCCATCGGCGTCCGTACAAGCAACTCGTTCGCTACGCTCACTCGTTGCTTACGCGGAAGCCGACGCACACTCGTGTATTATTTACCGCTATTCAACATGTACGATGGAATATCCTCTATGAATTCAAGCTAAGATAAACACATTTGACATAGTTTGTGATAAACTTCATCAACGAAGCCATACCGGTATAATGTAATTGTTGCTAGTCACGTAAAGATTGAGAGACAAATACGTCTGCGCATGCGCAGAAAGTACAATCGCAATCGGGGACAGGTGTGTAGGAATTGCTAGTCATCGACTAAAATTCAAGATTTAATGAAATTAACATGCGTCTGAGCATAAAAAATGTCACAAATGTTAAATTTAGTTACTTTCCCGTCGGGGGCTGGTATACATGCGTATTTTGGAGCTCCGTCTCACGTTTTAATTCAGTCGCCATTGTTGGGTCAGGGGTCAGGGGTCACTTCCGCGCTGATAACTTTCGGACTTCTTGTCTGTGATCATACGTAATTTTGCTTCATTTTCCATCAATATATCCATGTTTATGTAATTATAACATGTGTATATTGCTATATTTTGTACTGTCAAGTATTTGCCGTATAATCTGGATGAAAATGAGTTGCGTTTCCTTCCTTATGAACCCAAAAATCATCGTCCAGATAAACCGTTATCCGTGTGTGACTGTTTTCGTGCGACCTGTCAAATTGAGATTTCGCTTAAATTTATGGGGCCTTTGTTACATGTGTTAGGGGTGATAATTGGCTCGAAGACCTTCTACACCACTAAAAAAAAAGGATAAAAGATAAAAGCCAAATTTTGAAATAATGTTCAATAACTTCCAAACTAGTTGCAAATAGTCAGGTCTGGGAATTTTTGACTGGGGGATTTTGTCCGGGGGGGGGGGGTGTGGGGGTGGGGGGGGGGGGGGTAAGATGTTTGCGTGTTGTGTAATACATTCTATAAAGCATGCATGGTGTATTTACCAACGAGAGAGTGATTGAAACACGCACGGTGACACTATATAAGTCACATTTAATTTTTGTCTTACATTTCTTACGGGTGGCTATGTATTGTCCCTGCCGTGAGGATTGGAATCCAACAACAAAAAATGCATGTTTCAGTACAATACATACTGTAAGATGTGTGCGTGTTGCGTAATTATTTCTATAAAGCATGCATGGTGCATTTACCAACGAGAGAGTGATTGAAACACGCACGAAGACACTATATAAGTCACATTTAATATTTGTCTTGCAATTATTACGGGTGGCTATGCATTGTCCCCGCCGTGAGGATTGGAATCCAAGCACATAAAATGCATGTTTCGGTAAAATAAATACTGTAAGATGTGTGCATGTTGCGTAAAACTTTCTATAAAGCATGCATGGTGTATTTACCAACGAGAGCGTGATTGAAACACGCAGGGTGACACTATATAAGTCACATTTAATACTTGTCTCGCAATTCTTACGGGTGGCTATGTATTATCCCCGCCGTGAGGATTGTAATCCCGCCCTATTTAATAGTCGCCATTGCTTTCTATTGTAAAGTATTGTCTTCTAATCATGTCACGTTCATTGGGGAAACGTCCCGGACCCTAGATCACACTACTGAACACAATTATTTACCAGAAATATGGATAATTCAACATTTGGCAACATTTATAGGACACTGTTTATTAGAGTAACTACGGTACAACGTTCGCACATTGCGCAAAATACAAGAAAAAATGTTCTGTGTTTCTACCAATAAAACGGTCTGCACAACAACGCAGTTTTACTTTATGAATTAGATACACTCACTGACTATCAATTCTCAGGGGCGGATGTATACTGTCCCCGCCGTGAGAATTGAAATCGAACCACACATAATGCATGTTTAAGTACAATAAACACGGTGAGATGTGTGCGTATTGTGTAATACTTTGAATAAAGCATGCGTCGTGTTTTTACCAACAAGAGAGTGACAGAAACACGCGGGGTTACACTATACAGGCCACATTAATGTTTCACTTGCAATTATCACGGGTGAGTATTTATTGTCCCCGTCGTGAGAATTGAAATTCCGCCCTATATGATAGTCGTCATTGCTTTCTAGTGTAATATAATGTTTTGTAATCATGTCACATTCAGTGGGAAACGTCCCGGACCCGATATCACACTACTGAACACAATTAATTACCAGAAATATGAATAGTTCAACATTTGGCAACATTTATAGGAGACTAGTTTTAGAGTAACTACGTTCGCACATTGCGTAAATACAAGAAAAATGTCTACTGTGGTTCTATCAATAAAACGGCATGCATAACCACTTAGTATTACTGTATCAATCGGATATACTCACTGACTTGCACGTCTTACGGGCGGATGTATAATGTCCCCGCCGTGAGAATTGAAATCCAACCACATATATTGCATGTTTAAATATGATAACTACGGTAAGAGGTGTGCGTATTGCGTAATAATTTTAATAAAGTATGCATGGTGTATTTACCAATAGGAAGGTGGCAGAAACACGCGCGGTTACACTAAATAATTCGAATTTAATATCTGACTTGCAATTCTTACGACTTGCGGGGCTCATACCGCAGCGTGAGCCCCGCAAGCCGCTATATCTTGTCTTACAATTCTTACGGACTAGCGGGGCTCACGTTACCGGCCGATGTCCGATATCTCATGAAACTTATTTACAAACTTTTCCGCAAATGAAGTCGAAACAAATTGCGCATTTGTTATATATTTTTCGTTAACTTTCTACGTCATTTATAGAAAATATCCCAGTTTATATAGTTTTCGTGAAACATCGCACATCTAAGGAACAAAATGACGGGCCTTGTCTCAAATGTTGGCGATTGGCCACTTACCACTTTAGCAATAGGAGAAGGTATTGCTTGCTTATAAAGAGCCTCTTCTTTCGCATAGCACAGGTTGAACCATCTGGAGATTAAAGAATAAATATCCTGCATGACGATACGTACGGTGGAACCGGACACCAAGAAAACACATGTGATTTTATGTTTGATGAGTTTCTTGGTCATTTATCTCAGGTGATAATGTCTGTTCGTGATCGCATAGCACACGGATACGGCTCAGAATGATCACATACTTGATTTACAGTGAAACCTCTCTAAGCCGGACACCCTGGGGACCTCCCCAGGGTGTCCGGTTTAGAGATATTTCACTGTACATGGACCTGTTAGTATTTGAGAACCTCTATCAACATTTTGTTGAGTAAAACCAGTTGACTTTGTGAATTCTCCAGAGCACACATATAGGCAAAATGAAACTGGAACATGTATCGTAAGGCCTGACTTCATAGAACACCATCGTTTGTTTCGAAGACAATAGCTTCGTAAATGTGATTGCATATATGTATAAAGTGTAATAATTCCAGCACAAAAGTATTTACACAATTCCCTAACATTTGATTGGCCCGTAGCAAGTCTCTGTCCAAAATTTATATCCCAGTAAACTCCCACGCCAAACTTCTTTCCGTAACCGTGAGGCGCAATTAAAATAATTCTTAAGAAAACGGAAAATAAACACATTTTCTTGATGAATTTATTTCAAATGCTGGAATTATAAGGAATGAATGGCCTTTTTGTTGAATTTATCGGGGATATAAACTTGGAAAAGTCGCGGGAATACTGGACGAGGCCTTCCGGCCTTGGTCCAGTATTCCCGCGACTTTTCCAAGTTTATACCCCGATAAATTCCACAAAAAGGCCATAGTATCTCACTGGGCTGCGACAGCTTGCGACTAGTTGGAGACACAACATTGCGAGAAAATACGCGAATTAGAGACAGTTTTAACTTGGAATCACACTGAATTGGTACTTACGACACGTTCGCGAGATTTGGGCCAAAATTCGCCGGGAGTTCGCATACATGTCGCGCGAATGTCGATTGAGAAATATGTCTATCATTTTGTCATCAGACGTCAAGCGAACAAACTGCGAATAAATTGCGACATTTGCGCGACATTTGCGCGAGATTCGTGCGACATTCTTGCGAATGTCGTCAGATTTAGTTTCATAGGTCGCCAACCCCTCACAAAGTTGTCTCACATTTCTCGCACTTTCTGACTCGCGGAAACTAAATTGAGAAGAGTTCGAGACACCCGCAACGACTCGGTGACTATTTTGCGAGAACATTTGTCGCGCGAATTTTTTGAACATGTTCAAAATTCCAGCGACACGAGAGCGAGGCCCTGCGACTCACGTGAGGAAAATGAGAACCGCTGCGAACGTTTCGAGACATTTTGGAAACTCCCTCGCGAATGCCGTTCGCAATTTGTCGCCAACAGTCGCAGCCCAGTGAGATACTAGCTTCTATGACCATCAACCTTTTTCTATCTGAGCCATCTTTGCATGGACAAACTATCGGACAGTTTCACCTCCTGTAGCATTTGACACAAACAGCTCATAATTCGATAGATACACCAATACAATTTAGTGCAATATGTTTTAAAAATAATCATTTACAATTTCCTATCCGTTATATGTAGCCCACGTCAATACGAAGTCTGATTTCGGATAATAACTGTGCCCATTTGTTTTAAAACACTGAAATCTCTACACAGGTTGTCTAGTGTGCAGTCATATAGTCTGTCTTACATGTACATATATTATTTACCATATCTACTGTATTGAGTGTATTGATTGTGTAAGGACTTGTGCTGCTATCATAAATGTGGTGCTAGCAGACTTTAGTGTTAAGGTTATGTCATACCTGTAGTTCTAACATTAGGTGTGTGGAGTGACCTGTTGTTTTACACAGTGTACCATAGCCATCGTAGATTTTGGAAATGACAAAATGTATAACCAATGTATCAATCAGTGTGTATACATTGGCATGGAATAATTGATAACACGCTGTAAATGCTTATCCTTGCAATATGTTGTACCAAAGTTTATTAGTTTGTCTGTCATATATTTTGCTGTATGTGTCAAACGCTACAAGAGGTGATACTGACTGATGGCATGTAAATGCTAAGACTGCTGTTTATCGTATATTTTCCATTTTTATCATCAAAAACATGCTTTGATAACACTTTAGAATAATTTACAACATGATTTGACAGCACGTCAGCACTCCATTGGAAATGATTCTGAAGTGCTGTCAAACCATGTTTTATTGAGAAATAAGGCAATATATAAAAGCAACAGCAGACGACAATTGTTGTGAGTAGCGGTCTAAGTGTTAATACGAACATTCTACAGCGGAATCTCTATAAGCTATAAAACCTTGTGACACCGACGTGTTTATTTTATATGTATTTCACTGTCTAATATGTATATGTTTATCGTTGTTCGTGATCGCAAAGCAGACGATCATATCTTGCAGTGCTAATACATCAGACATATCTCGAAAGCGAACACTCTTGCGACATCGATATTTGTTGATCGATTCACTGACAAGTATATGTTTATCGCAAAATTACCTTAAAGGTACATACCCACACAGTAGGCACAAAATGTTCTTTATAGGAATTAAATAAGTGTCACTATTCCACCAGTTCTAAAAATCACGAGAGCCCGCTATACAGATATAATCATTTAGTAATATTATTTTACTGATAGTGACTCGCGGTGGTATCAGTTTATTTTCATATGCAAATGTGGCATGGTGTTTTTTTAATGATTTAATCTAATTAAATGCGTCACCTGAACAAATAATATTTTCGACAGATTATAACGTATGATCAGTGCACATCAAACAATAAATACGAAGAATAAATAGTAATGTCCGTTAACATTTTAAGGACACACGGTTATCACCCCTTATATCGGTGTCGATATTTGCGTCTAATATAAAATGTATAATAATGCCAATAAATACGTGGGGTAATGGTGAATGAATGTTTATTTTGCCAGAAAATGTCTCACATAATGTCTCTGATATAAAGAACATGTTGTGCCTACTGAGTGGGCATGCACCTTTAATTAGAGAAACTCCATTAAATAGAAAAGTGGAAATTTTAGTTAACACAAAATATCCACAAGTTGTGCAGATCCTGGTGAGATGGCTGTGCTTCTACATCGTTTGCAAACATTGGGATATACGCCTGTGGCAGGGGCGTCGGAACAAGTCCGGCAGGCCCGGCCAATGCCGGATCAATAATTTTGACATATTTGTAATTCATATGAAAAAAGGAATGTAAATATTTGTTCTGCAAATTTGCTCATTTCCCATCAAAAGTGTATGGTGTTACCGTTCAGTTGAACCGTCTCGGCGAGACGGTTCAACTGAGTGGTAACAACATACACTTTGTGTGGGTAGCGGGGGCACCCAGTAAATTCGCCGGACCAATATTATGATGCTTCCGGCGCCCCTGTGTGGTGTTGAACAGGTTTTACATGCCAGCTGCCACTTACGGAATGAATTCGAAGTCCCAGCCCTTGCCGTGAAGTAGACTGAACCGGTGGTCGTCATTCTTGCGCAGACAGTGCAGCAGGAACTTCCGGCCACGTGACGAGATCTCGTCGGGCGAGAACGGAGGGATGTATTTGGCGTCGAAAATATTTCGCCTCGTTTCCAGTGTGGTTGGCGCCAAGTGTGGTGGTCTGAAAAGACAAAATACTGCATTAGGACAGATAGTCAGAGATCTATCTGTATCAGTATGCATATACACAAGTGTAAGTACGGAAACGAATTGCTAAGCATACTTATCTAGCTAAGTATAATTTGAGGGAGTAATCACTATTTTTCACGAAATTGATTATTTCATATAGAACTAACGACTGCATATATTTGATGATTAATGATGCAGAATTATTATATTGAATTTATTACATTATCACAGCCAAAATGGCTGTGATAATGTAATAAATTCAGTATAATAAACATTAATAAAATTATCCTTAAATGGAATTTTTTTCACTCAAAGTGTACTTAGCAAGATAAGCATACATTGCTTTTTTTTGTGAAATAGACTACATATGTGTTAGGCCATTATACACTGTTTGTTTACAGAACCTGGGGGCCGTTTCACTATACTTCGTACGACTAAAGTTTTCGTAAGTGCAAAATGAAGATAGTCTGTAAATTTCACATTAACAATTATTGGACTTACATTTATTGAGCATATGCTGCATATGCAGCCTATGCTCAATAAATGCAAATCCATCAATTGAAATTTCCAGATGATCCTAAATTTGCACTTACCAACATCTTAGTCGTACGAAGTTTAGTGAAACGGACGACTGGTTATTTGATGTTCTAAAAAGAGCACCATAAAAAACGAAGCAGCACTCATCTGAAATTTGATCACCGAAATCATCAACAATATACAACACACGAACAGTGAATGACAACATAGATCAATCGGTTGTTGCGGCGAACATGAGTCAAATGTAAAGATTAACCAAAAGTAATTCAAGCGGAAAAAGTATGTCAATGACATGGATGGACACATGGTACATATGCCAAGAGGTTGTTGAAAAATTGCTCGAATGTAAAGATCAACCAGGATTGAAGAGCAATTAATTGCGAAGTAATTCAAGCGGAAAATATCAAGGACCTGGATGAGCGGGTGGATTGTGGTTAATGATGTACGAGAGTTTCATGAATATAGGTCAAGAGACCGTTTAGAAAATGACTCGAATATAAAAGTTAAAAGTTAAAACAATTTCTAAGTAATTCAAGCGAAGAAAAGTAGGTCATAAGTAAGCATAACAATGGATTGTTTTATATTTCAAAAACATCTGAACACGTTGTCACGTGATATAGTTTGAATTCATCGGGAGATTGTATTTATCTTTCTTAACCGTTTGAACCCGAAAGACCGCTATATCGGTTTATGCAAACAGTGCAGATCCAGATGAGCCGGCTCGTAACGAGCCGTCTCATCAGGATCTGCACTTTTTGAAAGTAATTTTAATATTTTTGAGAACAAAAGCACCCTCTTTTCATAAATGGACGAATCTGAAAATCATTGTGTGACCATTGGATTGGTCGGAACATTAGCATATCACAGTCCATTCCAGTTCCTTAGGGTTGAAAGGGTTAACAATAATTAAATACATGTATATACTGTAAATGTAATGAATGTAGATCTATATGCAGAGCATGATGGTTACACTCTGGGTTAATAGGTCCCTCAATATCCATACTAAAAAGTAATGTAGCAGAGAATATCCGAATTATCGTAAATGTTTGGCTTGCAAAATGAATGGTGGTATTCCACCTAAATGTAAATTAAACAGTGTATTGCCACAGTATATTACATGCTACCCAGTGATTTATAGAGAATAGTAGGTTAGTGCCATGAATGGGAAAACATATCTGGCAAAGCTCAGGAAACGGGATGGGCGAGGCTCTGCCGAGCACATCCCGTTTCCGTGCCGCGCCAGATATTTTTTCCCATTTTGCCGAGCACATCCCGTTTCCGTGCCGCGCCAGATATTTTTTCCCATTCACGGTACTAACCTACTATTCTATTTATCCCGTCAACACCTACAAATGGCTGTAAAATGCAAAAATAGTATTGACTGTATATCAAAAATGTTTCACGGGGACTAATCCCAGAACGGGGGGGGGGGCGATAACGTGACGTCCCCGTTATGAGAGTTGGCCCCCGTTCTTTTGGCTGACCCCCGATCTGAGTCTTACACATATAATCTAACATGTTTGATGATTTAATACGGTCTTTATTAAACTCGGCATAGCCTCGTTTCTTATGAAATCAGAAAACTCGTTTAATAAATATCATGTTAAATCAGCACTCGTGTAAGATTCTACATGTATAGTTACTTACTTCCCAAACAACATCGTGTAGACGATGACGCCGACGGCGAATATGTCCGTGGATTCAGTGATGGTGCAGCGGTACAGGATATCAGGACTGCTGTACTCGAACGGACACACCTCCCGGTACCGGCTCTGCCGACCGCCGATCTCCTGCGCCGACGAGAAGCCAACCTGCAATCGTATATGTGGTTGTCACTGGAGAAGAATGGGGATTATGGGTTTTGCCACCAGGGTAGATCCAGATCAGACTGTGCATCCAGTCTGATCAGAATATGTACTGTTCGCCATTCCATCAATGAAACAATCGGCATGCTTCTAACACACAATATGGACTAGGTTACACTATTATTACCCGTAGCTGGCTTACATATGGCTGTGACTGGAGTAATAGGGATTATGTCTTTTTGCAACCAACGTAGATCCAGATCAGACTGTGTATCCGCACAGTCTGATCAGGATCATCATTATTCGCCATTTCATCAAAGAACGTTTTTGAGCACCCATCACGCATCTAACAAGCAATACAGGTCATTATCAGGCTTCGTGCATTCATTCATTCGGCATATGTTTAAGGGTAGGAATTGGCTCGAACACCTTCCACACCCAGTCTTATCAGTCTACAAAGGAGCTACACTATATGAGCCGCATCGCCACAAATCTGTCTTCGGGAGTCTGACGACGTCACAAGATATGACGTCGTGAACTTAGCTGGCGTAATTTCCGCCTAGATTTCCAATTATCGACGTGGTGTAAAAGTTGTATAACGAACAGAATAACAACGCATCTCGGTGTTTTTATTATTCTAATGCATTTTTACCAATGTGAGAGTTATGAATTCGTTTAAATTGTATTTGAACTTTAGTTCAGTGTAAGATCCATTCCCAAATATATCTATGATCGGGCGTATGTGTGTGAACAAACGAAACAGTCTTCGATCTGTCCTGGGTCCTGTCTGAGAATGTTATTGGATGAGCGATAAACTACCATACTAACGGTCGTACGAACGAAATCCACCGGGTGACATTTTTATTGGAAACGGGCACATATTATGTATATTTGTATTAACAATAATGGCGTGACATTCCCTGTCTGATATGTTTTTCCCTGACCAACCGTCAAATATCATTATCATATAGGATAACACTGTTACGGCTGAGTCTCCATATATCACATGAACTCACACTCAGCCTTTTTCACGGTCTTACATACCGGCTTCGTGCGAGAGGAGAATTAACTATCTAGATTATATTAACCGCCTCATTGTCTCCTTCATTTAATGCACATATTTCGACTATATGGCAGATATTAGTAAATTCGGAAACAAACGGGCCAACGGTTATTAGCCTGCATTTTTGGGCTCAAATGCCCGTGTTTGAAGGTCCTCGACCAAATTCCTACCCTTAAATATAAGATAATAATAATAATGGCGTGACGATAATTTTCTTTAATTATTGTGCTGTTGATATCACATATAAAAATGTTTGTCTGTTATTGACATGTGCTTTTTATGTTCCTTTATTGTGACAAAATATTTTCTTTCACACAGTTAACAGATAACTGTCCACGTTAACTGTAATCGACCACCATTTACAGGTGAAAACTCTGTGGAAGCTATATCTTTTATTTACATACAGATGGTCGGCAGCATATTTGTAGACCTATGTAGCCTGTGCTGTTTCCCGCACAAATACATGTTTCAGATTTGGTTAACTCGACGCGAATTTTCAGTCTATTGCTCAATTCTTTCCTTCTAATATAATGTATAAAATTAACATTTAGCACAATCTTTACCGATTTTATGAGAAAAATAATATCTTCTGCCCAAAAAAAATAAATGCCATGGATGTTACGACTAGTGTAGCCACAGATCAGTCTCATATGTGCATATGCGCCGTCTGATCAGAACATACGATGTTCGATGTCAGTCAATGGGGAATCCTTTCTCGATTGCCGACAGGATATGGGTCGCCGATCGTACATTTATTGCAGATATTGTAAGGTCCAGTTTTTTCAGCAGGTGGTCCAAGTACAGCTGTAAGCGGGACGATGTTGTGAACATTCGACGTTTCTGTTGTCTGAATATGAAAAGCTTCAATTTGAATGCACGCTAACATCGTCTCCATGTGTGTCATGTTAACCCATTGAACCCGAAAGCCCGCTATATCTGTTTATGCAAACAATACAGATCCAGATGAGCCGGCTCGTAACGAGCCGTCTCATCAGGATCTGCACTTTTTGAAAGTAATTTTCATATTTTTGAGAGCAAAAAAATACCACCTTTTCATAAATTGACTAATCTGAAAATATTTGTGTGATGATTGGATTGGCTGCAAAAGTAACATGTCAAAATCCATTCCAGTTACCTAGGGGTGAAACGGTTAATACAAGAACTAGATACGGTGAGATGATATTTCAATGCAACATCTTGGGGACATTAGTGTCATGGACTGTGAGTGAAACTATTGTCAAGTCGTGACACAAATACAATAATACAAAAAGTCAAGAACTAGATATAGCAACTTTGGGATTATATGCCAAGGCAACATGTTGGGGACATTAGTGTCATGGACTGTGAGTGAAAATATTGGCAAGTCGTGACACACATACAATAAGACTGTGCGCACTAGCAATTGATATGGTTCTTCTAGTCCTGTTCGGAGATTATCAAGGATCTCTTGACTTGGGAACTTGTTATTATTGTATATCTCCCCAACCCCCCCCCCCCCCCCCACCCCCCCCCCCCCCCCACCCCCCCCCCCCCCTCCCTCTCATTTCTTCGTACTATGGGACCATCGCATTTTGAGTTGAGTCTCCAAAAGAAAAACTGCTACCTTAACACACAAGTCGGTGGTAGGACAAGCTGATATTGTGCAAATGTCTCAAATATGTTGCCATAGCCATTTTTTCCATGTGGAGGTGGTCTCCCACTAGGCGAGTGAGAGACTGCGATAGAGTAAAAATTGCATGTAAGCGATACAGGCTTTTTTTGCTCTCACGCTATTCGAGTGACTGTGAACTATACTTATTGAGAAACGCATGGAAGTAAAGGTGCCTATCGTCAGACATGAACACCACTTGGGGGGGGGGGGGGGGGGGGGGGGGCAAATTGCCACTATATTTTCTTGAAATGTATATCTCCCAGCATATCATTTCCGCATGATAGCAATGTATAAGTCTTCGTTTAAAGTTGTTATGCCCGTATAAGTGGAACTCTCTAACAGCAACATTTATGCCCGTAAAAGGGCATCAAACTGCCACAGAATCGCATGTACACGCTGTAAAATGTACTGAAAACATTGCAATTGGTATTTGTGATTACATACAATCGAACTAGAACTAGAAATTTTTCATTCAAAATGGCCGCCAAAATCTAAGATGGCCGCCAATACACCACTACCTTACCCAACCGCACTAAAACATATATAAAACTATTTTATATGAACAGTTCTTGGAGTATTCGTATTTGATTATATTGTATGAGTGAAATACTAGCTTATGCTACTTCAATAAATATTTATTACTTGAGATATTATGTATATAAATCCAAAATGGCCGCCAACAATCACTGTCCGTTAATTTGCCACCGTGTCAATTATATATCATCATTTAACATTTCAAAATATACATACGTACGAGCATACGTACACAGTAAATAGCCATGTCAATAACAAAACATACTTGGATATCAAATGTGTGTACCAAAATCCAAGATGGCCGCCAAATATCACGATTTATCATCAATTTACATCGTGTTATCTATTTGATGGCATAAGTATTAACAGTATTACATTGACACAGTTTATTGCCTTCATTAAATCAAACAGTAAAAGTTGTTCTGGCCCACTGACATAGAAATATTACTACGCACAAAAGTGTTAGCGAAGTATCACTATTAAGTCTCAAACTACTCTACTCCATCAGATCGTTTTCTATTTTATCTATAGATACATACCTTTCAATAAAATATAGTGGCAATTTGCTCCCCCCCCCCCCCCCCCCATGTCCGTCCGTCCGTCCGTCCGTGCTCCCCCATGTCCGTCCGTCCGTCCATCGTCCGTCCGTCCGTCACGTTTCTTGTAAGAAGTAAAACTTTTTAACCGTAATAGGTAGGGACTTGAAACTTGGTATGTGCTCAGTAAACACGACGTCAAAAATAAGAAATCAGCATACCGAATCCGCGTACCCGCGCGCGTTCATACTTGCTGGTACATGAATTTGCCGGTCTTACTTTGTCGCTTTGCACATTCATGTGTTACCAAAAGACTCAAGCTCATCCGTATGTACATTCCTTATTCAATGCCAAACATGATTCTAGTTCGATTATGTCAACTTGCAAACTGCTGTAAATGTCGGCGTATACTCTATGTGTAACGGTAGATACTGTAACGTCGTTTTGACGTCGCTTGACGTCGCTTTTACGTGACGTCTCTTTTGCTAACACGACCTGCATAGTGGTGGTACATAAACCATAATATCTTAATGAATATTGCAGATATCATGATCAAATAAAAAGCGTTCAATTCATCATACAAATAACACTGTCATAGTAATAAAATGTCATATTGACCAAATATTTCCTGAAGACAGGTTTTCTCGCGACGCGGCTCAATTATAGTGTGGCTGTGGCTGTGGCTGTGGCTGTAGCTGTGGCTGTGACTGGACAAATTGGGCTAATGGGGTTTGTAACCAGTGAAAACCCCAAAAAGCCCTATTTCTCCATTAACAGCCACACACTTTCTTTCTTTTTAATCCCGTACACGAAAAGCTGCACGAAGGGAAACCATTTTGATGACGTCAGCAGTCCATTAAAATTTATTGTCGGTATGCCAGGTGCTATGTTTGAACAAACCTGAGGTAAAATGATATGCGTTGGTAACGTTGCAGCATTTATCAATCAACATCTATGCGAATGTCCAGACACTTAACCCAACAAACATGGATTTTACAGAACACGTCCGGGTATTTTATGAACACCCCTCGTATACATACCAGCATTGGGTAGCCTCGCTCATTAAAGACGATCTTTTTCGGTCCGATGGTACCGTGGTAGATATCGCCCTCGTGTAGGAATCGCAGCGCCATCATCAGGCATGCGCAGACGAACTTCCCCTGGTTCTCATTGAATAGTCGGCTGCAAAATGACAATTACACTGCTGAATTAAATCGTGTCGTCATGCAACATGTTTTACATTTGGAAAAACATGATTTGACAACACTTTAGAATCATTTCCATCGGAAATGATTCTAAAGTGTTGTCAAAACATATTTGTATTGAGAAAGAAAACACAATGTCAACAGGCGGCTGCAAAATAATCCTTACACTGTTGAATTACATCGTGTCGTCTGCTGATCATATTCTATTTCATATTTTTCTCATGAAAAACATGCTTTGACAACACTTTAGAATCATTTCCAATGGAAATGATTCTTAAGTGCTGTCAAAACATGTTTTTATTGAGAAAGAAGACACAATGACAACAGACAACGACAAAATAACCGTTACCTGCTGAATTACATTGTTCTGTTGATCATGTTTTATTTTACATTTTTTACATTTTACTCATGAAAACATGATTTGATAACACTTTGTTTTGGAAATTATTCTAAAGTGCTGATAAGCCATATTTTTATTTAGAAACAAGACACAATATAAAAATACTGCGTGAACTGGTTCCGAGTGGAGAGGAAATTGATAGTAGCAGAATTGTTTACATTGTGAATCGTACTATATTGACCTGTTTAAATGGACTCGTGCTTATAATACTTGTTGGGCACGTGCGTTCGTTCAAATGCTAGAAATCAGGAAGTTGGCTGATCGAGCTTGAGCTGTGTTGACAGTTCAGTCTCAAAGGTTGAAGTAACGGACCGAGGTCTATAAATGCATTAAATATACATGAAAGCATTAATAAGTGAAAAAGAAAGTTTTAAAAAAATATTATTTACTCCCTCATATACATAGAACCTGTGTATATGAGGGAGTAAATAACTTTTGTTTTCTTCCACTTATTAATGCTTTTAGGTATATCTAATGTATTTATAGACCTCGGTCCGTTACTTCAACCTGTGTTCAGTCTCGGTTAATAAAGCTTCGTGTTTTCGAGTACTAGTTTGGAGAACGTGCTCATAGGCAGGTACTCTAGTGTCGGACGGAGAGGATATTGACAGAACCGTTTGCCTTTTTAATCGTACTGTACGTTATTCAATGTCTGACTGTCTGCAAAGCTGTTAGATACTAACCATACGATCGTAATCAATGTGTAGGATGGTCAAGGTGCAGGACAAATAGTTTTCATTTTTAAATGCGAGATTTATTCCCCAGAAATGTTTGCAAATCAGACAAAGACACGTATATATGGTTATTATATGTTATCTCCCTTGAGATAGCATATTATGTCACGCAAATTTCTATGGGGGTAGCCAATATGGCTACCCCCATAGAAATTTGCGTGACATAATATGCTATAAATTGTGCTACGCATAAATGGCGAGTACGACCAAGAAAACAGTGACCTGTGCCAACTTATCCTATGGCGTTTTGGTCTGTCTTGCTTTGTATCTAAAACTCTACATATACTATTCTCTATAGTTTTCACTGTTTTGGGCTCAGTTTATCAGTTAAATTCAGGAAAATACGAATCAAGACATTTCGTGTATATGACTACAGCAGCTATTATCTTTAGTTCTCACAGTTAGGTAGCAGTGACCAGTTAGCCGCCAGTTTCGTACACTTTTTTTCTGGGAGTTTCAAACATTAATTTATTCTCGAGAAAACGTATGGATGTGAATGGGTTTGCACCATCACAGTACATTTGCCTGTGGATGACGATTGATTAAATATGTAATTTTCAGTCTCTAGTTCCGCAAGTGATCAGTTTTTGTGAATATAACTTATTTCAGTACTTTTATTGTTTCTGTGGACCAAATTTACGTACGTGTCTGCGTTTGCCGGAAATATCTGGTGCAGAGATAGCGAGCTTGGCTTCACTGGTTTCACGGCGTACAAGCGCTTCTTGATAATTTCAGTTGGTAAGTATCTGTAACAAACAATTGCAGACTTAAAAATGACGTAAATTGCCAACGGTTGTTTCTTCATTTGGGAAATTTCTTTATGCCAGTTAATGGTGATTATTAGACACAGGTTGAAGTAACGGACCGAGGTCTATAAATACATTAAATATGCCTAAAAGCATTAATAAATGAAGAAGAAAAATAAATCTAAAATTTGTTTTTACTCCCTTCATATATACTCCATATATGGAGTCTATATGGAGAGAGTACACAAAATAGCATCATTTTTGCATCAAGCAATGTCATGCAACTTTGTTAGATAACAAAATTTACATCACTCCATTTGCGACCAGCGTAGCTCCAGATCAGCCTGCGCATCCGCGCATGCTGATCAGGATCTACGCTGTTCGCCTTTCAGTCACTGATGCATACGCACTCACCACGAGCTGAATTAAAATATAAAACCGTTGTTAAAACGGTCCTGCGTCTCAACCAAGACCGGCAATATGTAGCTGGTCATTGTTTTCAAGTTGATCTCATCTGTCATTGACAAATATATCAGCCTGAAAACTATGGAACGCCAAATCTACATAAACTCAAATATATATTGCTAGCAACAAATATTTGGAGCTAGCAATAAATATTTGGAGAGCTCTCGAAATCAATTAATGATATCTCGAAATCATTTGGAGAGCTCTCGAAATCATTTGGAGCGAGCAATATAACATTTGATTTGGAGAGCTCTCTAAATCATTTGGAGCTATCTCTAAATCATTTGGAGAGCTCTCGAAATCATTTGGAGAGCTCTCGAAATCAATTAATGATATCTCGAAATCATTTAGAGAGCTCTCGAAATCATTTGTAGCGAGCATTATATAACTTGATTTGGAGAGCTCTCTAAATCATTTGGAGCTATCTCTAAATCATTTGGAGAGCTCTCGAAATCATTTGGAGAGCTCTCGAATTCATTTGGAGATATCTCAAATTGATTTAGAGAGGGCATTATAAACTTGATTTGATGCTAGCTCCAAATACCACTCCACGTGGGAACTGGAGGAAAAAAACAATATGCGCTCCCTTCCCGCGCTTTTAAAATCTTTGTACGCATGTGCACCGAGCCTATTAAAAACTTCGTAACCTTCAATATGGAGTATATGGATGGAGCCAAAAAAATTTGTTTAGCTTATTTCTTTTTCATTTATTGATGCTTTTAGGCATATTTAATTTATTTATAGACCTCGGTCCGTTACTTCAACCTGTGCTGTAAACATGCTCGACATATGTGTATTCACTACTACACGTGTGACAGGCGACTTCCGGTCTAGGTAAAGTCGCACTAACTTTGGGATGGCACGATTTACCCAAATCTACCCAAATCTTCATGTAATTACTATATTTGTTTATAAATAAAGCTATGCACATTATAATAATGATGTTTGGAATGTACTTACATAATATGTCATTAATTTGCTTATACCAGGGCCTTCTTTTAATGTTTTAATGCAAACTGGAAATATTTGTACATGAAATAAAGGGAGAATTAATACCGCGATTCACTTATGCTAGTAAGCAAAGGAATATAATGCACTTTATAATGGCTAAATGGGAATGATGATTTGTAATTGAAATACTCATAAAAACAGTAGAACCTCTCTAATGTTGACACCCAAGGAGACAGTGTGTGAAAACTGTTATGTCAACTAGTATAATTATATATTTATATACGGTAGTAATATATAATTTAAATATATAAACTACCAATATTTTAAAACTAATACTGCATTAATATGTATATGTGGCTGTGACTGGATAAATTGGGCTTATCGAAATTGTGACCAGTGTAGGTTCCGATTAAATAGATCCCTTCTGTAGCCTGGTAACGACCTACATTGCTTGTTCGAAGCATGACTGGGGGTTTAATTTATGGAATGACAAATGTTGCAGATGCTGATCAGACTGTGGATGCACATGCTGATCTGGATCTACACTGGTCGGAAAACCACATTTCTCCAGTCACAACCACAGCATGTGCGATATGCAATCATGGTCGATGATAACTTAAAGTTAGACAACTGAGACATAATTAATGAGTCTCGGTAGTCTCCGTTTATAATAATGCTATATTAATCGTTTTCCCGCAGAAATTGGTGCTTTATTCTTCCTATGTTTCGGTCAAAATGTGGTTATTATATGATATACTAATGATATATTGTAGAAAAAGTATATAATATAATCATAAATGTTATTTTTAATGAAGATTTGGGTATATTTGGGTAAATCGTGCTGCGTAATTCAATAATTCAGGGAGACATCGTTTTCATAGTTTCAAGCGATTTAATGCTAGCTCCAAATAATATATATATTGCTAGCTCGAAATGAATTAGAGATAGCTCGAAATGATTTCGAGAGCTCTCCAAATGATTTCGAGAGCTCTCCAAATGATTTCGAGAGCTCTCCAAATATTTATTGCTAGCTCCAAATATTTTTTGCTAGCAATATATATTTGAGTTTATGTAGATTTGGCGTTCCATAGAAAACAGATTATGTTGTCACAGATAAGCTACATGTAGTCTACCGGGGGTTTTGGTGAATTGCCGCGGAACGATTACGGACATTATTAATACTTCTAGCAGGCGCGGATACAGGGATACAGGGGGGGGGGGGGTCCAGGGGGTCCGGACCCCCCCCCACCCACCCACCCACCCACCCCCACTTCCCGCCAAAAAAAAAGAAAAAAATAGACGAAAATCTACAATACTCGAATAGTTGGATGACATTTTTCGTGGCCTAGGTGTCAGGAAATCGCATCTGCGGCGATCTGGCATCTAAAAATTGCATGGGGGATCACCCCACTACTTTACGATTTCGCGCTCACAGAGGTCGGCTATGCCGAATTTTAATTACAGACCCCCTCCCCTCCACCTCCGCAATTATTTCTGTATCCGCGCCTGTTCTAGTGAATATTATACTTCTTTCAGGTAACTTACATAGTGCTGATGGTCTTTAACGGTTCATGGCAGCGCATGGCGGCGACCATGTCCACGTTCTGAAAAAGACTCGCAGTCTGGTCACAACAAACAATGAGGAGCGTAGTTAGTTATTTCCCTTTGCAAATCTATTCATAAAGATCCGGTCCTGTGCTTTATTTTAGCATTTATTTATTACGGAATAGAGCAAGAAATACGACTGCAAACAGTGTAGACTCAGATCAGACTGCACATATATGTGCAGTCTGATCTGAGTCTACACTGTTTGTAGTAAAACTTGATAAGTGTCAAAATATGAATATGGATACAGTTGCGGTTCAGACTGCGCAGATAGGTAGGATAACCTGGATCATCACTATTCGAAAATACTATAATGCCTCCAAAATATCAAGTCTAGCTATTACTGTTTACATTTAACAGTTTTACATCGTACAAGACACGTGACGGACGGACGGACGGACATACGGATGGACGTACGTCCGGGCACACGTTGGGGTCGTGGGGTGGTCTTAGGTGGTTGGAAGTGTGAACTAAGATAAAAGAAAACAATACAACGTATCCCGCAAGAACCTACCCAAATTGTACGGCCATATAAACAATGCAATAACTATATGTTTTTCGATAATATTAAATTGTATCACAATTTAAGAATGAGCCTTCGTTTTATTTCGTGAATTTGGTCAAATATTGATCGTATTACGAATATTTGATTTGTCTATGGGAATTTAACATGGGCATGGGGGAAAATGAGGTGGAGGAGCTGTGGGAGGAGTAGAAAAACGAAAACATGATTTAACACGGGGAAATTGTTTGTTTCGTATTAAAATCAACATTGGACCAAATTTCACAAAACAAACAGAATGCTCATTATTAAATTGTGATAAAATTTAACATTATCGAAAACAAATTTGATTTTGCATTTGTTTATATAACCGTAAAATGTGGGCAGCTTTCGTAGACAGTAAATCTATTGTGTTTAGGTGGCCATTACTTTGTTTGAAAATAATGAATGTACCACCGGGGTGTCAGATGTGTACATACGAACAGATGGACAGACACCCGTGACGAAAATAGTATATCCATTTTTGTTCACAAAGTGTGTATAACTACAGGCGAATGAACTCCCCACCCCTATTCCGCTATTAGACAGATCCATTACGCCCGACTATACTACGTGTCGCAAACGTGATTAAGACACAGGTGGAAGACTCGGACCTAGGACCCAATAAATGGCTCATATATATGAACATTTACCCCACACACCCATTTATGTACACTACACAGTATAGCCAATGAGCCTTTTTATTGGGTCATAGGTCCGAGTCTTCAACCTGTGGATTAAAATACAATTTCTCAGCTAGTGGCTCATATATGTGGCTGTGACTGGAAAAATTGGGCTATGACATTTGTAGCCAGTCTCGCTCCTGTTGCTCGTTTCACTAAACTTCATACGACTAAAATGTTCGTAAGTGCAAAATTATGATAGTCTGTAAATTTCACATTAGCAATGTTTTCTTGTAAACAATTATTGGATTTACATTTATTGAGCATAGGCTGCATATGCAGCCTATGCTCAATAAATTTAATCCATCAATTGAAATTTCAAGACGATCCTAAATTTGCACTTACGAACATTTTAGTCGTACGAAGTTTAGTGAAACGGGCCCCTGATCTACATGTATGGCACACGCCTGCAGTCTGATATGGCTATATTCTGTTTGTTAGAAACGGGACAGATGCTTTACTGAATGAATGGCAAACAGTTTATGGCCTGATCCGACTGCGCGGATGCGAAGGCTGATTTGGATCTACACTGATCACATACCCCCATAGGCCCCAATTATCCAGTTACAGCCACAAGTATGACCATTGTACATCAATAATCACCCAAACAGCCAGCATCGATAATCACACGTGTTCTGCAATTGTATTAATAAATCCAGTATTGTCCACAGGCATTCAGCGTCATTCGGCTTTCATCGGTATAACAATGTATATATGAACAAGGCTTCTAACTTTGGTCGGACACGACCTCGTATCATAACAAAATAAAATGTTTAAAATGTAATTTTCTATGCATTCTATGTATTTCAGCAGGATATGGATAATTCTCAAATGATCATATGAACTTGAACTTGCCACTACAATATTGACGTTAGAGCCTTAAACACATTATTATACCCACTTTTTTTGTAAAAAAAAACGGGTATATTGTTTTCGTCACGGGTGTCCGTCCGTCCGTACGTCCGTACGTCCGTCCGTACGTCCGTCACGTTTCTTGTAACTCGAAAAACTTTTTCACCTTCATACCTACGCGCCTGATATTTGGATGTAGCTTCGTTATTCTGTGCAGATGCGCAAAGTGAATTTGGATTTTTGATCCGACCCTCCATCATGGTTATCTCCCCCTTTCGGACTCAGAATTTCCCATTTTTTTCCTCGTAACTCGAAAAAACTTTTTCACCTTCATACCTACGCGCCTGTATTTGGTATGTAGCTTCGTTATCATGTGCAGATGCGCAAAGTGAATTTGGATTTTTGATCCGACCCTCCATCATGGATTATCTCCCCCTTTCGGACTCAGAATTTCCCATTTTTTCCTCGTAACTCGAAAAACCTTTTTTCACCTTCATACCTACGCGCCTGATATTTGGTATGTAGCTTCGTTATCATGTGCAGATGCGCAAAGTGAATTTGGATTTTTGATCCGACCCTCCATCATGGATCTCCCCTTTCGGACTCAGAATTTCCCTTTTTTCCCTCCTGTAACTCGAAAAAACTTTTTCACCTTATACCTACGCGCCTGATATTTGGTATGTAGCTTCGTTATCATGTGCAGATGCGCAAAGTGAATTTGGATTTTTGATCCGACCCTCCATCATGGATTATCTCCCCCTTTCGGACTCACAATTTCCCATTTTTTCCTTGTAACTCGAAAAACTTTTTCACCTTCATACCTACGAGCCTCTATTTGCTATGAAGCTTCGTTATCTGTGCAGATGCGCAAAGTGAATTCGGATTTTGATCCGACCCTCCATCTGGATTATCTCCCCCTTTCGGACTACAATTTCCCATTTTTTCCTTGTAACTCGAAAAACTTTTTCACCTTCATACTACGCTCCTGATATTTGGTATGTGCTTCGTTTCATGTGCAGATGCGCAAAGTGAATTCGATTTTCGTCCGACCCTCCATCTGGATTTATCTCCCCCTTTCGGACTCACAATTTCCCATTTTTTCCTTGTAACTCGAAAAACTTTTTCACTTCATACCTACGCGCCTGATATTTGGTATGTAGCTTCGTTATCATGTGCAGATGTGCAAAGTGAATTCGGATTTTTGATCCGACCCTCCATATGGATTATCTCCCCCTTTCGGACTCAGAATTTCCCTATTTTTCTTGTAAGTCGCTCACCTTAATACCTACATTTCTGTATTTGATATGTAGCTTCGTTATGATGTGCAAAGTGAATTCCGATTTTTGATTCGGACTTCCATCATGGATTATCCCCTTTCGGACTTAGATTTTCACTATTTTTCCTCGTAGGTCGAAAAATTTTTACTTTTTCCCCTTAATACCTACGTCTGATATTGGTTTCGTAGCTTCGTTTTGATGTGCTGATGCGCAAAGTGAATTCGGATTTTTTATCCGACCCTCCATCATGGATTACCTCCCCCTTTCGGACTTAGCATTTGGGGAAAGTGGGTATATTGCGATGGCGCGCCATCGACTTTTTCTAGTTTCATTTGTTATGATACGAGGTTGTGTCCGACCTAGGAAAAGGAGCTGAAATTCGATATTGGTTGCATACATATGTTCTAACAATGTTATTTTAGCAAGATAACAATAGTTCTCAAATGAACATGTGCACTTTCCGCCAAAATATTAACATTAGCGTTAATAAAATCGCGGAATGTGTTATGGTACGAGGTCGTGTCCGACCAGTGAGAAGCCTTGTTCATATATAGTTATACCGATGAAAGCCGAAACACGCTCGAACAATCGAGCTACCTGATGTCAAGTATAAGAATGGCGTAAAATCTGCAAACGATTTAGAATCACGGGCTCGAAGAAATATAATTGACCAACCTTGTGGTTGAACGTTCCCTGGTTGATAACGGAGGCAACATCCGTCCAACTGTGTCCGTATGCATGTTTCCCCTTTTCGTTCTGAAAATGCACCATTGGTATCAGGACGTATTTCTTCTTGGTTCTGTCCAACGCGGCCTGACTCTTGGACGATTTTGCCGACTTCGCCGATCGTCTCCCATTTGAAAAACCGGTATGTGAGCTATGATTCTTCATTGATAATTGACATTGTACTGAAATGCTCGCGCTTAGATAGTCTGTTGTCCGTTCCTCTTTCTTTTCCGTATCACGATCATTTCCGCAGTTGTCATTGTATGATAGTATGTCATCTATTGCCGGGGATTCGCTGTATGATATATCGATACTCCGTTGTGCGATTTCTCTAAGACTGTCCACGGCATTGTTATTTGAATTTGGGTTACTAAATCCAAGTTCATTATACGCATTTTGTGTTTGTTCTGTAATATTTACTTTTATATCGGCCACTTTTACGGCCAACTCTAATAATGTAATATGCTCATTTTTCACATATGCTTTTGCAAACTGTGTCAACCTCAAACGCTGCTTTAAGAAGACAGGGTCTTTCAAACCATCACCACCGAGTGTACACCATACACATTTCGTCTGGAAGAACGTGCGAGCACATTGTAAGAGTTCTAGGACATGGGTTTGAGAGAAAGATCGCAGACTTGGCATATGTGTGTACATCGTCTCGGTTTCTGGAGATCCGATATTATGTTGCGCACTATCCAACATATCTTTAACCCTGTCGGCAACGATGTCAAATAAAGTTGGTATTCTTTCGTTAACGACAACTACATCCTCAATGCTGTCGGCTTGGGAAATTGTTTCGTCCGATTGCATAAACGATTTTCTTGACTGACGTGCGTCTTGCAACTGTTTTGAATGACTAGAACACAAATGGTATAAAGTTGGTAACCCTGTTCCATGATCATGATAAGTATCATGAACGCTGTCATATACGCCCTCTATTTGAAAATCATCATTATGTGGATGACCACTAACGGCCATTCTTTTCAGAATGCCTAAACACATTTGATACAGAGTCGGAGACGATCTATCGGTATCTGCTGCACGTTCATTGACGTTGGGATTGTCATGCTCATTATTAACGAATGCGTCGTCACCATTCGACATGGGAATGCCACTCATCTGATTCAGCATTACTGAGCACAAATATGCCAGCGGCGGAATATATTTCACATGATCTGTTTTGCACATACTGGTTTTTAATTTATTATGTACGATGTCTCTGTCAGTAAATCCACTTTCGAGAAGACTGATCATATGTTCCATTTTGGCTGTAAACATATTATATAAGTCGGTCACAGATTCTGTGTAAGCCATTTCCTTCCCATGGTTCATTTGACTGTGTATAGCGGTGTCGATGTTGTCACCAGACGTACCAGAAATATCAACATCATCTTCAGAAGAATCGTACCATACACTGTCACTTGAAGTGTCACTTGTAAAAGACGAAGCTGCACTGGGGTTTATTTGAGGTTCCTTTGCAAAAACATTACTACATGTGCCAGATACTTTCGTCGCATCGTCTGGAATGTAAACCCAATCGTTGTAGACCTCAACATCGACGTCGCCACCAACGAGTGACACCTGCGGATCATTACTATTTAGCTGATCGTTGCTATTCGACTGAACACTGCATATTATTTGAGAAGCATCCACGGATGCGTCTTCTTTGTTTTGACTCATGGACCCAACACACACGGCTTTGCTTGAAGATGCATACTCTGTCACGGGCAATTCAAACGCCGGATTGTCTGCACTTAACTCTTTCTTCAGAAGAGTTTTTATTGTACTTTGAAGTACCCCGCCTTTCAACATTTGTATTAGAAGTGAGTCTTGAATCATGTCAAATAGTTTCGGTGGACCCAGAACATCCCCACAGAGTCGCTGCGGCGGGGATGACACCAACTCATTTGCCTGCAATGACTTGCAGTGCCCTTCCTTTGATTCGTCCATTTTCCTCTTCGAATATATATATGCGATATTTAAGTATGTGGAATTACGGTTGAACGCTTTGTGTTGACGCTGTATAAATTATCTTCGCAATCGTGTTCAGAACATCGGATTTAATCGATCTTACCTCTGCAAAGTTTACTGTAAAACAATTGTGTCTGTTACGTTGAATTTCCCAAACCACACCGTCAAACGAAATAATAGTGTGTCTACCAACGTCATAAGCTGACATACGGTAAGTTACAGAAATAACTCTTTCCAGCGCTTCAATTCTGTAAGTTGAAGTCGTGACTTACGTTTCTTAAAATGGCGATCGTTGTTTCCGTGACGTCATCGTTTCTTACGTAGCGTCATTTTAAGCAACGCCAACGTTGGCGTATTTAACAACGCGGGATTTGGCAATATAATGTAATTTAATGTCTTCCCTATCTCATGTATCTGAACGAGTTGGAAGGCGCGGAACTGAGCAAAGTCCGGCAACACAAAGTAATCGACCGTCTACTTCCCTGCTGTAATGTTTCTGTCTAAAAACCGAGGGAGTAGCGCTTTCCTATCTGACAGCTATATATAGTCAGGCTTGTAATTGTGGGCATCTAATATTCACACCCAATGGTGCCAATTTTGCGGCTCTCTAACTTTCGCATCAGTGGAAATGTCCAGTCTTGGTTCCCTACATAAATTCAACTGGTATAAAATCAGTCATTTTGGGTCGGTCAGTAGTTGATGAAACAGTCACAGAAAGACAGCCGCATTCAACGATCATCGAGTTCATAAATAGTATGCCTAATGCACCTATCAGTTCTTTTCCCGTCTTGGGATGGTACGCATACACGGGGTATTAGACAATCGCATTGAGGCAGGAAGTACAACGTAAAATAATATGAGGGTGTGGATATTAAGCGTCCGTCAGTCCGTCATCTCGGCTCAAACGAATGCGAATACCAAATTAAATGACGCAGGATATAGCCATGTGATCCATAGCATCTAATGCATGCTTCTCTGAACTATATTTTGTCTAATTCTCGGTGATGGGAGTACCATTTTCACATAACATGAGCCGTTATGATCCGTCTAATTCTCTATAATAATAGAGGGGGTGGGGCGGAAACAAATTTTATGAAAATATGTTTGTTTGTTTGTTTATTGGTGTTTAACGGCCCATCAACAGCTAATGTCATTTAAGGCCGGGCCAACGGGTTCGATCCGGCATTTAACCTGCTGTATTGGGAGGGGGGATCCCAAAATCAGAACGGAATATTTACATCGAGATATAATATATTCAGCCCTGAAAATAGAATAACCTAACCTGGTGCCAGGTCCATACCACACATTTCAAGTCGCAGAGACACGTGACGATTGTGTCTGAAAGTATTTGCTCACAGAGACGACTGTAGACATACTTGTGGATATCATATATGTAACAGGACTCGAACCCGGCACCTCCCGCTTACAAGGCTGTCGCTCTACCGACTGAGCTAACCGGGTACAGATACATATCTTCTCTCCTGAGTTACTAGATCCGTACCGTGACATATATTCCAACCCAATGAAGTGCTAGCCTGTCTAATACCCGTCTCGGCTTTTCTTAATTTCCTAATTCCATTTCCTAATTCCATTTCCTAATTGAAGACGCTGGAATGTACATTAGTTTCAGCAAACGAAGGTAAATGAAAAATCAGCAGCTACGGATAGGAAACTGATTGAGTTTGCGTACCCGTGATATTTATCATCATTGTTTCAACATAGGATCTGATCAGTGCTAATATATATGCATATTGGGTCTTGATGTTAGCGGTGATTGTGTTAAATCGTGCCGTTTCTCTGCATATCCGTTGAAACACGAATGAAGGCTGAAGTGCTTCACCACTATATAGCCAATTTAAAAACTCCCCCCACGTTGCGTATATAGCTAAATGAAGAGAACGAATAAATATTTAACATCACGTGGCACGCTTCGAGATTCGCCGAGACAAGTGCGACTGGCCGGCAAAATTGTTCGCAATATTTACAGCCGTCGTTACTGTTCAGAATTGTATTAAATCATAAATGTGGCTGTGACTGGTGAAATGAGGAGTATGACAGTTGCGACCAGTGTATATCCTGATCATGATGCGCAGTCTGATCAGGATCTGCACTGATCGCCATTCAGTCAGACAAACGCATGTCGTGCTTCAAACAAGCAATATAACTCGCTGTCATACCGCACGACTGAGCTGGACTACCAAGAGCTAGACCGGCCATAAATCTCATAACTCCCATTTCTCTCGTCAGCTGTATAGCTGTGTTCAACTTCATTCACCAGGCACATTGTCACGGAGCATGTCCTATACTGGTAACGAATATCGTACGGCTTTTAATATACAAATTGCCCACATGAATATCTTTAAAATCGTTTAATCACTGTGACGCAGATAATCAGCAGCTTGGCCCTTGCAGCACGAGTCGATCAATATCGGGCTGGCCCGGTTACCCGCGCACAAAAAGAGTCTTCGGATATTGGCGACCAGTGTAGATCCTGGATAACATAGTCTCACCAGAATCTACGCAATCGAAACACCAACTCATACGATTCATCAATAGATAAACATAGACAATACTTCAGCTATATTGTTGTAAATGCTCGTGATCAGATTGAGAAAAATGTTCTCATATTGCGGTGGTTGGTTCAGACGTTGTACAAACGAGATGACAAGGAAAATTATTTTTCTAAATTAAACTATATTAAAGTTGTAGTTTTTTTAGAATGGTTTGTAAACCTGTATGCACTATGCCAACACACTGTTGATTGTATTTGCCACTGCCTGTCAGGTAGTGGTGATTGTTTCAGTCATACATATATCATGATTTGAAAAAAATGATCCCAAACTACACCATTCTGAAATAGATTATAGCAACCTCATTCAAAAGATAAACACGTACTTGAATTGAATATCAAAGTAAACTAGAGAAGACTATTCTCTAGTTTACTTTGATATTCAATTCAAGTACGCGTTTATGCCGCAAAATATTCAATTTTCCTCTGCCAATAGACAGTGAATTTCTAGATCATAAACAGATGGATATAATCAATACTCGAGATATATAAGAGGTTGAATTAAAAATCGAATATCACTTTGTGGATCTACACACCATAAGAATGCTACATGCCAAGTTTCAAGTCTCTACCTATTACTGTTTTACAGTGTTATGACAATTACTAAGTTCTAAGTCGAAAAGGGGGAGATAATCCATGAGGGGAGGGGTCGATTAAAATATCGAAATGCACTTTGCGCATCTACACACCATAAGGGAGACACACACCAAATTTGAAATCCCTACCTAGTACGGCTAAAATGTTTGACTTCTTACAAGGCAAATTTGGCGAATTGTAAGTAAATAAAGGGGGAGATAACCCATGACGGGGGGGGGGGGGTAACTTCAAAAATCGAAATTACACACCATATTACCGCAACGGTTAAAACATTTTATTTCTTACAAGGCAAAATTGGCGAATTCTAAGTCGAAAAGGGGGAGATAATCCATGACCGGTGGTTGAATCAAAAATTGATTCACACCTAGCTACAATAATTCGCCTCCGATAGGTTATCTATGATATATGTTCTTGCGAGATGTATGGAGCGGGGTAGCAATTTTGTTTCTACTACATACCATAAGGACGGCACATACCAAGTTTGAAGTGCCGACGCATTACGGTTAAAAGTTTTACTTCTTACAAGGCAAAATTGGCGAATTGTAAGTCGCGCATCTACACACCATAAGAAAAGCACACACAAAATTTGAATTCCCTACTTATGACCATGAAAACGGACGGACAGACGGACGGACACCCGTGACGAAAACAATATCCCCATTTTTGTCTCACAAAAAGTCGATATAACAAGCAAATGTGGCTGGTTGGCACGCACATGCCTATAGTGGCAGATTGAAGAAACTCAGGCACACTCCGTAACCGGACCCACGGACACACGGACGGACAAACGTAAACACATTTCAAATAGCACAAATCCTGGCTCTACCGAGACCGGAGTAATCAAAAGAGTTGTCTAGCCCTATTCTCAACATTGGTTGTAAGCGAGGGTCAATGTCACCCAAATGACACTGGCTGGATAGCCATCTATGTGAGGAAGGTTTTGATGAAGTTTCGTAAATATCAGACGAACATATCAGGTGATATACAAATTTGGACGTACATACAAAATCTTTAACGCTAACAACGCCTGCCAGAATTGTGACCGCCTCGTCTCACGTTCCACGAACGTGTAGTATAGTCCCAGATCATATAAGACACACCATGTGATTTCGTACCTTTTTGACATCTGTAATTTCATGAAATCAATGTGTATGATCACGTGGTACTACCAACAACAAGTACCGATTCAAAGTACGTATTCTGTTATAGTGTCCTTATTACGTAACGGATTTTTATGAAATATGGCGCATCAAACGCGTCTTGTTAAGCTACATTTGGTGGTCTCTGTATTTTCGCCCAAACTTCTGTCGTTTTTGCGAAGAATCGATTTCCGTGTCTCCGAAACGACATAAGTCTGTGCCAAACTCCCTGGACCACCAAATGCAGCTCATGATGAAGCGTTTGCTACGCCATATTTTATCAAAATCCGTTGAATATTAAGGAAAATATCAAATAATACTTACTTTGGAGTGGGCGACGTTGTTGTTGTTGTAACCACGTGATCATGTACCTTGGAAATACGTTTACAATATTTTCTGTAAATGGCGTCAAAAGTGGAGAACATCGAGTACATGTGGAATTATATTTTTATTTCGTGAAATTTCGTCAAATATTAATTTTACTACGAACATTTATTTCTCTATGGAAATTTAATATGGAGGGAAATGAGGTCGAGTACCTGGAGGAGTCGAAAAAATAAACATTTTGGAAATCGACTCTGAAACGTGGCTAGATTGCTTGGAAATTATCCAACTAAGAAAACAAGTAAAATTTTGAAAATCGCTGCACAATTTCTGAAATTAGAAAAATTTACCCATGTTAAATCCCCATAGACATCTTCACTCACTCTGTGAATATGTATATGGGGATTTAACATGGTAATTTGTTTTTTCGCAATAAAATCAATATTTGACCAAATTACATTAAATAGACTACCCCCCCCCCCCCCCCCCCCCCCCCCCCCCCCCCCCCCCCCCCCCCCCCCCCCCCCCCCACTGTTAAACGTTTGCTCAATTAATTTTAACGGCCGCACTGTCTCTACTATGGACTTGCACGCCGTTCGCAAAAGGCGGAATAAGAATTTGGGCCAAATGGGTAGAACCAGTTCGCGGGCTTAAGGCCCCAGAGGCAAAATGTGCAGGCAGATCAGTGATAATATAGGTATATAAGCTGTAAGAAAAGGTTTCATTAGTGACAAGGTCTAATCTACACATTGGTGCTCCTTTTTTTACTATTTATTTTTTTTATTTTTTTGTGAGGACATGGTTGTTTATAGGAATGAATGGCGTTTTTGTGGAATTCCGGCCTTCGTCCAGTATTCCCGCGACTTTTCCAAGTTTATACCCCGATAAATTCCACAAAAACGCCATTCATTCCTTATAATTCCAGCATTTGAAATAAATTCATCAAGAAAATGTGTTCATTTTGACAGACGGCAGCCATTTGTTTACATTGACAGCACTGACAGCGAAAGTAGTTCGGCGTGGGAGTTTACTGGGATATAAATATTGGACAGAGACTTGCTAGGGGCCAATCAAATGTTAGGGAATTGTGTAAATATTGTTGTGCTGGAATTATGAGGCAATGTTTCTCACATGCTCGCGGGACTGCGAGACCTGCCGTCGATATTGCATGGTTGCGATTTCCTAGTCTGCTACAATATTTGCGTTATAAATGTCCCGTTCAGACTGTAGCGGTTGTGGTATTTCGCGAGCAAATAATTACTATGTAATGGGAAATGCAAAGAAAAACCGCATATTATGCGTTTTTTCTTTGCATTTCCCATTACATAGTAATTGGGCTCACTGAATGGTGTGACGTATTAAGTTCACACGCCTTAGCAGCCCTGGACTTATAATGAGATTTGCTTTACCAACACATTAGCCCGGTTATAATGTTTTGCAATGTTACTTGTTATATTACTGTGTTTAAATTATCCCGCTCAGTCTGTTGCGGTATAGCGAGTGCACATAATATATATTATTTCGCGAGCTCATATATACGGTTGTTTCTTTGCGTTTCCCATTATATAGTAGTATATAGCCCGGCGGCTGGTCGCGACAATTGAACTGGTTACATTATTGTGCTTATATTATCCGCTCAGTCTGTTGCGGTATGGTGCGTGCACATAATATATATTATTATGCGTTTTTTCTTACCATTTCCCATTACAATGATGTATTTAATGTATTTATAGATCTCGGTCCGTTACGGTACTTCAACCTGTGGTACATGTATATACATACATAGAGAAAACAATATTTTTAGCTTATTTGTTTTCATTTATTGATGCTATTAGGCATATTTAATGTATTTATAGACCTCGGTCCGTTACTTCAACCTGTGACCCTGGCTAGAATTTTGCAAGAATTTGTTTTCATTGAATCAAAGAAAAAAACTGGAGTAATAAAAATAAACATTTCCAAATAGTGCATTTGCTTTCACACAACATTCCCAAAATACCTTTTAAATTGCCACATTGTTTTATTTTAGGAAAACCATTTTCCCAATCATCGGGTCTGTACTTTAGTGAGCTCAAACTGTAACAGGAAGGAAATTGTGATGAAATACTACAGTACAGCAATTCAACGATCGGGGTAATGATCATTACCGGAATTCCGACTAGAGACCTGGGGGCCGTTTCACTAAACTTCTTACGACTAAAATGTTCGTAAGTGCAAAATTATGATAGTCTGTAAATTTCACATTAACAATGTTTTCTTGTAAATAATTAATGGATTTACATTTATTGAGCATATGCTACATATGCAGCCTATGCTCAATAAATGTAAATCCATCAATTGAAATTTACAGACGATCTTAAATTTGCACTTACAAACATTTTAGTCGTAAGAAGTTTAGTGAAACGGGCCCCTGGTTTGGCCCTCACATACGTCTTTGACATTTTATATATGACAGCTGAATTTGGTTATATCCCTTATGTAAGTATTACGATTGTTCGTAATACTGTTTTGGGAGAAGGGGCCAAGTGACTTTGGTGTGGTATGGACCTGGCACCAGGTCAGGTTGTTCTAATTTCAGGGCTGAATTTATTCTCGATGTAAATATTCCATTCTGCTTTCGGTACCCCACCCCACCCCCCAATGTAGCATGTTAAAACGGGATCAAAACGGGACCGAACCCGTGTGCCCGGCTTTACACGACCTTAGCTGTTGATAGGTCGTTAAACACCAATAAACATACAAACTAACAGTACAGCAGGGATAGTACATACTAACAAGAATATATTTTCTCAGAGTACACTAAAAAGCTACTACTGTCTCTGTTCCACGTTTTGCTGCCGACGAACTTTTGGCCATTAAACACATTAAATCTAAAAAATATTTAAAGAAGTACTTTTTCATCAAAAAGTCACCCTCCCCAAAAAAATATTATTTGTTGAATTCCATCAAATATTGATTTTATTGCGAAAAAAAGATTTTCCTATGGGAATTTAACATGTGGGCTAAAACTATATTTTTTTATTTTTTTATTTGTGGACCGATTTTCAAAATCTAACTGTTTTCTTAGTTACATCATTTTCAAGCTATCTCGCCATGTTTCGGAGTCAATTTCCAATTTTTTTTCGTTTTTTGATCTTTCAGGATCAATAAACGAAAAGTTTTGGAAATTGACTCCTACTTTCTAAATTATACAGGTGAACAAAAGTGGCCTATTACCTTTACAAATACATTGTATTGATCATTTAGACGACAGATAGACAGGGGTGTAGACAAACTGTGATAACGTGTGTATGGCATATACACCCCTGTTTTCGTCTAGGCATGTTAGAATGCTAAATTGCACAAAAGCTTTCAGTTTCAACTGAATTTCCACCATTGTCGCTGAAATCTAGAGTGTTTTAATATAATTATCTATATATATTATCTGTCAGTGAGTAAATGCATGTGCCACTGTGCCACGTAGCTAGAGGTGATGCATCTATATTTCACGTATTTGGTAGATGCATCTGGGGCCATTTCACTAAACTTTGTACAACTAAAATGTTCTTAAGTGCAAATTTAAGATTGTCTGGAAATTTCAATTGATGGATTTACATTTATTGAGCAGAGGCTGCATATGCAGCCTATGCTCAATTAATGTAAATCCAATAATTGTTTAAAAAAAACAAACATTTTTAATGTGAAATTTCCAGATGATCCATTTTTTAAATAAAATTACTTTTGTATCGACCCTCGTTTGTTATTATTTACATCCCGTGTATATAACGGTACTGCAATAATGGGCCCTTGTGCACGTTCAGGTCATGTGATCACTAATAAGCACAATGCATGCTGCACGCTATGCCCCGTTGCCCTTTTCCATAGACCTGTGTGATTGAAGTTGTGTTTTCACAACTTCAGATGCCTATACTATTACATTGACTTAAAATATATTTCATATATATTTACAGATCGTATACAGATCGCGGACAGCGGGCGTTTGCTTGTAATTTGGTCCATTAGAACCCGCGTGGGGAATTGATATATAGAGCCAACTCTACATTATTGACCACCGTCATATGAGAGCGTGTGAGCCCCAGTCGGTGACAAATGTAATTCCAATAACTGTTTACAAGAAAACATTAATAATGCAAAATTTACAGACTATTATAATTTTGCACTTACAAACATTTTAATCGTACAAAGTTTAGTGAAACAGACCCCAGGAATGCCGCTCAATAGCGATCAGTGTATGCCCTGATCAGACTGCACATATGCACAGGCTGATCTGGTGCTACACTGCTCGCCATAAAGAAGCTTTATTGTGTCATAGAACAAAATATGTGTGAATCGGATAATCAGACAAACGCTTTATTCCGCTTTCTTAACATACCGTAAAGATTCTAATAGACGCCTATGCTCTAATAGACGCACACCCCCCACTTTTTACGTTGAAAATGACACATTTTTTGGCCAATTTTCACGAAATTAGTGCCTCTAATAAACGCCCAGTACCGACTTGAAACAAAATCTGAGCTAATTGTCCAATTAGATTTATTTTCTTCCCATTATTTCGAAAGCAACTTCCTTTAAAATCGGGGAAAAAACATAATTGCTACTCTCACTTTCAAAAGCGGAAGCGAAATTCGACTGTTTCCGGTGTCACAGTAAATTCCTCATCAGCAGTAGCTATTTGCACGGACACAGGGTGATCAGAATTTACACGGTTACGGAGCCGCCATTTTCAAAGCATCTCAAACCGACAGATCCAAAACGCTGAAGCTGACGAAACGTCCGTAGGTGTAAATCTGATCAGCATTAATGATTGACGCTGTCTTGATATACATTACCATTAAATTTAACATTTCTACCGACTGTGCCATAATGACCAGAGTGGGCCGAAACGTTTCGGCCCAAATGTTTATAAACTGACAGACAGTACAATCAAGTCTGGCGTTTGAGAGTAACGTCCCTTAGTTATGTTTTTGTTCAGATAGCAGAACATAGAATATTTTTTTTATCATTTTCTCTTTGCTGAATAACACTTGCCTCTATTAAACGCCCACCCTGGACTTCGGAGCAAGTGGTGATTCTAATAGACGCCCGGGCCCGGTGATTCTAATAGACGCCGCCCGGGCGTCTATTAGAATCTTTATGGTACATGAAAGACATGTCAGCTCTGTGTCAGCTCTGTGTAGGGGCTTATGTGATTTGTCACCAGTGTAACTCCTGATCAAACAGCATACTGTTGCCTGATAACGATCTGGATTACTTATTAGAAGCATCGCTTCATTTACGGAATAGCGAACAGTGCAGATCCTGATCAGACTGTGGGATGCATAGGCTGATCAGGATCTACACTGATTGCAAAACCCATAAGCCCCATTTCTCCAGACACAGCCACATTTATGAAGTAGCAAGAAATCCCAAAATAGCACTCATATAGCTTGATAATGATCTATACATGTATTGTATGATAGAAGCACACAAGTTTTCCATTGATGTAATGGCGAACTGTGTACATCCTAATCAGACTGTACTGGGGACCGTTTCACTAAACTTCGTAAGACTAAAATGTTCGTAAGTGCAAACTTGTGATAGTCTGTAAATATCACATTAACAATGTTTTCTTGTAAACAATTATTGGATTTACATTTATTGAGCATAGGCAGCATATGCAGTGTATGCTCAATAAATGTAAATCCATAAATTGAAATTTACAGACGATCTTAAATTTGCACTTACATACATTTTAGTCGTACGACTGATTTTGGATCTACACTGGTCGCTAAACCCATAAGCCCTATTTCTCCAGTCACAAATAAGCATATTTTCTCATTGAGGGTACCAAATTTATGTTATGACGAACTGGAGAAATGGAGCTTGTGGCTGATGTGGTCAGTCTATTCATTCAACCTGATCAGGATCTATTCTGCTTGTCAGAAGCGTGACACGTTTCAGCAACTGATTAGCGAACAGTGCAGACCGAGACCAGCCTGCGCATCGGATCAGCCTGTGCAGATGCACAGGCTAGTCTGGGTCTACACTGGCCGCCAATATGATAAACCCCAGTTCTCCAGTCTCAACTACAAATGATGAGAAAAACAAACTTTCTGTTATATTTGGTTGGTTTATTTATGTAAAATTGACATAATAAACTTGAAACATTGAACATGACCAGATAAATGGCACGTATGACCTTTGTGACAAGCCTAAAGCCTAAATCAGCCTGAGCATCCCCACTCTGATCAGGCTTTACACTACCAGTACTCACCATTGAGTCGGTGGATCAGGCAACTTAAGCTTGCCAATGGATCAGGAACTAGACTGACAACAAATGTCATACACCCTATCTCTCCTATCAGTGTTGTACAGTGGAACCCCTCTAAACTGGACACTCAGGGCCCAGTTGCTCAAAACCTCTGTTAGCTTAACAGACTGTTAAATCCTTAGCAATGCTAAGGATTTAACCGTCTGTTAAGCTAACGGAAGTTTTGAGCAACCGGGCCCAGGAAAATATGAATGTTTAACAACAGGTGATTGACCTTCCCCCGTCTCCATATTAACAAATACTATGTATTATGAATGTAGTCTACAACGTACGTAGTATAGACGAACCAGATGGATTAATCTAATGGGGGTATGTGGGTGGGGAGTTCAATCGCCAGTGATTTAGATGTGTTTCGCTGTTATGTATCTCTGATTACAATTACTTTTCATGATTGCAAAACACTAGAATGTATCACGAAGCACTAACATCATGTAACATGTCTGATTTACAGTAGAACATCTGCAAACCGGACACCCTGGGGACCCCCAGGGTGTCCGGTTTGGAGAGGTTCTACTGTACAATGGTATAGTTCTAGCTATACTAGCTGTGCAGCAATCAATAATACAACCCATAACTTATATTGCACATCAAAATCTCGAGTATAATCGTACATGCATACAGAATAATATTAACCCATTCCTTTCAGATTACAGCTTTACGGGTATGAAATTTATTAAATATTTGATTTTGTTATTTCTCAATGAAAGTATATGTTGTGACCACTCATTTGAACCATTTCGATGAGACGGTTCAAATGGTGGTCACGACATATGAGTGCATAGAAGGTAAATATTAGCACATTAAATTAAAATTCTATTACATCACTGCCTGCTTTAATCTTGCCCAGATGTCAACGTATCTATTGGCATAATCAAAACGCAATCAAGCAGTTTGATTGGCCTTGTCCGAGCTGTAGCAGTTTCTTTATTTTAAAGAAATTGACAACTAGACATTATGTTTGTAAAACATGGATCTGCCCCCGTGGCATACTGGACTCTAGATTGTGAAACTCTTACAAACTTTTTGACGTAAATGCACACGGACAGACAGACAGAACCTCAAAAGCTACACAATATGCTCCCCCACCCCTTGCTATCGCATAGGGGGCATAACTATTGGCAAGATTAGCAGCCGGCAGTGGTGTATATCTTCCTTGTATAAGCTATGCTATTTTCTGTGTTCAACGACTGTATCTTTGCCCTTCTGCAAACACTGGAGTAGATGGGCCCTCACACAGTCAACGCTGATGTCACTGGGGCCAGTACAGAACACATCGCTCGCTTTGTCCTTCCCAGACCTCGGGAGGTCGACACAACTGGAAATCAGGGAGCACAATTATAGGAATTATAGGAATTTCTTGAGTATGCACTCTGTATTCATACTCAAAATCAGGAAGTTTGGTTGGTCGAGACTGAGCATTTGCTCAGTCTCGTCCAATCCAACTGCCTGATTTATCAGAAAGTTTGAATGATCAGTGTTGAGATGTGCTACATCTCAGCCAATCAAACTGCCTGAGTTTGAGTACAAATGTTAAAAACTCAAAACTCTTCATAAACATGGGCCCATAGATATAGTAGATCAGGTAACAGGCAAGATTACACTTAACCATCGGGAGGTATTTCACATGAATCATTCAGCTGCCATGGCTTGAAATATTTGTCTTCGTTCAGTATATTTGCCTTTACAGAATGATATTTAAATTGAAATCCGTATCACAGACAGATGGTGATCACTGATGCGATAAGGAAGGTATTTCCAGACCTGGGTACATTTACAGTTTAACCTCTCAAAACTGGACACAGACAACAATGAATAAATTGTTAAGGGTACCGTTTCACTTCATTGATCTCCAATGATAATGGATTTCATGATTGCACAGCACAGAACTACCTGTATGTCTCAGCGTGCTTATATATGGCTGTGAATGGAGAAATGGGGCTTATGGGTTTGGCGATCAGTGCAGATCCAGATCAGCCTATGCATATGCTCAGACTGATCAGGACCTGAACTGTTCGCCATTCCATCAGTCAAACACCTGTCATGCTCCTAACAAGCAATATAGCTCATTATCAGGATACATGAGTGTGCTATTTGATCAGGAGCTACAATCCTGGGAACCTCCAAGAGTGTTCGGTTTAGAGAGGTTCCATAGCAATTATATGAGACAAGAGAAGAAGTATATTCTCACCATTGTAATGAAGGCATTAAAGGGAATATCTGCTCAGCAAACTGGTGCAAAACTTGATTCTGAAAATGAGATTTATCTGATTTTAGTTATAACACATGATTACAAAATATTCTGACCATGTACTTCACTCACATTCGAAATCTGGATTTTTGATTGGCCAAGGCTGAACTGTACTTATTCTTGGAAAAAGAACTTACTGATTGATACAAGTTTTGAGCATGTGCTCAGTTTTAGTGAAAAATTCACAAATCTAGTACTAGTACTAGATATATGCTACACCAATAAGTCAGTTCGACTCTAGTAATTTCATAATATAATCAACCACTATATAGTACCATTTCAAACTGACAGCCTTGATGGCTGTCAGTTTGAAATGGTACAATATAGAGGTTGGTTATACCATATATAACTAGATTTGTCAGTGAGCAAGGCTTACGGAGGGAGTACAGGTACCTCTGGGCACAGGTACCCTAAATATGCAGATATTTTCCAAGTCTGTGGGCCTGTGGCCTTGGGATCAGCGGGGTCGGACGGTCGTGGATTTGTGACAGCATGATAGTAGCGCCTTAGAGGAATGCATGTGTGAAATATTAAAACATTTTGATGAAGGAAATAGAAGCTATAAATTATTTCTCTGATGTTAACTTTAGTGATGGAAGGACAGATGCACGGACGGATGGAAGCATGGACAACATGACTCCAGTATACACCCACAACTCGTTGCAGGGGGTACAGTGAAACCTCTCTAAACCGGACACCCTGGGAGGTCCCCAGGGTGTCCGGCTTAGAGAGGTTTCACTGTAAATCAGGCATTTGATCGTTCCGAGCCATAGTTGTGTGATATGCGATCACGAACAGACATTATTGTCCGAGATAAATGATCAAGGTACTCATCAAAAATAGCATCACAGGTGTTTTCTTGGTGTCCGGTTTAGAGGGGTTCAACTGTATAATTATATAAAACGAACAGATATCTTACATTCAGATGAGAACAAGCTGCATTGTAATGCACCATCTCATCTGGACCAACAATGTTTGTCAGTATTTGTTTTATATTTTTCAAAATAAAACAAACCATTTTATGATGAAAGAAATAGAAAAGAAATGGAGGATATTTGTTATTTTCAATGTAAGATCAGTATAGTTTTGATGTTCATCGTCGAAAATCGCATTTCCTAAGGTTAAGATTAACTGAATAACTTTCAAGGTTCACAAATGACGCACCTTTATGAGAGCCGAGAGAACTATCTGGAAGAGGATGACGTGTTGCTGCGACTTGTCCGTGTTCCCCCGCAGCAGGTCTATAGCCTCCGTCCATCTCCGGTACCTCACCAACATCCGCACGGCCCGCTGTAGGCTCTGCTCCACCTCACTGGGGGTTACATGCACATGGATTATTTATACAGTAGAACCTCTCTAAACCAGACACCCTGGCGACCCCATTGTGTTTAATTAAGATGGGTTTAATGTCATTGTCGTGTCTGTTCATGATTGAAATGACAAAACCTGTTCAAGGAGTGCTTAATTACAATGGATTACAATAAATACAATACAATTCAATTACAATAAATTAATTAATTAATTTAATTAAATACAATTTAATTACAATAAATAATCTACAGTGGAACCTCTCTAAACCGTACACCCAGGGTGTCCGGTTTAGAGAGGTTCCACTGTAGATTATGTATTTGATTTGTATGTGGATATATGCACGAGTTCTGCAGCGTGCGATATTGAGCGACTTAAGGAGTGAAATATATTTGCGCAGCGGAACGAGTTATATATATCCACATGCATATAAAATAACCTTTTTATGATATACATGTACGTACATCACTCGCAATTTACATGCGCCTCAAAAAATATAAAAAATAAAAATAAAATAAAACAAATTACTGGTGATTTAGAAGGAAGTATTTTACAAGATGAAATGTAGTTCCGGCACTGACCAATATGAACACGAGATGACGGCTTTTGTTCCATTGTGTTTCAATGGGAAATGAAAGTACGTATATAATAACGCACATTAAATAAATACGGGTCACAGCGTTAAGGTGATCTTACGACAATCGTAATAATTGTTCATTATGATCATTGCACAATTCACACATACACATTTTTGCACTGCCTGCTGGCTCCACTCTACCTCACTGTGGGTTAAATGGACATACCGTCTGTTCCACGTTTTGCTGCAGACGAACTTGTGGCTATTAAACACATTAAATCTAAAAGATATTTAAAAGTAAGTACTTTTTCATCAATAATAAAAAAGTCACCCTCCCCAAAAAAATGATTTGATGAAATTCCATCAAATATTGATTTTATTGCGAAAAAACGATTTTGTAGATTTAATGTGCAATTACGCACCTCAACTGCAGCTCTGATACATGTGACTAGTATCGCGATTTACCTGACTAGAAGTAGCTGTACATGTGACTAGTATCACGATTTACCTGACTAGAAGTAGCTGTACATGTACAAACACTGCAGCATCCATGTCGACTGACTGCTCCGGGTCCGGGATACACCTCAATGCTCGCTCGTATACCAACAACTGTCGGGCACAGAACGGAGATATTGTTACAGGTAAAACAGAATACACATACATGTATGTAACAGTATAATATTGATAACAATTTATATCTTTATCAACCTGCATTAACTCTTTGCATACTAGCTATCCGCCAAACGAATTACGAGTATATTTTTTATTTCTCTCTGTAAATATGTCTTGAAATTTCATTAGAATTGAGTCCTCAGGACTCAATTCTAATGAAATTCCAAGACATATTCATGATATTTACGGGGAGAAATACAAGACAATATGATGAATACTTGTCCGCTAGTTTTGAACTATTTATAGCCCACCAGTTTCCCAAGTAAGTGCAAAATAGTAATTTAGAATAACACTTATATTGAGAGGCGATGTTGGTAAATGTTTAGTGGACATGTTCACATGTAATGATGTAACAGTAGTTATCCATTTTCATGTGAAAAGCACATTAATAAAAATCTTCGTACAAACAATAATATCGTACAAAGTTTAGTGAAATAGGCCTCAGATTTGTAAAAAGTATTTTATTTATAGATAAGTATCGTATTTCTGAACATAACTGAACAACATGTTTAAAATAATTAAACAGAACTTTTTGGCATTTGAAGTGCACGAAGCAAAGCATCAGGAATATTTGAGACATCATCTGGGACATAGTGCAAGGTACACTCATGAATAACATCTACACCGTGAGTGGCTTACCGTCTGTCGTTTCCTTATGAATGCAGTCACGCCAACTTTCTGATCACACACTTGCTGTCCTCGCCTCAAAAACTGCATCTGAGGAGAACACACACCATGCACAGATATCAACTGCTCAATGACATGGTATGTGGCTGTAACTGGAGAAATTGGACGTATGTGTTTTACGATCAGTGTAGATCCAGATCAGCCTGTGAATCCACACAGTCTGATCAGGATCTGCACTATTCACCATTCCATCAATGCAATATTTATCTAACGAGCAGAAAAGATCATCATTAGGCTACAGGATTATGATACTTCATTTGGAGCTACACTGGTCACAAGTCTGATAAGCCCCATTTCTCCACTCACAGCTACTTATTAGAATAAAGGGACATATTAAAAACATAGCACAGGGAATATTGGGCCAATTATATATTTTTGAAATATAGTATAATTGTGTTAGTTCCATCGAGACTAAAATTGGACTAGCAATTGCTATGGTAGCAAATCATTTACGACAAATTGCTTCATTTCATTATATCTTGTCGAGAATGAGTTTGAATGAGTAGTCGCAACATACTTTTCAAGCAAAAACAAGCAAAAACTAGAGGATTGTTTTTCAGACAAAAACATATGTCTCCCCCAATACCACCACTGCATGTTATCAGGACTTGGAAAAGTACAATTTAAGGCAGCAACAGTATATGTAGCTACCTTGTATTTTCAGCATACTTTTGAAGATAAGCACGACACAAGTTGAATATCCCCACTTTTCACTAAGTCAAGGGCCATAACTCTGTGAATACAGGATGAATCCGCATCTAAAACCCCAGGTGCGCAACTTCACACGATGACCAGTATTCCTGTAAAGTTTCGCGACTAACTGAAATACTTTTGGAGATACGCGCGACACAAGTTGAAAATCCCCACTTTTCACTAAGTCAAGGGCCATAACTCCGTGAATACTGGATGAATCTGCATCTAAAACCCCAGGTGCGCAACTTAACACGATGACAAGTATTCCTGTAAAGTTTCACGACTGTAACTCAAAAACTTTTGGAGATATGCATGACACAAATTTTGTGACGGACGGACGGACGGACGGACGGGCGGACGGGCGGGCGGGCGGGTGGGCGGGTGAGCGGACGGACGGACGGAGGGACGGACGTAGGGACGGACGGACGGATGGACGGACGGACGTTCTTACAGTACCATACTTATTTGGCTTATCCCATGTTAAATATTAGCCACATAAAAGGATTTTTCGGACGGACAGACGGACAACCAAGCCAAAACCAATATGTCTCCCCATTCATGGGGGAGACATAATACAGTGGGGTCAGCATGTAAGTCCACACACGAACGAACACGACAGGTTGGAACCAACCTGTCGTGTTCGTTCATGTGTGCACTTACACGCTGAACCCACTGTATGTGTGTCCGATTTGATTTGATTTAATGGTGTTTAATGGCCTGTCATGCCTGAATATTTACAGAAAAAAAAAAATATTCTGCCCTAAAATTAGAATAACCTGACCTGGTGCCAGGTCCTCACCACACCAGAATCGCTTAGCCCCACACCCTAAAAGTAATAGGAATAGTACTAACCTTATTACTTTTATAATTCATATAACCGGTTTCAACTCAAGGACCAGAAAGCCAAATATATACCTGAGGGTCAAACCAGGGATATTGGGATGATTCCGTTAAGGATGAAACCCATCGTTAAATGTACCCTTCACATGCTCCGAAACAACAGCCCACTGGCTGACTGTGTCCGAGGGTGAGAAGTGTTATACCAGTTGGTCGGGCTTCCATTTGTACAGTAGGTGGCAGATCTGCTCCAACAGTGGCACAGCGATGCTACAGCTGCCCGCTACATCTGTGTTCTCCTGGGTCAACACACACTGCCACTTCTGTAGCTGTGACGTACTCAACTCGCCTGCAATGTGCAGTGGAACCTCGCTAAATCGGACGTAGAGAAGTTAGTTCTGCTTAATTTTGATAGGTCTTGTCGCCATTTATCTCCCATGTTACTGCCTGTTCATGATCACAAAGCACTCACATGTAGTCATCTCCTTGTTTTACAGTGGAACCTTTCTCCGGTTTAGAGAGGTTCCACTGTACATCAATACATTGTGCATACAAGGCGAATGTCCAACCTACGAAGGTCAATGTCACCAAGGTCAATCTCACAATGTGAGGCAGCTATTGAGGCAGCATGTTGTTGATTTGTAAATGTTTATTTGACGCCATTAAAATACATGACATTCATCTTCGTTGTCAATAATGTCACGCTATTGACAGGCAACGTCGCTGTTCTAATAATTGCCGCAAAATGACGTAAAACTATAAAATTCCTAATTTTAACGCCGTATTTGGTTAATTCCATTTTTGAATCTATCAGAAAATGTAGTGTAAATATAAGTAATAAAACCATGGGCTGTTGCGTTTACTGTGGTGCAAAATATAGTTGGTCTGTTTAAAGTTTGCGAGGAGTACAACAGCCCATGGTTTTATTCCTTAATTAAATTTCCTTCGTTCTCTATATGACTTCCCAAATAATTTTAACAATCTCGGCCAACTCCAGTATTCACTAGAAAGTTGTTAACAACAAGACATGGGTCACCTTTTCCGAGATCGAGATAGGACAACATGGCCGCCAACACGTCACCTGGTGCATGCTGGGACAGCAGTAGGAGCTGGGCCTGTCTGCCACTGCGGGAGATGGCCGACTTTGGGTCCAACAATCGTTCAACCTCGTCTTTCACCGATAACTGCTTTATTTTCTGTATGGCCTGAAATTGTGTACGCTTAATTGCTTTTATAACAACATATAATTTGGCAGAAACAGAAATTATAACAAATTATACCCAACGTTAAGTTTTCGACTGACAGACGGATGGACAGACACTGACTACGTCGCCGGGGGGTATGACATTAGCACTCCCTCCATCAGCGCTAAAAATTCATATAGATGTGGAATGTGTTTTACAGTTTATGAATTGATGGACTGATTGGGGTTGTATGTTCGTTCAACAGCAAGGTCACAAACAGACAGGGGGCCTTTTCACTAAACTTCGTAAGACTAAAATGTTCGTAAGTGCAAAAAATATCACATTAACAATGTTTTCTTGAAAACAATTATTGGATTTACATTTATTGAGCATAGGCTGCATATGCAGCCTATGCTCAATAAATGTAAATCCTTCAATTGAAATTTCCAGACGATCCTAAAGTTTCGCTTACGAACATTTTAGTTGTATGAAGTTTAGTGAAACGGCCCCCAGGAATGTACCTGTATGGGGTGAGCAACACAAATTACAACACCTTGTTACAAGAGTTCCACCACGGAAGCGGTATCGCGCCTGCTGAGGCATTTGACTGTAACATGATCATGGGCATGTGCTAAAGTAAGCATCACAAAAACCGTCAGAGAAGTGTATGCTTAAAATACGAAAAAGGGTAAGGTTGAAGAAACGTGACATAAAAAATTGGCTAAGTGTTTCCACAACCATGTGAAGGTCAAAACGTCATGTTAATGGAGGCATGATTGTGTTCAGAATGTTTACATGTATCAAGTGTCCAATTATTGAAGCAATCCATCATGAAATATTAACGTTATACGATAATGAAGAAAATTGTACACACTTTTTGACGCAAAAAAAATGGCTATGTGTTTCTACAAAAATGTGAAGGTACAAAAGGTCAAGCTCATGTTAATGAGGGTTCCAAATCCTCACATACATCAAGCGTCCAAATATAAAAGCAATCTGTCAAGTAATATTAAAGTTATACCATGATGACAAAGCTTGTACGATGCGGACGACAACGACGACAGCAAAAGCGTCGACTTCGCGCCTTCTGCTAAAGTAGGCGCGACAATAAAACATTTAACACTACACTACACCATTTCAATTGACCCCAGGTGTGAATCCCTGTAGATCAGCATTATGATATGCATATCCTCCTATCAGTTTATGAAACGTGGCAAGTGATCATGAACTGACTGGAATTATAAATGTACCTGGTTATCCTTTAACCCCGCCCGTAACATGTTCTCCAACTTCCAGTATTCAGTGAGAAACGGCTCTGAAATGACAAGCACGTAGTGTTACAACTGTTGAACCAAAGACAGTATAATGGAATGCATTTCACATCTTTAACAAGATGCACAGGCTGGTTTGAAAAGTGAAAGTGAATGGGTTTAACGTCCCAGCAACAGCTAATGTCATATAGAGACGGGACCACAGTTTAAAGTCTAATCCGACAGACCAGTGAAATGAAATACTATGAAAGTATTTTTGATGCCTAAGACGAGGTGTGAACCCACAACATCTGAATTGGAAGTCAGTTGTTCTAACCCCTAGGCCACAACCCATCACAGGTTGGTTTGAGGCAAAGTGGGTACAAATGGCTAAGAAATTATTTGGTACAAATATCCAAATTGGAATGGAAGCATTAACAAATTTGTATTCAAAAATATTTTCTCTGGACCAGGTTGCAACAATACCATGAAGACTACATGAAGAATTAATGTCAGTTTAAATTCTCCATTTAGCCATATTAAATAGGAGCAAGCATTTGTATGAAGAAGTCACTAAAACTGAAAGTGAATGGGTTTAACACCCCAGCAACAGCTAAGGTCATATAGAGACGGGACCACCATTTAAAGTCTCATACGATATTCCGGTAGGATGGCAATACTACAAAAGTATTTTTGATGCCCAAGGCGATGTTTGAACCCACAACCTCCGGATTGGAAGTCAGGTCTAGAAGTCACTAAATTGTAATCTAGTTCTCAGTATCATATGTCACTCTTGATGGTATAAAGAATGATGGAATAAATAATGATGAGCAATTAATTACTAACTCTTGAACATACATTATCTTTAAAGTTTGAAAATTGCTGCTATCAACTTCTTTAGGCTTATTAAATTACTATTAGCAGAGTTGCTAAATATGATCAGTTTCATTATAACATACATGTGGCTTAGCCTGGAGAAATAAGGCTTATTGATTTAGCGACCAGTGCAGATCAGTAGGTGCATCCGCACAGTCTGATCAGGATCTGCACTTTTCGCCATTTCATTAATGAAACATTTGTTATGCTTCTAACAAGTAAAGATATAGATTACTATCAAGTGTACTATTTGATTGAGAGCTACACTCGTCGCACATCCCATAAGCCCCATTTCTCCAGTCACAGCCATACATTAGTTACCTAGGGGCCGTTTCACTGAACTTTGTACGACTAAAATGTTCGCAAGTGCAAAATTATGATCGTCTGTAAATTTCACATTAACATTATTTTCTTGTAAACAATTATTGGATTTCAAATTTCCAGACGATCCTAAATTTGCACTTACATTTTAGTCTTAACCCTTTCAACACCACAGGCCTGTATAGTGGTTTTGGCAAACAGTGTAGATCCAGATGAGCCAGCTCATGACGAGCCGTCTCATCAGGATCTGTACTTTTTGCAAGTAATTTTCATATATTTGAGGACAAAAACACCACTTTTTCAGAAATTGACTGGTCTGAAAATCATTTTGTGACAATTGGATTGGTTGCAAACTTAACATATCAAAATCCATTCCAGTTACTTAGGGGTGAAAGGGTTAAGAAGTTTAGTGAAACGGGCCCCGATACCAATTGCAGGGATTCCGCTGGGAAAAATAAAAAAATCCCCACTTAAAAAAAAATCAAACAATTGGCGATAAAAAATTAGAATGTTTTTTTTTTTTTTTTTTTTTTTCGAAAATTGTAATTTTTTATCGCCAATGTAATTTTTTATCGCCAATTGTTTATTTTTATCGCCAATTGCGAAAGTGGCGATCGCCAGCGGAATCCCTGCAATTGATGCTCACCTACAATAGCCACGAGCTTTGTGTTAGCTGGCCGACCTAACTCCGTCACCCACCGCTCCCGGAGTGCGTCTATCGAGGACACACTGGATGTACCGGTAGTTGTACTCTGCTGCAGCTACAATCAATGACTATTCAACTTATACTTATTCTCAATATTATTCATTTCCGTAGAACAGAATAATATTGACAACAAGAAATGGCATCGTTAAACGAAGCAAATCCCCTCGGTGGCAGCCTTGATATTAACAAAGAAATTAACATTTTTGCGTTACAAACAAGGTGAACATATGTCCTCAGTGACGTTGACCTTGGCGGTCAGACGTGGGTCATATGCAAAACAAAGCACCATGTGACACACATTGTAGCCAAATATTATCAAAATCGGTGAAGTAGTTCATGTGCTATTGAACAATGCAAGGTGTTACTAACACACGTACGTACATGAACTAACGCTATAACCACTGTTGCATATCGGCGAGAGGATAAGTACAAGTATTAGTACATTTGTCGAGTACAGAGCTTGAGATGTAGAAATATCACTGTGAAATGGAGGAAATTACAGGATTGATCATTTAATATGAAAATAAATTCATGAAAATAAACAGCAGACGACAAAAAAAAGATAGCGGTTTAAGGGTTAAATCAAAACAACTGTTAGATTATGTTTATTGCATAAGAAAATCACCATACATTGAAGCTGCACTGACCAAATAAAATATTTTCTGCAGCATGCACACACAGGTGTATTATAATTTTTAATAGTGTGTTATTACACTGGAAAACTCCACGTTTACCTTGTGACCAGTAGCCTATTTCACCAACATTGCAAAGTATACTTTGAGGGAGTAATCATTTATTTTTCCGGAAATGCATGACTTCATATAGAACTAACGACTGCATATATTTGATGATTAAAAGTATGCAGAATTATTATACTGAATTTATTACATTATCACAGCCATTTAGGCTGTGATAATGTAATAAATTCAGTATAATAAAAAGAAACGAGGCAAAGCCACGAAGGCCAGGTTTTTTCCAAGCATAGACACTTGGATAACATAATTATACGCACTTTTTGTAGACTAGATGGCCGTGGCCTGCATGTCGCGCCTTGGGGCGAGGCATGGACACTAAAAAAATAGATATAGTAGATGGAAAAACTTTAACGAAAAAAACTTTAACCGGACACACGGACGTACGGACGTACGGACGTACGGACGGACGATATGCCAAAATGCCGACGATATCGCGCTTTCCGCAAGCGGGTGCGACAATGATGATAAACACCCATGTGAAGTATCAAGGTATTGGGTGAAGCAGTTGCAGAGATATAGTACACGAAAAAACTTTAACAAAAGAATTCAAAGTAATTTGACCTTGACATTGGGCACAGGGGCAGCACCGTTGGGGGGTAGAATGAAAATATGGATGATGATAAACACCCATGTGAAGTTTCAAGGTAATGGGCGAAGCAGTTGCAGAGATATAGTATAACGAAAAAGTTTTAAGCAAAAAACTTTAAGCAGACGTACGTTAAAAATGGCTAAGACAATTAAGTAGAAATAATAGGTGAAGGTAAAAAAAAATGGTCACATGTTGGATAGTTGTATGTGATAGGCACCCCTTGGTTATGAAGCTGTGAAAGTTTGGTGGTCCTAGGTGGTACAGTACAAGGAAATGGACTTACAGTAAACTTAACATTGTAAACGCGAAAACTTAACATTGAAAATGGTTAAGTCGACTGCGCGGAAAAAATGGGTCAAGTTAAAAAAAAATAACATGTTGGATAGTGATATGTGGTGGGCACCCCTTGATTATGAAGCTGTGAAAGTTTGGTGGTCCTAGGTGGTACAGTACCAAAGAAATGGACTTAAACACGAAAACTTAACATTGTAAACGCGAAAACTTAACATTGAAAATGGCTAAGTCGACTGCGCGGAAAAAATGGGTCAAGTTAAAAAAAAAAGTAACATGTTGGATAGTGATATGTGGTGGGCACCCCTTGATTATGAAGCTGTGAAAGTTTGGTGGTCCTAGGTGGTACAGTAACAAAGAAATGGACTCAAACACGAAAACTTAACATTGAAAATGGCTAAGTCGACTGCGCGGAAAAAATGGGTCAAGTTAAAAAAAAAGTAAAAAAAAATAACATGTTGGATAGTGATATGTGGTGGGCACCCCTTGATTATGAAGCTGTGAAAGTTTGGTGGTCCTAGGTGGTACAGTAACAAAGAAATGGACTCAAACACGAAAACTTAACATTGAAAATGGCTAAGTCGACTGCGCGGAAAAAATGGGTCAAGTTAAAAAAAAAGTAACATGTTGGATAGTGATATGTGGTGGGCACCCCTTGATTATGAAGCTGTGAAAGTTTGGTGGTCCTAGGTGGTACAGTAACAAAGAAATGGACTCAAACACGAAAACTTAACATTGATTGTGGACGCCGCCCACCACCCGCCCGCAGCCCGCCCGCCGCCCGCCCGCCCGCCCGCCCGCCCGGCTTTCGCCAATCCAATAGCCTGGATTTTTTTTCAAAAAAACCTGGCTAAAAATTAATAAAGTTATCCTTAAATTAAAAATTTCTCCCCCAAAGTATACATGTACTTTGCTACATAAGTATACTTTGCAATAATTCCAGCACAAAAATATTTACACAATTCCCTAACATTTGATTGGCCCGTAGCAAGTTTCTGTCCAAAATTTATATAAACTCCCACACCGAACTACTTTCCGTAACCGTGAGGCGCAGTTAAAATAATTCTTAAGAAAACGGAAAATACACACATTTTATTGATGAATTTATTTCAAATGCTGGAATTATAAGGAATGAATGGCCTTTTTGTGGAATTTATCGGGGATATAAACTTGGAAAAGTCGCGGGAATACTGGACGAGGCCTTCCAGTATTCCCGCGACTTTTCCAAGTTTATACCCCGATAAATTCCACAAAAAGGCCATTCATTCCTATAATGTTGGTGAAATAGGCAACTGAATAAACACTGGTTAGCCTGCACTCTCAATTCTATCACTCCTAACCATCTTGGCACTGAGAAATCTTTGAGGATTCATAATTTTATTAATTTGAGAAACGTACAGTAGAAGATCGATCTCTCGAAGTGGCAACGGACTACAATAAAAGTTTGAGTCAGGCGTAGTTCGAGGCAAAGAAATATACTAGTTAGTGATTTCATTCCATTTAGGAATGACACCATTGATTGATGTTTGTATGGTCTTCTGGAAGAAATATCAAATACCGTAAACAAATATAATTAATTCATTATTTTATTTCAATATGTACATGTATGCATACATAAATAAATAAACTGTTAAATAAACTGATTATTACACACCGTCTTGTTTTGGTTTTGTTTTTTCATATCGTAAGCAACATTCCCATTGTAAACGTGTTTGTTTTACTATGCTATAATTAAGCTTGACAACAACAATTTCACAACCATGGACCATTTTTATTGTTAGTGAATGTTTTTTTATCACGGATCATTTGCATACGCAAGCAGTAAAGTGTTTGCAAAAGATCGGGGTAAAATAACATTCAATAAATGAAAGTAGACAGGTGCGAAACATCGTATTCCAAGAATGTGTCAATAAATAGCACACTGGTTTATTAAATATACAAAATGTACAAATAAAATTTAAACGAAATTACACAATTTGGCATTTAAAAAAGTTAAAGGCGGAATATTATTTTCTAAACATTCGTCACTCAGGAATACAAATACGAACATGTCCCTTCATTATCGTGGTCATCTTGACGTGGAATTAACGCAGTTTAATTTTTAAATTCGTGATTTAATATCACCACCTGACCTCGTTAGGCAAACAGTCAGCTGGCGACAGATTTCCCTGTATGAGCTATTAATAGCAATTTACATTGATTGACTGACCAAGGGACCGTGACTTCGGTTCGAGAGTTCGACTTTGTCGTAGTTCGAATTTTAGGTAAAAAAATATATGATTTATATACAGAAATTTGTCGGGACCACAGGACGAGTTCGAATTTTGTGGAGTGTTCGACAGAGACCTGTTCAAGAGATCGATCTTCTACTGTATTTCATATGTTTAACCGTAAGTCGCATGACCTGCGACAAGACCAAAGTATTATGGACAATTTCACCATACAGCCTAAGCATAGGCGGCAAAGGAATCGCATGGCAGTATAGAAAAAACATTATTCGATGATAGTGGGACCTGTAAGACTAGGAACAGCCCTTCACATGACACAAACAAGTTGCCATAAGTGTGACAATTGGACACAGTACCTTGTCCAAGAAGGCCAGTTTAACGGCATCTGTCTGGAACAGGTTAGACATGAGTACCACCTCATCCCCGGCTGGCTCACTGATGTGTGATTTCTGTAGATAAAAACATGAACTTATAGCAAAGTGAAAGTAGACAATCCTGACTACAGTAAAATACAAAGCAGTCAGGAACCTCACTTAACTGAGCACTCTAGGTGTTAACCCACAAACTATATCAATGCATAAGTGAAGTGTTGTTGAGCTCTGACTTATAATAGTTGAGTTATCGTGCAGGAAAGAGCAAAGTGAGCTAAAACAATCTTGTTTTAGCGCAGGTGACCTTAACTTGGTGCAATGAACCCGACTTTCAACAGGGTGTCTCCCCTACTTGATATCAATACACCTATGACGTATGGTAAAGTTACCACAATTTTGTAATCACAAAGAATGTTTTAATAAGTGTAAACACACATTTATATGAAGATGTTTTGTGGTGGAAATATAAATGTTAGAAATATCTGAAGAAAATATGCACATACTTCTACACATTATATTGGTAATACATGTACATGTATGAGCTTGTGCCTAGAGAAATAGTGGCCTACAACCATAGTGCAGATTAGCCAGGGCAATCACAGTCTGGTCAGTGTTTTCAGTGTTCGCTATTAAGTCAGAGAAACTAGTTTCTTGCTTCTAACACCCATTTCTCTTATTACAGTCACGTACATATGTATTATTTACATTGTTGGACATGGGTCAGCAGTAGGCCGTATATACCCTGATAATTATGTCCGTATAAGCAGCATAAACAAGCAGTGATTCCCACAAAGACCTCACGTGTGTACCTACCTGAATAAGGAACAAATCGTGAGGTGTGTAGACTGCTGCCTGGCCTGTCCCCAGCAGTGGCTGGCACATCCCCAATATGGCAGTGTCATCCGGACTACGCACACGACCAACGCACTGCCCGTTCACCACACTGTGCTGTCTACACAGAAAATTGAAGGGTCAGACTGACCCCTTCAATGGTGTAAGGATGAATAATGAGACACCTGGCACACCCCCAGTATGGCGGGCAGTGTCATCCGGACTAGATACGAGACCAACGAGCATGTCGAGCTCGCCGAGGCATTTAATGGTCACAGAGTGTATTTATTTGAAGTTTGAATTAAGGGTTGTGGGATATAAGGTATGTAAAAGCTGTAACACAAATTTGACCTTGATCTTGGGCATGTGCGCCGTATGGGTGGGCTAGCCTATAAAATGAAAATGAGTGATAATAAAGAATTAATTGAAGTTTAAAGTAAATTGAAGTAAGTGTTGTGGAAATATAAGGTATGTAAAAACTTTAACACTTTAACAAGTCCCTTGACCTTGGGCATGTGGATCACATGGGCAGGCTATAGAATGAAAATATGGATGATGAAAAGGAAGTTTGAAGTAAATTGGAGTAACGATTGTGGAGATAAGGTATGTAAAAACTTTAACACAGATAATGCAAACTTCCAAGAATGAATATATGGATGACGACCAATAAGCATGAGAAATATTAAACAAATCAAATCGGTTACAGAGATAGTAGGTATGTGAAAACTTTAACGCAAATTTGGACAAAAACTTTAAGGCAAACTTCTAAGTCACCATGGGGCACAGGGGCCGCATGAGCGGGACACAGAATGAATATATGGATGATGACCAATAAGCATACATAGTTTATTTGACAACAATTTAACGCAAACTTCTAAGTCATTTGACCTTGACTTTGGGCGCAGGGGCCGAATGAGTGGGATACAGCATGAATATATGGATGATGACTAATAAGCATATGAAGTTCCAAGTCAATAGGTATTTAAAAACTTTAACGCAGATTTCAGACGGATGGACGTTCTTTACAAATGGATACTTATGTGGCTAACCCTAACTTTTCCTTTGTTCATCCCTATTGTTCTGTAGCCACATAAACCCATTTTTAGCCACATAAAATCACGGAACAATAGAACATTACATAACCTATTGTTCTCCTAGCCACATATGTATCCATTTGTAAGCTCGGACTTATGCACGGACGGACGCACGGACACCCGGACGTCATTGTGATCATGTCTCGCTTTCCGCGAGCGGGCTCGACAAAAATTGAAGAGTCAGTGGAAAACTATGGACTTTTTTCCAATCAGCACCATCAATTGTGTAAGGATGAATAATGCGACAATCTGGCACATCCCCAGTATGGCAGTATCATCTGTACTACCTACCAGGGGCCCGTTTCACTAAACTTCCTACGACTAAAATGTTCGTAAGTGCAAAATTATGATAGTCTGTAAATTTCACATTAACACTGTTTTCTTGTAAATAATTGTTGGATTTACATTTATTGAGCATAGGTTGCATATGCAGCCTATGCTCAATAAATGTAAATCCAACAATTCAAATTTGCAGACGATTCTAAATTTGCGCTTACGAACATTTTAGTCGTAAGAAGTTTAGTGAAACGGCCCCCAGAGCTCCAGGTAAGGTGCGTAATTTGGAGGTAAATTTCTTATTTCTCCATCAAAGTTGTGAGTGCTTAAGAATCGTCTCATGAGACGATTCTAAAGGACTCACAACTTGCCATTTTTTAATAAGAAATAACAACATTTCACCCAAAGTTGGTCAAATTACACACCTTAACTGGAGCACTGACGTACGCGACCAACACACTGACGGCTCACCATGCACAGAACATTGAAGGGTCAGTGGGAAAACTATGGACATTTTTCCACTGACCACTTTAAATGTGTAAGGATGAATACGGATACAATCTGGCACATCCCTAGTATGCATCTGGATTACATACGCAACCGGCACACTGCCTGTTAACTATACTGTGTAGTCTACACAAAAAATTGAAAACGGATGGGCAAGTCCTTTCCACTGACCCCTTCAATTGTTTGAGACAATCAGCTCAGAATAACTGGATGGTGTTTCTCGACAAAAGGAGCACATCTTGAAACAGAAACAGTCGTGCATGGAAGGTGTCGAGCCAATTTACACTCTTAAATATAAGCCGAAAAAAACAGACCATTGGATTGGTTGCAAAATTAACATATATCAAAATCCATTCCAGTTACTCAGGGGTGAAAGGGTTAATAGATAGGCCAAGCTGTATGGGGCACGTTCTTTTCTTTGTCAGTTATTGTGTAAATTTGTGTTTTTGTAATGCCAATAAAACTTATTGTAAATCTTTGCTGGATTCATACCGTTATTGAGACATAATTCCAGCACAAAATTATTTACACAATTCCCTAACATTTGATTGGCCCGTAGCAAGTCTCTGTCCAAAATTTATATCCCAGTAAACTCCCACGTCGAACTACTTTCCGTAACCGTGAGGCGCAGTTAAAATAATTCTTAAGAAAACAGAAAATAAACATATTTTCTTGATGAATTTATTTCAAATGCTGGGATAAAAGGAATGAATGGCCTCTTTGTTGCATTTATCAGGGATATAAACTTGGAAAAGTCACGGGAATACTGGACGAAGGCTTTCCGGTCTTCGTCCAGTATTCCCGCGACTTTTCCAAGTTTATACCCCGATAAATTCCACAAAAAGGCCATTCATTCCTATAATGTCTGTCTGATCAGAGTGTACATTGTTCATGTTTAATACCGCCAGGGATTATATACTGATCAAAGTATATCAAAGTAATCATCTCATAACAAATATTGTACTGTTAGTCAACACAGGTATATGAGAAGAAATATTGGAGCAATTAATATTGCCTTGAAAGCGTTCACATAGTCATATCCGCCACTATCCTTCAAACTTGGTGTGTGACTGTACCTGATATGGTCTGGGTAACAGACTCCGATGTGACCTTGAACTGTCATCACCCCCAGCAGGCCATCAGATGTGAAGTCATCAAGACAGACACTGGACTTACGGCTCCCCGACTCTGGAATAGGCGAGTTATCAGGATAAAATGTGACGGTAACTGTAGAAATGAGTATTATGGTGTTTGTGGCAAGTTGTTTAATGTGTATTTGATTAACTGATCCGACTGCACGAATGCACAGGGTGGCCTGGGTCTACACTGGTGGCAAAAAACACAAACCCCTTTTCATAAACAGACTCATAACTTGCTGAGATTTTGGCCAGTTCATAATCAGCTATATGTATCACACTAATGCAGCAATAGTTATTGGTCTCTTGTTACGGCTATCACAAATGGTTGATCAGACTATGTGCATGTTGCAGCGGTTACAAAAGCAAGTGAGCAGTGGCTCATGTATACCTCATGTGGCTCATGTCATTACCATAACCAACAAACCAAAACATAAATGGGAAATCAAACACTTTTAATCACGTCCGAATTATTTGACCGTGACCCTATAGGCATGAACGTTGTGGAGTATGCCATGGAAAATATATGTCATGATGAACAATCAGAAAGTTTGAATTAGTGTTCAAGATGTAAGTATCTTGTATCACTATAGTATAGTATAGTATAGTATAGGGATACAATATACTTACATCTTGAACACTAATTCTACAATAATTCCAGCACAAAAATATTTACACAATTCCCTAACATTTGATTGGTCCGTAGCAAGTCTCTGTCCAAAATTTATATCCCAGTAAACTCCCACGTCGAACTACTTTCCATAACCGTGAGGCGCAGTTAAAATAATTCTTAAGAAAACGGAAAATAAACACATTTTCTTGATGAATTTATTTCAAATGCTGGAATTATAAGGAATGAATGGCCTTTTTGTGGAATTTATCGGGGATATAAACTTGGAAAAGTCGCGGGAATACTGGACGAGGCCTTCCGGACTTCGTCCAGTATTCCCGCGACTTTTCCAAGTTTATACCCCGATAAATTCCACAAAAAGGCCATTCATTCCTATAATAACTTTACTTTTAAAAAAGTTCAGACCTGTATGACCTCATACATGGAACAGCCTCGATTGGCATATCCAGTGTGAAGCATATCCAATGAATGGATAGATGTTACAGATGGAATAATTAACAGAATGCCTGATGATCTCGTTTGTAAACACAGTTTCAAATATTGTCATGTATACACAGAGCTCCAGGTAAGTTTTGTATCTAAAGTGTATTATACCCCCATATGTCAAATGCAATGCGTATTTTACTTTTACAAATGTATTATTGATTTTCTTCCTTTAATATTAACAAATGATGAAAAATAAAACAAAATTAAATTCACTTATTTGAGCCGTTTGCTTTTTGCAGCTAAACTTAAAGTAAATTTTTAACTTTATACAATATTTTCATTTGAAAATCAATGCATATTTTTGCAATGCTGTGACTATTTTGTACTCCCACTTTTGATAATCAATGTGTATTCTGCTAAAATAAGTGTGTAAAATACACCAATACATATCTTATCTGGAGCGCTGTATACATACCTGTGTCATTTGTGATCACAGACAGGTGGCCATCTTGTAAAAGCTGGATATATTTCTGTGTGCTGGACATGTATATTGCACCCAACACTGTTGGCATGGCTTGCAACTGAAATGTGTATCAACCCCTTCACCCCTAAGTAACTGGAATGGATTTTGATACATTAATTTTGCAACCAATCCAATCGTCACAAAAAGATTTTTCAGACTGGTCCATTTATGAGAAGGGGGTGTTTTTGTTCTCAAAAATATGAAAATTACTTGCAAAAAGTGCAGATCCTGATGAGACGGCTCGTCATGAGCCGGCTCATCTGGATCTACACTTTTTGCCAATACCACTATACAGGCATGTGGTGTTGAAAGGGTTAAATGAGCAAATTGACACATGGTTGTTCTAGGAAAATTCATAATGCGAAAATAAACTGCAAACGGACATACAGGTATTGCATTAAATACACAAAAAATCTAGTTGACACAGATGGTCCGGCTCATAATGAAACGTCCCACCAGAATCTGCAGTTATTTTTATAATTTACAGCAGAATTCTTATTAGCAGGGATTCCGCTGGGAAAATAAAAAAATCGCCACTTCAAAAAAAATAAACAATTGGCGATAAAAAATTACAATTTTCGAAAATTGTAATTTTTTATCGCCAATTGTTTATTTTTATCGCCAATTGCGAAAGTGGCGATCGCCAGCGGAATCCCTGTATTAGGCTGAAAGTTTACATTGAAGCATCCCTTTACCTTACTTAGAAAGCGCTGTAATGACTGTCAGACCTCAACAAGAATGGAAACACAAACTCTTACCTGGCTTATATATGACAAACATTTCAAAATGATTTCTCTGAACTCTGTTGCATTATGGGTAGACACGTCCGTCAACGTGACAGTAGCATCCGGAGTAACCAGCTGGATTTTGCCGGTCAGTGTACACAGTCGCAGACACACGGAGACCATCGGTGCCTGTCCACTGAAATAGAAGCAACGGATTACAAATTGGCTGAATTGTAGCATTTCTTTACTCATATACCGAAAACTAAGAGACTAATTAAAGTGTTTTATTGCTGTAATTGCTTATCTACACCACTTTTTCACAAGACTGATCACAGCTCATCATCAACTGATCAAAATCTACTTACTGTTAGTCAGAATTTGAATACATTTTAAATACATTTTGAGCACATGCTCAAGCTTGATAACAGGCGTAAGTGTGTCTATATACCGCGACTTACTCTGTGACGGCCAGTACGCCGTGTGCCATAGGGTAGAGCCTGCTGTCAGGACAGTTGTGGATCAGGGCGGCCACAGAACCCAGCGACACCGACCTCTCCTTACCTTCATCTAGGGGAGGTATAATAGTTAGTGGCCATTAACATGCCTTATACTGAACCCAGTAAATTGTCCGACCAATTAAACAGTTCCATATATTTTCTTTTTATTTCACATTAATTGTCCATTAAACCTTTCAACACCACATGCCTGTATATTGATATTGGCAAATAGTGTAGATCCAGATGAGCCGGCTCGTGACGAGCCGTCTCATCAGGATCTACACTTTTTGCAAGTAATTTTCTTATTTGTAACAACAAAAACACCCCCTTTTCATAAATGGACTAGTCTGAAAATCATTTTGTTAAAATTAGATTGGTTACAAAATTAACATATCAAAATCCAGTCCAGTTACTTAGGGGTGAAAGGGTTAAACATACCAGGCCTCACAGAAAACACGGTAATCCGAAAACTTATAATAATTCTGCTATAAAATGTCAATATGTGCCTACCGGTAAAATGTTTATGAAATGAAAGTAGAGATGTGGATGTCTTGCTACATACATAAACTGTGCAGCAAGCGTCATCTGTGGCCGGATTAGCCCAGTAGGTACAGCGTTGTGCTAGCCTAGTCCTATCAGATTTAATATTAAATAGGGAACAAATGATAACAAAATAAAACAGATTTAAAAATTCACTTATTTGAGCAGCAAAAAGCAAACACTGTTTGCTTTTTGCAGCTCAACTAAGTAAATTTCAACTTTATTACGTTATTTTCACTACTCAATTTGAAAATCAATGCGTATTTTCACACGCCAATACGCACCTTATCTGGAGCTCTGATATATAGACTATTACATATTTGTTACTACTGATCTATACCTTCTATTATATGTCGCTTGCATATGCAGAAAGTTGGCTTTTCTGTGGATGAAGTCCTTTTCTCGCACCAGTACAGGGAATTCTGGGTAATGTTCAGACAAATGTCGGTGACCTCTGACCTCACGGCGTTACAGATGTCGAACTCAGCGAGAAGTTTCCACGTGCTGTCCTTCCTGTACCGCCATTGCTGTGTATGGCCATTAACCTGCACCTGTTGAAACATACATTTTGTCGTCTGCTATTCATTTTATATTTTCCTTTTTTCTCACCAAACGCATGGTTTGACAGCACTTTAGAATCATTTCCACGGGAAACCATGCTTTTATTGCTTTTATTGAGAAAGAAGGCAAAATATATTATAGAGCAGCATTCAATGCCAGGAACAAAAATTGTCGTCTGCTGTTAAACTTGAGCATGTGGATTGTTTGATCTGATGGATTAATTCACGATCAAGCCTTTACTACCTTTAATCTGATATGTGACTGCAGAAATGGTGCTTATGGGATTTGTGACCAGTGTAGCTCCTGATCAAATAGCAGACTTCTGTAGCCTGGTAACGATCTATATATTGCTTGTTAGAAGCATGGCAGGTGATTCATTGATGGAATCGCTAACAGTGCAGATCCAGATCAGACTGTGTGGCTGCAACGGCTGGTGTGGATATACACTGGTCACAAAATCCATAAGCCCCATTTCTCAAGTCACAGCCACATTATATCCATAGGATCGCAATCAGACCATCCATGTGCCGAGTTGAAGATTTGTAAACATTTGGACAGGTAATAGCAAATAGAACAAACACATTCAAAACTGCACTACATGTACTTGCAAGGTACAAGTAACAATAAATATGAACCTTTGTATCCAGCTATAAAATTTGCTACGACTAAGCAGGGCGAACCAAAAACAAATGTAGATTAAATAGCCATTTACATTAAAGTCACTTCAAACTGAAAAATAATGTTTTCCTTGATTGGTCATACTGGATACCAAGCAAAAGAAAACTATCATTATAAAACTTTCTGAGGATGGTCTCTACTCAAAGTGATACAGTGGGATTGGTTGAGGCTGACCTCAGCCTCATCCTATCAAACTTCCTGATTTTTTAGTATAATATTTGAGTATGAGCATAGTTTTATACCTACAGAATAACAGAGCGTGGTTTCACTTACGACGAGCACCGAGTTGTGTGGCTGTGTCAGTATAGTCAGTATGGGGACAGTCACCTCCAGATCTAGACAGCCATGGTCCTCTGTCTCCTACAGTGAAACATATAAACAACTGACTGACCGACCGACCGACCAATCAATTGATTGGGGTTAATGTATGTTGTACAGCAAGATCATATACAGACGGGAATGTACATGTCTGGGATATACACAATTAAATGAAGTGGTTGTAAAACAAAACATTTGAAAAAGTGTCTTAAATTAATGATATAGGTATATCAACGTAACATCTTTTCACTGAAAACACTGGCGGGGCTGACAGAAAGGCAAACACTGCAGATCCAGATCCGGTGGTGTGGATATGGGTACACCCAGCTGGCCTAGTCACAAAGGCCATAAGCTACATTTCTCAATTCATGTTACAATTCAATATATACTACACTGTTGAAATTGTGTCTAGATCAGTGAACAGCTGTGCAGTCTTGTCAAGGTCAACACTGTACACCATACAGTAACTGATCTAGCCATATGCCGTCAATTAACCCTTTCAACAAACACCACAGGCCTGTATAGTGGCATTGGCAAATAGTGTAGATCCAGATGAGCCGCTAATCAGGATCTGCACTTTTTGCAAGTAATTTTCATATTTTTGAGAACAAAAACACCCCTTTTCATAAATGGACTAGTCTGAAAATCAGTTTGTGACCATTGGATTGGTTGCAAAATTAACATATCAAATTCCATTCCAGTTACTTAGGGTTAAACATTCAGATCATATTCTGAATGTGTCAATGTGCATTATTAAAAGCAGGATCTACTATTATAGATCTGTTGCATTGTCCATATTGTCAATACATTTCTCAAATACATGTATACCTGTATATAATCAGCAGTTTTGCAGTCAAATGTCACCAACTTGTGTCCGTCTTTGAGCAAAATGTGAAGGTGTCCTGTACTGATCCATGCCTCGTGAATAGGGCCACACTGTCTTTCCAGAATAACTTCATCCAACAGCTAAAAGACAAAACATTGGAACTGTTAGGTAGACTGTTTTAGTTCACCGACTACAAAATGATTGATATCTGTATATGTTACCGTGACTGGACATATGAGACACGCCATGTGAATTTGTGAGATCTCATGAAAAATGTTGTCAAAATTTACGATAGTGTCCGTAAATGATGAAATTTTCATAACAAATGCGGAATTATATTTTGCATATGCTGTGAACATGTCATCATCTGTCGACGTCAGTGACACGTAATCCGGGAAAATGAATGCATATCAATGACTAAATCAGCAGAGCTATGGAAAAGAAATTGGAAAAGAAAACACCATTAACGCCATTCAGTGTTTGTTTGCACAAGTAGTATATAAGAGTCACAATGATACCGCCACCCTCTGGAATACACCGGCTACGTGCGGTGACCCCCACCGCATGGTGGTATCATTGTGCACTCTTATATACTACTTGGATTTCCCCCCACTATTCGGCGGGTATGTATGAGAACATATTTTTCATCAACCGCGAGACCATATATTTATGACATGAGAAGATACACCCTATTAGAGATAAGAATCCCTATGTTATACTCAGTATATATATATACACAACAATCTGTCATACATTTATTACGAATAAAATAACAACTGACACCCTATTAAAGATAAGAAATCCATAAGTTATACTCAGTATATTACAGCAATCTGTCACAAATATAAACTGACACCCTATTAAAGACAAGTTATCCATAAGTTATACTAAATATATTACAACAATCTGTAATACATTTATTACAAATAAAATATAAACTTACACCCTATTGAAGATAAAAAATATATTGGTTATACTCAGTATAATGCCTACCATAAAGCAAATGAGAGAGCAAGCTAAGAGTTGGGGAATTTCCCTAAGAGGTTTGAGAGTCAAAAAAGATATAGCAGATAGGATAAGTGACGCGCGAGCCGTCGTCTACAAGGAGAGGCTGCGACGTGCGGTTTCGACCGGACGACTGCCCGCCGACCCTGAAAAACGTTCCGAGAAATTTGAGAACGAGACGACGGCCAATCTGCGTGCCACTGCTTACGCGCAGCGTTTAAAAGAAGATCCCAGCGCACGTAGAAAACCACTATAACAACCGTACTACAATAAGATTTATCAAGGGTTGGTGGGGAGACCTCCTAAGAGTAGGAGAGATATCGCCACAGCTTTGGTGGAGGAGGGTCCCAGGATTCTCGCCGAATATGCCGAAGCTAGGGAAACTGTTGATAGGGGTAGGAGGAAGATAGTATGGATTTTCGAGAGGGGGGTAGATGGGGAGATCGCTAATCGCATAATGAATAAAATTCGACCAGAGATGACCACGGCATGTTATCTGAGGTATTCGAGCTCTTATCGTATTAGGAACATCGAGACCGACGAAACGATTATCTATCACAAACAATCAAAGGGCAGTCCGTGGATAAACGAGATTTTTCCAAAGCGGAGAGTTGGATATCCGATAGAGAGAAAGGTCGAATGGACATCGACAAAGTCGATAGACCAAACACAAAATGGACCTTCGTTCGTTGGATATCGGTCGAGGTGAAGATGATCATCGATGCGCAACAACTTATCATGGGAGCGGGAAAACTCCCAGACTGGTTAAGACAGAAAAAGGGAATGTATTCCGTCGACACATACGACGACTACTTGTGTCTGTTTAGGTGCATAGCCATCCACCGTGGAGGGAGACCAGACCGCTGTTGTGAGAAGGCACGAACTCTAGCTCACGAATATCTCGGTCACGATAACGGACCGGATAGTAAGGGAATTCCCCTGGAAGATATTAAGAAGGTCGAAGAGCACTTCAAGATGGGCATTCGTGTTTACGAGCCCACCGACGAAGGAGTGTGGTACCTCATAAAGGTTCCGGCAAATTACGACGCGGTTGGGGAGAAGATCATGACGATAGGAATGTTTGGAGGTCACTCATTTCTCATAACGAACCTCCGCAAGATGACGAACGAGTATGGGTGCACCGGATGTCAACAACGGTTCACAAAGTCGTGTAACATGCACAGGCACGCGACCACCTGCATGGGTGGGAAGACCGTGGTGACATGTCCAGGTAAGAGGCTAGAGAGACCGCAGTCGGCCTACGAGAAGGCGTTCTATCATAAAGGGTCAGCGAGCGCGAGGTCGATTCAATGGTTGAACAGAGATGAGGAGAGGGTGGGAAAACACATACATCACGCGAGATGCGGTCATGGCGGTGAGATGTGGGTGGCCGGCGATCCGGTCGATGTCTACTGTCACGAGACCAAGACCGTATTTCATTTTCACGGATGCTACTGGCACGGGTGTCCGACGCATTGCAGGAGAGGTAACGCGAGAGCGCTGTACGAGAGGACGAAAATTCAAGACACTAAAATAAGGGAGGAGGGTTACGAGCTGGTGGTGATGTGGGAGTGCGAGTGGTTGAATGAGGTGAATACCTACTATCCACAATCACCGCGCGAGGAGGAGGAGGAGACGACTCTGTACCCGCACCAGATAGTCTACGACTTCGAGGCGTATCTCGACAAGTCGAAAACCACTCAACCCACCAAAGACCTGACCTTCGAGGTTGAGCACGTTCCTATATCGGTGTCGTTGGTGGATACGATGCATGAAGGGATAACCCACATCTGCGAACGAGATCCTGACACGCTAGTCGAGAAGTTCGTGACCGAGCTACAGATGAGAGGCAAGGCAATCAGGGAGGGGGTTAGGAAGAAGTATCTGCCGGCCGACATAGATATGCTATCGAAGTCTCAGCAAGCAAAGATTGTCTCTTGGATTGACCAAGTCCCGGTGGTGGGGTTCAACTGTAGCAGGTACGACCTGAACCTCATCAAGCAGTACTTTGTCGAGAAGTTGGCGGTCACCGTGAATAAGGTGATGGTCGGAAAGAGAGCCAGCACGACGATGTTTCTGTTTACCCCGGAGTTTAGATTTCTCGACATCATTCAGTATCTGGGACCCGGTACCACGTACGACCGGTGGGTTAAGGCGTACGACTGTAAAACGATAAAGTCTCACTTCCCGTACGAGTGGTTCGATAGCGCGGACAAGCTCGACCATCCGGGGCTGCCAGACTATCCAGAGTGGTACTCGAAGTTGAAGGGTGAGTTCCTACTGTCGTGGAAAGAGTGTAAGAAGGTATTCCAAGAAAATGGGATGAAGACGTTCAAGGAATGGTTGCAACACTACAACGACTTGGATGTCGGACCGTTCATGGAGGCTCTGACTAAGATGACGGAGTTCTACAGGGGAAGAGGTGTGGATATACTCAAGGATGCTGTGTCTCTGCCCGGTGTTTCCCTTCAGTACCTACTCCGCGGGTAGATCGATGGGAAGGCAGACAAGCCCGAGCTGTGGTCGCCGAAGTCTGAAACTTATGAGATGATGAAGCAGGGATTGGTCGGTGGTCCGTCCATAGTGTTCTCCAGATACGCAGAGGCTGGCAGGTCGACGATCAGGGGTCAGGTAGGTAGTCGGGAGGAGAAGATGTGCAAGGCTGGAGGTGATGGGGTACGACGCCAATGCGCTGTATCTGTTTACCCTGTCGAAAGACATGCCGTGCGGGGAGGAGACGATATGGACGTGTGACGACCCGGAAAGACAGTCGTATATAGACTGTTTCGTGAGGAAGGTCAGGAGTGAAAAGTGGTTCGGATTTGCGGAGTTAGATATAGAGGTCCCGGAAACGTTGAGAGACAAGTTCTCGGAAATGTCACCGCTGTTTGTTAATAGAGAAGTCGATGAGAACGAGGTTCCGCAACACATGAAGGACTACCTGGCCGGCCGACCGGGAGGAAAATAAAAGGGTCGAAGGACAGAGAAAGCTTGTGGGGGCAATGTCCGCCAAGAAGATGATCATATACTCCCCACTGCTAAAGTGATATCTGGAGCACGGTCTGATTGTCAAGGCGGTGCATAGGGTGATAGACTACACGCCAGGCAAACCGTTTCAATGGTTCGTGGAAGAGGTCACCGCTGCCAGACAGACGGGGGACGTAGACAAGAGCAAGTCGGTGTTGGCGGAGATATCCAAACTGGTTTGCAATGCGTGTTGTGGCAAGCTGATAGAGGCACAAGAGAGACACATGAACACCACATATACGAAGGATGAGAAGACTGTCGACCGGGCACTGAGGTCGGCGTGGTTCGAAGACCTGGAGGAGATTGGGGAGGCTTACGAGATATCGAGCAGGAAGACTCGAGTGGTGATCAACAGACCGTTTCAGTGTGGCATAGCGGTCTACCAGTTGGCCAAGCTCCAGATGCTGGAGTTCTACTACGACTTCTTGGACAAGTACGTGGATCGCGGAGATTTCGAACTTATACAGATGGACACTGACAGTATGTACTTCGCGGTGTCTGAGAAGACGCTGGCGGAGGTGGTGAGAAAGAAGATGAAGAGAAAGTTCAATAAGGAGAAGACAGAGTGGTTGGCGTGAGACGCGTGGAGCAACAGAACTCCGGGACTGTTCAAGCTGGAATTTGAGGGAGATAGAGCCATCGCTCTGTGTAGCAAGTGTTACTACGTGAGTGGTGACGGAAAATCTAAGCACTCGGCCAAGGGGATGTCGAAGAGATCTAACGATCTGACTTGGGGAAGATACAAGAGTGCTCTCGAAGGGGGTAGGGATATGGCGGAGAACAGGAGATTCCGAATGGTTAACGGGGTGATGAAGACGTACAGGCAGGAGAAGTTGGGGTTGTCGGCATACTACGACAAAAGGAGAGTGATGGAAGACGGGTTACACACCGAGCCTATAGGACAGGTAAAAAAAAGAACTCTGAAAAAGGAGAGAATACATACAGAACCTCTCTAACGATCCGGGGGTAGCTGGGTGTCAGAAGGCACCATAAGAAGTTCTTCGCGAACAAAACCGCGAGATGGACCATCAGCCAAATAATAGAGCACGGGCTCATCGGGTTTGGTAATAGAGCGATCCAGATGATATACATTCGGAGACCACACGGGATCAGTCGCGCGGCGGCTGCCACCTTCCAGCTCTCCCGGTTGATAGAGGTACCGGACGTCAATATCCGATGGAAGTCGTTTCTCCGCTAAACCAACGGGGCGCACGCGCGAGACGGCAGAAGGCTTGCTTGTCACCTTTTTAGACTTGATGGCATCTACGGGCTTCTTACCTATCAATCTGGTCACCTCTCCGTTCAGTGCGGAGACCACGGCGGGCAGTCTGGCCACCCACTCGGTCGATCGCGAATGAGGGTCTACAAGTTCTTTGGCATATTGGTGTCCGAACAGCCTCTCAGCCAGGGTTCGATTGAACCGTTCCACGATCCCCTGGTCCTGGTGGATGTTGACGCGGCCGCGTCTGATAGAAACTTTGTGCTTAGACAATAGATGAGAGACCGCGCCCATGAACTCGCGGCCGGGATCGACCTGGAGAAGATTCGGCCATTTAAGACGACTCCTCTTATATATTCGGGAAAGAGCCTCGGCCACCTCCTTAGACTCTTTAGTGGCCAACGGCTCAGCCCCCTTATAACGACTCGCTACGTCAACGATTGTCAGTGGGTACTTGTACGCTTTGCGACCGACGCGATCGTGAGGGAGAAACAGGAGATCCGCTTGGTGAACTTGGTTCGGCACCGGCACGTCGAATTTCGGGCGCGGAATATTGTGAGGCGCGGGTAAATAGATCTGCCAGATGGCTTGCTTCTTGAGCCATTCCTTAACTGCGTTTTCTGAAACCTTGGTCGCCGCCGCGAGGTTCTTGATGGCCGCGAGTCCCTTCCAGTAGCCGCGTGGGCTATAGTATGTATTCGACAGCTTGCGCGTTAGTTTGGTATCAAGTTTGCGCGTGTTCATCGTATGCGAAGTATTCTAATATATCGGACAATCTCCAACATGCCCTCGCGTCGTTAATAATAAATCTTTGTTGGAAGTCCAATCGCGATTGGTTTTGGAGGTTAAGTTCTGAAGGAACTCAGAGGAATCGATTGAGGATTCTAAAAGCCGCTTTGCGAAAAGGGTGGCCGCTTTTTCATCCTCGCGCCACATCTCGAGAGAATCTTGGGCCAGACTCTTTGCACCAGCTATACGATGTTTTTGGGCAGTGTAGCCTACATCGATCATAGCGTAATAAAGTTTGTCAACTAACATCGTTCTATATATATATTTTTATAAAAAAATATTTTTTAATTAATTAATTTGTTCAATATAGTAGCCGACGAGACCCAGCACACCCATTCCCACGACGATGAACGCGATCTCGCGGTCTTTTTGGGCCTCTGATGGTACATAGAAATCTGAAAGTTGGGGCTCGGGATCCATTGGATCAAGACTTTTCTGCGGATATGCCAGCACGTACTCGCGGTTGGCTTCTTCAACGTTCCGGAAAGTTTGCGCGGCGTTATTCTCACGGCGAAGCTCTTCGTTGACCCAGTCCAGATGGGCGGTTCGTTTTTTCGACCACGCTTCCTTTGCGCTATTGAGTTGTTCTACAGCTAAATCGTGACGCTTGCGCTCCTCATCCACGTTCGAGCTTCTCATTTTTGAGAATATAAAGTTGCTACCGCTGAACGCCAATGCGTTTTATAAGTGCACCACCTATCATTATTTCGATCGAAGCCATTTATTTCCATATATTAGCAGGTAGAATTCCAACTTTAATTAGATAATCTCGGTTCCAAACTGAGGCCGCTACATCTAAGGTCGCGAGCCCTGCGTCTCTCACAGTAAAGTCCAATTTGGGAGTGGACCCTCCTAGGGCCATCTTTGATAGTAGAGCATACCCGATACTGAAACCCGATATCACCACGGCGTGATAAAGCGCATTCACTATCATTTTACCATCTTGTTCAGCCATTGTTATAATTATTGCATATAAAAGGGATCGCGATCAATGTTTAAATGGGGTGCATCCAATCGTTTCGTAACTTTTTAGGAACCGCCGTTGGAGTTGGGGTTCTGTTGTAGAGATGGTAAAGCACACTCAGGGTGCCCACAACTGTCAGACCACCACCAACAACCCACGGGGTCCAATCAGTTGGAGCAATCAGTTCCGGGGGTGTTGTTGCACTCGGAACCGATTGCTCTGTCTTCAGATGTTTTGCTGTCTCCGTCCCCAATCTCGATTGGAGTTTGGCCTCCCGAAGCTCGGCGAGTATTTTATCTTGTTTAACTTTTCGGGCGGCCCAGCTGCCTGTCTTTTTGGGTTTTTATGTCGTGTAATCGGGTTCAACTCCAACTCCAATCGCGATTGAGTTGGAAGTGCTGCAATCGGGTTCGAAATTGGAGTTGGAGCAATCGGGGATTGCTGTTCCATCACTCTCGCGGGTGTGTCTTGTGTCATCATTTATAATATTAGAGCTTATAGTTTGTGGGCATATATGTCCAAATTGACAGTGTTTACCCGTGGTCAACGCGGTTGTCAGTGGAGCTAAGTACATTCCAAACTTGTATTAAATTGAGCAGCAGGCTGTTCTAAGAGTGTGTCCTATAAAAGGGTCAGTCTCTAGATCGTGAATCAACCCCTCGGTGTTTGGTATAGGGAGAAGTATACTAACGGCGGTAGCATACAAATGAATAGCCGCCGATCCAAGAGTTTTTGTCATCTCTGCCCCCAATTTGGATTCGTATCGCGCATACATTTTATCAATCTCCGCATCTGACATCTTATCCACCTGACAAACTGAGAGACGCCTACCGAGATAATGCTCCGATTGTCCCCCAGCAACCAGCGCAGCTAGCCGCTCGCGTCGCGCTGCATTTTCATTCGTATCGGCCCCAATCGCGATTGTCAACCCCGATTGCTCTGTCGGATCATTATCTTTCAGGATGTCGGCAGTCGGAGTTGAGGTTTCTTTCATTAGCTGATCGAGAAGTTCGTTGCAGTTCATTATTGCTAATTTTCTTTTAATTACTCTAACAAGTCTCATCACTTTAACATATTGCCAAGCGCACCACCCGATACTTATGATCACCGTTATGCTCGCAACAAAGCTCGCAGCGGAGCACCAAATTGTTAACATTGTTAACCATTGTTCAGCATTTGTTCAACATTTGCTAAGCATTGTTCAGCAATTGATAATTTTCTTATAATTAATTGATAACTTTATAAGCAGTTGGTTGATCAGTCTTTAGCAGAAGCTTGGCGTGCTTAGTTTCGGAAAGCATCTGTCGAACCTCCATGCGCTCCTCGCGCGTTGGGATAACGTCATTCTCTCGAAGACAGTCATCGAATGAGTCTCGGTCCTTGCAGTGAAAGAGGGCGACCCATTTTGTTTGCTCGCGCAGATCCTTGAGGACGGCGTTGTATTTTTGAGTGGAGATCCATACGCTTTGCCTCGCATGGCGGCCAGAAAATGCGAGAGTCAGAGAGCATGTCCTTCTTTTTGGTCATCGCCGCCTTGGCGAGCAATCGTCAATCACATATAGGGTGGGCTCACCCTGGAATCTTTGGTATAAACCACGCAACCAATCGTGAAGCCTATCACCGGGGTCAATAACGTATACCTCAGGGTCAGTCCATATCCACGGGCGCCGCTGATAAGTATCGTTGTGCCGCACAGTGGGACATAGGATCACAATGTGACGAAAGGCATCGCGGTAGGATCCCTCGAGTAAGTCGAGGATGAAAACCGTTTTTCCACATCCTGTCTGCCCACATATTATGGCAGAGTGGGCATCTCCAATCGTGAATTGTTATTGATTGCTAAATTTAGTAGATCGCTGATACGTATCGGCCATCTTCGATGTTCAGTTGTGCGTCTGTAATTATATATAAGTACACGTTCAATGGCCCGGCTCCGTCCGCCTCTTTGGTTATCTGGATCGTCACACCCTCACTAGCGTTCTCAACTTGGCGTCCGCTACCGTGTATTTGGTCATCGTCGCTGGCTCGCATGTCTAGCCATAACGCGTATTTGGTATTCAGGAACTCCGCGAGGGAGACGGCCGAGAGATGCAGGTCTTTGGCAACTGCTGCAACCTCCGGAGAGCGCTTAGAGCCGGCAGCAAACTGCTTTCTTCTTACTTCATCCCACTGCTGGTGCGCGCGAATGACCCGCGCTGTAGAGTTTGATTGGGGACTCCCTCGATCGTCACCACTACCTTCGTGATTTTGGGGTTATAGAATTTGTCGGTTTTTTCTAGCACCGAACGCGAACCGAGCATCCTCAAACAGCATCAGTATACCTTTCATCGAGCGGTGCGGGTACGTTGACATTAATATTCCACAATGTGTCGCCTTTGTCTTTCGTCATCTTGCGATGGTGAAGAACTCGGTCGTAAAGTATGGCAACGCGCCCGGCGTACTGGGTTCTGATCAATCGCGCGAGTTCGGGCATCGTGACCATGTCGTACTCCAGCGAAACATTGTCGATCGTATACGTCGATAACATGTCGGTGGCTATGAGAACTCGGCCGTAGTCGTTGAACATTAGTTCGTATTCGAGGCGGTCAGCCAAAGCACTCTGATAGTAGGGCATGTGGCTCTCCAGCAACTCAAAGTCGAGCGGGATGTAGAAGCGGTTGCCGTAAGCGCCCGCGACCGCGTTGTCGCTCGCGTTGTTATCTGCCTTGTTACCAGCCCCGATTCTAAGTTTGGTTACGTTCTTATTTTTGCTGGTGTCAATACCCTGATAGACAGCGTTTTCGCGCTCTTGTGCCGTCTTCCATAGGTCCTGATAGCAATGGTAGACGTCGCTGTCGTCGATCGACATCACCTCATTACCAGAAATCTTTATCATAGTCTTCTTGACTATGGCGCGACCCAGGTTCTGAACAACGGTTCGGTCCTCGTCCATCGACGTTAGCGAAATAGTGAAAGCGAGGCGAACAGTACCCGGCACAATGACGTCATGAGTTCCGAGGTTGGGGAAGCGGACTAAGAGCTGCTGGTTCTGGTCGATCGTCGATGGGTTGTTCGTAATAACGACACTCTGTCTCACGCCTTTTGCCCCGAGGGGCTCACGCAGTCTGCGGTATGGATTGAGTTTGCGACCGTATTGACTCGAAGACATAATTTAGTGAAACTATTAAACCCGTATGGTTTTGTCTTCAATAGATAATTAATTTTAAGAAAATTATAAAGATGGCTGATTACGATATTAACATGGATGAAATTGGCAGAGACGATGAGGATAATGATGATGATAACTTCGAGGATTCCATCACAACCTTCGACAAAACACCCGGCGAGGAAATAGTTGGCGCTACCAGCAGCGTTGGTCAAAGTCGGGAATTACTTGAGGGAGCTGTAAACGACTACTACAACAGTTTGATAGAAAAAGGTCTGGTCCCATCTGTCGGACCCGACTACTCCAAATTCGAATTGGATCTGAATGGTAGATTGAGACTAAAAGCATCAGATATCCCGATCGTCAACATGAAGACCGGAAAACCCCTATCGCTAAACACCATTGCCGGAAACCGGGGCGGTGGCGAAATCATAAAGAACGAACTAGGATTTCCAGATTGGGCGCGTGGTAAAACAATTGTGCCGGCCCGCGCTGTAGAGGCCCTACAGTCTACCGACGAAACGATGGTGAAGACGGCCACCGCGATAGAAATGGTAGAGCTCAGCGAGGTCCCTCAAATAGCCACCGACGTTATTAACACGATGGAGACCACGTTCAGCGAAATCGAAATACTCAACGATGACCCACCGTTGCCTCTTCGAGAACTCCGTGGACTCGATAAGGCTCTACAAACGGTCCGGGGCGAACTGGTCCTTAACCTCTCCAAACTCACGGCGCTGGATGAACATATCGCGCTAGATAAAAGAAAACTGGAGGAAGCCGGTGACGATAGAGAATCTACCGAGCGGATCGCCGAAAGGCTACGGTCATTGCGGGACGAAAGAGAAGCTCGCTTGGAGGCCGCCTCGGCTAACCGTGAGGCTCTCCGCACACAAATAAGTCGGATCCGCGAAACAATATCGAGGGTTCTGCATGAGGACACGACACTCGGTGAGCGTCTTCGCACTCTGTTCAGAGAGCAGGGCGTCACGATAGCAAGCATCCTCGCAGCTGTCAGCATGACTATATCAAACATAGTTCTGGCTTTCACTGGTGGTGCGGCGCCACCACCCGCGCCACGACTAGCACCCGCGCCATCCGGTGGAGCCAAGGAGTGGGTAAAAAAACAACTAAAAGCCCTCGCCAATCTTCTAGCTAAATTAGCTGGATGAACAGTACCCGGCACAATGACGTCATGAGTTCCGAGGTTGGGGAAGCGGACTAAGAGCTGCTGGTTCTGGTCGATCGTCGATGGGTTGTTCGTAATAACGACACTCTGTCTCACGCCTTTTGCCCCGAGGGGCTCACGCAGTCTGCGGTATGGATTGAGTTTGCGACCGTATTGACTCGAAGACATAATTTAGTGAAACTATTAAACCCGTATGGTTTTGTCTTCAATAGATAATTAATTTTAAGAAAATTATAAAGATGGCTGATTACGATATTAACATGGATGAAATTGGCAGAGACGATGAGGATAATGATGATGATAACTTCGAGGATTCCATCACAACCTTCGACAAAACACCCGGCGAGGAAATAGGTGGCGCTACCAGCAGCGTTGGTCAAAGTCGGGAATTACTTGAGGGAGCTGTAAACGACTACTACAACAGTTTGATAGAAAAAGGTCTGGTCCCATCTGTCGGACGCGACTACTCCAAATTCGAATTGGATCTGAACGGTAGATTGAGACTAAAAGCATCAGATATCCCGATCGTCAACATGAAGACCGGAAAACCCCTATCGCTAAACACCATTGCCGGAAACCGGGGCGGTGGCGAAATCATAAAGAACGAACTAGGATTCCCAGATTGGGCGCGTGGTAAAACAATTGTGCCGGCCCGCGCTGTAGAGGCCCTACAGTCTACCGACGAAACGATGGCGAAGACGGCCACCGCGATAGAAATGGTAGAGCTCAGCGAGGTCCCTCAAATAGCCACCGACGTTATTAACACGATGGGAACACGTTCAGCGAAATCGAAATACTCAACGATGACCCACCGTTGCCTCTTCGAGAACTCCGTGGGCTCGATAAGGCTCTACAAACGGTCCGGGGCGAACTGGTCCTTAACCTCTCCAAACTCACGGCGCTGGATGAACATATCGCGCTAGATAAAAGAAAACTGGAGGAAGCCGGTGACGATAGAGAATCTACCGAGCGGATCGCCGAAAGGCTACGGTCATTGCGGGACGAAAGAGAAGCTCGCTTGGAGGCCGCCTCGGCTAACCGTGAGGCTCTACGCACACAAATAAGTCGGATCCGCGAAACAATATCGAGGGTTCTGCATGAGGACACGACACTCGGTGAGCGTCTTCGCACTCTGTTCAGAGAGCAGGGCGTCACGATAGCAAGCATCCTCGCAGCTGTCGGCATGACTATATCAAACATAGTTCTGGCTTTCACTGGTGGTGCGGCGCCACCACCCGCGCCACGACTAGCACCCGCGCCATCCGGTGGAGCCAAGGAGTGGGTAAAAAAACAACTAAAAGCCCTCGCCAATCTTCTAGCTAAATTAGCTGGAAAGGCGGTTGCCGCACTACCTGGACTGATCGGAAGTATCGTTTCTTACTTGTTATCTATATTATCAAAAACGGTCGGATGGCTCGCCAATAATACTTGGGCTTTAATCGTGGCAATCGCCGGTCTCCTACTATTCTCCGCCAGAGAGTTCCTAAAACCAAAGCGCGAGTAGTCCTATCACCACGAGGGCGACGACGAGCCCTAATTTCTCCTCCTTGTGTGTTGTGCTTCCAATTTCAACATTGTTGATGATTGGTGTTTCAACACTGTTGACGATTGAATTGGGGGAACTCAATTCGTGAATTGGGGGTGTGGGTGAAACAACGGGTTCAAATGAACTTGATGGGGTGGCCAATTCGTGAATTAGGGGTTTTATGAAATCGGTTCCACTTACAACTCCGCGCCCGATGATATCCGTGTTCACGTTACCGTTGCGGCCGATTTTTTGATTGGCGGTGGCGATTACGATCTGATTATTGTAACCGTCAACCGGGTCGTCTCGTAGTATCATATAAAGACCTATTCCAAATACATAGTCTACTGGGGTGCTGGCATTCTGCAAAACGTCTTGATAATTCTGGAACGCCTTCTCCAGGTCCACCCTAGCTGAGATGGCGTCCTCTACAAGTGCCAAGAATTGTTTTTGTGCATCAAACGCCGTTCCTGTGCCCAGTATAGAACTGCGAGTTTGCTTCTGTGCGCCGAGGATGGCCCAGACGTACGTGCGAATGGAGTCGTTGAGACGAGTAACCCCGGCCTGCGTCAACCCTAGACCCGTATCCAACATAAATGTACCCCACGCGTCCTGAACCTCAGCAGCCTGCTGTATGTAATCGACGTGAGCCTGTTTCGGAGGTAACATTTTACAAGAAAACACGCCACAGTGCCGACCTCCAGACACTTCCGGCCCGAAAGTCATCGTCGCGGGGTCAAAATTCCCGGCGTTCCGACTGACGATGTGGTCGCCGGAGTGATCGTGTCTAAAATCAGTCTGCGTCCAATTCCCGGACTGACCCCAAATGAGAACGTCCCCTAGGCCGGTAGTGGTAGGAAATGCTTTCTGTCTCCAGTCCGCGTCTTTTGAAACGTTAAATTCGTTACACAGTCTTTCAAACGCCTAAAACGGTCGTATGCGTTGGAAAGGAAATGGGGATCCCAGGGCGTCGTCTGAGGTAGTAAGAAATACCTAGTTCTTTTGAGAATCCTCCTTAATTGTGTAATACACTGAAAGTTGTAGACACTTCGGAGCATGACATTCTTGGATGTCAGATGGTCTTGATGCGAAACTCCACACCCGGCTGTTGCGCACCATACAGCGAAATTTATTTGGTTCTGCCAAAACTGCATCGGTGTTGCTTTCCACCCGTTTATCACCTCCATCGTAGTAATCTTGGGCAGCCTATATTGTTCAAAGATGTTAGGGAAATTGGTGGCAAAGCCACTGTCCGGTCTAACTGTTACAGTTGGGTGTACAAGGGGATTAACAACGTCTTTTTGCGTGTATTTACCTCCGACAGCGTACTTTGCATTAGAGTTAAAGCTAAATGGTTTGGTATCCATTGAAAGATATTATTATGTTTGCTACTATCACTAACGTTCAAAAAGAGAGTTGTGAACTTCAAAAGTCAATCGACAACTGCTGCGGAAAACGCCGGGTGGGCCTCAGAACAATCACCTTCACGGTCGGGTGGCAGAATGTGGGAAAGAGTGAAGGGTTTTACTATGTGAAGGATGAACAACAATTAGGTGTAAAGCTGCCTCACGGACTGTGGGGAATAAGACAGCTCAAAGATTTTGTCAACTCAGAGCTTGACGGTATAATCAACATCACAGTATCGAAGGCTACCGGGCTCACAACAATGACCATCAGCCCTGGTAATAAGGTAGTGGTCTCCCCGGGGTTGGGTATTAAACTCGGTTTTAGAGAGACATACTCCGTAAATAAAGGAGTGTTTACCTTGGGTGAGTACGTCGGTGATAACCCGGTGGACTTCGCCTTCACGAAAACTCTCAGGGTGCACCTGGATCGGGTGAACACGCCGTACAACACGGTAGACGGATTCCCCAGCACATTACTGAAAACCGTGCAAGCCAGCAACTGTTTCTTTGGGGATACGGTGACCTTAGACTTCCCCCACCGCGAGATGAAAGTTTTGGAAACGGGACACATCCACGAATTTACGGTCTCTATTCTCGATGATCAAGCGAGAAAGTTGAATAACTATTACCCGATTTCGCTAGTTCTTGAAATTTCCAATTGAGTATAGGTGCCCCAATATTATAATTTAATTTTATTATGAGTATATACGGACCAGGTAGTTCTTCCGATTGGGTGACAGATTCAAAGAATTTGGAGCCGGCAGAAGGGGGATTCGTCCTGACAGAGAGCGACTTTTTAACTACCCAAAAAACAAAGGCCTTGATCAATAGAACTATATCGAAGGTCACAAACGGGATTCACAGGAGTATATCAGATGTTAGAGTAGAAGTGCTGAAGGCGGCTGGACAAGTTGGAAGAGAGGCCCGGGTGGAAATTGAGGGAGTCCGAGAAGACTACCAGGCGGACATTATGGAGGCTTATAGGGTGTTTAACTTAGAGGACTCTCTCATCAGAGAAGCGACACTTACCGAACTAGGAAAACAAATAACCAAATTTCGGTTGGATCTTGATGGAGTCCGAACGGGTATTGATAAAGTCCGAGAAGACCACCAGGCGGACCTTACGGAGGCTTATGACGCGTTGCGCTTAAAGGACTCTCTCATCAGAGAAGCGGTACTTACTGAACTAGGTGAAAAAATAACAGAATTTCAAAAAGAGACCCGGTTGGGGGTTGAGAAATACCAGGCGGCCCTTACGGAGACTTATAAGGTGTTGCGCGAAGAGGGAAGCTCTCTCATGCAGAGAAAGCAGCACTTACTAATAAACTAGACGAGAAAATGAAAAAATAACAACAGAATTTCAAAAAGAGACCCGGTTGGGGGTTGAGGGACTCCAAGAAGACCACCAGGCGGCCCTTATGGAGGCTTATAGGGTGTTTCGCTCAGAAGACTCTCTCAACAGAGAAGCAGCACTTACTGAACAAGATGGAAAAATAACAGAATTTCGGAAAGAGACCCGGTTGGGGGTTGAGAAAGCCTGAGAAGACCACCAGACGGCCCTTACGGAGGCATATAGGGTGTTGCGCTCAGAAGACTCTCTCAACAGAGAAGCAGCACTTACCGAACTAGATGGAAAAATAACCGAAAAACTGAAACGTGTTCGTAGAGCCGCGACCAAAGCACTTGAGGAGGCCTCTGAAAAGATTCGTGCTGAGGCCCATACCTCTATCGGGGGGCTTGCCGGATTGAAAACGCAAAAACGTGTCATCACAGTTTGGGCTGAGAAGTGGGGCCTATTGAATGAGGGGCTCTATGAATATTCATTCGGTGCCAAAGTGAGCAATAAATATGGGGGATACGCCATGCCAGCTCCAGGTACACTTCTCCGAATGGCTGTCTGCTCGGTTAATGCTAATGGTAAACCTGTGGGCGCGGTCGTGATAAATATTGTAGTGGATGGGGAAGAACGGGGGTTTGGAGTCAATAAACTCGCTGGAGATATTTCATCGGTGGTTTTGTTCGCCGGTGACGATACAATTAGACTTTCCGAAGGTAGTGTTATTAACTTTGTTATGAAAATCGCTGACCCAGCGATTTCTTCCACTATTGTTACATTGTTAATTGAACTTAATTTGTAAAATACTAATATATTGAAAATCATGAACGAATCACCGTATCCGATTGTCAAAACCGCTCCACCAACACTGTATCCAATTCTCAATACCACTCCATCAACACTGTATCCAATTAACGAAAGAAGTTCAGATTTTAGGTTGAATAATATCGTCGCTATGCAGGATATTTTAGTTAGAGAATGTGCAAATAGAAAAAGACACGCTAAAAAATATAAGCGCGCGGCGAACATAGCTGAAGCATCTAGTACGGTTCTGGCAAGTTTATCTGTAATGGGTGGTGCGGGGACTGCTGCAACGCTATCTACAATTGTAACGGTTCCACTTGCAGGGGTTTTGAGTGGAAATACCGTTTTATCTGGAATACTTTGTATGATAATTAGGGCGGCGGGTGGAAAACTCGAGAAAAAAAGTAGAAAACATGATAGAATATCCGTTCTCGCTAGGTCTAAGAAAAATAGCATCGACGTTATGGTGTCCAAAGCGTTGTCCGATAAGAAAATATCAAATTTAGAGTTTGAATCCGTGGTGGAAGAAATGGGGAGATATGAAGAATTAAAAAATGATATTAGAATAAAGGCGCGCGCCACCAGGCCCAAAATTGAGTGTAATGATTGGGATAAATTTAGGGTGAAACTTGGAAATAAAGTCGGAGGAAATGTTACAGCACCATTGTGATATTATATAAAATAATTTTTAAAAAATAATTAATTTTCTTATATTGGTGTAGTAAACAAATTTACATACCTATACAACATGTGTTTTTCACTGAGAATTACGCCGTAATCGCATATTGGTTGTATCCCAATGTACATATGAGACGCTATTCAGTCGAGGATTACACTGTAATCGACTGTGTACACTCGGCTATCAATTTACATAACCCGTGTAATTGAAACTGTCTGTTTACCTCGGCTATCAATTTACATAACCCGTGTAATTGAAACACTCGGCTATAAATAACTGTCTGTTTCAATAACCCGTGTAATTGAAACATTGTCGTTACAACTTAAATTAATTACTATGTAATAATAGGGGGTGTTCAGCTTTAAATTATTAAAAAAAATTACAAAATTAATTATAAAATTAACAAAATAACGACGTCCGTCTCGTCTGTTTAATGGTAGCAGTTTATAAATATGTGTGTATTTGGTGATGTAATTGCGTAGCTCAAAGGTGCCGGCCTAAAAGAGTTCTGCCTAAGAGCTTTGCAATTTCGGAAACCAAATTCACACATAGGCTCGCCTTACTTCGCTGTTTTCTCTTAATAGAGGAATTGGCAATGGGGTTCAAGGCGACCCGTAAAACTAGACTGTGAGCCAACAGATGCGTGGGCTTAAGAAAGGTCCCAACACCCCAGTGGCTGGGTGCCGGCTAGAAATCTGCCCAGTCGCTGGGGTGTTGTGCACGAGTGGAGGCTTTTGCTATTTTGTGTTCAATATATCCTTATAAGCGATATCGTAGAAATGTATATTCGTAAACGAATCGTTGGGTTTTAACAATTTTATATAATACACCTTAGTTTTATATCCGATACGCATTATCAGTCTTAATGTTTGTATTTGCCTCTTGTATAGTTCACATAATTGTCGGTATAATATTGTAAATGCAACGTTTTTATCGGAGCGTAATAAATTACGCTGATATTTCATGTATTCGATATCGCCTAGTGTTTTCATTTTATAGAAATTATATATAGGACTATAACCCCCGTATTCTTCGTAAACTTCTTCAACACAGTCATTAAAAACTTTCAATTCCAATTGTATTGTATTATCCATTTTCTCTAATAATAGTGTTTTTTTCTGTTCAATTTCCAATTTTATAAAATTACTTTGATAACGTTTTTTACAGTGTTTTAATGCTGTAGAAACACCGTGACTACGCATCATATCTATTCTATCTTTCTAACTGACTTTCCGATTTGAATTATTACTAAACGATAATACTTGCGAGCATGTAATCCCTTGTTAACCATTCGATGAGTAGCCTGAGTGCCATCGCATGGTGGACATAGCAATGACTCGTATTTGGTCCCTACCCCACAATGCCGACATGGGCGAGGCGAAACGGAACCTCTTCGCATCCATGCACGGTGATGTTTGCAATATTCGTAAATACCGGTACGAAAACATCTCTCGTGACTACCTGTCTTCAACCACGCACAATTAACTAGAACCATTATATATAGTATAACATAGGGATTTCTTATCTTTAATAGGGTGTATTTTACCTTATCGATTATTGCACAACACTACCTGATGTTTTATCTTCAGGTTTATATTTAGTAACACCCTTCGTGGTCGTGTGGGCTAAGGAGCCACTCTATGGAGACGTGGGTTGTGACTTCGAATCTCGGCTAGACCTAAACTTTTTTTTTATTTTTTTTGTTTGCTCTAGGAAATATATGGTCTCGCGGTTGATGAAAAATGTTCTCATACATACCCGCCGAATAGTGGGGGGAAATCCAAGTAGTATATAAGAGTGCACAATGATACCACCATGCGGTGGGGGTCACCGCACGTAGCCGGTGTATTCCAGAGGGTGGTGGTATCATTGTGACTCTTATATACTACTGCACAGATAACGCAGTGCATTCTTTGACCAGGTAAATCGCCGCCGCTGATGGACACTTTGACAACAAATTGACACTTCGACGTAACGAATGTGAAATACTGTAGTTTCATGCTATCGGGAAATGACATGGTAAATGTACTAATGTATAGTTTCTATAACGCCTAGGCTATTAATGTATGTATCATAATCAAAAGGAAAAATCTAAATTGTTCAAATAAGAGAAGTGGGTCAATGAGGCTATTTAATTTTCATAGAGACGCTATAACACTTAGTTCTATAACATAAAACGTATATATTCAATTATTATTCATCTGTTATTTCTGATTGAATATTACATCAGATAGCAAAACCCCGAGGTCTAGTATTATTGGACTACTGTAACACCATGATAGTTGCGGGAAGTATACCTCTGCAATAGACTAACATGCCATGTCTCTATATCATGTTTAACTTCTATTTTTCATTATCTGACATTTATCATTTATTATTTACTCTATAGACGGTAGTAAAGCCATGATAGTGCTATGTCTAGCTCTGCAATATTACAATACTCCCGTACTGTTCACATGCAGTCTACTAACATCATAGTAACGCTATCAATTGGTAAAATTAGTGTCATATACTAACGTCACACATCATAGGTAGTGCCTATTTCATATTATAGACATATATTCGCGGTTACCTCAATAAGATTATGTAAGTCTCAAATCCTGATTTCAGGGTATATCCTGAAAATTCCCACCCCTGGCCCTGTGATTGAAACATGACTGTTGTAGTGTTGACAGTGGCACTACATGATACCTTTGTTCGACTGTATGGCAAGCCATCCGATACAGAATTAATTGTAGCTTTAACAGTCATGCTCACTCCATCGTGAAAAATGAGGCAAATTAAATGTGATGGTGACAATGTTGTGTTCTACATTCAGTTTCAGTTCATTGAAGAGTGGCAGTCATCTAAACGCTTGATTTCGGGCGCACGATTCACCCAAATCCTCCCCAAATCCTCATTTCCCCCCAAATCCTCCCCAAATCCTCATGTAATGAATAAGTTATCCAATTAATATGTCTGAAAACCTTTTAATATCGTTCTTAAGAAGTTATTGAACCTGATTTGAATACGTTTTTATGGTAAAAAGAGTCTTATTTCGATGTTTTAATTTAACTTAGGCATTCTAGCAGCCAAGGGAGATCATCCAAAATAAATTATGAGATAAATGCAAGGGAGATAAATGAAACATGCAAGTTATTTACCATTCCAAATGTGTATTCATCTGGGGTGTTTTTATCTCAATCAATCAATCAATCAATCAAATTCAGCATATATAGCTTGAAAATATGACCACGTCCGTAACTGTCAAGTGTCTATGCAGTACGGGCACGATATGCAGCAAATCATCCCCAAATGTTCATATTTTAAAGCTATATATGTGCTGAGGTTGGTTGATTGATTGATTGATTGATTGATTGATTGATTGATTAATTAATGATGAGATAAATACAAGGGAGATAAATGAAACATGCAAGTTATTTACCATTCCAAATATATATTCATCTTTTTTTTTATCTCAATCAATCAATCAATCAATCAAATTCAGCATATATAGCTTGAAAATATGACCACGTCCGTAAATGTCAAGTGTCTATGCAGTACGGGCCCGATATGCAGCAAAACATCCCCAAATGTTCATATTTTAAAGCTATATGTGCTGAGGTTGATTGATTGATTGTTTGATTGCTTGATTGGTTGATTGGTTGATTGGTTGATTGATTGATTGATTGATTGATTGATTGATTGATTGATTGATTGATTGATTATTTGATTGATATAAAAACAGATGAATAGTATTATACACATTTGGAATGGTAAATAACTTGCATGTTTCCATTGACCAAAATGGGTCAAACAACATTTATCTCCCTTGCATTTATCTCATAATTTATTTTGGATGATCTCCCTTGGCTGCTAGAATGCCTAAGTTAAATTAAAACATCGAAATAAGACTCTTTTTACCATAAAAACGTATTCAAATCGGGTTCAATAACTTCTTAAGAACGTAATGCCCTTATATGGGTGAAAACGGGATCCCATATTGACGCTGGATGCTGGTTCGTCAGAATAGGAAACCGATATTGCCCATGAAGTCATAATAGGAATCCGATTTTGCCCATGAAATATACAAGAACGTAATGCCATTGTATGGGTAAAATCGGGATCCCATATTGACGCTCGATGCTGGGTAGTCAGAATAGGAATCCGATTTTTACCATGAAATATACCAGAACGTAATGCCATTGTATGGGTGAAAACGGGAACCCATATTGACGCTGGATGCTGGTTAGTCGGAATAGGAATCCGATTTTGACCATGAAATATACCGGAACATAATGCACTTGTATGGGTGAAAACGTGATCCCATATTGACGCTGGATGATGGTTAGTCAGAATAGGAATCCGATTTTTACCATGAAATATACCAGAACGTAATACCATTGTATGGGTGAAAACGGGATCCCATATTGACGCTGGATGCTGGTTAGTCGGAATAGGAATCCGATTTTGACCATGAAATATACCGGAACGTAATGCCCTTGTATGGGTGAAAACGGGATCCCATATTGACGCTGAATGATGGTTAGTCAGAATAGGAATCCGATTTTGACCATGAAATATACAAGAACGTAATGCCCTTATATGGGTGAAAACGGGATCCCATATTGACGCTGGATGCTGGTTAGTCAGAATAGGAAACCGATATTGCCCATCAAGTCATAATAGGAATCCGATTTTGCCCATGAAATATACAAGACCGTAATGACATTGTATGGGTAAAATCGGGATCCCATATTGACGCTCGATGGGTAGTCAGAATAGGAATCTGATTTTTACTATGAAATATACCAGAACGTAATGCCATTGTATGGGTGAAAACGGGATCCCATATTGACGCTGGATGCTGGTTAATTGGAATAGGAATCTGATTTTGACCATGAAATATACCGGAACGTAATGCCCTTGTATGTGTGAAAACGGGATCCCATATTGACGCTGGATGATGGTTAGTCAGAATAGGAATCCGATTTTTACCATGAAATATACCAGAACGTAATGCCCTTGTATGGGTGAAAACGGGATCCCATATTGACGCTGGATGATGGTTAGTCAGAATAGGAATCCGATATTGCCCATGAAGTCATAATAGGAATCCGATTTTGCCCATGAAATATACAAGAACGTAATGCCATTGTATGGGTAAAATCGGGATCCCATATTGACGCTCGATGCTGGGTAGTCAGAATAGGAATCCGATTTTGACCATGAAATATACCAGAACGTAATGCCATTGTATGGGTAAAATCGGGATCCCATATTGACGCTGGCCGCTGGATAGTCAGAATAGGAAACCGATATTGCCCATGAAGTCAGAATAGGAATCAGATTTTGCCCATGAAATATACAAGAACGTAATGCCATTGTATGGGTAAAATCGGGATCCCATATTGACGCTCGATGCTGGGTAGTTAGAATAGGAATCCGATTTTGACCATGAAATATACCAGAACGTAATGCCATTGTATGGGTAAAATCGGGATCCCATATTGACGCTGGCCGCTGGATAGTCAGAATAGGAAACCGATATTGCCCATGAAGTCAGAATAGGAATCCGATTTTGCCCATGAAATATAGAAGAACGTAATGCCATTGTATGGGTAAAATCGGGATCCCATATTGACGCTCGATGCAGGGTAGTCAGAATAGGAATGCGATTTTGCCCATGAAATATACCAGAACGTAATGCCATTGTATGGGTAAAATCGGGATCCCATATTGACATTCGCTGCTGGATAGTCAGAATAGGAAACCGATATTGCCCATGAAGTCAGAATAGGAATCCAATTTTGCCCATGAAATATACAAGAACGTAATGCCATTGTATGGGTAAAATCAGGATCCCATATTGACGCTGGATGCACGGTAGTCAGAATAGGAATCCGATTTTGCCCATGAGATATACCAGAACGTAATGCCATTGTATGGGTAAAATCGGGATCCCATATTGACGCTCGTTGCTGGATAGTGAGAATAGGACACCAATATTGCCCATGAAGTCAGAATAGGAATCCTATTTTGACCATGAAATATACCGGAACGTAATGCCCTTGTATTGGTGAAAACGGGATACCATATTGACGCTGGATGATGGTTAGTCAGAATAGAAATCCGATTTTGACCATGAAATATACAAGAACGTAATGCCCTTATATGGGTGAAAACGGGATCCCATATTGACGCTGGATGCTGGTTAGTCAGAATAGGAAACCGATATTGCCCATGAAGTCATAATAGGATCCGATTTTGACCATGAAATATACCGGAACGTAATGCCCTTGTATGGGTGAAAACGGGATCCCATATTGACGCTGGATGATGGTTAGTCAGAATAGGAATCCGATTTTGACCATGAAATATACAAGAACGTAATGCCCTTGTATGGGTGAAAACGTGATCCCATATTGACGCTGGATGCTGGTTAGTCAGAATAGGAAACCGATATTGCCCATGAAGTCAGAATAGGAAACCGATTTTGCCCATGAAATATACAAGAACGTAATGCCATTGTATGGGTAAAATCGGGATCCCATATTGACGCTCGATGCTGGGTAGTCAGAATAGGAATCCGATTTTGCCCATGAAGTATACCAGAACGTAATGCCATTGTATGGGTAAAATCGGGATCTCATATTGACGCTCGCTGCTGGATAGTCAGAATAGTACCATGAATGCCCATGAACAGAATAGGAATGCGATTTTGCCCATGAAATGTACATGAACGTAATGCCCTTGTATGGGTAAAATCGATCACATATTGACGCTCGCTGCCGGATAGTGAGAATAGGAAACCGATATTGCCCATGAAGTCAGAATAGGAAACCGATTTTGCCCATGAAATATACAAGAACGTAATGCCATTGTATGGGTAAAATCGGGATCCCATATTGACGCTCGATGCTGGGTAGTCAGAATAGTAAACCGATATTGCCCAGGAAGTCAGAATAGGAATCCGATTTTGCCCATGAAGTGTACGAGAACGTAATGCCATTGTATGGGTAAAATCGGGATCCCATATTGACGCTCTATGTTGGGTAGTCAGAATAGGAAATCGATATTGCCCATGAAGTCAGAATAGGAAACCGATTTTGACCATGAAATATACCAGAACGTAATGCCCTTGTATGGGTGAAAACAGGATCCCATATTGACGCTGGATGCTGGTTAGTCAGAATAGGAAACCGATATTGCCCATGAAGTCAGAATAGGAATCAGATTTTGCGCATGAAATATACCAGAACGTAATGCCATTGTATGGTTAAAATCGGGATCCCATATTGACGCTCGATGCTGGGTAGTCAGAATAGGAATCCGATTTTGACCATGAAATATACCAGAATGTAATGCCATTGTATGGGTAAAATCGGGATCCCATATGGTAGTCAGAATAGGAATCTGATTTTTACCATGAAATATACCAGAACGTAATGCCATTGTATGGGTGAAAACGGGATCCCATATTGACGCTGGATGCTGGTTAGTCGGAATAGGAATCCGATTTCGACCATGAAATATACCAGAACGTAATGCCATTGTATGGGTGAAAACGGGATCCCATATTGACGCTGGATGCTGGTTAGTCGGAATAGGAATCCGATTTTGACCATGAAATATACCGGAACGTAATGCCCTTGTATGGGTGAAAACGGGATCCCATATTGACACTGGATGATGGTTAGTCGGAATAGGAATCCGATTTTGACCATGAAATATACAAGAACGTAATGCCCTTGTATGGGTGAAAACGGGATCCCATATTGACGCTGGATGCTGGTTAGTCAGAATAGGAAACCGATATTGCCCATGAAGTCATAATAGGAATCAGATTTTGCCCATGAAATATACAAGAACGTAATGCCATTGTATGGGTAAAATCGGGATCCCATATTGACGCTCGATGCTGGGTAGTCAGAATAGGAATCCGATTTTGACCATGAAATAATTATACCAGAACGTAATGCCATTGTATGGGTAAAATCTGGATCCCATATTGACGCTGGCCGCTGGATAGTCAGAATAGGAAACCGATATTGCCCATGAAGTCAGAATAGGAATCAGATTTTGCCCATGAAATATACAAGAACGTAATGCCATTGTATGGGTAAAATCGGGATCCCATATTGAAGCTCGATGCTGGGTAGTTAGCATAGGAATCCGATTTTGAACATGAAATATACCAGAACGTAATGCCATTGTATGGGTAAAATCGGGATCCCAAATTGACGCTGGCCGCTGGATAGTCAGAATAGGAAACCGATATCGCCCATGAAGTCAGAATAGGAATCCGATTTTGCCCATGAAATATAGAAGAACGTAATGCCATTGTATGGGTAAAATCGGGATCCCATATTGACGCTCGATGCAGGGTAGTCAGAATAGGAATGCGATTTTGCCCATGAAATATACCAGAACGTAATGCCATTGTATGGGTAAAATCGGGATCCCATATTGACATTGGCTGCTGGATAGTCAGAATAGGACACCGATATTGCCCATGAAGTCAGAATAGGAATCCTATTTTGCCCATGAAATATACAAGAACATAATGGCATTGTATGGGTAAAATCGGGATCCCATATTGACGCTCGATGGTGGGTAGTCAGAATAGGAATCCGATTTTGACCATGAAATATACCATAACGTAATGCCATTGTATGGGTAAAATCGGGATCCCATATTGACGCTCGCTGCTGGATAGTCAGAATAGGAAACCGATATTGCCCATGAAGTCAGAATAGGAATGCGATTTTTGCCCATGAAATATACAAGAACGTAATGCCATTGTATGGGTAAAATCGGGATCCCATATTGACGCTCGATGCTGGGTAGTCAGAATAATAAACCGATATTGCCCAGGAAGTCAGAATAGGAATCCGATTTTGCCCATGAAGTGTACGAGAACGTAATGCCATTGTATGGGTAAAATCGGGATCCCATATTGACGCTCTATGTTGGGTAGTCAGAATAGGAAACCGATATTGCCCATGAAGTCAGAATAGGAAACCGATTTTGACCATGAAATATACAAGAACGTAATGGCCTTGGATGGGTGAAAACGGGATCCCATATTGACGCTGGATGCTGGTTAGTCAGAATAGGAAACCGATATTGCCCATGAAGTCAGAATAGGAATCAGATTTTGCGCATGAAATATACCAGAACGTAATGCCATTGTATGGGTAAAATCGGGATCCCATATTGACGCTCGATGCTGGGTAGTCAGAATAGGAATCCGATTTTGACCATGAAATATACCAGAATGTAATGCCATTGTATGGGTAAAATCGGGATCCCATATTGACGCTCGATGGGTAGTCAGAATAGGAATCTGATTTTTACCATGAAATATACCAGAACGTAATGCCATTGTATGGGTGAAAACGGGATCCCATATTGACGCTGGATGCTGGTTAGTTGGAATAGGAATCCGATTTTGACCATGAAATATACAAGAACGTAATGCCCTTGTATGGGTGAAAACAGGATCCCATATTGACGCTGGATGCTGGTTAGTCAGAATAGGAAACCGATATTGCCCATGAAGTCAGAATAGGAATCAGATTTTGCGCATGAAATATACAAGAACGTAATGCCATTGTATGGGTAAAATCGGGATCCCATATTGACGCTGGCCGCTGGATAGTCAGAATAGGAAACCGATATTGCCCATGAAGTCAGAATAGGAATCATATTTTGCCCATGAAATATACAAGAACGTAATGCCATTGTATGGGTAAAATCCGGATCCCATATTGACGCTCGATGCTGGGTAGTTAGAATAGGAATCCGATTTTGACCATGAAATATACCAGAACGTAATGCCATTGTATGGGTAAAATCGGGATTCCATATTGACGCTCGCCGCTGGATAGTCAGAATAGGAAACCGATATTGCCCATGAAGTCAGAATAGGAATCCGATTTTGCCCATGAAATATAGAAGAACGTAATGCCATTGTATGGGTAAAATCGGGATCCCATATTGACGCTCGATGCAGGGTAGTCAGAATAGGAATGCGATTTTGCCCATGAAATATACCAGAACGTAATGCCATTGTATGGGTAAAATCGGGATCCCATATTGACGCTCGTTGCTGGATAGTGAGAATAGGACACCGATATTGCCCATGAAGTCAGAATAGCAATCCTATTTTCACCATGAAATATACCGGAACGTAATGCCCTTGTATTGGTGAAAACGGGATACCATATTGACGCTGGATGATGGTTAGTCAGAATAGAAATCCGATTTTGACCATGAAATATACGAGAACGTAATGCCCTTATATGGGTGAAAACGGGATCCCATATTGACGCTGGATTGCTGGTTAGTCAGAATAGGAAACCGATAATTGCCCATGAAGTCATAATTAGGATCCGCCGGATTTTGACCATGAAATATACCGGAACGTAATCGCCCTTGTATGGGTGAAAACGGTATCCCCGCCCATATTGACGCTGGATGATGGTTAGTCAGAAATAGGAATCCGATTTTGACCATGAAATATACAAGAACGTAATGCCCTTGTATGGTGAAAACGGTATAACCCATATTGACGCTGGATGCTGGTTAGTCAGAATAGGAAACCGATATTGCCCATGAAGTCAGAATAGAAACCGATTTTGCCCATGAAAAATACAACAAAACGTAATGCCATTGTATGGGTAAAAATCGGGACCACCCATATTGACGCTCGATGCTGGGTAGTCAGAATAGGAATCCGATTTTGCCCATGAAGTATACCAGAACGTAATGCCATTGTATGGGTAAAATCGGGATCCCATATTGACGCTCGCTGCTGGATAGTCAGAATAGGAAACCGATATTGCCCATGAAGTCAGAATAGGAATGCGATTTTGCCCATGAAATGTACATGAACGTAATGCCCTTGTATGGGTAAAATCGATCACATATTGACGCTCGCTGCCGGATAGTGAGAATAGGAAACCGATATTGCCCATGAAGTCAGAATAGGAAACCGATTTTGCCCATGAAATATACAAGAACGTAATGCCATTGTATGGGTAAAATCGGGATCCCATATTGACGCTCGATGCTGGGTAGTCAGAAATAGTAAATCCGATATTGCCCAGGAAGTCAGAATAGGAATCCCGATTTTGCCCATGAAGTGTACGAGAACGTAATGCCATTGTATGGGTAAAAATCGGGATCCCATATTGACGCTCTATGTGGTAGTCAGAATAGGAAACCGATATTGCCCATGAAGTCAGAATAGGAAACCGATTTTGACCATGAAATATACAAGAAGAACGTAATGCCCAAGTATGGGTGAAAACAGGATCCCATATTGACGCTGGATGCTGTTTAGTCAGAATAGGAAACCGATATTGCCCATGAAGTCAGAATAGGAATCAGATTTTGCGCATGAAATATACCAGAACGTAATGCCATTGTATGGGTAAAATCGGGATCCCATATTGACGCTCGATGCTGGGTAGTCAGAATAGGAATCCGATTTTGACCATGAAATATACCAGAATGTAATGCCATTGTATGGGTAAAATCGGGATCCCATATTGACGCTCGATGGGTAGTCAGAATAGGAATCTGATTTTTATCATGAAATATACCAGAACGTAATGCCATTGTATGGGTGAAAACGGGATCCCATATTGACGCTGGATGCTGGTTAGTCGGAATAGCAATCCGATTTCGACCATGAAATATACCAGAACGTAATGCCATTGTATGGGTGAAAACGGGATCCCATATTGACGCTGGATGCTGGTTAGTCGGAATAGGAATCCGATTTTGACCATGAAATATACCGGAACGTAATGCCCTTGTATGGGTGAAAACGGGATCCCATATTGACTCTGGATGATGGTTAGTCAGAATATGAATCCGATTTTTACCATGAAATATACCAGAACGTAATGCCCTTGTATGGGTGAAAACGGGATCCCATATTGACACTGGATGATGGTTAGTAGGAATAGGAATCCGATTTTGACTATGAAATATACAAGAACGTAATGCCCTTGTATGGGTGAAAACGGGATCCCATATTGACGCTGGATGCTGGTTAGTCAGAATAGGAAACCGATATTGCCCATGAAGTCATAATAGGAATCCGATTTTGCCCATGAAATATACAAGAACGTAATGCCATTGTATGGGTAAAATCGGGATCCCATATTGACGCTCGATGCTGGGTAGTCAGAATAGGAATCCGATTTTGACCATGAAATAATTATACCAGAACGTAATGCCATTGTATGGGTAAAATCGGGATCCCATATTCACGCTGGCCGCTGGATAGTCAGAATAGGAAACCGATATTGCCTATGAAGTCAGAATAGGAATCAGATTTTGCCCATGAAATATACAAGAACGTAATGCCATTGTATGGGTAAAATCGGGATCCCATATTGACGCTCGATGCTGGGTAGTTAGCATAGGAATCCGATTTTGACCATGAAATATACCAGAACGTAATGCCATTGTATGGGTAAAATCGGGATCCCAAATTGACGCTGGCCACTGGATAGTCAGAATAGGAAACCGATATCGCCCATGAAGTCAGAATAGGAATCCGATTTTGCCCATGAAATATAGAAGAACGTAATGCCATTGTATGGGTAAAATCGGGATCCCATATTGACGCTCGATGCAGGGTAGTCAGAATAGGAATGCGATTTTGCCCATGAAATATACCAGAACGTAATGCCATTGTATGGGTAAAATCGGGATCCCATATTGACATTGGCTGCTGGATAGTCAGAATAGGACACCGATATTGCCTATGAAGTCAGAATAGGAATCCTATTTTGCCCATGAAATATACAAGAACATAATTGCATTGTATGGGTAAAATCGGGATCCCATATTGACGCTCGATGGTGGGTAGTCAGAATAGGAATCCGATTTTGACCATGAAATATACCAGAACGTAATGCCATTGCATGGGTAAAATCGGGATCCCATATTGACGCTCGCTGCTGGATAGTCAGAATAGGAAACCGATAATGCCCATGAAGTCAGAATAGGAATGCGATTTTGCCCATGAAATATACAAGAACGTAATGCCATTGTATGGGTAAAATCGGGATCCCATATTGACGCTCGATGCTGGGTAGTCAGAATAATAAACCGATATTGCCCAGGAAGTCAGAATAGGAATCCGATTTTGCCCATGAAGTGTACGAGAACGTAATGCCATTGTATGGGTAAAATCGGGATCCCATATTGACGCTCTATGTTGGGTAGTCAGAATAGGAAACCGATATTGCCCATGAAGTCAGAATAGGAAACCGATTTTGAACATGAAATATACAAGAACGTAATGGCCTTGGATGGGTGAAAACGGGATCCCATATTGACGCTGGATGCTGGTTAGTCAGAATAGGAAACCGATATTGCCCATGAAGTCAGAATAGGAATCAGATTTTGCGCATGAAATATACCAGAACGTAATGCCATTGTATGGGTAAAATCGGGATCCCATATTGACGCTCGATGCTGGGTAGTCAGAATAGGAATCCGATTTTGACCATGAAATATACCAGAATGTAATGCCATTGTATGGGTAAAATCGGGATCCCATATTGACGCTCGATGGGTAGTCAGAATAGGAATCTGATTTTTACCATGAAATATACCAGAACGTAATGCCATTGTATGGGTGAAAACGGGATCCCATATTGACGCTGGATGCTGGTTAGTTGGAATAGGAATCCGATTTTGACCATGAAATATACCGGAACGTAATGCCCTTGTATGGGTGAAAACGGGATCCCATATTGACGCTGGATGATGGTTAGCCAGAATAGGAATCCGATTTTTACCATGAAATATACCAGAACGTAATGCCATTGTATGGGTGAAAACGGGATCCCATATTGACGCTGGATGATGGTTAGTCAGAATAGGAATCCGATATTGCCCATGAAGTCATAATAGGAATCAGATTTTGCCCATGAAATATACAAGAACGTAATGCCATTGTATGGGTAAAATCGGGATCCCATATTGACGCTCGATGCTGGGTAGTCAGAATAGGAATCCGATTTTGACCATGAAATATACCAGAAACGTAATGCCATTGTATGGGTAAAATCGGGATCCCATATTGACGCTGGCCGCTGGATAGTCAGAATAGGAAACCAAGATATTGCCCATGAAGTCAGAATAGGAATCAGATTTTGCCCATTGAAATATACACGACGTAATGCCATTGTATGGGTAAAATCGGGATCCCATATTGACGCTCGATGCTGGGTAGTTAGAATAGGAATCCGATTTGACATGAAATATACCAGAACGTAATGCCATTGTATGGGTAAAATCGGGATCCCATATTGACGCTGGCCGCTGGATAGTCAGAATAGGAAACCGATATTGACAATGAAGTCAGAATAGGAATCCGATTTTGCCCATGAAATATAGAAGAACGTAATGCCATTGTATGGGTAAAATCGGGATCCCATATTGACGCTCGATGCAGGGTAGTCAGAATAGGAATGCGATTTTGCCCATGAAATATACCAGAACGTAATGCCATTGTATGGGTAAAATCGGGATCCCATATTGACATTCGCTGCTGGATAGTCTGAATAGGAAACCGATATTGCCCATGAAGTCAGAATAGGAATCCGATTTTGCCCATGAAATATACAAGAACGTATATACAAGATCGGCGAACGATCACAATTGGACGAACTTTGTATGGATGGAGTCTCTAATGTATATGATCATGGTGCACGACTTTAGTTTGAGCTGGCGATCAGCTATCGGCCAAGTATGACCGATAATCCAGCCGGACGGCCTCCGATTCTGTGTGAGATTCTTTCGTACACGCAACTTTCGCTTTGGATGGGGTAATCAAAACGCGAATAACTCAATAAATACTTGAAACAGCGATTTGAAGTGAGTATATTCACACACCTAATACCTTTATCGATTGCCAGAGACATATTTCATACATTTAATCGATGTTTATTGTGTTTGTGCGAACCGGAAAAAAGAGGGCTCTTTCTATAATAGCGCTATTTATACCCACCTTGAATTAACGTATAGTACTGTACGAGACCGAGTGGGTGGGGTAATGGGATTTTTTTTAATAGGATTTTTTTTGGTGTCATAGGTCCGAGTCTTCCACCTGTGGTCGCACCCCCTCTGCATACGGGTCTGTGTACTTTAGATTGGTTCGTTGAACTTGGCAACATTCAGTTGCCGCCATTGTGTTTGATCCCGAAAGCCCATTATAACCTCGTAACGAGCCGTCTCATCAGGATTTGCACTTTTTGAAAGTTCTTTTCATATTTTTTGAGAACAAAAGACACTCCCTTTTCATAAATGGATTAGTCTGAAAACCATTTTGTGACGGTTGGATTGGTCGGAAAATTAACTTTTCAATGCCGGCTCATAAATGGACAAGTCTGAAAACCATTTTGCGACGATTGGATCTGTTGCAAAATTAACATATAATTATCCATTCCAGTTACTGAGGGGTGAACAGGTTAAGATTGTGATATGAAACGTCGAAAATCGTAACCGTAATACATGAGTGCTTATGACCGAGCATGGAGCGTAACGTCATTATTGTTCAACGCTATATGCATGCTTATGCCCTCCCCATCCCAATTTATGGAGGAAGTATTATATTTTACCATTGTCCGCCCATCCGACCATCATACAATAGGGCTTTGTCTTAAATTAATAAGTCGTATACCGCTTGGAATATCTTCATGCTACTTCACACCTGTGTACCTCATGGTTCAATGATGTGTCGCGAGCCATGAAGATGCCTTTGTAGCTTGTCCTTTTGGAGTTATCTCTCTTTGACGCAATGTTCGCCTTTTTAATTTAGGTCTTTGACCGGATCATACGCTACATGTGGCAAAATGGAAATGGGGCTTATGGGATTTGTGGCCAGAGAATATCCCAATGAATAACACACTCTTGTACCTAGCCTTATAATGATATATATTCCTTGTTAGAAGCCTGACAGATGACGGGATCCTGATCGGACTGTGTGGATTTACAGGCTGATCTGAATCTACACTAGTCGCAAAACCATATTAATCTATTACCACAATTAACGTGACAGAAATGATTTATGAAAACAATGTTATTGCTCCGATGTAGCTATAGCTCCAATAGCTTGCCTTATAGAAAATAATAAGCACTATGGGACTTGATCGTATTTCACCACATGTGTCAACAGTTACAACACATGTTCAGCGCTCCAGATAAGGAATTAGTAATTGAGTATTTTCACTCCATCATATCTGAAGCAATTGGGTATTTCAAAATGTTAATTGGGTAAAATAAAATCGCACTACTGTTTATACATCAACAGACAGCACTTATTTAATAGTTTGCTTCGAAATGAAAACATGTCTTGGCATTACCAAGATGTGTTTTCATGGAAAATAAGAAAAATATGCTATATTTGTGGTCTGGTTATTGTTTTCTGTAGCATGATAAAGGTACCACACATCTGTTATTGCTTTTTGATACTCGCTACTTCTGATTTCAATTGGGTTTTGGCAGTATTAATTGGGTATTTACGCAAATATGCAGCTTATCTGGAGCTCTGCATTTAATAACACTTCACCACGCCACCCACCAACTCGTTATGCTTCCTTGTGTTAGTCCAACCATGTTTTGAATATTATTTGTTTTTATTGGCAATTTGGCTTTCCATTTGTCAAACCGACTGATGATACGCTGTCACTATTTAGAGTTTTGAGATATCTACATAAATCCAAAATGGCCGCCAAATAATTATAATACAGTATGTCATATAGCTGGTTCCATACGAGATACCCGAAAATCGATTTCATAGATACAGTGCGACAGTTGAGTAACTTCAAAATGGAAATCAGTAACTATCACATAGGAAACAATCCCAGATGGTCGCCAATTGAAACTATTTTATGATATACTGTTAATCATATTATTTTAATAGTTAAATTATATAATTGACCCTCGGATGTCATGTCGGACAAATTGGTATTCATGTACGTCACTAGCTTATCCCCCATTATGCCGCAACATAACATAAACATAAACGTGGATAATAGTAAAAAAGGTACTGGGTTCGTGTTCAGTATTGGATGCGCATTTTTCTAGCCGTGTGACATAAGAAACAAGAGAAAAGACGCCATGATTTAAATTAATGGTAGTAATATGACTGGCCCCGTCGGCAGTTCTACAAGATAATACATAACAAAAAAATATCCCAAAAACAGAAACTTCATACCAAATACGAAAATGTATTTCAGTCTCATATGAAATTAAGAACATGTTAAAGGTACATGCCCACTCAGTAGGCACAAAATGTTCTTTATATCAGAGACATCATCTGAGACATTTTCTGGAAAAATAAACATTCATTCACCATTACCACACGTATTGATTCGCATTATTATACATTTTATATCAGACGTAAATTTTCACACTAATATCAGAGGCGATAACCGTGTTTCCTTAAATGTTAACGGGCATTACTATTTATTATCTGTATTTATACTTTGATGTGCAATGATCGTACTTTATAATCTGTCGAAAATGTTATTTTTTCAGGCGACGCATTTAATTAGTATAAATAATTAAAAAAACTAGCATGCCTCATTTGCATATGAAAATATGCAATCACTATCAGCAAAAAATTTATTACTAAATGATTATATCTGTATAGCGGGCACTTGTAATTTTTAGAACTGGTGGAATGGTGACACAATTATACACTTGTTTAATTCCTATACAGAACACGTTGTGCCTTCTGAGTGGGTATGTACCTTTAATAGGTCTAAGAATGTGCTTAATTTATAAGACTAATACGCAGTTTGAAAAAGAAATCTAATGTGTTGATAGTGGCAATCTAATGACGTCAAAATACAAGTGAACATCTGGAATAAAACGCACTTCACTGGGTGTCATTAACCATGCAGTCTCCATGCAAAGAAAACGGTAATGAGCGGTCACGTGTCATAGTTATGTCATTGTCCAACTCAGCCGTACGTTGTCAGTATACGGGTCGTATATTTTATTGATACATTTCCAGATAAACAATAAGGCTAATTAAAGAAACAAATGACTGTACTTTACTTTAAACAATGTTGCTACGTTTGAAAATACATCATATGCCCTATAGTATTCACATCACAGTATCCCTGATTGGATTAATGATTTCACAAGTCAGTTATATTTCAAGACAAGATCACCAATTCCTTGGTAAAATTTCGTGAAACGGAAAACCTGTGGCAGAAATTTCGGAGTAATAACAATAGTTCTATGATTGAAGTCTTAAACATGCGGCTAGAAGCTCTGGCTTGTAGAGATTGTGATGTCTGTATTTTGTTTAGTACAATTTGCCTGCCTGCCAGCAAGACAGAACGGTTCCACTAATGGTAAGAAAACACTAAATGGTGTAAACGTAGACCGGTATAAAAATAATCGGGATGTTGTTGCACAGTTTGCTTACAAATCCTGATATATTACTGCCCAATTCCATTTTCAGACAAAAACATGTTGGGGTATTTTAACATGTTTTCAGCATATTTGTAATCACAGTTGCAGTGGCAAAATAATGTAAACAATATTGGGGGACAGGTCGATGTTGAATGTGTCATTGTTAGAAGTAACTGTACATCTTTCTTTTTTTACTCATGACTGCAGATCCAGTACAGTCTGGTTCCACGTCATGTGAAAGTAGGTCGCACACCCTCCATACGAATAGTGAAAGACTGAGCAATATTTGGGTGATTCGGTAAAGTTATATTCAGTACAATTATTGGGTGTTTTAACATATTATTTAAATGCTGAACATATTCATTCCTTTCCTTTTTCAAATCGAGCCCGGCTAAGAAAGTATTTAGTGCACCTTAGGTTTAACCACACTAAATCATCAGATATGCATACACGGTCAAAAGTAGTACAGGAAAGAAAATAATACAGATGGTTTATGCCATAGACACTATTTACTTGCAGAAACCGGTCAATTGATGTACCAATCTACTTCACATGTATGTTAATGTATCATTACACCATTATTCAACCATATGCTTTGGGATTATTTTGTAAGTCGGAACATGTTTGTCATGTGAATCGGTTCCAATTCCAGCCGCTGAATGTCTACGCCACCACTAGGGTGGTCACAGGAGATCAAGGATTTTAAGTCTCTCTATGTCTCTGCAGGAGATTGAATTTTATCTTTCTTAACAATAAGTAAACCTATGTGATTAATTAGTGAATCTCCAGAGCAGAATTGGTGCTGGTTATGTGAAAATAGGTCCCACAACATCCATACGAAAAATGAAAGTAGCAGAGAATAGCAAAATGTGTGGTCATTGGTTAGTTTATAGGTTAGGAGACACCAAATGGTGCGAAATAAAATAGTGCAGGTGTTTTGAGGTCACAGACACCGTTTGCTTGCAAATCTTGATCCATTACTACCCAGTTTCACTTGAGGAACATTTTGGGGTGCCTTTAACACCAGTTTTCAGCATATTTGTAGCATTTAAAAGAAAAAACTGAACCTGTTGGTCACTTGATGTAAACGGCCAAAAAATTGTACACAATATTGGAGGATATGACAAGGTTGGATTTTTCTTTCTTAGGAGTAAGTGAACCTATTGTTTAGTTCATGCAGAACAAGTACAGACTGGCTTCAGGTCATGTACAAGTGGGTCCCACAGCAGCCATACGAATAGTGAAAGTAGGAGAGACTGGCCTTATTGGATGGCATTCGGTTAAATTATATATTAAAACTATTTGGTGGTGTCTAACCTTTACAGGAAAAATCAATGATGGTGGTGGACCTAAATCTAATCGCCGATTCCGGCAACCGGGAATATATCCACTTTCCGGTGTTGGTGTACATTTATCAATGCAAAACAATCATCTGCAGGAAACAGGCAGGCAATTGATTTCCCATAGTCCCACATTCACACAAATATGACAATCGCAAACTACCTGCGCAAAAATCAATTTCGTTACTTCCATTCCTAGAGTCGGTGACCTAAACCGGTTATAGAACCATGCCAAACACGGGGTCATGCGGGTTGATTCCCATGAGTTATTTCCCATCTTTTGACGGAACCGTCTACTTTCACTTTCGAAATCTCTATCTCACCCCACATCAATTCGCACACAGAAAATTTAATCTGCAAGTGTAGAGCATGCAAATAATATAATAAAATGTTTGGCACAGGCATACCTTGCCTGTAGCATCTATTTTATTTATCTCTCTGTCATAATAATAACAATCAATGCAGTTGTCCTGATAATTTACTCCTTGTTACTAAGCTGTACCAGGTTTACGGTCACATTATCCGTTAGCCGACTGGTTCCTGCAATTAGGTCAACATCCGTCACATTCCCCTTAAGGGGTCGCAATAGGGGTCCTGGGGTCACCAGTTGGCCATTTTCGACTTATTTGTGTCATAGTCGGATACACTATACTTTTTACAATTGCTTCGGGAGAAGTGCCCCACTCAATCGTGTGTTCATATTGTTGAGACATGTATACTAGATAACATAGACGTGGGTTCATGCCGTCACATTCCCCTTAAGGGGTCGCAATAGGGGTCCTGGGGTCACCAGTTGCCCATTTTCGAGTTATTTGTGTCATACCCGAATACATATAATGTTTTACAAGTGCTTCGGGAAAAGTGCCCCCACTCAATCTTGTGTTGCTATTGTTGAGACATGTATACTAGACAACATAGACAGGGGTTCAAGATAAGATAAGATAAGATAAGATAAATTTTATTTAACGTCGGCAAGATATATAACAAGTAACATAAGTTCTCAAGAACTTTTGAACCGACACATTCCCCTTAAGAGGTTGCAATAGGGGTCCTGGGGTCACCAGTTGGCCATTTTCGAGTTATTTTTGTCATACCCGGAAAAACATATTTTTTTACAAGTGTTTCGGGAGAAATGCCCCACTCAATGGTGTGTTCCTATTATTCAGACGCATATACTAGACAAGATATACGTGGGCTCATGCCGTCACATTCCCCTTAAGGGGTCGCAATAGGGGTCCTGTGGTCACCAGTTGCCCATGTTCGCGTTATTTTTGTCATACCCGGATAAACATATTATTTTACAAGTGCTTCGGGAGAAGCGCCCCCACTCAATCGTGTGTTCCTATTGTTGAGACATGTATACTAGACAACATAGACAGGGGTTCATGCCGTCACATTCCACTTAAAGGGTCGCAATAGGGGTCCTGGGGTCACCAGTTGGCCATTTTCGACTTATTTGTGTCATAGTCGGATAAAATATACTTTTTACAATGGCTTCGGGTGAAGTGCCCCATTCAATCGTGTGTTCCTATTGTTGAGACATGTATACTACACAACACAGACAGGGGTTCATGCCGTCACATTCCCCTTAAGAGGTTGCAATAGGGGTCCTGGGGTCACCAGTTGGCCATTTTCGAGTTATTTTTGTCATACCCGGAAAAACATATGTTTTTACAAGTGCTTCGGGAGAAGTTCCCCACTCAATGGTGTGTTCCTATTATTCAAACGTATATACTAGACAAGATAGACGGGGGTTCATGCCGTCACATTCCCCTTAAGGGGTCGCAATAGGGGTCCTGTGGTCACCAGTTGCCCATTTTCGCGTTATTTTTGTCATACACGGATAAACATATTATTTTACAAGTGCTTCTGGAGAAGTGCCCCACTCAATCGTGTGTTCCTATTGTTGAGACATGTATACTAGACAACATGGACGGGGGTTCATGCCGTCACATTCGCCTTAAGGGTTCGCAATAGGGGTCCTGGGGTCACCAGTTGGCCATTTTCGACTTATTTGTGTCATAGTCGGATAAAATATACTTTTTACAATTGCTTCGGGAGAAGTGCCCCACTCAAGCGTGTGTTCCTATTGTTGAGACATGTATACTAGACAACATAGACAGGGGTTCATGCCGTCACATTCCCCTTAAGAGGTTGCAATAGGGGTCCTGGGATCACCAGTTGGCCATTTTCGAGTTATTTTTGTCATACCCGGAAAAACATATTTTTTTACAAGTGCTTCGGGAGAAATGCCCCACTCAATGGTGTGTTCCTATTATTCAAACGTATATACTAGACAAGATAGACGGGGGTTCATGCCGTCACATTCCCCTTAAGGGGTCGCAATAGGGGTCCTGTGGTCACCAGTTGCCCATTTTCGCGTTATTTTTGTCATACACGGATAAACATATTATTTTACAAGTGCTTCTGGGAGAAGTGCCCCAACAAATCTAACGTGTGTTCCTATTGTTGAGACATGTATACTAGACAACATGGACGGGGGTTCATGCCGTCACATTCGCCTTAAGGGGTCGCAATAGGGGTCCTGGGGTCACCAGTTGGCCATTTTCGACTTATTTGTGTCATAGTCGGATAAAATATACTTTTTACAATTGCTTCGGGAGAAGTGCCCCACAAAATCAATCGTGTGTTCCTATTGTTGAGACATGTATACTAGACACTTAGACGGGGGTTCATGCCGTCACATTCCCCTTAAGAGGTCACAATAGGGGTCCTGGGGTCACCAGTTGGCCATTTTCGAGTTATTTGTGTCATACCCGGATAAAACATATTATTTTACAAGTGCTTCGGGAGAAGTGCCCCACTCAATGGTGTGTTCCTATTATTCAGACGTATATACTAGACAAGATAGACGGGGGCTCATGCCGTCAAATTCCCCTTAAGCGGTCGCAATAGGGGTCCTGTGGTCACCAGTTGCCCATTTTCGCGTTATTTTTGTCATACCCGGATAAACATATTATTTTACAAGTGCTTCTGGAGAGGTGCCCCACTCAATCTGTGTTACTATTGTTGAGATATGTATACTAGACAACATAGATGGGGGTCCATGCCGTCACATTCCCCTTAAGGGGTCGCAATAGGGATACTGGGTTCACCAGTTGGCCATTTTCGACTTATTTGTGTCATAGTCGGATACAACATACTTTTTACAATTGCTTCGGAAGAAGTGCCCCACTCAATCTTGTGTTCCTATTGTTGAGACATGTATACTAGACAACATAGACAGGGGTTCATGCCGTCACATTCCCCTTAAGAGGTTGCAATAGGGGTCCTGGGGTCACCAGTTGGCCATTTTCGAGTTATTTTTGTCATACCCGGAAAAACATATTTTTTTACAAGTGCTTCGGGAGAAATGCCCCACTCAATGGTGTGTTCCTATTATTCAGACGCATATACTAGACAAGATAGACGGGGGCTCATGCCGTCACATTCCCCTTAAGGGGTCGCAATAGGGGTCCTGTGGTCACCAGTTGCCCATTTTCGCGTTATTTTTGTCATATCCGGATAAACATATTATTTTACAAGTGCTTCGGGAGAAGCGCCCCACTCCATAGTGTGTTCCTATTGTTGAGACATGTATACTAGACAACATAGACAGGGGTTCATGCCGTCACATTCCATTTAAAGGGTCGCAATAGGGGTCCTGGGGTCACCAGTTGGCCATTTTCGACTTATTTGTGTCATAGTCGGATAAAGTATACTTTTTACAATGGCTTCGGGAGAAGTGCCCCACTCAATCGTGTGTTCCTATTGTTGAGACATGTATACTAGACAACATAGACAGGGGTTCATGCCGTCACATTCCCCTTAAGAGGTTGCAATAGGGGTCCTGGGGTCACCAGTTGGCCATTTTCGAGTTATTTTTGTCATACCCGGAAAAACATATTTTTTTACAAGTGCTTCGGGAGAAATGCCCCACTCAATGGTGTGTTCCTATTATTCAGACGTATATACTAGACAAGATAGACGGGGGCTCATGGCGTCACATTCCCCTTAAGGGGTCGCAATAGGGGTCCTGTGGTCACCAGTTGTCCATTTTCGCGTTATTTTTGTCATACCCGGATAAACATATTATTTTACAAGTGCTTCGGGAGAAGCGCCCCACTCAATCGTGTGTTCCTATTGTTGAGACATGTATACTAGACAACATAGACAGGGGTTCATGCCATCACATTCCACTTAAAGGGTCGCAATAGGGGTCCTGGGGTCACCAGTTGGCCATTTTCGACTTATTTGTGTCATAGTCGGATAAAGTATACTTTTTACAATTGCTTCGGGAGAAGTGCCCCACTCAATCGTGTGTTCCTATTGTTGAGACATGTATACTAGACAACATAGACAGGGGTTCATGCCGTCACATTCCCCTTAAGAGGTCACAATAGGGGTCCTGGGGTCACCAGTTGGCCATTTTCGAGTTATTTGTGTCATACCCGGATAAAACATATTATTTTACAAGTGCTTCGGGAGAAGTGCCCCACTCAATGGTGTGTTCCTATTATTCAGACGTATATACTAGACAAGATAGACGGGGGCTCATGCCGTCACATTCCCCTTAAGGGGTCGCAATAGGGGTCCTGTGGTCACCAGTTGCCCATTTTCGCGTTATTTTTGTCATACCCGGATAAACATATTATTTTACAAGTGCTTCGGGAGAAGCGCCCCACTCAATCGTGTGTTCCTATTGTTGAGACATGTATACTAGAGAACATAGACAGGGGTTCATGCCGTCACATTCCACTTAAAGGGTCGCAATAGGGGTCCTGGGGTCACCAGTTGGCCATTTTCGAGTTATTTGTGTCATAGTCGGATAAAGTATACTTTTTACAATGGCTTCGGGAGAAGTGCCCCACTCAATCGTGTGTTCCTATTGTTGAGACATGTATACTAGACAACATAGACAGGGGTTCATGCCGTCACATTCCCCTTAAGAGGTTGCAATAGGGGTCCTGGGGTCACCAGTTGGCCATTTTCGAGTTATTTTTGTCATACCCGGAAAAACATATTTTTTTACAAGTGCTTCGGGAGAAATGCCCCACTCAATGGTGTGTCCTATTATTCAAACGTATATACTAGACAAGATAGACGGGGGTTCATACCGTCACATTCTCCTTAAGGGGTCGCAATAGGGGTCCTGTGGTCACCAGTTGCCCATTTTCGCGTTATTTTTGTCATACCCGGATAAACATATTATTTTACAAGTGCTTCTGGAGAAGTGCCCCACTCAATCGTGTGTTCCTATTGTTGAGACATGTATACTAGACAACATGGACGGGGGTTCATGCCGTCACATTCGCCTTAAGGGGTCGCAATAGGGGTCCTGGGGTCACCAGTTGGCCATTTTCGACTTATTTGTGTCATAGTCGGATAAAATATACTTTTTACAATTGCTTCGGGAGAAGTGCCCCACTCAATCGTGTGTTCCTATTGTTGAGACATGTATACTAGACAACTTAGACGGGGGTTCATGCCGTCACATTCCCTTAAGAGGTCACAAAAGGGGTCCTGGGGTCACCAGTTGGCCATTTTCGAGTTATTTGTGTCATACCCGGATAAAACATATTATTTTACAAGTGCTTCGGGAGAAGTGCCCCACTCAATGGTGTGTTCCTATTATTCAGACGTATATACTAGACAAGATAGACGGGGGGCTCATGCCGTCAAATTCCCCTTAAGCGGTCGCAATAGGGGTCCTGTGGTCACCAGTTGCCCATTTTCGCGTTATTTTTGTCATACCCGGATAAACATATTATTTTACAAGTGCTTCTGGAGAGGTGCCCCACTCAATCGTGTGTTACTATTGTTGAGATATGTATACTAGACAACATAGACGGTGGTCCATGCCGTCACATTCCCCTTAAGGGGTCGCAATAGGGATACTGGGTTCACCAGTTGGCCATTTTCGACTTATTTGTGTCATAGTCGGATACAACATACTTTTTACAATTGCTTCGGAAGAAGTGCCCCACTCAATCTTGTGTTCCTATTGTTGAGACATGTATACTAGACAACATAGACAGGGGTTCATGCCGTCACATTCCCCTTAAGAGGTTGCAATAGGGGTCCTGGGGTCACCAGTTTGCCATTTTCGAGTTATTTTTGTCATACCCGGAAAAACATATTTTTTTACAAGTGCTTCGGGAGAAATGCCCCACTCAATGTGTGTTTCTATTATTCAGACGCATATACTAGACAAGATAGACGGGGGCTCATGCCGTCACATTCCCCTTAAGGGGTCGCAATAGGGGTCCTGTGGTCACCAGTTGCCCATTTTCGCGTTATTTTTGTCATACCCGGATAAACATATTATTTTACAAGTGCTTCGGGAGAAGCGCCCCACTCAATCGTGTGTTACTATTGTTGAGACATGTATACTAGACAACATAGACAGGGGTTCATGCCGTCACATTCAACTTAAAGGGTCGCAATAGGGGTCCTGGGGTCACCAGTTGGCCATTTTCGACTTATTTGTGTCATAGTCGGATAAAGTATACTTTTTACAACGGCTTCGGGAGAAGTGCCCCACTCAATCGTGTGTTCCTATTGTTGAGACATGTATACTAGACAACATAGACAGGGGTTCATGCCGTCACATTCCCCTTAAGAGGTTGCAATAGGGGTCCTGGGGTCACCAGTTGGCCATTTTCGAGTTATTTTTGTCATACCCGGAAAAACATATTTTTTTACAAGTGCTTCGGGAGAAATTCCCCACTCAATGGTGTGTTCCTATTATTCAAACGTATATACTAGACAAGATAGACGGGGGTTCATACCGTCACATTCTCCTTAAGGGGTCGCAATAGGGGTCCTGTGGTCACCAGTTGCCCATTTTCGCGTTATTTTTGTCATACACGGATAAACATATTATTTTTACAAGTGCTTCTGGAGAACCGGGCCCCACTCAATCGTGTGTTCCTATTGTTGGAGAACATGTATACTAGACAACAGGGACGGGGGTTCCTGCCGTCACATTTCGCTTAAGGGGTCGAATAAGTCCTGGGGGGTCACCAGTTGGCCTTTTTCGACTTATTTGGTACATAGCGGATAAAATTATACTTTTACAATTGCTTCGGGAGAAGTGCCCCCACTCATCAATGTTGTTCTAATTGTTGACATTATAATAGACCAAACTTAGCACGGGGGTCATGCCGTCATTCCCCTTTAAGAGGTCACAATAGGGGTCCTTGGGGTCACCAGTTGGCCATTTTCGGAGTTTATTTGTGTCATACCCGAATAAAACAAATTACTTACAAGTGCTTCGGGAGAAGTGCCCCACTCAATGGTGTGTTCTATTATTTCGACGTAATATACTACAAGATAGAACTGGGGCTCATGCCGTCCACAAAATTCCCCTTAAGGGGCGCAATTAGGGGTCCCTGTGGTCCACCATTGCCCATTTTCGCGGTATTTTTGCATACCCGGGGATAAAACATTTTATTTTACAAAGTGCTTCGGGAAAGCCGCCCCACTCAATCGGTGTTCCCTATTGTTTTGAGCATGTATACTAAGAAAAAACATAGACAGGGGTTTCATTGCCGTCACATTCCCAACCTTAAAAAGGGTCGCAATAGGGGTCCTTGGGGTCACCAGTTGGCCTCTTGGTTAAAAGTGTCATAGTCCCGGATAGTATACTTTTTTACCAATGGTTCGGGAGAAGGATCGCCCCACTCCAATCGTGTGTTTTCTATTGTTGAGACTGATTTTACTAGACAACATAGACAGTTCATGCCGGCATTTCCCCTTAAGAAAAGGTTGCAATAGGGTCCTGGGGTCACAAGTTGGCCATTTTCGAGTTATTTTTAAGTTATCCCGAAAAAAAAATTATTTTTTTTACAATGCTTCGGGAGAAATCCCCAATCAATGTGTGTTTTATTTTTCAAACCGTATATACTTAGAACAAGATTGACCGTTCACCGTCATTCTCCTTAAGGGTCGCAATAGGGGTCCTGTGGTCACCATTGACCACCCGCGTTTATTTTTTGTATTACCCGATAAACAATTATTTTAACAAGTGCTTCCTGGAGAAGGTGCCCCACTCAATCCGTGTGTTCCTATTGTTGAAGACAATGTATACATTAGACAACATGGGACGGGGGTTCAATGCCGTCCACATTCGGCCTTAAAAGGGGCTCGCAATAGGGGTCCTGGGGTCACCATGGGGCCATTTTCGTTATTTTGTGTCCATAGTTCGGAAATAAAAAATACTTTTTACCAATTGCTTTTCCGGGACGGGAGAAGTGGCCCCCCACTTCAATCGTTTGTGTCCTATTGGGAACATGTATACAGACACCTAGACGGGGGTTCATGCCGTTTTCACATTCTTAAGAAGTCACCAAAAAGTCTGGGGTTCACCAGTTGGCCATTTTTTCGAAGTTTTTGTGTCACCGGATAAAACATAATATTTTTACAAGTGCTTTCGGAGAAGTCCCTACTCAAAGTGTGTTCCTATTATTCAGACGTAAATACTAGACAAGATAGACGGGGGGCTCATGCCGTCAAATTCCCCTTAAGCGTCGCAATAGGGGTCCTGTGGTCACCAGTTTGCCCATTTTCGCGTTATTTTTTGTCATACCCGGATAAACATATTATTTTACAAGTGCTTCTGGAGAGGTGCCCCACTCAATCGTGTGTTACTATTGTTGAGATATGAATACTAGACAACATAGACGGGGGTCCATGCCGTCACATTCCCCTTAAGGGTCGCAATAGGGATACTGGGTTCACCAGTTGGCCATTTTCGACTTATTTGTGTATAGTCGGATACAACATACTTTTACAATTGCTTCGGAAGAAGTGCCCCACTCATCTTGTGTTCCTATTGAGACATGTATACTAGACAACATAGACAGGGGTTCATGCCGTCACATTCCCCTTAAGAGGTTGCAATAGGGGTCCTGGGGTCACCAGTTGGCCATTTTCGAGTTATTTTGTCATACCCGGAAAAACATATTTTTTTACAAGTGCTTCGGGAGAAATGCCCCACTCAATGGTGTGTTTCCTATTATTCAGACGCATATACTAGACAAGATAGACGGGGGGCTCATGCCGTCACATTCCCCTTAAGGGGTCGCAATAGGGGTCCTGTGGTCACCAGTTGCCCATTTTCGCGTTATTTTTGTCATACCCGGATAAACATATTATTTTACAAGTGCTTCGGGAGAAGCGCCCCCTCTCAATCGTGTGTTCCTATTGTTGAGACATGTATACTAGACAACATAGACAGGGGTTCATGCCGTCACATTCCACTTAAACAAAGGGTCGCAATAGGGGTCCTGGGGTCACCAGTTGGCCATTTTCGACTTATTTGTGTCATAGTCGGATAAAATATACTTTTTACAATGGCTTCGGGAGAAGTGCCCCACTCATCGTGTGTTCCTATTGTTGAGACATGTATACTAGGACAACATACAGGGTTCATGCCAGTCACATTCCCCTTAAGAGGTTGCAATAGGGGTCCTGGGGTCACCAGTTGGCCTTTATTTTCGAGTATTTTTGTCATACCGGAAAAACATATTTTTTTACAAGTGCTTCGGGAGAAATGCCCCACTCAATGGTGTGTTCCTATTATTCAAACGTATATACTAGACAAGATAGACGGGGGTTCATGCCGTCACATTCCCCTTAAGGGGTCGCAATAGGGGTCCTGGGGTCACCAGTTGGCCATTTTCGACTTATTTGTGTCATAGTCGGATAAAATATACTTTTTACAATTGCTTCGGGAGAAGTGCCCCACTCAATCGTGTGTTCCTATTGTTGAGACATGTATACTAGACAACTTAGACGGGGGTTCATGCCGTCACATTCCCCTTAAGAGGTCACAATAGGGGTCCTGGGGTCACCAGTTGGCCATTTTCGAGTTATTTGTGTCATACCCGGATAAAACATATTATTTTACAAGTGCTTCGGGAGAAGTGCCCCACTCAATGGTGTGTTCCTATTACAGACGTATATACTAAGACAAGATAGACGGGGGCTCATGCCGTCAAATTCCCCTTAAGCGGTCGCAATAGGGGTCCTGTGGTCACCAGTTGCCCATTTTCGCGTTATTTTTGTCATACCCGGATAAACATATTATTTTACAAGTGCTTCTGGAGAGGTGCCCCACTCAATCGTGTGTTACTAATGTTGAGATATGTATACTAGACAACATAGACGGGGGTCCATGCCGTCACATTCCCCTTAAGGGGTCGCAATAGGGATACTGGGTTCACCAGTTGGCCATTTTCGACTTATTTGTGTCATAGTCGGATACAACATACTTTTTACAATTGCTTCGGAAGAAGTGCCCCACTCAATCTTGTGTTCCTATTGTTGAGACATGTATTCTAGACAACATAGCCGGGGGTTCATGCCGTCACATTCCCCTTAAGAGGTCGCAATAGGGGTCCTGGGGTCACCAGTTGGCCATTTTCGACTTATTTTTGTCATACCCGGAAATACATATTTTTTTAAAAGTGCTTCGGGAGAAATGCCCCACTCAATGGTGTGTTCCTATTAGTCAGACATATATACTAGACAAGATAGACGGGGGTTCATGCCGTCACATTCCCTTTAAGGGGTCGTAATAGGGGTCCTGTGGTCACCAGTTGCCCATTTTCGAGTTATTTGTGTCATGTATACTAGACAACATAGACGTAGATGCATGCCGTCACATTCCCTTTAAGGGTTCGCAATAGGGGTGCTGGGGTCACCAGTTGGCCATTTCCGACTTAGTTGTGTCATTGTCGGATAAAATATACTTTTTACAAGTGCTTCGGGAGAAGTGCCCCACTCAATCGTGTGTTCCTATTGTTGAGACATATATACTAGACAACATAGACGTGTGTTCATGCCGTCATATTCCCCTTAAGGGGTCGCAATAGGGGTCCTGGGGTCACCAGTTGCACATTTTCGAGTTATTTTTTGACTTACCCGTATAAAACATACTGTTTGACAAGTGCTTCGGGAGAAGTGCCCCATTCAATGGTGCTTTCCTATTATTCAGACATATATACTAGACAACTTAGACGGGGGTTCATGCCGTCACATTCCCCTTAAGGGGTCTATATGGGGATCCTGGGGTACCAGTTGCCCATTTTCGCGTTATTTTTGTCATACCCGGATAAATCATATGCTTTTACAAGTGCTTCGGGAGAAGTGCCCCACTCAATGGTGTGTTCCTATTATTGAGACATATATACTGGACAACATAGACGGGGGTTCATGCCGTCACTCACATTCCCCTTAAGGGGTACAATTGGGGTACCTCTTGGGGTCACTAGTTGCCCATTTTCGTGTTATTTTCGGGCGCACGATTCACCCAAATCCTCCTCAAATCCTCATTTTCCCCCAAATCCTCATGTAATGAATAAGTTATCCAATTAATATAGACCCCAATAGATAAATCACCGACCAAATCATTCACATGACAGAGATCTTTACAAACTCTTCAACCTTGGAGATTTGGAGACGTTGGATATTTGGTAACATTTATCTGGCTATTTCAAGTTAATGTACATATATTGTTATACTAAGTTATACCTGTGTAATGTATGACGTTTAGATATTTTATTTAGTAGCATGTACTAGCGAATTTAAGCCTATAACTGTGTTTATGCTGGGTGTTTATGCACTGTCATCAGTTTTCGCGGTTTAAACCAGAACGCGGCAAATACCACAAATCGACAGTTGTGACATATGCTGCAAGGATAAAAACTACTTTAGAAGTATTAGTTTATATCAGTTTCCTAATTCTAAAACAGATTTCAATTGAAAGATATTTTAAAAACGTCATAATTACTATCTAAAGTGCGAATCAGATCTGTTCGCCACTTAGACATAGCACTATGGCTTTACTACCGTTACATCTATAGCAAATAACAATAAATAATACATGATAAAAGTCAGATAATGAAAAATAGAAGTTAAACATGATATAGAGACATGGAATGTTAGTCTATTCGCCACTCTTCAGGGGATTGCTATGGGAGGAACTACATATAGGTACGGTACGGGAGGGTCACAGAGTTACAGGCTGCAACTATGTCTGGGTGTGGTGGTGAGACACGATCGCCCGGTTAGCTCATTTGGTAAGAGCGCCGTGCTAGTGTTACGGAGTTCGTGGGTTCAAACCCCACATTGGGCGACACTTTTTCCCCTTAGAAATACTTCAATTGTGTCAGAAGTAAAAAGGATTGTGCCTGTGTGTACTTTGGGTTGCAGGCTATACTCCTCATGAAACTGAGGTTTGCCTGGCTCCCAAAGGATAAGAAGGGGAGGAGTGTAGTGTCCATGTGTGGTGGTGAGACACGATCGCCCGTTTGCTCAGTGGGTGGGAAGGTGCGCCGTGCTAGTGTTACGGGGGTCGTGGGTTCAAACCCCACATCGGGCGACACTTTTTCCCCTTAGAAATACTTCAATGGTGTCAGAAGTAAACAGGATTGTGCCTTGTGTACTTTGGGTTGCAGGCTATACTGCTCATGAAGCTGTCAGGTTGATGCTTAGCTCCCAAAGGATAAGAAGGGGAGGAGTGTAGTGTCTAGTTAACTGTAACTGTTACCGGGAAAATTTGATTGTATTTGTTTGTATATACAATTTATATATTAATAAAATATGATCCTGCACATACTCTCCAAATGGGGTGTTGCAGTATAGATAGATAGATAGATAAAATAGAACTGTACTCTTATTTAGTTTCAGAGGATGTCGTCAGATGAAGAAGATGAGATCCCAGATCTGGTGCCAGCTGTGGAGCAGAAAGTTCCTATAACCATCATAACTGGATTTCTAGGTGATTATCCAGAGGATGGGACGGTATATACATTCTGGATGCATCATTGAGAATTGTATGCATATCTTCACAATGTATCCATCTTTCAGTATTCTTTTCTTAACCCATTCTGGCATTTCATTCTCAGGATATGCCATTTTGATTGGGGAAAATCATAAATATTTTCTATAAATGTGCTCAGAAGTATATGACGCGTCTCATCGAGACGGTTCAAATGAGTGGTCGCAACAAAAAATTTCATCCAGAAATAACAAAAATATAAATAAAATATTTAAAAAAGGTGTATTCCGCATGTACATGTAATGAGTTAATGGTGAATATTGCTGGGATTCACACCCAGGGCTAAGTGTACCGATGTTGAGTGTGTCTGGCACTTGACCAGGAAATTGTCATTCAAGGCTGAAAAAAATGTATTATGCCTCCACCAATGAATTTCCCTTCCTGTCCATCAGGTAAATTTCTTACAATTTCTGTTTTATTTCTCGTAAGCGCTTCATATTTATACCCCCGGCATACGAAGTATGTCGAAGGGTATATAGCTTTCGTACTTCCGTCTGTATGTCTGTCCGTTCGTCAGTCCAGTTTTCTGGTACCCATTATCTCTCTGCAACGGTACGTCGGATTGACTTCAAACTTCATATACTTTCTTGTAATCATCCATATTTTCATTCCATACCACACCCATGTGACCTTCATGTCCAAGATCAAGGTCAAATTACTTAGAAATTTGTGTTTGTAATGTTTGCGTCAACGTTTTTGGGTACCCATTATCTCTGCAACGGTAAGTCGGATTGACTTCAAACTTCATATACTTCCTTAGCATCATCCATATTTTCATTCCATACCATGTGGCCTTCATGTCCAAGGTTCATGTCATATTACTTAAAAATTTGCATCCGTAAGATTTACGTTAATGTTTTCGGGCGTTATCATCATCCATATTTTCATTAAATACCACACCCATGCGGCCTTCATTTCCAAGGTCAAGGTCAAATTACTTACAATATGCATTAAATTTTTTTTTTAATATTTGCGTTTAAGTTTTTATTTCTCGGTTCAGGTGGCGGCCAGGGTATACTTTCTCTAGTTCACACATGCATTCCTCTGATGGCCCTCTACCATGCTGTGACAAATCCACGATCCTCGGGGCCCCCGCTAAACACAAGCTCAATGTCACATGCATGTACATGTACTTAGTTATAGTGTATTCAAAACCTGAATGCTGAGGTAAATTTCTTATAATTTCTGTTTCCTCTGATGGCCCTCTATCATGCTGTCCACGATCGACCAGCCTGTTGTGTTTCAAATGTGCCATCGTTTTCTTTGGTTGTCAGCGGGGGCATTCGTGTGCCAACAGGCTGCATTTCTTATTTAATTATTTAAATCAATTGAATCCATCACCTGAATAAATATTTTTATCAACATATTATAAAGTACAATCTGTTCACATCAACAATTAAAAGTAGAGAATAAATATTGGTTTCATGCAACATGTACTTACAAATAAAGAAAATATTAACATTTTCGTCAGAAAAATGAAGAATGTTCAGCTTGAAATCACAGGTTGAAGTAACGGTCTGAAAAAATAAGCTAAACAAAATTGTGTTACTCCCTCTATAACACTAAGTGTTATAGAGGGAGTAACACAATTTGTTTAGCTTATTTTCTTTTCATTTATGAATGCTTTCAGGCATATTTAATGTATTTATAGACCTCGGTCCGTTACTTCAACCTGTGCTTGAAATGGGTTTATGTACCAGATATTCTCTGTGCTGTAGGAGCTGGCAAGACAACGCTGCTGAACTACGTATTATCTGAACAGCATGGCAAGAAGATAGCTGTGATAATGAATGAGTTTGGCGAAGGTTTGTGGAATATTCAATCTGCAGGCTTGTGCTTGGGATGTGTCATGAATGGGAATAATTACAGCATTGCTAAATGTGGCAGTATGAAATGGGGCTTATGTGATTTCTGATTGGTGTAGCTCCTGATCAAATAGCCTGATAATGATATATATTGCTTATAAGAAGCATGACAGGTGTTTCATTGATGGAATGGCGAACAGTGTATATCCTGATCAGACTGCGGTTACACATGCGAAGCCCATAAGCCCAATTTCTCCAGTCACAGCCACACATTGTGTATGTCTGACTGAAGATATGAACCTAGTAATGCCAGTTTTGAGCCACATGCAACATAAATAGTTCATGAAACAATTATTAGGCCATAAAAAAGTACTTTGGTTCTCAGAATCAGATATCGCCACAATCAAAAACAATACTATGCAAAAATATGTTAAATCCCATCATGACTGATGAACATCTTGTGAATTTTCACGTCCAAAGAGGTTATAGTAACTTTATAGAACATATATGCATCTGGCGACTTGAACAAAATCAGAGACAAACATCTCAAACAAACAAAATATATTAAAAAGTCTGCCCTCCCGCGTCACATTCTGCAAACCCTGTGTCTGAGGACCAAAGTACTTTTTATGATCTTATACGGAAGCAACTTTAATTTTCTAGACAGTGGTGGATGGGAGTGTACATATACAGTTATATATATATATAAATATATATAACTGTGAACGTATCCTTGGCTAGAAGCAATTCTCAGGATTTTAGTCCTTCAAAGATATTGTATTTTCTTAGACATATAAATGAATGAAAGAAATGGATATTTACTTTGACCGAAATGAAATGTAATATTAGATGTATGTTTAAAAATTGAAGCCATGTTACCCTAAACAATACACATTATCTACACAGTCACTTCAGTAGACCTAAAATGATTTAAAATCATTTTAGGCCTACTGAAGTGACTGTGTACGTATGTGTATGCAGCCCGCTTGAAGTCATATGGCCTTAAACAATCAAAAGTTTTGTCTTGCCTAAGGGAAGTAACTGTATGAAGTGAATTCTGTGTTACCAAGGGCAGGAACTGCAGAACCCAATGCTGTGTTGTAGGAGACTCCATTGAGAAGTCCATGTCGGTGGGAACGGAGGGTGAGAGATACGAGGAATGGCTCGAACTCAGGAACGGCTGTCTCTGCTGTTCTGTTAAGTAAGACAATCCAGAATAAATATGGAATTATCACTCTGAAAATTGTTGGTTTTTCTACTAGCTTGGGTTAGTAAGTATTATTAGCAGCATGTGTTACAAGAAAGAAAAAAAAATATATTCATTTCCAATTTCTTAAAAAGAACAAACCTTTTCTCCATTAACCAGAAGTGATTTATTCATTTTAGCATTTTTATTTTGTTCACAATTACATGTTGCATAAGAGGAGGTAAAATTAAAACTGACTATTCAACTATCATTTTGAAATACAGGATGTCCGTATTCTCCATTACAGGGACAATGGCGTGAAGGCGATAGAAAACCTGATGACCAAGAGGGGAAAGTTTGACTACATTCTGCTGGAAACCACCGGCCTCGCTGACCCAGGTTTGTAGCCCGAGATCAGCCTGCCCTCCATATTGGCACAGTATGATCATGGCCCACGTTGTGTGAGAGTTAGTGCTGAAAGCAATCTGGGGTGGCTCAAGTGAACATTTATATATCGAGCTTCAAGTCTGACGGGTTGGGTCAAAATCTCACCCCAGTTTATCAGGTCAGATTAGTAAATGTTTTTAGAGTTCTGTCCCTTCTTCCATTAATGTTTTCTCGGAGCTTTCTATGTGTACAAGCTTTTCTTTTTAACTCTTTCACCCCTAAAAAGATATCTGAGAGTCACTGCTCCATGCTATATTGGACTATTCCATTAAACCAAGAAGTGGTATTCTTTCGAAATCTTGTAACTCATGACAATACTGCAGGTCCAGGTGAGACGGCTCGTAACGAGCCGCCTCACCTGGATCTACAGTGTTTGCCAATGTTGGCTTTATGGTCTGAAAGGGTTAATCAACTACAAAATGCAACATTTCAAACTAAGGCCTTTATGATTTTGTGAGGAGTGTCCAAGATATTATTAGACATGATACAATGTGAGAAAAACCATGGCTTTATGGTTCATGTTGGTATGTTTGGTAAATGTAGTTTTATGTCTTGATATATTATCTATTAAATCTGCTACTTATTAAAGCTTGAGCTTTTTTTATGAGCACATACGCCATTCTCATGCTTGAAATCAGTAAGTTTGATTGGTCGAGGCTGAGCTATGCTCAGTCGCGGCCAATCAACCTGCATGATTTTGAGTACAAATTTGGTGAAAATGTTCAGAAAGGTTTTATAAGCACATGTCCAATTAAGCACTGCCCACTGTTGCAGGCCCAATAGCCTCGATATTCTGGCTGGACGAGGAGCTGTGCAGTGACATATACCTCGATGGTAAGTTTCAAACTGAAGCTAATATTAACATATATATATGTCTATTTTACAGCCCATTAAAATAATTCATTTATTAATTATTTTCCACCTTTTTATGCCCCACCATGATAGTGGAAGGGGCATTTAGTGCTACCCTTGTCCATCTGTCCCGTCCTTCCTTCTGTCCGTCACCAACCTTGTAAGTCGAAAATCTTATAAACTGTACTAGCTACACATCTGAAACTTGGTATGTAGCTTCCTTATGATGAGTAGATGTGCAAAGTTGATTTCGGGTTTTCATTCGACCCCGTTGTCATGGATTATCTCCCCCTTTCGACTTAGAATTGGGCAATTTTTGCCTTGTAACTCGTAAAACTTTTAAACCGTACTAGCTACAGACCTGAAACTCGGTATGTATCTTCCTCGTGATGAGTAGATGCACAAAGTTTATTTTGATTTTTTATTCGACCCCGGGGTCATGGATTATCTCACCCTTTTCAACTTGGAATTTTGCCTCGTTTATTATCAAAGCGATATGTGGGGCATCCGTGTTGTATGAACACATTTTCTAATTGTCACTAAGTTGTTATGCCCCCTATGCGTTGCTCTTGAGGTTCCGTACGTCCGTCCGTGTACATTTACGTCAAAATGTTTGTAAGAGTTTCTCCAACATGTAATATCTTCAATATTACGCGAAGGATTGCTTCAGTACTTGGACACTTGAATCACCTGAACATTCTTCACACACACACACTCGTGACACCATTAACATGACCTTGACCTTTGTTACCTTTGAAATGTCACTGAAACACTTAGCCTCATTTCTTGTTCTTTTTTATGGTCCAGTATGCCAGAGGCATACCCATGTTTTACAAATGTAATCTATAGTTTCTGTTGGTTTCACTAATATGTATTAATTAATTTTGTTTTCGATTTTGCCCATTACTGTGAATATCAAAAGCAGTATTTTATGTCAAATACTTTAACATTGTTTTACAGGTATAATCACTATGGTGGATGCCAAATACTGCAGTAAGGTGTGTACATGTTCCTGTTTATACCAGTCGTACATATATACTACAATAAAATCGAATCATGACTGTGACTGGAGAAATGGGGCTTATGGCATTATCGACCAGTGTAGACCCAGGCCAGCATGCACATCCGCACAGTCTGATGAGGATCCACACTGTTTGTAATTTTGTCCTTAGCACTTCCGTTATGATTCTAAGTTACCGTATATATATTCTTACCAGGATGCAGGAATGTGCTGGCAGATATAGAGCTAGACTGACAATACATCCCATAATCCCCAGAATCATCCAGTCACAAAGTAAGATATTTTCTGTAAATGATGTCGAAAGATGACAATTTTTCATAACAAGTGCGGAATAGAATACCGGTAGTCTGAAAATCTGTTATGGTTGGATTGGTCGGAAAATTAACATCAAAATCCATTCTAGTTATTTATGGGTGAAAGGGTTAAAGCCTATAGTCTTTCACGAAAGCTGCCCAAATTTTACGGCCATATAAACAATTCAAAAACCATATTTATTTCGATAATATTAAATTAAAGGAAAATTTAAGAATGAGCCTTCTTTTTATTTCGTGAAATTTGGTCAAATATTGATTTTTTACCTTCAAATTTTTGCTGGAACACTTAGCCATTTTTTTGCATCAAAAACTTTCTACAAGCTTCGTCATCATGCTATAACTTTAATATTACTTTATGGATAGCTTCAATATTTAGACACTTGATACATGTAAGCATTAAGAACACACTCGTGCTGCCAATTCACATGACCATATTTTTGCTGAAACACTTTGTACAAGCTTCCTAATCCTGCTATAATTTTCATATTACTTGACGCATTCCTTCAATGTCTGGACACTTGATACATGTAAGCATTTGGAACACTCTAATGCCACCATTAAAATGACCTTGACCTTTTTACCTTCACATTTTTTGGAAACACTTAGCCATTTTTTGGCGTCAAAAAGTTTGTAAAAGCTTCTTCATCATGGTATAACTTTAATATTACTTGGCGGATTCCTTCAATATTTGGACACTTGATACATGTGAGCATTTGGACCACATTCATGCCCCCATGAACATCACCTTGACCTTTTGTACTTTCACATTTTTGCGGGAACACTTAGCCATTTTTTGTGTCAAAAAGTTTTTACAAGTTTCTTCATTATCGTATATCATTAATATTACTTGATGGATTGCTTCAGTATTTGGATACTTGATACATGTAAGTATTTGGAACACACCCATGCCGCCATTAACATGACCGTGACCTTCACATGGTTGTGGAAACACTTCGCCATTTTTTTATGTCAAAAAGTTTATTCAACTTTGACCTTTTTCATGTTTTAAGCATGCACTTCTCTGACAGTTTTTGTGATGCTTACTTTATTACATGCTCATGATCATGTTACGGTCAAATGCCTCGGCAGGCGCCGCACCACTTCCGTGGCAGAATTCTTGTATTCAATCACATATGTGAAACCGCATTTAATTCATCATTAAAATTTGCATAACCGCATATTGTATATACTGGTGTCTGTGTTACTTGACCCGATTTCTTGTGTCAACTTTGCCATGCCCATATCTGTGGCTGTAACTGGAGAAATGGCGTTTATGGGTTTTGCGACCAGTGTGGATCCAGATCAGCCTGTGCATCCGCATGCTTCTAACAAGGAGTATGGCTCGTTATCGTGCTACAGGAGTGTGCTATTTAATCAGGAGCTACATTGGTCACAAAACCTGTAAGCCACATTTTTTCAGTCGCAGTCACATATTTGACCCAATTCAAATACTCACAATGACTGTTACAGCACCTGGCTGAAAAGAAGGCTGATGGGGCAGTAAATGAAGCCACCAGGTCGGTACATCACACAGGTATCTACTGTCTGTACCACATGTTGCTGCCGACAAACTTTTGGCTATTAAACTCATTAAATCTAAAACATATTTAAATGTAAGTACTTTTTGCATCAATAACAAAAAAGTCACCCTCCCCAAAATAATTTATTTTATTAAATTCCATAAAATATTCATTTTATTGCGAAAAAACGATTTTCCTATGGGAATTTAACATGGGGCAAAAAGGAGAGGAGGCGGACCAGGAGGGTCGAAAAACTAAACATGTTGGAAATGGACTCAGGAACCTGGCGAGATAGCTTGGAAATGATGTAAATATGAAGACAAAAGTTAGAAAATTAATCAACAAATAAAAAATATATTTTTTAAAAAAAATTATTTTTAGCCCCCATGTTAAACTCCCATAGGAAAATTGTTTTTTCTCAATAAAATCACATCAAATAAAATAATTTGGGGAGGGTTACTTTTTTATTATTGATGAAAAAGTACTTACATTTAAATATTGTTTGGTTAATGTGTTTAATGGCCAAAAGTTTGTGGGCAGCAACATGTAGTACAGACAATAGGTGCCCCATCCTGATCTAGAGCTACACTGGTGCCAGACTTAACCCACTTCATGCTGAGCTCATATTGTTTGTGCAAAGTCCTAAATATTTTCTTTATATCTTCTCTGAAGTACATGTCGTGACCACCATTTGAACCATCTCGTCGAGATGGTTCAAATAGGTGGTCACAACATATACTTTTATTCAGAAATAACTTAAATGGCGACTCATATGATCTATTGTATACAAATTACTTGTCGTGTGTAAATGATGTTTTGCATGGAAGTGCGTAATATCCCTTCTAAATGACTGTTTCTTGCACCGCAATACATGTAGGTCGAGGCACATGACCGTCACTGTACATTTACATGTACATTGGAACCTCTCTAAACCGGACACCAGGGTGGTCCGGTTTAGGGAGGTTTCAAACTGTAATTCAGGTAGCGCAAACATCATGAACATGCATTATCATTAGAGACACATCAGTGAGGTTATCTGGGTGTTCGGTTTAGAGAGGTTCCACTGTACCAGTATTTGAACAGCATACTGTGAAGCTGTTTTATTTTGGACAAACTTTATCATATTGAGTTAATGTTTTGTGAGTTCTCTCTTAAAACTAGCAAGTGGGACATGTCAATGCTGAGCTGTGGTGCATGCTTTTGAGTTTTAAAAAACAGGACTATGAAATGCGTTGGTAGCTCAGCATGCAGGCCTCTACCCTTTTGTTTATTTTTAATTGTGTCATTCGTGGTTCAAATTAGTGGCCACAACATTCACTCCCATAAAGAAACAGTTTTCATCCCCAGAATATGTATCTGGAAGTAAAAGCCGGTACTCTAGCATGATGGCAACTGTGCTGCCATGTACATACAGTCATTTTACATGTGGCGTTTCATTACAATTCTGTACAATCTTCAGGCAGATTGCGCTGGCAGATGTCGTCATCGTCAACAAAACCGACCTTGTTTCACCAGGCGACCTCGACTTTCTGAAACAGCAAATACAGTATGTATGTGGGCCAATGGCAGGCAATAGGGACGCTACAGGTTTGTGACCAGTTTCGCCTCAGGATCAGCTGCATAACTTCAGTCTGATCATAGACTTCAATGCTTTCCTTTCAGTCAATACAGTAATGTTAACCCTTACAATGCTTAATTAAAATTTGTAGTCTCCTGTTTATTTTTATTTTCCATTTTTTCTCATCAAAACAATGTTTTGACAACACTTTAGAATCATTTCCAATGGAAATGATTCTAATGTGTTGTCAAACCATGTTTTTATTGACAAAAAAGACCAAGCATAAATTGACAGTAGACGACAAATTACGTTTCCCGCATTCTAAGGGTTAATCAATTAAGTCCTAATCTGACTGTACTGACATGTCCGAGTTGCAACTGTTGCACATGCCATAAGGTTACTTTGTCAGTCGGGTCTCGTATTAACCACCAACTGAGAACAGTAACTTATGGCATCTTAGCTCTAGATCAGCATGTGCACCTTCACAGTCTGATAAGGGTCCACGATTGACATTATGCCTCTGAATCGGTATGTATGTTTATCAATCTCTAATTGTCCAGGTGGGTGGCAGGTGGAAGCATGCGATGGGTAATTTAATGATCGGGGTTCATGCGGAATTCCAAATGGAGACCTATTGTGGTCCTAACATATCGATGGTCTGGTAACATAAGGTCGTAACTGCTATGCTAAAGCATAGCAGTTACGACCTTATGTTAACAGACCATCGATATGTCTTTGGCATTCTGTATGTGTCATCTGGTTATACCCCTTATGTGAGTATTATGATTATTTGTAATCCTATTTAGGGGAAGGGGCCAAGTGATTTGGTGTGGTATGGACCTGGCACCAGGTTAGGTTATTCTAATTTCAGGGCTGAATATATTTGTTCTCGATGTAAATATTCCGTTCTGATTTTGGGATTTCCCCCCAATGCAGCAGGTTAAAACAGGATTGAACCCGTGTGCCCGGCCTTACATGACCTTCGCTGTTGATAGGCCGTTAAACACCGATAAACAAACTGATTGATTGTCCAGTACACGTGATTATCAGGTTTACACTGGCCACATATGTGTCCTACACAAGTCCCTTTTCTCAGTCAACAAGTCCTATGTGGCAGGCAGGACGGTATCATCCGAGGTTTTAGTCTGTGTACTTGCTGTCTCCTGCACTTATAAATCTTCCTGAGTATGCGCTGAATACTGCTGCTTTTTATCAGGCAGGTTGATTGGTCAAGACTAATAAGCACTGGTCAATCCCTTAAATGGGCTATTTTGTGACCTGCTGCACTCTTGTTAAATGTACATAATTCAATCTAGCATTTGAGTGTTTTATAGAATATTGTTTTACCAAGACTTTGTACAACAATATTTTATAAAACACTCAAATAGAAACAATTAAAAGTGGATAAAATAGAAAACTTTGAAAGTTTTCTATTTAATCCACTTTTATTTGTTTCTGCCTTTACTGCCACCATCTGACATCAGACATATATGTAATACCACTGCTGGTTGGATTCACGTGGTGGCAGTGGTGGCTGCCCGGCACATGTACCATGTGTACATGTTTGTTTGCAGGTCCATCAACACGTGTTCTAGGCTACTGGAGACGAGCCATGCCAAGTAAGTGTAGATGGATGGTCCACAGCTTGTATACAGTAACATGTTAAAAAATATATATCTCCTAACTCCTAATTAGGAGATACTAAGTCCTAATTAAGTATCTCCTAATTATGACTTAGTATCTCCTAATTAGACTTAATAATATCTCCTAATTAGGAGTTAGTATCTCCTAATTAGGAGTTAGTATAAATATTTTAGCATTGGCACCAGGACGCTTCTATAGTTTTTAAACCAGTGTATATACACCGTTTGAAATAAACGATTCATATTGTGTATTCACGCTGTACAGGCATGCAAAGTGCTGTCAAACCATGTGTTTCATGAGAAAATGGAAATTAAAAACAAAAACAGCAGAAGACAAAAATAAAACATTAATTAATGTAAGTGTAAATGAAACAAGATATAGTGAAACTTATCTGCGTCTGCTCAGATTGCAAAGTCAAAATTTACATCTTTCCCACACACTTAACCCTTACAATGCTGAATTAATGTGTCTGCTGAATCTTTTTTTATTTTTCCATTTTTCTCATCAAAAACTAGGTTTGGCTGCACTTTAGAATCATTTCCAATGGAAATGATTCTAAAATGCTGCCAAACCATGTTTTCACTGAGAGACACAAACTATGTATTATCATCAGACGACTATTTTCGGTTCCCGCATTCTAAGGGGGGCAGTGATCAGTTAATTTAAAATTATCCATTTCACGCCCTCGGACAGTATGTATTTAATGCAATATTCCAAATAAGTGGACAGACAGCAATATGCGTTCGACATTTGTGACCTAGAAACACAAGAAGCTTTTACATAAACACAAATATGCTGCTCTATTAGTGCTCCTTACCTATGCAGGAATGTGAAATATCTTGGTGCAGCCTCTTTAAAATTATCCAATTCTGAGGTAAAATATTCACTTTAAAACCATGCCGTGCCACGCTACTTGCGGAACTACAGATTGAATGTTGTATGTGTTCTCAATCATCATTTAGAGGCAAATGTACTATCATGGTGCAAACCAGTTCCCATCCATGAGTTTTCTCTGAAATAAATTCTTGTTTGAAACTCCGAGAAAAATCTGTTTTTTTATCAGTTTTTGTCACAACATACCCTCAATTCGTATTTGCCCATTTCTGATCAATGGGAACAGGTCAGATGGCCCTGGAATGAGCATTCATCAATTAATACGATGTAAAATCTGAATAAAATACAACATCAACTACAAAATAATAATTAAACAATTAAAATGAATTTTAATCAGCAGAAAGTGTAATATTTATAAATTTCACCGGTGCCATTATACGAAACTGGCGGCTACCTGGTCACTGCTACCTAAGGGTTAATGATTTCATAACAGTTGAATTGGCATCAAGGGAAATAATGTCAAGTTAAAGTGATTTGTTGATGTTTTACACACATCACAGTTATCTCCCTTCTACTGCATCAAGTCTTTTATTCAAGGGGATGAGCAACTATAGACAGAGCCCCAGATAACGTTTGTATCTAAAGAATATTATTCACCCAGATTTCAAATTCAATGCATTCAATTTACATTTACAAACGTATTATAGATTTTCTTCCTTATTAAATATGGAACAAATGATGAAACAGAAAAATAATTTAAAAAATTCACTTATTTGTGCAACTACTGTCTGTTTCACGAAAGCTGCCCAAATTTTACGCCCATATAAACAATTCGAAAACAATAATTTTTTTCGATAATATTAAATGTTATCAAAATTTAAGAATGAGCCTTCTTTTTATTTCGTGAAATTTGGTCAAATATTGATTTTATTGCTCCATGTTAAATCGCCATAGACATCTTCACGGAGTGAAGATGTCTACAGGGGTCATACCAATTATCCGGACAATCAGTTTATCGGACAAATGAAAATACCTGTTAATTACGCGCATTCTTTTGATCCGATTTTGCAACGAATGCATCTAAGTCATGCAGGTGCATGCTTTTTCCATGCCAGTGTGAAGAATATGTCGGCATGGTAAACATTTTAGTAACATTTGCTGAACACATTCCCAACTCTGTGCAGAAGTTGTTTACAACGACAAAAGTCCTGCGGGGGCTCAATCGAGTGCGCCCAATTACGTCATTGTTCTATAAATACAATACATTCTATAAATACGGTGTTTTCCAAGAAACGAAGGGTGACTGATTTTTCTGCAGAAATACACAATGCTGTTTACACTGGTTTACACGCGATAACATTATGATTTCAACGTGAGAATAGAAGTTATAAGACGATTAGTCTATATGTTTGTCCGGATAACTGATTGTGGATGTTAATTTTGGGGCAATCTTACAAATGATGATCTGACCCGATTTTAAGCGAGAAAGATGGCACAGTTTGCTAAATAGTTTACATGCGTTGAGAAAGCAAGAACCGACGATTGTTCTGTGAAAAGTTTATGCCCGTAGATGCTATTTTAAGAAAAATATAGTTAAAAAACTGCCATTTTTAGCCAGGTTTTTTTTAAAAAAAAATCCAGGTTATTGGATTGGCGAAAGCCGGGCGGGCGGGCGGCGGGCGGGCGGCGTCCACAATCAATGTTAAGTTTTCGTGTTTCAGTCCATTTCTTTGTTACTGTACCACCTAGGACCACCAAACTTTCACAGCTTCATAATCAAGGGGTGCCAACCACATATTACTATCCAACAGGTTACTTTTTTTTTAACTTGACCCATTTTTTCCGCGCAGTCGGCTTAGCCATTTTCAATGTTAAGTTTTTGCGTTTACAATGTTAAGTTTTCGTGTTTAAGTCCATTTCTTTGGTACTGTACCACCTAGGACCACCACACTTTCACAGCTTCATAATCAAGGGGTGCCCACCACATAAAACTATCCAACATGTTACTTTTTTTTTAACTTGACCCATTTTTTCCGCGCAGTCGACTTAGCCATTTTCAATGTTAAGTTTTCGCGTTTACAATGTTAAGTTTTCGTGTTTAAGGTCCATTTTTTCTTTGTAACTGTACCCACCTAGGACCACCAAAACTATTTCACAGCTTCATAACCAAGGGGTGCCTACCACATAAAACTATCCAACATGTGACCATTTTTTTTACCTTCACCTATTATTTCTACGTAATTGACTTAGCCATTTTCAACGTTAACTTTTTGGGTGTTTATCATCATCCATATTTTCATTCTACCCCCCAACTATGCGGCCCCTGTGCCCAATGTCAAGGTCAAATTACTTTGAATTTTTTTGTTAAAGTTTTTTCGAGTACTATATCTCTGCAACTCCTTCACCCATTACCTTGATACTTCACATGGGTGTTTATCATCATTGTCGCACCCGCTTGCAGAAAGCGCGATATCGTCGGCATTTTGGCATACGTCCGTCCGTACGTCCGTGTGTCCGGTTAAATTTTTTTTGTTAAAGTTTTTCCATCTACTATATCTATTTTTTTTGTGTCCATGCCTCGCCCCAAGGCGCGACATGCAGGCCACGGCCATCTAGTCTACAAAAAGTGCGTATAATTATGTTATCCAAGTGTCTATGCTTGGAAAAAAACCTGGCCTTCGTGGCTTTGCCTCGTTTCTTGTTGTCCGATAATCTGGAGGATCCCTGTATGGGGATTTAACATGGGGAAATTTTTTTGAATTTCAGAAATACTGGACCGATTTTTAAAAGTTTACTTTTGTTTTCTTTTCTTAGGGGTTAGCGATCATATCCAAGCTATCTAGTCAGGTTTCGGAGTCAATTTCCAAATTTTTTCGTTTTTTGACTCCTCCCACACTTCCTTACCACTTTTTCCCCCATGTTAAATTCCCATAGACAAATCAATTTTTCGTAATGACGCCGCCCACACTTCCTTACCACTTTTTCCCCCATGTTAAATTCCCATAGACAAATCAATTTTTCGTAATAAAATCAATATTTGACCGAATTTCACGAAATAAAAAGAAGGCTCATTCTTAAATTTTCCTTTAATTTAATATATCGAAAATAGTATTGTTTTTTAATTGTCTATATAGCCGTAAAATTTGGGCAGCTTTCGTGAAACAGACTATAAGTAATCTGGAGCTCTGTTTTGATATACATGTACCTTGTACTTTATGTTTGTTATGCCATGTATGTGCAGGGCTCCAGATAAGGAATTAGTAATTGAGAATTGTTACTCCATCATTTCTGAAGCAATTGGGTATTTCAAAATTTTAATTGGGTAAAATTAAATCACTCTACTGTTTACACATCAACAGACAGCAATTATTGAACAGTTTGTTTCGAAATGAAAACATATCTTGGCATTTCATTAGAATTGTCTCCTTGGAGACAATTCTAATGAAATACCAAGATGTGTTTTCATGGAAAAATAAGAAAAATATGCTATAATATGGGCTGTTTATTGTTTTCTGCAGCATGATAAAGGTACCACAATTGTTCTCATTGATTTTTGATACTCACTACTTCTGATCTCAATTGGGTTTTTTGCAATTTTAATTGGGTATTTACGCAAATACGCAGCTTATCTGGAGCTCTGTGTGTGATAACAAGGGGTATATTGCTTTGATCTTGAAGTTATATCTGTATGTCCATCCATCCGTCTATGCATCCGTGGTCATTATGTCGAAAAGATTGAACGTGGGTTACTTGAATATACAAAAACTTCTTACTCACATGCACATCACTAGTAACATGCACAGGTGGAAGACTCGGACCTATGACACCAAAAGAAATGCCTATTAAAAAATCCCATTACCCCACCCACTTCTATATAAAGACTATATATGCTATGTACGAGACCAAGTGGGTGGGGTAATGGGATTCTTTTTAATAGGCATTTTTTTTTGTGCCATAGGTCCGAGTCTTCCACCTGTGGTAACATGAGCCTCTTTGACCTTCACAAGGTCACTGTAACACTTTCTGAAATTACTTCATAAAGTGGTTCTTCATATAAGGAATAAAACCTCAAAACAGACACTAGTTGAATGAGGGATCATAGCTAGTTATTCCCGTTTGCAAATCTATTTATAGAGATCCGGTCCTAAGCTGTATTTCAGCGTTTATTTCTTACTGAATAGCACAAACAAATGAGTTTTGCAAACAGAGTAGACCCAAATCAGACTGCACACATGCAGACTGCACTGATTGCAGTAACATTAATAAGTGTGAAAATATGAATCGTATGATCTGGAGCAGCAGTAATCTAAATCACTATAATGGCTCCTTTTCATAACCATTCATGCTACATTTGCCCTGTTTACAAGCAATAGGGCCCTGAACTACACAACGGGAGATAACTAGCTACTATCCCTCATTGATTTAAATAAACTAACTTACTGACCCTCATTTGCAGAAAAAATAACGTCCACAAAACAAATTATTTTCAAACTACATTTATATAAACATAATTATATATGTTGTTACCACACCCCATTATTCTGATTTCAGGGCTGAATATATAGATTTTTTATTGTAAATATTCAGTTCTGATTTTGGAATCCCCCCCCCCCCCACCCCATTTGTACAGGTAATATATGGGATTTCATACTAAACCCATTGACCCGACCTTAGCTGTTGATAGGTCGTTAATCCCCAACAAACAAACAAACAAACAAAAATCACACCCCAATTTTTTCAGGCAACTCGGGTACAATTGGGTTCAGAAGTACAATATAAATCTACAATTAACACTTTCACCCCTCAGGAACAGGAATGGACTCTGATATGTTATTTTGCACCCAATCCAATGGTCACAAATGATTTTCAGACTAGTCAATTTATGAAAAGGGGGCATTTTTGTTCTCAGAAATATGAAAATTAATTGCAAAAAGTGCAGATTCTGATGAGACGGCTCGTGATGAGACGGCTCGTGACGAGCCGTCTCATCTGGAGCGACACTTTTTGCCAATACGTCTATACAGGCCTGTAGTGTTGAAAGGGTTAAAACATTTTGTCTCGCCCACGTTAGTGAAAAGTGAGACATACCCATTACAATTCTGGTGTGCGGGATATCGTCATCATCGGTCGGCGTCAACAACAGGCTCCAGACAAGGAATTAGTAATTGAGTATTGTCACTCCATCATTTCTGAAGCAATTGTATATTTCAAAATTTTAATTGTGTAAAATAGAATTACACAACTGTTTACACATCAGCAGACTGCACTCATTGAATAGTTTGCTTCTAAATGAAAACACATCTTGGTATTTCATTAGAATTGTCTCCTTGGAGACAATTCTAATGAAATACCATAATGTGTTTTCATGGAAAAATAAGAAAATATGCTATATTTGTGGTCTGTTTATTGTTTTCTGTAGCATGATAAAGATACCACAAATTTGTCATTGCTTTTGTTACTCACTACTTCTGATTTCAATTGGGTTTTTGGGCAATTTTAATTGTGTATTTACGCAAATACGCACCTTATCTGGAGCGCTGTCTATACAGAGCTTTTGGCAAGGTGCATACAATTGTTGACGCGTTTCATAAATCTCTTATCAGATCGAAACAAGTATGAGATTCTGTTTATCACATGACTTCACCCTCCAACAAGCAGAAAACTTGGGAGATATCCAATACGTTTTCAGTGAGCAGATGCCATTGACTATCTTCACGTGTAGTTGAAAATCTCCACAGAGAAAAAGAGTTTTAATACTAGCAATAAAACTAGTATAGATATGCCCAAGTGTATCTACTTTAGAGAGGTTCCACTGTAATTCAGGGATAAAGTTCTCTAGATGTCCTGTTTTGCCCATTGCATGCAGGATACAATTACAGTCGTATGAACAATTTGAGAAACTTCTTTATTTCTTCTCAAAATATATGTTGTTACCACCCATTTGAACCGTCTCGATGAGACGGTTCAAATGAGTGGTAACAACATATACTTTTATGGAGAAATAAATAAAATAATCAGATTTTTTTCACCAAAACAATATTATATAATTGGACGGCAATGGTTTAGAGTGGGTCTATTGTATGGCTGTGCAGTATAATGTTGCTGGCAGAATCGTACAGTTTCCAAGCCAGCCATGATTTACCTGTAAGTACGGCATGCCAAGATCGGCGTTGTACGCCCGTCTAGAACGCAACACTCTCTAAACATTTTGTTGGACAAGTGATATTCACGCTTTTTGTTGATTTTGTTTGCTGATGGCTTTACCAGGCCCTGTTTGTGTCTTTGATGTAAACACAAAGTAAGCTTTTCAGACCATGTTAACAGTGAATAAATGTGTACTGTGGCGTGTACCAGCATAGATAGGAATGGTCAAGTTGGATTAGTATTTACCCTGGTTGACAACAAGGATCATTATTTGTACATCTGTACATTATACATAATTACATTATTATCCTGCGGTATTTATACCATATCAGGACGATTGCTTATGAAAATTTCTGAACATGTTCTCCAAATCATAAAGTTTCATTGGCTGAGACTGAGCACAGCTCAATCTCAACCAATCAGACTTCATATCTTCTAGCATGATCCCAGAATATGTGCTCCAAAAGTTGTAAGCAGTGATCTAGGTATACGCTGATTGTGTATGTGTATATTGTACCATTGTCCAGTCATGCGTCATTTGACCTGTCCATCATCTGTTTACTACATGAAGCCCATTTGTGCCATCAGTTGACAAAAACTTGCCTTAACCCTTTCCCTGATAGAGACGACTTTTCACGCCTCTGCAGAAAATGTCTTTTGAAAACATTGTGGGAAAAGGAGAAATTGCTTGTAACAAGCAATTTCTCCTTTTCCCACAATGTTTTCTACTCTATCAGATAATTTAACCATCATTAGACCCAGCATTTGATTCTTTTATTCAGATGTTTTGGATTTGGAATATCGCAAAACAGGGAAAGGGTTAAAGCACGTGGGAACAGTGAAGATCTTGATCTCTGTTGCACGTGTACTGTACAGATGGCTGACTACTCAAAAGCTTACTGCTGAACATTAATCGTGTGCATGTACTGCATAGACCCTGTCAGACTGCGAATGCACAGGCTGATCTGTGGCTTAGCTTGTCGCAGATGGTGTAAGATCCCTTTTTCACATGGAGATCATTGCTCTCATTACAATTGATGACCAAAACGAGATGTGTAAATGTATAATTAATAGTACCGATATTTTTTCGGAACATTAACCCTTAGACCGCTATCTTCATTTTTTTTGTCGTCTGCTGTTTATTTTCTATTTACCATTTTTATCATCAAAAACATACTTTGACAGCACTTCGGAATCATTTCCATTGGAAATGATTCTGAAGTGCTGTCAAAAACATGCTTTTATTAGCCAGGTTTTTTGAGAAAAAAATCCAGGCTATTGGATTGGCGAAAGCCGGGCGGGCGGGCGGGCGGCGTCCACAATCAATGTTTGGCAAGTTTTCGTGTTTGAGTCCATTTCTTTGTTACTGTACCAAAGAAATGGACCGCCAAACTTTCACAGCTTCATAATCAAGGGGTGCCCACCACATATCACTATCCAACATGTTACTTTTTTTTTTTAACTTGACCCATTTTTTCCGCGCATTCGACTTAGCCATTTTCAATGTTAAGTTTTCGCGTTTACAATGTTAAGTTTTCGTGTTTAAGTCCATTTCTTTGGTACTGTTCCACCTAGGACCATCAAACTTTCACAGCTTCATAATCAAGGGGTGCCCACCACATATCAATATCCAACATGTTACTTTTTTAGCAAGGTTTTTTGAAAAAAAAAAAAAATCCAGGCTATTGGATTGGCGAAGGCCGGCCGGCGCGGGCGGCGGAGGCGGGCGGAGGCGGGCGGCGTCCACAATCAATGTTAAGTTTTCGTGTTTGAGTCCATTTCTTTGTTACTGTACCACCTAGGACCACCAAACTTTCACAGCTTCATAATCAAGGGTGCCCACCACATATCACTATCCAACATGTTACTTTTTTTTTAACTTGACCCATTTTTTCCGCGTAGTCGACTTAGCCATTTTCAATGTTAAGTTTTCGCTTTACAATGTTTAAGTTTTCGTGTTTAAGTCCATTTCTTTGGTACTGTACCACCTAGGACCACCAAACTTTCACAGCTTCATAACCAAGGGGTGCCTACCACATACAACTATCCAACATGTGACCATCGACCTTACCTTTTACCTATTATTTCTGCGTAATTGACTTAGCCATTTTCAACGTTAACTTTTTAACGTAGTCTGGTTAGAGTTTTTTGGTTAAAACTTTTTCTTTCGTTTTATACTATATCTACTGCAACTGCTTACGCCCATTAACCTTGAAACTTCACATGGGTGTTTATCATCATCCATGCAGGCCACGGCCATCTAGTCTACAAAAAGTGGGTATAATTATGTTATCCAAGTGTCTATGCTTGGAAAAAACCTGGCCTTCGTGGCTTTGCCTCGTTCTTGTTTTACCTTCACCTATTATTTCTACGTAATTGACTTAGCCATTTTCAACGTTAACTTTTTAACGTACATCTGGTTAAAGTTTTTTGGTTCAAACTTTTTTGTTATACTATATCTCTGCAACTGCTTCGCCCATTACCTTGAAACTTCACATGGGTGTTTATCATCATCCATGCAGGCCACGGCCATCTAGTCTACAAAAAGTGGGTATAATTATGTTATCCAAGTGTCTATGCTTGGAAAAAACCTGGCCTTCGTGGCTTTGCCTCGTTTCTTGTTTTACCTTCACCTATTATTTCTACGTAATTGACTTAGCCATTTTCAACGTTAACTTTTTAACGTACATCTGGTTAAAGTTTTTTGGTTCAAACTTTTTTGTTATACTATATCTCTGCAACTGCTTCGCCCATTACCTTGAAACTTCACATGGGTGTTTATCAACATCCATATTTTCATTCTACCCCCCAACCGTGTGGCCCCTGTGCCCAATGTCAAGGTCAAATTACATGTTACTTTTTTTTTAACTTGACCCATTTTTTCCGCGTAGTCGACTTAGCCATTTTCAATGTTAAGTTTTCGCGTTTACAATGTTAAGTTTTCGTGTTTAAGTCCATTTCTTTGGTACTGTACCACCTAGGACCACCAAACTTTGACAGCTTCATAACCAAGGGGTGCCTACCACATACAACTATCCAACATGTGACCATTTTTAGCCAAATTTAAAAAAAAAAAAAAAATCCAGGCTATTGGATTGGCGAAAGCCGGGCGGGCGGGCGGGCGCGGGCGGGCGGGCAGCGGGCAGGCGGGCGGCGTCCACAATCAATGTTAAGTTTTCATGTTTGAGTCCATTTCTTTGTTACTGTACCACCTAGGACCACCAAACTTTCACAGCTTCATAATCAAGGGGTGCCACATATCACATCAGTTTTTTTACTTTTTTTTTTACTTCGACCCATGTTTTCGCGTACAGTGACTATCAACTTTGATCAATTATCCGCTAGTCCGAACTTAATGCATGTTTTCAATGGTTAAGTTTCGCCTTTTCAATGTTAAGTCGTGTACTCAATTTTCATGGTTACTGTATCCACCTAGGACCACCAAACTTTCACAGCTTCATAACCAAGGGGTGCCTACCACATACAACTATCCAACATGTGACCATTTTTTTACCTTCACCTATTATTTCTACGTAATTGACTTAGCCATTTTCAACGTTAACTTTTTAACGTACGTCTGGTTAGAGTTTTTTTTGGTTAAAACTTTTTCGTTATACTATATCTCTGCAACTGCTTCGCCCATTACCTTGAAACTTCACATGGGTGTTTATCATCAGCCATATTTTCATTCTAACCCCCAACCGTGCGGCCCCTGTGCCCAATGTCAAGGTCAAATTACTTTGAATTTTTTTGTTAAAGTTTTTTCGTGTACTATATCTCTGCAACTGCTTCACCCAATACCTTGATACTTCACATGGGTGTTTATCATCATTGTCGTACCTGCTTGCGGAAAGCGCGATCCTGTGCCCAATGTCAAGGTCAAATTACTTTGACTTTTTTGTTAAATTTTTTTCGTGTACTATATCTCTGCAACTACTTCACCTAATACCTTGATACTTCACATGGGTGTTTATCATCATTGTCGCACCTGCTTGCGGAAAGCGCGATCCTGTGCCCAATGTCAAGGTCAAATTACTTTGAATTTTTTTGTTAAAGTTTTTTTGTGTACTATATCTCTGCAACTGCTTCACACCCAATACCTTGATACTTCACATGGGTGTTTTATCATCATTGTCGCACCTGCTTGCGGAAAGCGCATGACTCCTGTGCCCAATGTCAAGGTCAAATTACTTTTAATTTTTTTTGTTAAATTAAAGTTTTTCGTGTACTATATCTCTGCAACTGCTTCACCCAATACCTTGATACTTCACATGGGTGTTTATCATCATTGTTGCACCTGCTTGCGGAAGCGCGATCCTGTGCCCAATGTCAAGGTCAAATTACTTTTAATTTTTTTGTTAAATTTTTTTCGTGTACTATATCTCTGCAACTGCTTCACCCAATACCTTGATACTTCACATGGGTGTTTATCATCATTGTCGCACCTGCTTGCGGAAAGCGCGATCCTGTGCCCTATGTCAAGTTCAAATTACTTTGAATTTTTTTGTACAAGTTTTTTTGTGTACTATATCTCTGCAACTGCTTCACCCAATACCTTGATACTTCACATGGGTGTTTATCATCATTGTCACACCTGCTTGCGGAAAGCGCGATATCGTCGGCATTTTGGCATACGTCCGTCCGTCCGTTCGTCCGTGTGTCCGGTTAAAAGATTTTTGGTTAAAGTTTTTCCATCTACTATATCTATTTTTTTAGTGTCCATGCCTCGCCCCAAGGCGCGACATGCAGGCCACGGCCATCTAGTCTACAAAAAGTGGGTATAATTATGTTATCCAAGTGTCTATGCTTGGAAAAAACCTGGCCTTCGTGGCTTTGCCTCGTTTCTTGTTTTACCTTCACCTATTATTTCTACGTAATTGACTTAGCCATTTTCAACGTTAACTTTTTAACGTACATCTGGTTAAAGTTTTTTGGTTCAAACTTTTTTGTTATACTATATCTCTGCAACTGCTTCGCCCATTACCTTGAAACTTCACATGGGTGTTTATCAACATCCATATTTTCATTCTACCCCCCAACCGTGTGGCCCCTGTGCCCAATGTCAAGGTCAAATTACTTTGAATTTTTTTGTTAACGTTTTTTCGTGTACTAGAATCTCTGCCAACTGCTTTCAACCCAATACCTTGATACTTTCAACATGGGTGGGATTGTTTATCCATCCAATGTTCGGGCACCTGCTTTGCGGAGGAATGCGCGCGATCCTGTGCCCAATGTCAAGGTCAAAGTTACTTTGAGAATTTTTTTGTTAAAGTTTTTTTCGTGTAACATACTCTTGCAAACTGCTTCACCCCTCAACCCATACCTTGATACTTACATTCACATGGGTGTTTATCATCATTGTTGCACCTGCTTTGCGGAAAAGCGCGATCCTTGTGCCCAATGTCCAAGGTCAAATTACTTTTGAATTTTTTTGTTAAATGTTTTTTTGTGTACTATCTCTGCAACTGCTTCACCGATACCTTGATAATTCACATGGGTCTGTTTATCATCAAGTCGCACCTGGCTGCGGACATGCGCGTTCCTGTGCCCAATTTCAAAGGTCAAATTACTTTGAATTTTTTTGTTAAAGTTTTTTCGTTGTATTTATCTCTGCAACTGCTTCACCAATACTTTGATACTTCACATGGGGTGTTTATCATCATTGTCGCACCCTGCTTGCGGACAAAGCGCGATATCGTCGGCATTTTGACATACGTCCGTCCGTTCGTCCATGTGTCCGGTTAAAGTTTTTTGGTTAAAGTTTTTCCATCTACTATATCTATTTTTTTAGTGTCTATGCCTCGCCCCAAGGTGCGACATGCAGGCCACGGCCATCTAGTCTACAAAAAGTGGGTATAATTATGTTATCCAAGTGTCTATGCTTGGAAAAAACCTGGCCTTCGTGGCTTTGCCTCGTTTCTTGTTGAGAAATAAGGCAAGATAAAAGCAACGGCAGACAACAATTGTTGTTAAAGTTATCAGGATTTTTTGAAAAAAATACCATAAAAAATGAAAACGTGTTTTCATCATGCCCCTGTGAAAAGTGGTTGAATTAAAGATATATGACAATACTACGACCTCTGAAAAATGTTTTTCAGGAGTTTTTGAAAACAAAATAATATAGAAAATAAAAATGTGTTTTCATCATCGGCCTGTGTATAGTGGTTTAATTGAAAATATGACGATACTAGGACTGCTGGGTTGTTACAATTTTGACCGATATCAGTACATAAATGCAACTCCGCCTTTTCGAAACATGCATTGTGCATATTTCGAGCATGGAGACCAGGGGGCCGTTTCACTAAACTTCGTACGACTAAAATGTTCGTAAGTGCAAAATTATGATCGTCTGTAAATTTCACATTAACATTCTTTTCTTGTAAATAATTATTGGATTTACATTTATTGAGCATAGGCTGCATATGCAGCCTATGCTCAATAAATGTAAATCCATAAATTGAAATTTACAGACGATCTTAAATTTGCACTTACGAACATTTTAGTCGTAAGAAGTTTAGTGAAACGGGCCCCAGAGTACCACAGGTTGAAGTAACGGACCGAGGTCTATAAATACATTAAATATGCCTAAAAGCATCAATAAATGAAGAAAAACATATATTTTTTTTGTTTACTCCCTCCATATACTCCATTGTATGGAGGGAGTTTATTGATGCTTTTAGGCATATTTAATGTATTTATAGACCTCGGTCCGTTACTTCAACCTGTGCAGAGTACATGCTCAGTGAACGTTTTGTAAGCACGGACCCTTCATTATTGGCCAAGACAATTTGGTAAACCAATCACCTGGGGAGCATTTGTTTCTGCCATTCAAAGAGCATCATTTTTGTGAAACCCTGACGTGCTTCCAAATTGTTTGTGGTTCTGTTAAACGATGTTTATTGTCTTAGTTGGTAGGCAGTTTATCATCATGTCAAGCCGGGCTACCTTTAAAGCTTCACAAAGCAGTATTTTCATTACAAAAAATAATATTTTTTCATTGGCGGCTGTTCGTCTCGATGTTTTTCTGTGTTCTAGATTGACAGAGTATTTAGATTTAATAAACCTGTGAATGTCTGGAATGAGGCATCCGTATATCTTGCTGGCCGTAACATTAGTTTTTGTTGTCTAAACGTACTCGCAACCAATTACAAATGTTAAACTTTTTTCCTGAACATAGTATTTTCTGGTTAAGCAAGTACATGTAAAGATAAATTATGTCAGCAGTTGAAGTATTGTTTATGTGTTCATGTAATTATATATTGAGAATATAAACTACTGTCTGTTCCACGTTTCGCTGCCGAAGAACATTTGGCTATTAAACACATTAAATCTAAAAACTATTTAAAATTAATAATTTATCCTTAAATCGAAAATTTCTCCCTCAAAGTATGCTTTGCTAGATAAGTAGACTTTGCAATGTTGGTGAAATAGGCTACTGATAATGAGCAATGATAAACTTGATATCACCAGGCACTACTGTCTGTTCCACATTTTGCTGCCATTTTGGCTGTAATAATGTAATAAATTCAGTATAATAATTCTGCATACTTTTAATCATCAAATATATGCAGTCGTTAGTTCTATATGATATAATGCATTTCGGGAAAAATAAATGATTACTCCCTCAAAGTATACTTTGCTAGATAAGTATACTTTGCTATTTTTATGAAATCGGCTGCTGGAAATGTGTAGGAATTCCGAGAATCGCTGAGTGTCACTCTCAATATCGCGGTCACTCTCATGGTACTCTATTTATCAGGTAACATTTTATGAAACAGAATGAGCATGTATAGCATGATTGTTGTTTGAAAGACTGCGTACGTTGTGCGATCACTGTACATTAACGTCATTCGGTAACTGAACTTGATGCATAATTAATCCAAAAAGAAGTTTTCTAGTAACCATAATACATGGTATCAACGTCAATACCTGATACTTCATTGTGTTATCAGTCAGTGCATACGGTAGCTAGATACCTGTAGCCTATTTCATCAACATTGCAAAGTATACTTTAGTAGCAAAGTATACTTTGAGGGAGAAATTTTCAATTTTATGATAAATTTATTAATTTTTATTATGCTGAATTTATTACATTATCACAGCCAATTTGGCTGTGATAATGTAATAAATTCAGTATAATAATTCTGCATACTTTTATTCATGAAATATATGCATTTGTTAGTTCTATATGAAATAATGCATTTCAGGAAAAATAAATGATTATTCCCTCAAAGTATACTTTGCTAGTAAAGTATACTTTGCAATGTTGATGAAATAGGCTACTGATAAAATGTCAATTTATGCACATCTTATAACAGTCTTCAAAACTATATTCCACTGCACAAGGAAAAACAATTCCAAGCTAAGAAAAACGTAAATAATGATGTTTGTTCAAGGAAAGTATAATACAATGTTGAATTAAATTTGTTGCCTGCTGTTTTTTTCTATTTTCTTTTTTTCTCATCAAAAACGTGATTTGACAGCACTTTGGAATAATTTCCAATGGATGGAAATGATTTCAAAGTGTTGTCAAATCATGTTTTTTTTATTGAAAAATATAAGAAAATAGCATACATGTAATGTATAAACAATTTCATTTCCCACATTCGAACGTTTAGGGCAGTTTTCATAGTTCTAGAGCAAGCATCGCCACACAACCATGGCTTGTATGGCATTTGTATTTTGGCGTAACCTTTTCCGCTAGCTTATTCACAACTACAGTGTTATGCCATAGTAATTTTCCACACCATTTACTCTCATCAAAAAGCTTGTCATGTTTGTTTACGGGTCAGAACTTCTGAAAACAGATTTTCTCTGTCTATGCTTAAAGCTGGCAAGCCGTGGAAGGGTTGGAGGACAGCCATGGTGTACCATTCAAGTGTGAGCTACCGCCAGTGCACCCATGTCACTGGTGTATAATTCCAGCACAAAAATATTTACACAATTCCCTAACATTTATTGGTCCGTAGCAAGTCTTTGTCCAAAATTTATATCCCAGTAAACTCCCATGCCAAACTACTTTCCGTAACCGTGAGGCGCAGTTAAAATAATTCTTAAGAAAACGGAAAATAAATAATTGCTTCATGAATTTATTTCAAATGCTGGAATTATAAGGAATGAATGGCCTTTTTGTGGAATTTATCGGGGATATAAACTTGGAAAAGTCACGGGAATACTGGACTAAGGCCTTCCGGCCTTCGTCCAGTATTCCCGTGACTTTTCCAAGTTTATACCCCGATAAATTCCACAAAAAGACCATTCATTCCTATAATGCATGGTCTACACTGGTTGTTTATACCGTGTAAAATCACGAGCTAACTAAATTTTTTAGACTTCCTTAACCCTTGATACCTATGTTAATTTTGCACCCAATCCAATTTTCACAAAATGATTTTCAGACTAGTCCATTTATAAAAAGTGCAGATCCTGATGAGACGGCTCGTCATGAGCCGGCTCATCTGGATCTACACTTTTTGCCAATACCACTATACAGGCCTGTGGTGATGAAAGTGTTAAACACTATACGAAGGTTTCCAACTATGTATATCTCACCATGCTGAGCCTCGTTAAAAGTGTGTATTTAACATCAGGCTCTGTTACAAATAACAAATATGTAACAGTTCCCAACATATAACCGTTATTCTAGATTGTAACAACATTCTGTAATACCAGCAATTTGTTCAATGTCTCAATTTGTCACTGTAAATCAATGTTTGCAACAAACATTTGTTATCAATTTTAACCCTTAGACCGCTACACACAACAATTGTCGTCTGCTGTTGCTTTTATATTTTGCCTTACTTCTCAATAAAAACATGTTTTGACAGCACTTTAGAATCATTTCCAATGGAAATGATTCTGAAGTGCTGTCAAAGCATGTTTTTATTAAGATATTAAGATAGCGGTGTAAGGGTTAAATTCAAGTTACTAATGCAAGTGGGATATATACTTAACCCTTACAGTGCTGAATTAATTTGTGTCGTCTGCTGAATATTTTTCCATTTTCTCATCAAAAACTTGGTTTGGCAGCACTTTAGAATCATTTCCAATGATTCTAAAATGCTGCCAAACCATGTTTTTACTGAGAGAAAAGACAAAATATGAATTATCTGCAGACGACTATTTTCGGTTCCCGCATTCGAAGGGTTAAATGATCTCCCGATGTACATAAATACTCCACATATTACATACAACAACGTATTCTTGTGCCACATGGCAAATATGTCTTAATCATATTGCTGATTATTTTAACATAAAGCGTCTGCATAACCCTGAACGAAGTGTATTTGTGTAATTGCACAAGCAATTTACTAGTAATTACTCAAATAATAGCAAATATTTAAACAATTTTCCAGTAATGGCGCCATAAACGTGTGTACCTAGATAAGAGTTATTTGTTTGTAAAGACTTTTTATTCTTTTGTCACAAGAAAACCTTAGTCAATACATATTTACAATGTCTTTTTGAGCTAATATTTTCAACTTGATATTTCCATGGATATATCAAAATATTCTAAAATTGTTGTATAAATACACTTATCAGTGACATCTTGACGAATCGTTTGGGAACTGGTTAAGCAATCTAGTTTTCTGAGAAAATGAGTTTGGCTTCGTTTATTGTAATAACGGTAATGATGATCTGGTATTGGAGGCTTGTAGTGAAAGATCGGTGCGTTTAGTCACTTTGATCAGTATGGATGTTGTGCTTCAACAATATTTGCTTAGTGTGAAATGCCGAAATGTGTCCGGGTACATTTGTAGGTTTATTTGCCATCCTGTTCTTCTGTTTGTCTGTCTGACCAAAATTCTGATCACGGTTTCGACTACCTACTATCTCTGTAAGCCAGTTTGTCTTGAAACTTCATATACTTATTTGTCACCATCCATATTTTCATTCTAGACTACCCATGTGGCCACTGTGCTGAAGGTCAAATGACTTGCATTAAAGTGTTAATCTTTCCATTAACATAACCTTCACCTTTGTGACTTTCACAAGGTCACTTAAAAAACTTGGCCATTATTTGTCTCCAAAATGTTTCTAACATTTTCTTTTCACTTTTCGGATCCAGGTAACCCAAATTTTCTGTCTGTAATGCAGGTTGACTTACAGAGGGCATACCCACGTCTTACACACAGTATCTCTAGATTTCATTGTAGTTTATATATGGTTTGTAAATTGGGGCCCATCTATTAGCGACAACATGTTCTTTATTATGCCACTGCAACGGTAGTTGTCGGTGTATAGTGTTTACCCTGTCTGTCCGTCCATCTGTCGGTAGACAATTTTCCTTGTCCGGCGAATTACTTCTACAGTTTTTGGCCAATTCTCTTCATACACGGTATGCATCCCAACCATCAAGTGCAGAAGTGTGTAACGTAAAATGTTTGCTGTCCCATCAATCCATCCACAGTTATGCCCCTTCTTCGACTCTGGATAATATTATTTTTCCTTGTCTGTCTAACTACTTCTACAGTTTTTGGCTGATTCTCTTCATACTCGGTATACATCCCAACCATCAAGTGCAGGAGTGCGTAATGTCGGAGATCAGTTTACAGAGCGAAATGGGTGAAATTCTCTCCCTAAATTGTCTCACTTCTCCCTATTTTGAGTTGAGGGAGAAGTTTTTTCATTATATAAAACAGAAATTTTGGAAAAAATGGTATATTTTATAGAATTTTTAGTGAAAACTTCTCGCTATATTGAAGGGCTAGCTTGAACCCTGAATGTAAACATTTTCGCTGTCCCACCGATCCATCCACAGTTATGCCCCTTCTTCAACTCTGAAAAATATTGTTTTTCCTTGTCCGTCTAACTACATCTACGGTTTTTGGCCGATTCTCTTGATACTCGGTATACATCCCAACCATCAAGTGCAGGAGTGTGTAATGTAAACATTTTCACTGTCCCACCGATCCATCCACAGTTATGCCCCTTTTTTTACTCTGAAAATTATATTTTCTCCAATAATTCACTCAATGATTGCTGTTGTATTCATGTATGCTCAAAAGCGGTGGAATTTTGTTTTACAAAGATTTTTCTAAACAAAAATACTCCATATGTCTTTGAATTAAAATATCTTCCAGATTTTAAAGTTTCAGTATTTATAAAGATCAGTTTTCAGTGATATTGTCAAATTTTGACAGAACATAAACCACAAATAAATCAATCCCAGCATGTCTGTCATGGTTGGTGTTCTGTGTGAAAACCCCTCTTGTCAATGTTTAGAGTTTTGTTACATTAAAATGAAGTTGATCATTGGTGATCATTTTCGGAATAGAATGTAATTTATCCTGGTGTTTTGTTGGCCATCTAGATGTATATCTGATCAAAAATGGTAACCTTCACTGATGATGTATGCTGATTGAAGTCAACGTAGATCTGGACCAACTTGCTCACCTTGTTGTGTAATTGGTGTGCAACCTGATTTTCAATGCTAAGTTTATGTAGCGAGTACAATGTATCTGGTAAACAGTGTATGCAATGTTTACTTCTAAATGTCCTATGGTTTAACTCTTTCAACCCCACAGGCCTATATAGTGCTATTGGCAAACATTGTAGATCCAGATGAGCCGGCTCGTGACGAGCCGTATCATCAGGATCTGCACTTTTTGCAAGTGATTTTCATATTTTTAAGAACAAAAACACCTCATTTTCATCAATCGACTAGTCTGAAAATCATTTTGTGACGGTTGAATTGGTTGTAAAATTAACATATCAAAATCATTCCAGTTACTTAGGGGTGAAAGGGTTAATGTTGTGTATCATTGTGTGAGTATTGATCAATGCTGGTTACTATACTGAGTAAGCACCCTTTCTGGTTTACCATCATATTTTATGTTGTTATTTTGGTTACAAATGGTTGGTTTTGTGAGACCTTCCACCATTTGTTTTCTTGTTTGTTTATTCCGTTCCCATGAAATATTTGAACTGCTGGTAAAATTACCCATTATACAGGCCATGTATCATGTGTTTGTTTTAATCGCATTCTGAAATATTTCAAATATTTTCTTCACTTTTATTTTCACTTTTCTCATATAAAGTGTACTCCAATTTTTTAGCGGTGAGGCAGTAGTGTTGGGGTGAATACTTACAAACCTAATACAGTGAAACCTCTCTAAACCGGTGGGTGGTGGTCGGGCGAACGAGACGGCGGAAATTAACGGCAGGGGTTCCTCCTTATAGGAATCACGATTTGCCTGGTTTGGCCCTCTTTGGCTCTTTTGTTACCTGGGAGTTGAATTGGGTTATTGCCCATTATAAAAGTAGTAAGATTATTACTTGATCCTACTGCTTTTGGGAGGGGCCAAGTGATTCTGGTGTGGCGAGGACCTGGTATCAGATCAGGATTATTCTGATTTCAGGCCTGAATATATAGTTTTGTTATTGTAAATATTCAGTTCTGATTTTTGGATTTTCCCCCCATTTGTACATGTACTTGAACATGTACATGTACTTGTACAGGTAATATATGGGATTTAGTACTAAACCCATTGACCCGGCCTTAAATGACCTTAGCTGTTGATAGGCCGTTAAACCCCAACAAACAAACAAACTCTCTAAACCGGACATCCTGGGAGGTCCTCGGGGTGTCCGGCTTAGAGAGGTTTCACTGTAAATCAGATGATCATTCTGAGCCATACATGTAGTTGTGTGCTCTGCGATGGCGAACAGACATTATCACCTGAGATAAATTACCAAGAAACTCATCAAAAGTAAGATGTTTTCTTCATGTCTGGTTTAGAGAGGTTCCACCGTACTAATATTTATGAAACACCTTTATCAAGGTGTATGATCACGTGGCTTGCCGAGGAATTCCAACCCTTTCTGAGCGGAGCCTGATAAACTATACAGTATCAACTGACACTTGCGTGGTAATCTATTTATCAGGTACCGTTTTATTCTACTGAAGGTCAAATATAAAACGGCTTTCGTTGAAAGAACGCAAACTTCGATAAATGAATGTTGGTTTCAATTCGTTGTAAGCCGTATACTTGTAGCAGGTCAATTCCTGATGCGACATTATCAAGGTGTAGGATCACATGGTTACAACAACAACAACAAGTACTGAAACTTCAAGAAGCCCTCCGATTGAAAGTACGCCATTTTTCATCAAAATCCGTTGCCTATTAAGAAAATACCAAATAATACTTACTTTGGAGTGGGCGCGCTTTCAACACTTTCAGCCATTGTTGTTGTTGTAACCACGTGATCATGCACCTTGTTTATATTGGCTTGTATACGAGAAGATGCTAAGCATCATCTTCAATACCATAGGTGCAACTCCATACTACCGGTCATGTAATTATGAGATATATGCTGTTTCAACTCGGTGGTGTTCACACTGTATAGGTGTCCTCCTGTTTCTATTGTTAACATTTATGTACAATGCTGAATTAAATTTTGTCGGCTGCTGATTTTTTTTCTTCCAATTTTATCAACAAAAACATGTTTGTCAGCAATTTTGAATCATTTTCAATGGAAATGATCGAAAATGCTGCAAAGCCATTTTTTTATTAAAATAAAAGAAAATATGAAACAACAGGAGACAACAATTAACAAGGGTTAATTATTTCACCCCTAAGTAACTGGAATGGATTTTTATATGTTGATTTCCAGACCAATCCAACCGTCACAAAATGGTTTTCAAACTAGTTCATTTATTTTGTTCTCAAAAATGTGAAAATTACTTGCAAAAGTGCAGATGCTGATGAGACGGCCTATACCACTATACTGTAGGAATGAATGGCCTTTTTGTGGAATTTATCGGGGTATAAACTTGGAAAAGTCGCGGGAATACTGGACGAAGGCCGGAAGGCCTCGTCCAGTATTCCCGCGACTTTTCCAAGTTTATATCTCCGATAAATTCAACAAAAAAGACATTCATTCCTTATAATTCCAGCATTTGAAATAAATTCATCAAGAAAATGTGTTAAAATGTTCACAAGAATTATTTTAGCTGCGCCTCACGGTTACGGAAAGTAGTTCAGCGTGCGAGTTTACTGGGATATACATTTTGGACAGAGACTTGTTACGGACCAATCAAATGTTAGGGAATTGTGTAAATATTTTTGTGCTGGAATTATTGGCCTGTGGTGTTGAAAGGGTTAAGTGTTGGATCAGACTGGCGTCTCCGGAATTCAAGTACAATAGTTTCAATTTTCTGTCCCTTCCTTTTAGGACCGACCTGGACGATATTTTGGATTTAAATGCTTATGGTGATCTCACAGGGAAAAGGTAAGCCAAAGAAGTTGGCCAGTTTTGTTCATTTAATATTTTGCGAAAATACAGCGGAACCTCTCAATTCCGCGCGCCCTTCAGATCTCCAGTGTGGCCAGTTTTGAGAGGTTACAGTGTAATTCAAGCAATGATGAAATTGTTCTTAATTATACATATGAGACGAGCCATGTCATTTTGTACTTTAGAAGATGTGCGACGTCTCATTAAAAATATTTACAAAATTATCCGTAAACGATGTCAAAAGTTAAACCTTTCAAAGAGAATGCTGTATAGAATTCCACTGTGGTCCTGTCAATATTTCTCATTGTCTCTTTGTTAACTTTGAATATTCCTTGGATTCACACCTGGACCGTTTCACTTTGTACGGCTACAATATTGGTAAGTGCAAAATTATGAAAGTCTGTAAATTTCACATTAACAATGTTTTCTTGTAAACAATTTTTGAATTTACATTTATTGTGCAGCCTATGTTCAATAAATGTAATACAGGTGCAGTCCTGTCTGTAAAACCTGAATCAATCAATCAATCATTTGTGTGCACTGTAGATAGATTCCAACCATGCATACGTATAGAGACTGATCAAAATTATTAATCAGAGAGTTATAACCCATTGGGATACTATTGTAGTAGTATGAAACCTTTCAGAAAAACAATCCATATTTTCTTTATTTCATCACGAAAGTATATGTTGTTACCACTCATTTGAACCGTCTCATCGAGACGGTTCAAATGAGTGGTAATAATATATACCTTTATGGAGAAATAAACAAAACAAGATTGTTTCAACAAAAATTAATGTATCCTCAGACTGAAATGGGTTAATACTAGTCAATGTAATACCCAACATTCATTGTAAACCACCTTTTCTAAGCTGGAGTCTCTCTTTCAGCTCTTCATCAGACTGTCTGCACATTTCAGTACAGAAGACACCTTTCTACACTTTTCATAATTTTGCCCTTACATACATTTTAGTCCTACTACATTTAGTGAAATGGCCCCCAGACTTTCTATGCACATTTCAGTATAGAAGACACGTTTCTACAGCGGGGATACAGGACCTCCGATAAACACACAATAGACAAAGTAAGTACAAACCCCAGTCAATTGTATCAATAGATTTGTTTAACCCTTAGAATGCTGGAAACAAAAATTGTCTTCTGCTGTTGTTTCATATTTTTTTCCTTTATTCACAATAAAAACATGGTTTGACGGCACCTTGGAAATTATTCTAAAATGCTGCCAAACTATGTTTTTATGTGACTTATAAATTGCTCTCATACGGAAATGATATGCTGGGATATATACCTTTCCAGGGATTCTGCTGGGGAAAATAAAAAAATCGCCACTTCAAAAAAAATAAAACAATTGGTGATAAAAAATTACAATTTTCGGAGAAAAAAATAAAAAATATTATTTTAGATTTTTTTTTCGAAAATTGTAATTTTTTATCGCCAATTGCGAAAGTGGCGATCGCCAGCGGAATCCCTGCTTTCAAGAAAATATAGTGGAAATTAGCCCCCCCCAACCCTAGTGGTAATGGTGACCCGTCCTCTCTCATACACTAATTTCCATTCCTCTGATCATTCGGATGAGACTTGAAACCGTCTCTACATGACCTTAGCTGTTGCATACTATAGGAATGAATGGCCTTTTTGTGGAATTTATCTGGGTATAAACATGATAAACATTGGAAAAGTCGCGGGAATACTGGACGAAGCGATAATTTTTTTAATTTTTTTTTCGAAAATTGTAATTTTTTAAGGCCTCGTCCAGTATTCCCGTGACTTTTCCAAGTTTAGATCCCCGATAAATTCAACAAAAAGGCCATTCATTCCTTATAATTCCAGCATTTGAAATAAATTCATCAAGAAAATGTGTTTATTTTCCGTTTTCTTAAGAATTATTTTAACTGCGCCTCACGGTTACGGAAAGTAGTTCAGCATGGGAGTTTACTGGGATATAAATTTTGGACAGAGACTTGCTACGGGCCAATCAAATGTTAGGGAATTGTGTAAATATTTTTGTGCTGGAATTATAACCCATTCACTTTCACTTTTCTAAAGTGCTACCAAACCACATTTTCTATTTACAAAAAAAAAGAAACATGCAACAGCATCAGATGACAATTTTCATTTTCCACATTCTTGGGGTTAGTGTGTACCGTCTTTTGTCTGTGTCAGTAGATTGTGTTGACAGGTAGAGACAGATCAGGTAAACAGACAGATAGCTGCGATATGTGCAGTCTCCTGGTGATATTGGCATCTTACATAATCAGTTGTTTTGCCAAAGATAATAATGTTATTATGTGATGGTACTGTGCCTCACGTGATGTCATAGATATTCAATATCTGGCGTTTTGCTTTCAACCAATGCACCATTTTTGTCGAGCCCGCTTGCGGAAAGTGAGACATAGTGATCACAATGACATCCGGGTGTCCGTGTGTCCGAGCTTACAAATGGATACATATGTGGCTAGGAGAACAATAGGTTATGTAATATTCTATTGTTCCGTGATTTTATGTGGCTAAAAATGGGTTTACGTGGCTACAGAACAATAGGGATGAACAAAGGAAAAGGTTAGGGTTAGCCACATAAGTATCCATTTGTAGGAACGTCCGTGTGTCCGTCCGTCCGTCCGTCCGTCCGTCCGCCGTCCGATGCGTTAAAGTTTTTAAAAATACCATCAAATGCCTCGGCGGGCTCGACATGCGGGCCGCGGCCATCTGGTTTATCAATGCCTCCAAGGAGTTTTTGTTGTGTATTTTTTGTGCCCGGCATTTAGTGTCCCGTCCGTCCGTCACCAACCTTGTACTCGTAAAACTTTTAAACCGTACTAGCTACAGACCTGAAACTTGGTATGTAGTTCATTATGATGAGTAGATGTGCAAAGTTTTATTTTTTATTCCACACCCGGGTCATGGATTATCTCCTCCTTTTGACTTAGAATTTTCCAAGTTTGGCTTGTATTAAACTAGAAAAACTTTTAAACCCTAATAGCTACACACCTGATAAATTGGTATGTAGCTTTTTTATGATGAGTAGATGCGCAAAGTTTATTATGCCCCACCACAATAGTGGAGGGGACATTTAGTGTTGCCCTTGTCCATCCATCCCGTCCGTCCGTCCGTCCGTCCGTCCGTCCGTCCGTCACCAACATTGACCGTGTATGTCGTAAAACTTTTAAACCCTAATACTTAGTATGTAGCTTCTTTATGATGAGTAGATGCGCAAAGTTTATTATGCCCCACCACAATAGTGGAGGGGGCATTTACCGGTAGTGTTACCCTTGTCCGTCCGTCCGTCTTGCCGTCCCATCTGTCCGTCTGTCACCAACCTTGTAAGTCATAAAACCAAATAATAGCTACGGACTTGAAACTTGGTTTTGAGCTTCCTTATGATGAGTAGATGCGCAATGTTTATTTCTTTAATTCCATGTTTGATTCGACCCCGGGGTCATGGATTATCTCCACCTTTTTTACTTAGAATTTGGCAAGTTTGGCTTGTAACTTGTAAAACTTTTAAACCGTAATAGCTACAGACCTGAAACTTGGTATGCAGCTTCCTTATGATGAGTAGATGTGCAGTTTCTTTTGATTTGTTATTTGACCCCAGGGTCATGGATTATCAACCCCTTTTGGAGTTTGAATTTTGTCTCGTTTACTATCAAAGTGATGTGTGGGGCATCCATGTTCTATGAACAATTTTCTAGTTCACATACTGAGATAATCAGTGTAGATAATTGTGTAAGGCATTTCCACTATAGCTGTACCAGTAATCACACTTTGTGAAACACAATTCTTATTTGTTATAAAACGATCATATTATACCACCGTTTCAAAGAAACTTTTGTTCTAGAGGCTCAGTCATCAATAGCACAAAACTAGCTTTCATAACTAACACTACTACTAGTTATTTTTCAGTATTGTATTATAAATACTTTCTTTATCAAAATCTAGTTTTTAGGTTTCTCATCAGCACATGTTAGAAATCTACAATTTGATTCTTTTCTTTTACTTATTTGTGTAATCACTTCCTATACATGCACATTGTCTGAGACCCAGGGGGAAAATGCAGAAAAGTCTGGCATAAAGGTTGGACAAAATTTTATACAAGATTTGCTGCAAATTTATAACTGCATTTTGAGACAATAGACATAATACATGCATGTATATCATCTGCGCAGATGCTATATTGTGCATGTATATATATATGATAGGTAAAATTAATAGTAGCTGCAGCACTTTATCTGCAATAATACTTATTTTCTTTGTGATGTTTAACAATATCAGACTTCAATGTTATCTGTTACCAATTTACTGACTGACTGATTGATTTCTATAGTTCCAGGCGGGATTTCACACCTGAAATTGGACCCAGTCTAACAATGGACAACTACCCATCATGCATCATTCCAGACTGTAACCCTGCCTCTCAGTTGAATGTTAACTCTTTGCATGCTGTGTATCTTGTGGGCTATAAATAGTTCAAAAATAGCAGATGACAAATATATTTTCTTTTATTTCTCCTTGTATATATCATGAATATGTCTTGAAGTTTCATTACAATTGAGTTTTATTTCTCCTTGTATATATCATGAATATGTCTTGGAAGTTTCATTAGAATTGAGTCCGCAGGACTCAATTCTAATGAAATTCCAAGACATTTACAGAGCTAAATAAGAAAAATACTCATAATTGGTTGGCTGTTAATTCTGTTGAACATGTGCATTAGTTCCAGTCTATTAGGACAGTAGCTTGCATAAAAGTGGCATTATGGGGATTTAATAGCCGTGTAAATTGAGCTGTAGTGACTGATAAGCCCAGTGTTTGACAGCATAATTGCCTCATTTTCTGGCTTCCCTCATTTTTGCAAAACATCTAAATTCTGGCCATTTTTCACCCGCCATTTCAAAACAAATTTATGGCCCCGCAGAAATATCACAATAACCGTGGCAAATGCTAAATTGCAATAACAGTTTTCATAACATTCATAAACATAGACAAAATATGTACAAACAGTCAGCTAAGGAGCCACTGGTCATTAATTATCTCTCCCTGGAATCTCTGCCAGCCATTTCTGGGGTTTTATGGCAGTGCTAAGTAAACGTTTTGTGAGCTGTGCACATCTCTGACAGATTTACTATTATTGTTCTTGGCGTCTCATCTGAAAATGGACCTTATTGTGGAAATATTATGTTTGTTTTATGTTATTCAGCAATGAGTATACCCGATGTGGGGCTGTGGCTGGAGAAATGGGGCTTATAGTACTTGTGACCAGTGTAGCTCCTGATATACTAGCCTAATAAGGATATGTGTGGCTTATTAACGCTTTTCATGCTGAGGATACGCCATTATGTTTGCGGAAAATCCTATATATTTTCCTTCTATGTGCTGAGAAGTATATGTCGTGACCATCATTTGAACCGTCTCGTCGAGACGGTTCAAATGAGTGGTCACAACATATATGTTCATTGAGAAATAACAAAAATAAAATATTTCATAATTCTTACCCGTGAAGGTGTATTCCAAAAGGAATGGGTTAAATGTAAGACTGGTGTTTCTCTTTTACTTTTATAAATGCATTATTTATTTCCTTCCTTATTAAAGGTACATGCACACTCAGTAGGCACAAAATGTTCTTTATATCAGAGACATCATCAGAGACATTTCCTGGCAAAATAAACATTCATTCACCATTTCCCCACGTAATGATTGGCATTATTATACATTTTATATCAGAGGTAAATATCCACTCTGATAGCAGGGGCGATAACTGTGTGTCCTTAAAATGTTAACGGACATTACTAATTATTCTCTGTATTTATATTTTGATGTGCAATGATCATACTTTATAATCAGCCAAAAATACTATTTTTTCAGGTGAGGCATTTAATTTGTTTACATAAATAAAAAATATTGTGCCTCATTTGCATATGAAAAAGGCCTGATACCACCGCGCGTCACTATCAGTAAAATAAATATTAATAAATGATTATATCTGTATAGCATAATTTTTAGAACTGGTGGAATAGTGACACAAATATACACTTATTTAATTCCTATAAAGAACAGTTTGTGCCCTCTGAGTGGGCATGTACCTTTAAATAGTGAACACATGATAAAAAAAATAAAACAAAATTAAAAATTCACTTATTTGAGCTGCAAGTAAATTTTCAACTTGATTACAGTATTATCATTACTCAATTTGAAAATCAATGTATCTTTCACATTGCTGGATGTATTTTGTACTCCCACTTTTGATAATCAATCCGTATTCGGCTATAATAATTGCGTAAAATACTCCAATAAGCACCTTATCTGGAGCTTTTTATAATATTTCTTAGAGGCATAACACAGGTGGAAGACTCGAACCTGTGACACACAAAAAATGTCCATTCAAAAATCCATTACCCCGCCCACTTGGTCTCCTACAGACCAAGAAGACTCGTACCTGTGACACACAAAAAATGCCCATTAAAACAAATCCATTACCCCCACCCACTTGGTCTCATACAGACCAAGTGAGTGGGGTAATGGATTTTTATTAATGGGCATTTTTTGTGTGTCACAGATCCGAGTCTTCCACCTGGGAGGCATGACAGGTGTTTCACGACTGAATATGGAACCGTGCAGACCTTAACGCAGGCAGGTCTGGGTATACACTGGCCACACAGACCATAAGGCCCGTTTCTCAAAGTCACACGGCTTATGGAAATTGTGATCAGTGTATACCCAGACCAGCTGCACATCCACACAGTGTGATCAGGGTCTAGACTGTTCACCATTCAGTGGGGGTTGTGGCCTAGGGGTTTGAACACATGACTTCCAATCCGGAGGTTGTGGGTTCAAACCTCGCCTTAGGCATCAAAAATACTTTTGTAGTATTTCCATCCCACTGGTCTGTCGGATGAGGCTTGAAACCTTAGCTGTTGCTGGAACTTTAAACCTATTCACTTTTCACTTTCAGTTACACCTGACTGTATATATCCTTATCAAACTGCAGGAATGTGATAGTACATTATAAGCATATGTCCCATTTCTCCAGTCACTGCCACAAAGAAAGCATGGCTGTGACTGCAGAAACGCTGCTTATGGGATTTGTGACCAGTGTAGCTCCGATCAAATAACACTCTCCTGTAGCCTGGTAACGATCAATATTGCCTGTTAGAAGCATGACAGGTGCTTTATTGATGAAATAGCGAACAGTGCAGATCCTGATCAGACTATGGATGCACAGTCTGATCTGGATCTACACTGGTCGCAAAATCCATCTGGATCTACACTGGTCGCAACACCCATAAACCCCATTTCTCCAATCACACCCACATTTCAGTCGGTGACTACCCTAACCCTGGAACAGCCTGGCAGTGTAGACAAGGAGCGACTAGACAAGTTCCTGCAGACCCTACTATGGGAGAAATCTATATGTAACTGTGGGGGAGATGTCATGGAGGTTTTTAGGCTCAAGGTAAGATAGTACGGTGAATTTTGTTGAAAAAAAATGTCATTCTTTTTGTTTATCCATAAAGGTATATGTTGTTACCACTCATTTGAACCGTCTCATCAAGACGATTCAAACGAGTGGTAACAACATATACTTTCAAGATGAAATAAAGAAAATAGGAATATTTTTTATTAAAAGTTTCATACTATGCTTGTATCCTGTCTCTACTGGGTTAAAGATGACTAAAAGGAGATTGGGCGAGGGGATGTGTTGGGTGAGGTAAGACCCACAGACCCTACTATGGGGGAAATATATACATGGAAGGGAATCAAGATATGTGCAGGCGTTTTTTGGGTATGTATGCAGAAAAAACTTGTGTTTTGGCATCGATTCACATCAACAAAGTTTGAAAACAACACAGAAATTGGCGTGGTAAAGTTGACATCACTCGTGAAAATCATACTATTTTAACTGATTTTGGCTTCTTGATGCGCACTTTATCATATCGATGGTCTAGTAACATAAGGTCATAACTGCTATGCTAAAGCTTATGTTACTAGACCATCGATGGCAATTTCACCTTCCTCGCTATTATACTTTACATTTTCAAACTTTCTCAAAGTGTTTGGGAAACTGGCTGGATAGATCAGGAAAGGGCCAGCAGTTGAGGATACTACATACTATTGTGGGTTCCGTGCTCTTTATTTCATCAAAATCGGTGAAATAATAAGACAGTTATGACAAATACAATACCTGAATTGATGCCAAAACACACACTTTTTGTACATACATGTATTCCTATATCAGCCTTTTCTGTCCCAGGGCGTGATGTCTGTGGCCGAGTCAGACAGGCGGTGTGTGGTACAGGCTGTCCATGAGCTGTATGACTCACATGTGACCACGCCCTGGTCCCCGGGGGAGGACAGGAGAAACATCCTCGTATTCATAGGTAACTATTGTCATTGTTTACCCAGTGTATTGGTTCACTGTCTGGATTCATTGCTGGGGATAACTTTAAATCAGCTTTTTGTGCCCCTATGCGATAAGCAAGGAGTAGATATTGCTTTGCTCTTGAGGTTCCGTCCATCTGTCTGTCCATCTGTATTTATGTTCGTATATACCCATCTGTATGTATGTTCATACATACATGTCCACCTGTGGTCATTTGTGTCGAAAAGATTGTAAGAGGTTCTCAATCATGCCATAACTTCAATATTAAATACTTGCTTTATTACTTTAATCCTATACTTGATCCACATGTCCATGTGGACATATACGACACATGTACGCAACCAATAGCATGACCTTGACCTTTCTGACCTTTACAAGGTCGCTGAAACACATAGCCATGTTATTTCAGTCAAGTATGCCAAGGGGGCATATCCATGTTTTACTATCATAACATAATATAAATTTTAAGCACGACATTCCATCATAAATGGTATATTACAACACGAATAATTACATTTTCATCAAATGACCGTACTATAAGTGCATGTATACTGCATTTCACGTTACTCCTGGGACCCGTTTCACTAAACTTCTTACGACTAAAATGTTCGCAAGTGCAAACTTATGATAGTCTGTAAATTTCATATTCACATGTTTTTCTTGTAAGCAATTATTGGATTTACATTTATCGAGCATAGGCTGCAAATGCAGCCTATGCTCAATAAATGTAAATCCATCAATTTAAATTTCCAGACGATCCTAAATTTGCACTTACGAACTTCTTAGTCGTACGAAGCTTAGTGAAACGGGCCCCAGCTGTTCAGTTTTCAAACTGCAGTTTATGTGTAAGTGTGATGTAGCTTGCTTCTCAATATATTCCTCTAACATAATATGAATACATGTGTATGTAATATAGTGGATTTCTTAGTGTAAAACTCGATGTAATAACAATCATAACACACTAGTGTAATAAATATGCAAATGAGGCTGGTACAGAAAACACGATATGTGGTCATTACAGCTTCAATGTATTGTGATGTGCTTATGCAATAAATAGAATCTAACATTTGTGTTGATTTAATATGATATTTATTAAACTTTGTCGATTGATATCATATTAAACTTGGCATAGCCTTGTTTCTTATGGCATCAGTAAACTTGTTTAATAAATGTCATATATTAAACCAACACTCATGTAAGACCCTCTATATGTTACATACATTTGATGTGACTCAGAACACAATCTATACTAATGTGTATGCCAAAATACATGAATACTAATACACGTATGTCGTACAGTATCATCATTCTGTCTGTCTGTTTGTCCGTCTGTAAGATTTTCGTTAAAGTTTTTGGGTACACATTATCTCTGCAACAGTAAGTCAGATTGATTTGATTCATATACTTTATCATCATCATCCATATTTTCATTCCATAACCCAACCATGTGGCTTCCATGCCAAATGATTTAGAAAATATTTGTTAGTCAGACAAGGCATCGGCCGGCGGTATACGTGAGCTCACTTACTCTAGTTTATACATATATTATTACGTACATGTATTCATGTATTTTGGTATTCATATTAGTATCGATTGTGTCCACCGTTCTAAGTCAAATCCATCTACAAGCTGTTCGCTGGCAACCAGTACATCTATTATCTGAAGAATACACCTTTACAGTGACATAGAAGCCCAGATATCTAACATTATAGACATGTACAAGAATTTCTCTCTTTTTTTTCAGGGAGAAATCTAGACCGAGCTGTGTTACAAGACTTGTTCTCCAAATGTTTATGCAATATTACATGATTAAATTATGATTTGTCATCATCGTTCTGCATGTTATTTATACATGGGAAATGGAGATTGGCAGCTTATCTATAGGAAATGGATAAACATTGGTGGAAGTTGTGACCACCTATAAAGCTCCTGGGGGCCATTTCAGCTTTGTACGACTAAAATGTTCGTAAGTGCAAATTTAGGATCGTCTGGAAATTTCAATTGATGGATTTACATTTATTGAGCATAGGCTGCGTATGCAGCCTATGCTCAATAAATGTAAATCCAATATTTGTTTACAAGAAAACATTGTTCATGTGAAATTTACAGACTACCATATTTTTGCACTTACAAACATTTTAGTCGTACAAAGTATAGTTAAACGGCCTCCTGGTATGCTAGCATATACCGGCACTATGAGGGATATATATATATATACTGTTTGTTATAGACATGAGTGTCTGTTTCACTGAAGGTCCGGTCAGTCGCAAAAGGCCATACTTGTATATGAGAGTTGAATCTGGTTATACCCCTAAGTAATTCATAATCCTATTACTTTTGGGGGAAGGGGCCAAGTGACTGGTGGGATATGGACCTGGCACCAGGTCAGGTTATTCTAAGTTCAGGGCTGAATATATATTTTCTTCCATGTAAATATTCTGTTCTGATTTAGGGAGATTTCCCCCAATGCAATATAGGTTAAATGCGGGATCGAACCCGTTGGCCCAGCCTTAGATGACCTTAGCTGTTGATAGGCCGTTAAACACCAATAAATCGCAAATGCCATAAGCTCACTTATATCAAACATTACCAGGTATCGCGCTATGCATTGACTGAATACACGCTGACTGATAACACATTGTCGTATCCTGATGCACATATCTGGGTTACAACAAATTGAAAACTGATTTTTCACATGAAATTATCGAATGACAGCAGTGTACTAACACAACATAAACAAGTCTGCGTTATTTTCAATAAAAAACACATCATATTTGCTCATTTTATCTTATAAAGCTCTACCTGATAACTAGAATACCATGATAATGTATTTTTATATCAAATTTATCAGATTTGGCTCAATAACGATGGCATTCCGAGGCTCGCCGACGATTTCCCAGGTTTCCAAACCTTGCCTGATAAATTTGATACCAAAAGTCACTTATCTATGTGCAGTGGAACCTCTCCAAACCGGACACCCTGGGCCCCAGGGTGTCCGGTTTGGAGATGTTCCACTGTAAATCAGACATGTGAGCACTTCATGACTCATTCTAGTGTTTTGCAATCATGAAAATTCATTATAATGAGAGGTACATAACAGCGAATCACAGCTAAGTTAAACTTAAACTCTTAAGTTAGAGGGGTTCCACTGTATCAGATCTATTTCTGCTAAAGACATTTCAGTGAGGCAATTAAAATGTGTGGTGACAACATCAATATCTGTGAAGAAATAATACACCTACTGTCTGCTCTGATTGGCGGAGGGGGGCATGGGATTGGCAGGGAATTACACAGCATCTGGGCCCAGTTGCTCAAAACCTCTGTTAACAGACGTTTTGAACATCCAGGACTATGGCATAAATCTACATAAACTCGACTACAATGTAATTATTGAATATTTAGAGCTAGCATTAATTGTTTGAGTTATAAACTGAAATAATAAATGCTAGCTCTAAATATTTAATGCTAGCTATAATTATTTATCTTATATATAATTATGGTATAACCTACAACCTACATGCTAGCTCTAACATTAAATATTTAGAGCTACCTCCAAATGATTTAGAGAGCTCTTCAAATGATTTGGAGCTAGCTCGAAATATTTAATGCTAGCATTAATTATTTGAGTTTATGTAGATTTGGCGTTCCATACAGGTCCCTGTTGAGGTCCGTCGTGTAGAACTTTGAGTCGTATGGTAATTAAAACACATAGATATTAATCAATTTTGTTTAGTTTTGACTTCATTGTGGAACACGTATTTCAGCTAATTAACATTTTCAATCCTTTAAACATTTTATTTTGCAACCATACTTTCAGCATTCATGTCATATTGTATCACTTAAAGAAATCGAAACATAATCTGTTAATCGAAATAGTCTCAATATTTAAATGTTATTTTATACACGAAGAGTGTACGCTTTGCGAAGTTCAGGTTCAGTAACTACTTTTATATTTCTCATCATTGTCAATCGTCTATATGATGTTTTCAGGGGCGGATCCAGTATTTATGTCTAGAGGCGGCGTGGATTTCAAATGAAACACATATAATCGTCAATTTTCATAAATTCAGATCAGATTATTTTCTGCCTTTTTTCTTATTTCTCATCAAAAGGATATGTTGTTACGACTCAGTTGAACCGTCTCCACGAGACAGTTCAACTGAGTGGTAACGACATACACTTTGTGTGGGAAGTAAGGACATAATCACAGGTTGAAGTAACGGACCAAGGTCTATAAATACATTAAAAAAAACAATGTACCTAAATGTATCAATAAGTGAGAACAAAAATAAGTTAAACTTTTCTTCACTCCCTGTTATGACACATTACTAATGTGTTCTAACGGAGAGTATATTTCTTTTTTCAACTTATTTCGTTTCCACTTATTGATACTTTTAGGCATATTTAATGTATTTATAGAAATTGGTCCGTTACTTCAACCTGTGGAAATAATCAGAATCTTTCCACATACAAAAATGGGCCAATTTTAGAGGGCGTGCGCCGGCCACTCCCCCATCTAGATCCGCACCTGTTTTTTGTCATGGAACTTGTTTCATAGAACCCCAACGATTTAGTTCTAATTGGGTACACCGACCCCGTTAAATATTGTAAGTGAGGCGTTTATTTGAGCAGCCGACAATGAATCTCGGCAATGTAGAAACTTCAGGACTCGCCTGTTTTTGTAGTTATTCTACGGCTCCATGCAGCGCCGGTCATCAGCGCAACGGGAACTCTTTGAGCATTCGTTCTGCTCAATTGACACCTAAATCCCTCCCTCCAATAATTCTCATCTGCTGACGAGAGCGGAACTGATTTCCGGTGAGAACAAGTTTGCGGCTTTGTTATAACACATTACTTAAAAATGCAATAAATCTGTATGGTTTGTAAAGACTGGTTGCATTATAAAGTAATTTATTCTTGGCGATATAAATACATGTACACACTACAAAACACGAAACTGTCAACGTTTGTCAATTAAATTATGTCATTCGTCAGAAATTCATGAAAAGGACCTTCATAATTCTAAATATTCTTACCAGCTTCATAGTCAAGGTGCATGATCACGTGGTTACAACAACAACAACGTCGCCCACTCCAGTGAGTATTATTTGATATTTTCTTTAATATGCAACGGATTTTGATGAAATATGGCGCAGCAAACGCGTATTCATGAGCTGCATTTGGTGGTCTATGGAGTTTGGCACAGACTTATGTCGTTTTTTCGAAGAATCGATGTCCGTGTCGACAGCAGTTTGGGCGAAAATACAGAGACCACCAAATGCAGCTTAACAAGACGCGTTTGATGCGCCATATTTCATCAAATTCCGTTACGTAATAAGGACACTATAAAAGAATACGTACTTTGAATCGGTACTTGTTGTTGTTGTTAGTACCACGTGATCATACACCTTGAAAATGCATATGTAGATATACACATATACGGTATATATGTATCTGCAATAGAGTAAGAAAAGTTCACGTACATTTGTTTTATGTTGTAAAGTTCATGGTGTCTACCGCTCTCCGATTGACTCTACGTCACGTAATTTCTTTATCTCATATCGTGTTGAGTGCTTGTCGACACATTTGTCAAACCCTATCAACCTATCCATTCCGCTGGTCTTTGGAATAATAAGATTCCAAAAACGGGCATGACGTATTCCCGCGGCCGTTGTGCCATTGCCGTTGTCGTCTGCTCGCCGAGTACCTGCCGTCGACCAGCGTCCCTGTCAGTACTGTATTTACGTGCTCGGGCGGGCGTCATAACATCTGCGAGTATTTACAAATAATTTGCAAATTTTCTGGAAGCTAATTCGTATTCATTAAAAAAATGCGACCATAAAACACTATTCAATTCTTTAGAGGTATTTCCCTTCGTCTCTCTATTGGCAATAGGAAATTCATTAGAAGCGACCATCGATAAATCGGATGGCATATTTCCGTGAACAACGTGCGTGCGTTTACTGTCATTATGCAGAGATTTTGTTAAACATCTTAATCCGCATTGTCATTTATTTCATTATTCAAAACGTTCATGCACTTGCTCGACGGATTTAATCGGCATTTTTCGTCAAGTGCCGAGCTCAGCCGAACGTAGCACATACGCTCTTCCATTTCCGTCCAATGACCGGACCAGAAGATATATCCGTAGATAATTTGTTGTTTTAAAACCAAGATTTGTTGATTGTTTTTATATTTTTGTAGTTAATATATTTTCGGTAACGTAAGAATTGTATCAAGCACTAAGCGTTCATGGAAAAGCAGCTCAGGATTCTTACCATTTATGGCTGGTTCAATTTGAACCAGCCATATATGGTAATAATCATGAGCTGCTTTTCCCGTGAGTTTTAATCTGCAAGATATTGTATTCCTTTTATTGACAGCTGGGAGTCACGCGACATCATTAAAAAGTATCGTCTGCTAATGTTAATTTGGCGGGTAAACAATATAAAACGCTTTTGAATATGTTGATACATATTTATTCAGTGAAAATTATGACCATATCTGCCACTGATTAATGTGGAATTGCAAGTGGTCATTCATTGCTGGTGCTCTTCGTCCGTTGTTGGCATCTCTAGTTTCATTAATTTGTAACCACGATGCATTTGTTTAAATTAATGTACAAATATTTCAAACATTTTTAGATAATTCTTTGATTTTAAATTTGCCCGAATGACCACGATGGTATTGTCTTTATATATGCAGTGCATGAATGAGACACGCCCTGTGATTTTTTTACCTTCGGACATCTGCGTAGTTTCATGAAATACGTTTACAAAATTTACAATATTTTCCGTATATGGCGTCAAAAGTTGACAATATTCTCTGAGTATTTCGCATGTACTCTGAAAATGTTGACAACTTATGACTTTATTTATGAAAAATATTGTGAACGTATTTAATGAAATTACGCAGATGTCCGAATGTACAAAATCACAGTGTGTGTCTCAATGCATTAGTATTAAGGTGTATCTGGAGTATTCGGGCTCTGTCTTTATGTCAGTTATAGCATACGGATCGCAAGAATTTATCCTAGTCTTCCTTATTGTGCACTGTCGTATCATGCTCTATACGTACACTAGTCGAAAGCCGGCCGAACTATACAATCGAACCTTTCTAAACCGGACACCGGGAAAAGCTATAGTTGTGCTTAATCTTGGTGTGTTTCATTGTCGTTTACCTTCATTGAAATGTATGTTCATGATCGCAAATCACAAATGCTTTGTCTTGAAGTAGTTATATGCCAGTTTTGCAATGTAACCCCTCTAAACCGGACCAGGTTCCACTGTATAGTGTGCCAAATACATATACGCATGACTGTCGTGTTGAATTACAAACGAAGTAGTGACTACTACATGTATATAATATTCCTAAAATAGTGTTCAAATAAGTTACCCGTCTGTATACGATCTTGTTGATGAGCAGACATAAAAAAACACTCAATCAATCAGATGTGATGTGTTTTGTCGCCTAGGCCATTTATTCAGTTTTAACCCTTTGAACCCGAAAGCCCGCTATATAGCGGGGTTTGCAAACAGTGCAGATCCAGATGAGCCGGCTCGTAACGAGCCGTCTCATCAGGATCTGCACTTTTTGCAAGTAATTGTCGTATCTTACAGCAAAATCATCCCAGTTTCATAAATTAACTAATCTGAAAAATCATTTTGTGACGATTGGATTGGTCGGAAAATTAACATATCACAGTCCATTCCGGTTACTTGGGGGTGAATGGGTTAAGCAACAATGGACACCATCGCACATATTAGTAGTATATAACTGTTAATGCCATTATGGAAAGTCGATTATGGAAACCGTTAAGCATTTCAATATCAAAGCGTACTCCGTGTACATTAATAGCTTTACTTGTCATCATCGGACTTTGTAATGTTTACACGGTACTGATCCAAGTAGCTATTTTCCATTGATCAAATTTTCAGGAATTATTGAAATTACTGTATTTGTGTCGAATTTCATCAAAATGATCGACTGACATATTCGCTGACAGGCACGTGATGATGGTAATGTTTCTGATTGATCGTGCCGCTGGGTGAGAAGTTTGCCGTTATACCGCCTGTGTGAGAATTCTTGCGTTTCTTCCATTTTAGTATTCATTTCATTTTCGTTTTTGTATCATGATTTGTTGTATTTTAGTGGCACATAATACTTATGTATAAGTTATTGTTCACGTATTGAACTTTTAAGGAATTAAATGCGAGGGAGCGCTAGCGACCGCAGTATTTAGTTCCTGAAAAATCCAATATGTGAACAATAATATACTTATAGTTCAGCCAAGTGAAGAATGCAATGTCCCATCCGAGTATTGGTTTTCCATTTCATGTTGAGCAGTTAATCATTAACTCTGGTAATATATAACTTATTGAGGTTAACCGTGGCAATACGTGAAATAAGTGGAGCACAATGCTGCCCAGCGATTGGCTTAGAAAGTAGGGCAAACAATAGGTAATACTAAGACTATTGATGGTTGGAAGATAGCGACCTTACGATATTGTGATATTACTAGAAAGTATATCGACTTATAATGCATTTTTCCTTTTCGATATCGTCATAGCAATTTAGTTTAAACATATTTTGTTTGCATATTGTTTTAAAACAAGTTCATTGTCAATGTCAATGTCATAGCAATTTGAAATTTGGGGTAGTTTTTATCCACCCTTTATATACGATATCATTCATTTGAACCACGTCGTTAAGGTTCTTGAGACATCATATCACTATATTTTAATGAGAAAAAAGACATTTGAACAGAGCGCAGATTGGCATATAACGGTTCCAAATATAGAGACCATCCCAAACGTATTGACATATAACCACATTTATAGTTATTGTGATAGTGTATTGTACACTTGACTAAACTATAAGTATGCTATTGTTCACATATTGGATTTTTCAGGAACTAAATGCTGCGGTCGCGAGTGCTCCCTCGCATTTAATTCCTTAAAAATCCAATATGTCATCAATGACTTATACGTATATAAGGACGCAACATCTGTGGTAGGACAACTCTTGTAGACTCCACACAGATTGCCCTACAAGGGATACGGATGTAACAAGCGAAGACAAAATTGAGACACGCCATGCGATTTTGTACCTTCGGACATCTGTGTAATTTCATGAAATACGTTTACAAAATTTACAATATTTTCCGTACATGTCGTCAAAAGTTCTCAGAGTACATGCGGAATTATATTCCGCATGTACTCTGAAATTTTGTCAACTTTTTACTTTATTTATGCAAAATATTGTAAATTTTATAAACGTATTTAATGAAATGACGCAGATGTCCGAAGGTACAAACTCGTATGGCGTGTCTCTTAATACAAACACCGCCACGCTTATTTTTCTTCGGCGTTGATATATTTATTTTCCTTCAAAGCTGGCAACTTATGCGTGCTCACAGAGAGTTCAGAGAAAACTAGCGATTTATTGGAATAAATCACGAGATATTAATCCCAATAGATTTATACGAAAATTAAACCTTCGCTGAGATATAAACTAATAACTTTTCGAATCAAAAGCGGATAAACACGCAGTCGTCAGTCAGTATTTATACAGTCACCGCAATAACGTAGAAACACGGAGCAACAACAAACAGTCGAGCCGCTAAGTCAATATTTAGCCGCGAAATGTAGCTTTGATAATGTTGCCTTAACATGGCCACCATTTGCGTTTTCACACATAAAGCAAGCTGGATAAATAAAAGGTCTGCCAATTGCTCCGATCACCGGGTAAACCTTGTTGGAACAGGCACGTCCAGATACCCGACTAAACCCATGTGCAAACTGGCATTATAGGCCGGATCGAAGAATGGTCATAATCATCGAGTTTACATCTACGAGAATACGCATACACTTATTAAAAAGTGAAAATGTATTTATCCCGTCAACACAGTGCATATGTGCCGTGAAACACGGTGCCGTGAAACATTTTTGATATCCTGTCAATACGACCTAATCACTGCGTATGCATATGTGCGGTGGGTGGGGTTATTTATTTTTTGCAATTTAAAGTCATTTGTAGGTGTTGACGGGATAAATAGAATAGAAGGTTAGTGCCGTGAATGGGAAAACTATCTGGCGCGGCTCGGAAACGGGATGTGCTCGGCAGAGCCTCGCCCATCCCGTTTCCTGAGCCTTGCCAGATATTTTTACCTATTCACGGCACTAACCTACTATTCTCTATATAGCCTGTAAGCTTATGACCCACCTGGGACGAAGATGAATGTATATATGGTCCCTGGACCCACCTGCAAACTTATCTAGAAAAGTAAACTTTGAGGGAGAAATTTTCAATTTTAGTATAAATTTACTATTTGTTATTATACTGAATTTATTGCATTATCACAGCCATTTTGGCTGTGATGATGTAATAAATTCAATATAATAATTCTGCATACTTTTAATCATCAAATATATGCAGTTGTTAGTTCTATATGACATAATGCATTTCGGGGAAAATAAATGATTACTCCCTGAAAGTATACTTTGCTAGATAAGTATAATTTGCAATTTTGATGAAATCGGCTACTGGACCCACCTGCAAACGATCGTTTGAGAGTTCTTTGTATTGAGAGCTAATTTGTAAATATTAAAATACCACGTTAGTTTGTTTTTGTTATCTTATATTTAGGGGTGGGAATTGTCTCGAGGACCTTCCAAACCCGGGCATTTGAGCCCAAAAAGTGTCAGGCCAATGCTCGTTGGCCCATTTGTTTCCGAATTTACTAGTATCTGCCATACAGTCGAAATATGTGCATTAAATGAAGGAGGCAATGAGGCGGTTAATTTAACCTAGCTAGTTCATTCTCCTATCGCACGAAGCCGGTATGTCATACCGTGAAAAGTGTGAGTGCATGTGATGTATATGGAGATTCAGCTGTAACAGTGTTATCCTATATGATGATGATATTTGACGGTTGGTCAGGGCAAAACATATCAGGCAGGGAATGATCGATATTGGGTTATGCAAAGTATGTAATACCATGATAATTCCAGTACAAAAATATTTACACAATTCCCTAACATTTGATTGGTCCGTAGCAAGTCTCTGTCCAAAATTTATATCCCAGTAAACTCCCATGCCGAACTACTTTCCGTAACCGTCAGGCGCAGTTAAAATAATTCTTAAGAAAACGGAAAATAAACACATTTTCTTGATGAATTTATTTCAAATGCTGGAATTATAAGGAATGAATGGCCTTTTTTTGGAATTTATCGGGGATATAAACTTGGAAAAGTCGCGGGAATACTGGACGAGGCCTTCCGGCCTTCGTCCAGTATTCCCGCGACTTTTCCAAGTTTATACCCCGATAAATTCCACAAAAATGCCATTCATTCCTATATTATCACCGAGTATCCGTATAAATAATAACAAAGGCTGTCTACGCATTAACATGCATACAAGTACGAATTCCAAAACATTCTGCAATTTTTGTATATATTTTAATAGACAAACACTTACAGAATCTGTCTTGAAATGTGTATATATACCTTTCAACGTTATTCGCCGCATATGTTTTGATTTGCATCAACAAACACGCATGCATATTGCCCAATTCTATTGAAAATATTGCACGGATTTCATATCGGAAAATAAAACTGCTGAATGTATCATGGTGTGGTGACTGACATAGGTCTGCACGCATCTTCGCACGAATCGCGGCTGTAATAGTAGAAATTGGGCTTATGGGATTTGCGCCCAGTGTAGCTCCTGATCAAAGAGCACACTTATGTGGCCCTATATTGCTTGTTGGAAGCATGACCGGTGTTTCATTTATGGAATGGCAAACGTGGCAACGGATGCAACATCGGTGGCCCGATTGGAGATGTGGGAAACTTCTTAAACACTCAAAAGGAGTTTTCCCATTCAAGATACACACTACAAGTTCCCACATAAATGTTATATTAATAACCGTATTTCTCTACTTAATCTATTACTGTGACGCAATGTTCAGACATAAAAGGAAGGGTTTCCCCCACCCACCCCCACATACACCCATCAGAGCCCATCGCCTGGGCCCTACCTACTATCTGTTTCGCGAAACCTGCCTAAATTTTATCAAAATATAAGAATGAGCCTTCTTTTTTATTTTGTGAAATTTGGTGAAATATTGATTTTATTACGAAAACAATATTTATCTATGGGAATTTCACATGTCATGGGAAAATGTAGTGGAGGAGCTGGGGGAGGAACCAAAAACGAAATATTTCCGAAATTTACTCCGAAATCTGACTATATATAGCTTCGAAGTGGTCTAACTAAGAAAACAAAGGTTACATTTTGAAAATCTGTCCCCTATTTTTGAAATTAGAAAAATGTCCCCATGTTAAATCCCCATAGACAAGAGTGAAGATGTCTATGGGGATTTAACATGGGGATACAAATGTATCTTATTGAGATGTAACATAGGGAAATTGTTTTTTCGTAATAAAATAATAGTGGACCAAATTTTACGAAATAAAAAGAAGACTCGCTCTTAAATTTTAATAAAATTTAATATTATCGAACAAAATATTGTTTTGCATTGTGTATATGGCTGTACAATTTGAGCAGGTTTCGTGAAACAGACAGTAATGATAGCAGTAATAACGTGTACAAATATTCGTACACCAACACTGCTGGAATGTTGCCCGTCTTGAACCAATCACGTATCTCTATAGGTACGATCATATCAGTCTAACTACTCATTAAATGCTAAGTTTGTGTTATTTATCCAAGGCAAAATAAACATTCGAGGGTCTGCTCTCAATTGACTCCTGTTAATCACAATGATAGTTTAACAACACATGCAAACGTATAGGAAACATCGTTAGTTTCCCCAAGGAAGATCTAGACACTAAACAAACAAGCAATGGCGGAATGAGAAGTGCATGATGGGTAAACGCACGTGCTGTATGTCAGAATGATTGAGGCTTGTAGACTGCGATACCTCGTACTCGTCGGGTTCCTTACTAAAACACCATCCACATAAATAAACATGCTAACATGTTAGGTTCTTTTGTTCTGACGAGTAAGTATATCTACGTAGTTTTTGTGTATAATTTCCCCTACAATAAATCCATACGATACATATACGATACTCTTATCTGTTTAGTTAGCCGACGTGCTTAAAACAGTCGTCGATATATGTGAACACTTTATACAATTATTTAAACACAACACTGATTGTTGTGACTTCTTTTTTTGTATGTTGTTTTTGTCTCCCTCCTGGTGATTCATAAGAACTTCTAACGTACACTCTGTGGAAGAATAATATTCATATTCCAATCGTTGTCAAAATGTCTCAAACGTCCTATTATTATTTTTCACTACTTTTATAAGTGGACTCGTAAGCAATTCATACGGCTGATGGCTAACAACATCATACTCTTACCTCTTAAAAGAACGATTTGTATGTGTTCTATACATGTATGTATAATTCTTGACATGTGTCACTATAATACATTATACTACAATTACTACCTTATGCTACAGCCTGATAATTAAAGGGTCAGTGGAACAAGGGGGCTAAGTCCTTTAAGGACTTAGCCCCCTTCTTCCAATGACCCCTTGAAGTATCCTTTAATGACTTAGCCCCCTTCTTCCAATGACCCCTTGAAGTATCCTTTAAGGACTTAGCCCCCTTCTTCCAATGACCCCTTGAAGTATCCTTTAATGCTTAGCTTCCAATGACCCTTGAAGATCCTTTAATGACTTAGCCCCCTTCTTCCAATGACCCCTTGAAGTATCCTTTAATGACTTAGCCCCCTTTTCCCACTGACACCTTCGAGTGTTAGACAGCGCTGTGATAAATGACTGACAGATTGTAGACACGTGACCACCAGGGAATTGGGTAGCGGTGTAATTTACGTTACGTATGCGCGTATCTCCGACTAACAAGACGAAGAAAGCAAACAATCCGACAAGATTCGTGTAGACTGGCCTCATTAACCCCGATAATTAATTACCGATATCGTCATGATTATTTGCAGTGGAATGGCGTGTATTTATTGCTTGAAACATATCCAACATGGTAAACACTGCTGTAAACAGTGTGTATCTCCGCATGATTCCTATATTCTGGAACAGGAAATTCAAATACAAATGCGTGTACATCTTATACATAAGACAAGCCATGTGATGTCGTTACGTACCTAAGAAGATGTGCGGTTTTTCAATACTTGGCTCATTTGGAAAACGTTACCCCACCCATCCATTTACATACACTATATATTACAGCCTTTTCAAAAGGTATAGTGTATGGAAATGGGTGGGTGGGTGAACGTTTTCCAAATGAGTCAAGTATCGGGTCCTAGGTCCGAGTTTTCCACCTGTGGTCCTAGTATCCTTAGTGTCATATCTGAACACGTCGCATATGCATATAATAGAATAATAATACTAGACTATGAGTCACGCCATGTGATTTTGTACCTTCAGACATCTGTGTAATTTCATTAAATAAGTTTACAAAATTTACAATATTTTCCATATATGGCGTCAAAAGTTGACAAACTTTCAGAGCACATGCTGAATGTAATTCCTCATGTAGTCTGAACATTTTGTCAACTTTTGACTTTATTTATGAAATATATAGTAATTAAAGTTTGTAAACGTATTTAATGAAATTACGCAGATGTCGGAAGGTACAAAATCGCACATGGCGTGTCTCATATATGTTATGTGTGGCTGTGACTGGAGAAATGGGGTTTATGGGATATGTGACCAATGTAGCTCCTGATCAAATTTCACATTTATGTAGCCTGATAACGATCTACATTTGTATATTGCTTATTAGAATCATAATGGATGAAATAGCGAACAGTGCAGATCTTGATCATACAGCGCGGATGCACATGCTGATCTGATCTGTCGCAAAAACTCATAAGCCCCATTTCTCCAGTCACAGCCAAATATGATTGTTTATGAATTACGTTGAACATTGGCAACCCTATTTATTCTTGTACTTTATTTGAATTGTCTACACTTTGTTTTCGAAAATTGTGCCGGTTTTCGAAAACATTCAGTGGGGCCTCTCTAAACCGGAGTTTCTTGATCATCTATCTCAGGTGGCAATGCCTGTTCATGATCGCATAACACAAACATATGGCTCAGAATGATGAAATGCCTGATTTACAGTGAAACCTCTCTAGACCGGACACCATGGGACCTCCAAGGGCTGGGGACCCCCAGGGTGTTCGGTTTAGAGAGGTTTCATTGTAGTTTACTTTTACACCATGATTGATAGTGAATGTTATTTATCCCGCCAACACAGTGCGTATGTGCCGTGAAACACAGTACCGTGAAACATTTTGTATATCCTGTCAATACGACCTAATCACTGCGTATGAATCTGTGCGGTTGTCATACTAGTCGATTCTCCGATTTTGAGGATGCGGCTGGCGTTATTTATTTTTTGCATTTTAAAGCTATTTGTGGTGTTGACGGGATAAATAGAATAGTAAGTCAGTGCCGTGAATGGGAAAAAATATCTGGCGCGGCACGGAAACGGGAGAGCCTCGCCCATCCCGTTTATTAAGCCTTGCCAGATATATTTTCCCATTCACGGCACTAACCTACTTTTCTCTATATCTTGGGCGCACCCAAATGTTATTCATCGTAGTTTGAGGGATTGTACGTAGCCAGTTCTTTGGCCTTTCACCACCCAATAGACAAAATGACGCGAGGCGTTTATTGCTATTACACGAGTGCCTTCCCCTGGGGAAAGTGTCGCAAAATGTTACAAATTGCATAGCAAACGTCAATAGAAACGAATCAAAATGTATATGCTGTGAACGGCGTTGAATTAATTTCTGAATATTAACCACGCATCGTTTCTTATTGGACATATTACCAACATTTCCCAAATGTATTTGTAGACAAGTTGTGGAAAATTAAAGATATCTAGGGTTATGAAAGGACCCTGACATCTTGAATTCTGTCGATGAATATCTTTTTTGGATGATCATTAGCTTTCATTACGATGTTTCCCTGCACGAACCATCTGTATCGTCTCATTTAATTAACACGCTACTGATACTAATTCTGGAAAGTGCTTCGAAAGACATAACCAACTTGATATGAAGCATGTGCTACCCCGGCCTAGACTACCTTCCCCAACGCCGCTCATTCTGTTGCACGTGTTCACATACTCACCTACCAAGTAATGTAGCTCCTGGTATGACTGCGTGTGCATTCTTTCGGTTGTGTGTCTACGCTTAAGAAAACCATTCACGTTGTTCGTTTTCCCGCTCATCGCTTCAATTTCTCTCGCTGCGTTCGCCCTGTCGACCAATCACCGAAGGTCGCTCGGGTCACAATATGAATGGCCCGAACACGCCGCCTTGCCGCACTCCCATTGTCGGGGAAATTCAAATTTGATAAATATTGCCCTCGATTTGATTTGCCAAGAGGCAGCTTGTAAGGCTAGTTAAATCATTTGGCTAAGCGAAAATAACTGGCGTATTAATGAAGAAGGCGTCGTATTCATTGGGAGGCTGTTTATGCTGTTCTGTCAATTTGATGAGCTACCGCTAGCGCATGTTTTCAAATCCACTGGGGAAATCTACCACTGTCGCAGATTAAATGTTTAACATAAAATCCCTGCAATGTATTCGGCAATCATATATTGCTGTCGCTTATGGGATAATCGGTCGTAAAGTTGCGCATTCAGAAAATCCCCACTTCACCATTGGTGAAGTGGGGATTTTCCGAAAGAGCAACTTTATCAGTTTCTTCGCCGTTTACGTTTCCAAGTTTCCTGCGCAACCTAACATTTAACCCCGTTGAACAGCGGTCTGTACGCGACAACCCGTATCTGAATAGATAGTAATGTGATGGCGGAGTTTCTTATGTAGCTCAGTTAACAATTGACGAAACATTCAATTACACGGGGTGGTAGGACTATAATCTATCAGAGAAAAGAATTACAGTTTGCTTCGCTGCTTAACCACTGTTTGGTCCTATTGAATGGCGATGAGCTAGCAAGTCACTGGCTTGGAAGCATATTGACTAAGTAGAAGGCGAGAGGCAATATTTAATTAGCACGACTAGTTAGAGCCTTTGATGAGTATTTTGATGAGGCTGGGCTTGTTTTCGATGGGGAGAACGCAGTGAGTGCAAACACAGAGGGCGACATTAGTTGAAAATGAGAAACAAATTGAATAGTTTCAGATATTAGAATGAACGCGCATTTCTGTCGCAAACCAACATACACTTGTTATGTTTTTCAAAGCATTTGTTGCATTCACATACATTGGTATGATCATTTGTAAAGATGCCTGACACCGGATCAGGACACTGTATTTCAGTGCTGAAAAATGTTACCACATGTACACAATGAGGGATCGTAGCTAGTTATTTCCCTTTGCAACTCTATTTATAGAGATCCGGTCCTATGCTGTATTTCAGCGTTTATTTGTTACTGAATAGCACAGCAAAATGAATTTTGCGAACAGAGTACACCCAAATCTGTGCAGTCTGATCTGAGTATACAGTGGTTTTAATAATATTAATAAGTGTGAAAATATGAATCTGGCAAATAATACAGTCCCAGATCAGATTGCGTAGATATGTATGATGATCTGGATCAACACTAGTCGAAATCACTATAATTGCTCCTTTTCAAAATAAATCATGTACCATTCGCCCTTTTTGTAAGCAATAGGGCCCTAAATTGCACAGTAATTTGGACCGGATTTCTATAAATAAATCCACCGGGAGATAACTATAGCTACAATCCCTCATTTCAGTTTTGATTGTTCTGTGCTCCCTCCGTACAGGTGCATCATGTCGGACATTGCAGTTGTCCCAATCAATCATATCAATATCCCAGTTAACCCGAATTCTCTGTCTTTTACGCAGGGTGACTTGTAAGTCGCCCTACGTTACAGACAGAGAATTCAGGTTATATCCCAGTTGGTTGTGACTACCGACTATGTGCTAGGTCTATCTACGCGCGGCCACAAAATGGGGCATATTTCATGAGCAACCATTGTATATCCTGATAAATCTGCACACGGGTGCAACATGATAGAACATAGAAAAATCACAGAATTTATAACAGAATCTTCGCGATTCCGGCCAACAGAAAATACCACGACCAGGCTGCACTGAATCCGGTATGGCTCTTCGCCGGTATCAAAGGAAAGAAGCTCTGTTTTGAGATCATGGCTCATGTTACACTTGACTTGATTTAAAATCGGATTATATAAGCGATTGGACATATTGCCGCCCACACACAGGAAAGCTGTACATGTGTTAGTGGTTATAACTGGCGAAATGGGGCTTGTGACAGTTGCGAACAGTGTAGACCCGGATCAGCCTGCGCATAGGCGCAGACTGATCAGGGTCTGCATTGTTCGCCATTCAGACAGTGTTATATTATCTCCTCGCCGATAGGCAAGAGGGGATATATAGTTAGCATATGTACGTACGTGCGTACGTACGTACGTTAGTAACACCTTTCATTTTTCAATAACTCATGAACCGCTTCACAGATAATATTCGGCCACAATGTGTGTCTAGGGATGGTGTTTTGTTTTACATACGACCCAAATTTTGACCGCCCATGGTCAATGTCACTGAGGGCTTATGTTCACCTTGTTTGTAAGGCAGACATTGTAATCGCTTTTTTTTATTGTTATCAATGCTGCCAGCGTGGGGATTAGCTTAGTGATAACGATTCCCTTGTTTATTTAATGACGTGTATAACGGCATATCAACAAATAAGGTCATGTGTGCACATTCAGCCAGTAACCCACGTGTTATGCCTCTATAATAAATGGTTTAGACCCATATCAGGCTATGGATGGTGCTAGTAAATCGAGGGCTAGACTGGCAACAAATACGACACGCCCCATTTCTCCAGTCACAGCCACATATCAGTTACAGACATGCTGCCCTGTTGCTGCATGGTGTGCAGCACATCATGATTGTAATCTACTGTAGTACATGCTACGTAAACTTCGTACGAATTAAAATGTTCGTAAGTGCAAAATTTCTCATTAACAACGTTTTCTTGTAAACAATTGTTGGATTTCCATTTATTGAGCATTGGCTGCATATGCAGCCTATGCTCAATAAATGTAAATCCATCAATTGAAATTTCCAGACGATCATAAATTTGCACTTACGAACATTTTAGTCGTACGAATTTTAGTGAAACGGGCCCCAGGCTTGTAATTTTAACTAATTAATAACTCTAATTGGAAATTTCTTATAATACGTAAATGTATGTCCCTGTGATAAGCCCCATTATTTCACGCGCGAATCTATATACATGTACATGTATCGTTAATCCGTACTGACGTTCTACTGCTTGGCTAATCCAACCAAGGTGGTAACATAGTATTATTTGTATTTTGGACAACATAGTCTTTGTCCTCGCACACGTGTATATTGGGAAGGATTATTATCATATGCATGGTTTGATCTTCATACATACAGCATTGTTAACCCGTTCATCCCTAAGTAACTGGAATGGATTTTGGTATGTTAATTTTGCCACAAATCCAACCGTCACAAAATGGTTTTAAAGGTACATGCCCACTCAGTATGCACAAACTGTTCTGTATATGAATTAAATGAGTGTATACGTGTGTCACTATTTCCACAAGTTATAAAAGTTAAGAGTGCCCGCTATACAGATATAATCATTTAGTAATATTTATTTTACTTATAGTGACGCACGGTTGTATCAGGTTATTTTCATATGCAAATGAGGCATGATATGTTTTACTTATTTATACTAATTAAATGCGTCATCCGAAAAAATAATATTTTCGACAGATTATAAAGTATGATCATTGCACATCAAAAAATAAATACAGAGAATAAATAGTAATGTCCGTTAACATTTTAACGAAACACGGTTATTGCCCCTGATATCGGTGTGAAAATTGACGTCGACACAAAATGTATAATAATGCCAATCAATACGTGGGGTAATGGTGAATGAATGTTTATTCTGCCAGAAAATGTCTCAGATGATGTCTCTGATATAGTGAACATTTTGTGCCTACTGAATGGGTATGTACCTTTAAGACTATAGTCCATTTATGAAAAGGGTTTTTTGTTCTCAAATATATGACATTTATGTTGCAACAAGGTGACATATAGGTCCAATGGGCCGGGTGTAATTAGTATGATTATCAATGTTATATTTATTCGTGTACGTTTACACATGTCACTATAATAAACAAATTACTTACTTACTTACTATATGAAAATTACTTTTAAAAAAGTGCAGATACTGATGAGACGGCTCGTTACGAGCCGGCTCATCTGGATCTGCACTGTTTGTATAAACCGCTGTAGCGGGCTTTCGGTTTCAAAAGGTTAACATATTCAAATGTCAGAGTTTCAGACGCAACAATTTCGAATACGACGTACAATAAATAAATATATGCTAAAATAGTACATACGTATCGCGGCTTCCATGTTGCATATGATATCAAAAACAGCTTAAACAAATATGTAGATGTGTATGGGGAATTTTCAACATTGGCCATAATCAAATGCCATACCAAGAACTAAACGTATCACATATCTCAAATTGTGTGTTCATATGCTTTTTTCAAGTTGCCCTATTTCCGCGAATAAGACTGAATAGTGTATGCAATATGCCTGAATATGATATGACTCTGATGATCTTCGAAACAAATATCGATAAGGTCTTCTGAGATGAACATGTATCATAATTGAGACACGCCATGCGATTTTGTACCTTCGGACATCTGCGTAATTTCATTAAATACGTTTAAACAAAATTCAATATTTCTCAGAAATAAAGTCAAAGGTTGACAATTTTTTCAGAGTATATACGAAACATAATTCCGCATGTACTCTGAAAATCTTGTCAACTTTTGACGCCATTTACGGAAAATATTGTATATTTTGTAAATGTATTTCATGAAATTACGCAGATGTCGGAAGGTACAACATCACATGGCGTGTCTCATATATTTGACTTGATTCTGCGCATTGTTCGGCGTTGCCCATTTCGCCCCAGCACCCATGGCTAGTAATTACGGGTTCAGAAACTAAAATTGGAGGTTGGGGTGATCCATGGTTCGATTAACGTCACAACAATGTATGGATGCTGTCATGATCGACTCTGTGCTGTCAACACCGATACTGCACCCGTGCATCAACTACCGGCACTTCTGAAGGAGTCAATCGCTGCATTCATTATTAATATACCGGTATCATATTGGGCATGTGTAACAGGATTTGTGACAAAGTATTGACCATGTGGTTATTAGACAGGTGGTTACTTTGCCACAGGCACAGTTCGCTCATGCTGTAAGAGCAATGGAATTGAAAGTTTTCCACCAAGCTCATAACGATGTGTGATATCTCATAACATCTATTTACACAATTAACGATATCTTCCGTAACTGACGTCTAATGTTGACGAAATGTTCAGAGCAAATTTCGTAGTTGTGGCTGTGCCTGGAGATATGGAGATTATGGGTTTTGCGACCAGTATAGCTCCAGATCAGCCTGTGCATCCGTTATTTGATCAGGATCTGGTCATAAATCACATAAGCCCCATTTCTGCAGTCGCAACCACATTTACAGTATAATTTCGTCACCCGCCGTCATTTACAGTCCCGTATATTATACAAGCAAACCGCCAAAATTCGCAATAAGACCGGTTTCGAATAACAGTTCGTTCCTTTGAAATTCATCTGCGTTTATACATGCACATGTGGATAAAGAGTGGCAGTGGTGTAAAATGGTTACAAATCGCTTAATTATGTTTAGAAATCATCAGAAAGTCATAGAAATAAAAATTGCCATGAAAACACACAAAAAAAACTCGCATTTAAATGCATATACTAGAGGAAAGTCAGTAAGATGATTATGACAGACGTGTCTAAGGTTCCAAGGCCTTTAGATATTTTTCTTCGCTTTATTTATTTCTCTGATTTTCTGCTGGGTTCTAAACATACATGTACTGGAAATGCGTAGATTTTTTGTTTATTAATTCGTTCCCACGAAATAACAATTCGTTCCCTCAATTTAACAATTCGTTCCCACGAAATAACAATTCGTTCCCACGGGAACGAATTGTTAATTCGTGGGAACGAATTGTTAATTCGAGGGAACGAATTGTTAAATTGAGGGAACGAATTGTCATGTCGTGGGAACAAATTGTTAATTCGATGGAATGAATTGTTATATCGTGAGAACGAATTGTTAATTCGAGGGAACGAATTGTTATTTCGTGGTAACGAATTAATAACAAAAAATCCATGTCCCCTGCGGGGCTCCGTATGATGATACACATGTACTAATAAAATGTTCATTTGCTTCATGTATGCATTGTATTATGTTATCGTTGCATTTCCTCGGTCAAATGCAACAACAGTATTTTGATCGCGAACAAAAGCCAATTTAATCTGGAAATGGTACTAGACCTACTTGAAGAAGCTGGCATGCCATCGACTGCCGACGGACATGTCAACTCGTCGGTCGCCCTTAGAAAACACGTCGGTTGACAAATAATACCAACATGTGGCTGTGACTGGAAAATTGGGCTCGTGGACTTTGTGACCAGTGTAGTTCTTTATCAAATAGCACTCATGCAGCTTGATAACGATCAATATAGCTTGTTTGAAGCATGACGGGTATTTCATTAATGGAATGTCAAACAGTGTAGATCAGATGCACATGCTGATCTGGATCGCCACTGGTCACAAAACTATAATTCCCAGTCCCCCAGTCACATCCACATATCGAGATAGACTATTTGTGTAGACTTGTAGCGGCGATGACTTTGTAATATTTTATCGTCGTATTTCGCTGACGTTGATTTCGGAAATCAATCATATTTTCAGCACATGACGTAAAAAATTGACCAAAAAAATCAGAGGTCGTGCATTTTTTCTCAATATCGGCGAAAAAATGTCTATAATACCAGTCGAGTGTGTTTTATTTGACTGTGACTAGAGAAACGGGGCTTATGGGTTTTGCGACCAGTGTAGATCCAGATCAGACTGTGCATCCGCACAGTCTGATCAGGATCTGCATTGTTCGCCATTCCATGAATGATACACCCGTCATGCTTCAAACAAGCAATTTAGATCACTTACACTAGAGACAATACTGACATGCGATGTTTTCAGTTTTCAGTCACCTGTGCTATCAGGCTACAGTAGTGTGGTATGCGATCAGGAGCTACACTGGTCACAAATCCCATTAGCCCCATTTCTCCAGTCACAGCCACGCATGCTCTCCAATGGCACACATGCCGTGATGGGGCATTTCTCCGGTGCGTGTACCAATGTCGTGATTCCTCCTTTCTCCAGTGCGTGTATCAATATGACACAGGAAATTGACTTTGTCTTCGTCCTATGCCCGGTTTGTATAAACATTTACATTTGCCCATCAAAACGTTTCCACTGTGAATTATTAAAACAGTAGGCCCGGGGCAATGTTTCGATTGAAACAATCACGACACTCCAGAACTCTATGTGTTAATGGTATTGGCGTTTATATTGCGTGGTTCCGTTGCTTTAGTTGCATTGTAGAACATTGATTCTACGCGTAAGTCATGGCCGCGAATTACCACAGTTTGAAATTTGACAATTGACTTTCATCAAAGAAACGATGCTGTGAAAGTATTTAAAAGAAATATGTGTATATATATAGCCCAGTCGTATCAAAGACTGACAGTATAATAAAGCTATATATCTCGGAAATGATCAACGAATTCAGATGTTACATTAACCCTTCCCCCTCCAACCACCAAGTAAGTGGAATGGATTTTGATAAGTTAATTTTACAACAAATCCAATCGTCGCACAATGATTATTATACTAGTAAATTTATGAAAAGTGGGTGTTTTTGTTCTGAAAAAATATGAAAATTACTTGCAAAAAGTTCAGATCCTGATGAGACGGCTCGTTACGAGCCGGCTCATCTGGATCTGCACTGTTTGCAAACGCCGCTATAGCAGGATTTCGGGTTCAAACGGTTAAGTAAATCGGTCTAAAAATATTACATTTGAATGCAAAACTATTGTTCAGAAGAAATGTACATCTGTTTTGTTAATACACTGTATATTGAGATACTATAAGTTTAATTTCCAAAATACCCATCGGCGAAACAGACTAAGTATGCCAGCATTAACAAGCATCGCCCGTTTTAGCGACATGCTTTTGACGTTGGTAACAACATATAAGAGTATTTTCCTTATGTTTGCTTAGTTATGAAATAAGATAATCATTTCAAATATATAAATGCCAGCGCTGTACGGTGGTGATGAGTTTACTGGTGCAATATACGTACATGTACATGTAAATGATATAATCCCGAAACAGATATGAGACTTGCCATGTGATTTTATACCTTATGAGATCAGCGATTTTTCATGATACATAAATGACGTCGAAAGTTCACGAAAAACTCAAAGCAAATGCGGCATTCCGCATTTGCACTGAGTATTTCGTAAACTTTTGGCGTCATTTACGAAATATATACTTTTTTGTCACGGTAAATATGTTGCATGAAAAATTGCACATCTTATGTACAATATCACATGGCTTGTCTCGTATCTGAACATGGTGCAGGGTGATGATACTGGTATAGGTGCTACGTTTATAAGGTCGTTCCATAAAGCTACATTCTACGGACCCCTCAGCGGACGTAGAATTCTTTTTTTTTATTAATTCGTCCCCACGAATTAGCAATTATATCGTGGGAACGAATTGTTAAATTGAGGGAACGAATTGTCATTTCGTGGGAACGAATTGTTAATTCGAGGGAACGAATTATTGTCATTTCGTGGGAACGAATTGTCAATTCGAGGGAACGAATTTTTAAATTGAGGGACGAATTGTTATTTCGTGGGAACGAATTAATAAAAAAAATATCCATGTCCCCTGCGGGGTTCCGTAACATTCAAACGTAAATTAGCCGCTAGTCCAACAGGTGTTACATTTGGTGATATCATATCAGCGATTCGAACAATACAATGCAATTGGCCTTCAGATAATATTTTATTTCACACACTCTTTTGTTTTTACATTGTATTAAACTTTAAACTGTTTGGAACTATGCCACTATCTTTGTACTTTAGGTAAAATAGCCGTTGATAGATACTAGTTCAATAACTCAATATGCTATTATAACACGTAATGTATGCCAAGACATGGCGACCGAAATTTACCCCGTCAACACAGTGCGTATATGTGCCGTGAAACACGGTGCCGTGAAACATTTTTGATATCCAGTCAATACTATTTTTGCATTTCACAGCCATTTGTAGGTGTTGACGGGATAAATAGAATAGTAGGTTAGTGCCGTGAATGGGAAAAAATATCTGGCGCGGCACGGAAACGGGATGTGCTCGGCAGAGCCTCGCTCATCCCGTTTCCTGAGCCTTGCCAGATATTGTTTCCCATTCACGGCACTAACCTACTATTCTCTATAACTCTAATGAGATTGTGTGTTACGATTCCTCATTGAAATCCCCTTTTCAAGAAGATTCCTATGATTAATCATAAATAAGACCATCCACTACTGTCTATTCCACATTTTGATGCCGACGAACTAAAGCTTGTTACTCCAACATATTAGAATCACCTCATTGATTTCGCCAAATACAGTTCATGCTTTGCATGACATTTCATTTGAGTTTCGGATTTCTCGCTTTCGCATTGTGCACTCCTTCAGGGCGCACATACAACTGGTATATACTGGTGATTCGTTATAGTATCCTGTATATTTCTTACAACTAAGATGTAAAGTGACGCTGTGAAATAAGGTGTCTTCCTGATTCTCCTACTTTTGTTAATGTGGTGCTAATTTCAATGTAGAAGAATCAGGAATTTTGTACAGGTTATATTGTTGTTATAAGCATAGCCTTGAGGGAAATTGGGACAATGCTCTGTTTCAACTTTGTATTGTGAATCATGTGAATTATGAAGGAAAATAGTGAAATATTGATATAATAATCATTCATAATTTTTCTTATTTTTCATTAATTAATGTGTTTGTTTTCTTATTTCTTCACTACTAACTATATATATAGTAATTGATTGTCTGTTAATCTTTTAACTCAATAAGCAACCGTAAACTTGACACTCAAGTGAATACTGGACACTCAAAAGTAGGAGAATCAGGAAGTAACCGTGAAATATGTAGGTGTTCCATTTCCAAGTCGTTCTGTAGATACATAGTGTTGTCTTTCTCGCCTTCAGCATCAACGTGGATTGGTTTCAGAGTCCATTCATTTATTGCATGCGAATGTGTGCCGTAAAATTCCGTGTCAGCAACTACAGCAACATAATTCAGGAGTTTTGAAGGCATTTTTGACTACAGTGTAGGCATACGCTAACTAAATGTTATACAGAATAAGAATCAGCCATGATGATATTCCCATATCAGGAATCTTTCTTTACGTGATATGTGGTCGCAATCAATCATTGCAATGACTAAAAAGGTAACATTTTGAGCATCTCATCAATATTATACGTTTATTTGCAACTATTGCATGGGTCGGTGGAAGAAGGAGGCTTCATGGAGTTCATGTGAAAATTGTGTCACCTTTCGACGTCATTTATAGAAAATATGACAGAGTTTCTGTAAATATATTTCATGAAAAATCGCACATGTTCTTAAGTACCAAAAACCACATACTTCCACTACCCCTTTCAATTATGAGACACACGTCTTTTCGAATTCATTCCGAAAAACGATGTCGAATTGTGTGGAACACTTCCACCATCTAGAAATGCAAATCCGGAACATGTGAAACAATAATCGAGTCCTTCCCGTCTGTGACGGACACTTCGGTAGTTATTTGGAATAGCGGACCTTCAGTATCCATAGGTTGCCGAACGTAGAGTCTGGACGGCAAACTCTGCCACTTGTAACGCTGATGATCCATTGGAGGTAGATCTAATGGGAGGTACTCATGATTTTCCAACTTCGGTAATAGAGTGTTCTAATATCGGCGTTATTTTCTGGAAATACTGGGGGCCGTTCCACTAAACTTCATACGACTAAAATGTTCGTAAGTGCAAATTTACGACCGTCTGGAAATTTCAATTGATGAATTTACATTTATTGAGCATGGGCTGCATATGCAGCCTATGCTCAATAAATGTAAATGCAATAGTTGTTTGCAAGAAAACGATGCTAATGTGAAATTTACAGACTATCATAATTTTGCACTTACGAACATTTTAGTCGTATGAAGTTCAGTGAAACGGCCCCCTGAAATCCATCAATGTTAGTAACGACAATGATAGAAATATCCGGTTTGTCTCAGATCTGGATGTTACTGGAGAAATGGAGCTTATGGGTTTTACGACCAGTGTAGATCCAGACCAGCCTGTGCATCCGCACAGTCTGGTCAGGATCTGCACTGTTTTCCATTAATTCACGGAAACAACTAGCATTGTTCTAACAAGCAAAAACAAGATCGTTATCAGGCTAATTACGTGTGCGGTTTGATCATGATCTACACTGGCCACAGATACCATAAGCCCCATTTCTCCACGTATGAGACAAGCCATGCGATTGTGTACCTGTGCGATATCATATTCACATTATATTTCCATATAATATTATATTTATTGTGAAAATTGTGTCACCTATCGACGTCATTTATAGAAAATATGACAGTTTCTGTAAATATATTTCATGAAAAATCGCACATGTTCTTAAGTACCAAATTATATGGCTTGTCGCATATGAAGATCGCGCTTGATTCAGCCTGTGACCTCGATGGAGTGTTTGGTCGGGTTCTGAGCGGCCGTCCTTGTAATCGACGGGATCTTGTTGTTTGTGGACGTGTGGAGAGCGATCGTCTTCTCCCGTCGCCAGTCGGGCTGGTACTGGTCGGAGTAGATCTGGAATATCGCCGCCATATCCGGCATCACCGCCGACCGAGTCCGTCGGGACATCGCCATAAGCTTCGCCGTCGACGGGTGCGCTCGTTTCTTCACGGTAGCCGCCGATTTGATCGACTGAGGACGGTTTTGTGCTTCAACGTGGTTTATTTCGTTCAGAACAATTTCGCGAGCGTCTTTTCCTTCAATGAACGTTTCACTCCTAGATAGACCTTTCATCTTTTCACCTCTAGCCCAAGATAACACGGCGGATTTTGTGCCGCCGTGTTTGCATTCCGGAGTTAGACGTTTTTGATACATTGTGTTTTCTCTCGAGAACACGGGCGCACTTGGCGGCACTATAAGCCGCCGGATTGGGAAGTGGTTGTAGCGCGCGATCTTTTGCATCCATTCAGTAGCGTTTAGGAATGTTTCCCCGTCTCTAAGTGTCGGCGAAGCGCCACCTATATGCAACAGTTTGTGCGCGGAAACAAAATGACCATGTCTGCACGCGAGCAACAACGCCGTGTAACCTAGTTTATTCCGAGTGTCAATGTCAAGGCCGAACTTCACGAACAGTTCCACGAGCAAGTGGACGATGTTGGGATTTCCACTGATAGCAGCGTGGTGGAGAGGCGTCGACCCGTCGTTGTCGGGCTCATTAATATTCAAAACGTCTTCTCGTAAAATCTCGTTTACGATCAGTTCACGCCCATTCATACACGCGTATCCGAGCGCCGTTCTACCCATGTTGTCCCGTAGACTCATCGCGGCGCCTTCGTTTATCAGAATCCGCGCCATTCTTGAGCCCGCCTCCTCGTCGATCATGGAGGTCAACATGAGCGGCGTGCGGCCGTAGATGTCCTTACAGTCGATGTTGGAGCCGTGTTTGGAGACGAGGAGGCGGACCTGATGGAGTCGGCCGTCCAGGACCGCCTGATGCAGCGCAGTCTTCACCAGACGTTTAGGTATTGGCGGCGGAGACTGGGCCATCAGAGATAGTGACGTCGACTGAAACGATAAACGAGATTAATACGTACGGTGATATACAGATGAAGATTTGTTGAACGTTCCCAACGAAACACCCGAAAACGAATGGAAAACGCAGTGAAAACTATCGTTGTGTACAACGATATGCATAGAAACGATTATCGTTTGTCTTTTTCATACGTGAAAACGAGTTTCGTTTAAATAGATGACTTTAAACTATTTAAACGCATCTCGTTTCTTTCAACGCATCATTTCGACATCGTTTTTAATTAGAAAACCATGTTGTCGTTGTTTAAAGATTTAAACCAACACAGGCATCGATTTCTAATTATAAATACTAAAGTAATGTCAAAACGATGGGTAAACGATAGACAATCGTTTTTTTTTTGTGGATCCAGTAACAATTCCGGACTGGCGATGATTCTTCGGTTGTTGTGGATCTCTTGACTTTGTCATTTAATTATAATTGAGATGTTTTGATTTAAAATACAATTTACATGTATATTGATCTGTGATAATCGCCAAAAAGTCTCGCCAACTTTGCTACTGTATGTATTATATAAGTATACGTCGTTTTTAATGAAGAGTTTATTGTTCCGCCATCTTTCAACACCGTTTGTGTACGACACAATGTTCATACAATGGAATCTCTTGATTCCGAACACTCGGTGTCCGGTTTGAAGAGGTCACACTGTATGGTATGCATATGCGCACTCCAGTATAGACGCGTTTGTGTTTTACAATTATCAGCAGCGCAATTTACCATCAGAGATAATACATGAAATAAAAACAAACAGTGAAGCTGTGTGCTGTTCGAGAGATTATATTGTATGTTTGCTTTCAAAGAGTGTTTGTGACATACATGACCACGCGCATCGTCACCGCCTATTCGGCATGATGCCATTGGTCAGGTTTTAAATTTCGTTCTTATCAGAGACTGTGATAGCTTTGTCGTTACTAGATTTGCTTACCGGAAGTGAATATATGTGCCATTTTTAACTCGACATATGAAGAGCTCGTCAAGTTCGATAATAAACCTTAGATATGTAATGGTTTATCGAACTAATGTCGCCACATGTAGATGTATTAGTACAGACCAATTGAAGGGGTCATTGGAAGAATGTGGCTAACTTCCTGAAGAAGGTAGCCCCCTTCTTCCTACGACGCCTTCAATTTATCAACCCTCTTTAAACACTTGACAGAACTACTTGATTTTAAAATAAAATACAACTTGTGTTGGTACAAGAATAAATCAATGTTTCTGTTATCAATATGATTGATGTATTTACGACAAAACTCTAAATAACTTGAGACTTTGTCAACTGCTCGTGATGTACCCGCATGCACAGCGAATCGATGACGGTGTTGACTTTTCAATCAACGTTCCGCATGGCGCTGTGGATTCTACTAAAGAAATAGCTGCACAGAGAGGCCTCAATTAAATTAGAAACTAATTGATTATATAACATAAATGGTGCGTCATCATAACTTCAGTGGCAATAGCAAAAGGTAAATGACACTAGGTTTATATATTAAACTTAATAAATAGCTTAGCCCTTGGCGTATGTACTCTAATAAGCGTTCGTTTTAATGCAATGGAATGGTAGCTGTACTTACATATTTCTAGATACGGTGAAACCTCGCTAAACTGGACACCTCAGGGAGCCCGGTTTAGCGAGGTTTCACTGTAAATCAAGCATTTGGTTATTCCGAGCGATAGCTGTGTGCTTCACGAACAGGCAGTGTCACCTGAGACAAATGACCAAGAAACCCGTCAAAATTATGATCACAGATGGTTTGTTGGTGTCCGGTTTAGAGAGGTTTCACTGTATGTGTTTCTGTTAATGACTAAGCTGGGCTATTTTCGGCACGGTAAACATGGAATCACTGGTGCTACAAGTTAAGTGCATTAGCATATAATTCCAGCACAAAAATATTTACACAATTCCCTAACATTTGATTGGCCCGTAGCAAGTCTCTGTCCAAAATTTATATCCCACTAAACTCCCACGCCGAACTACTTTCCGTAACCGTGAGGCGCAGTTAAAATAATTCTTAAGAAAACGGAAAATAAACACATTTTCTTGATGAATTTATTTAAAATGCTGGAATTATAAGGAATGAATGGCCTTTTTGTGGAATTTATCGGGGATATAAACTTGGAAAAGTCGCGGGAATACTGGACGAGGCCTTAAAAAATTACAATTTTCGAAAAAAAATCAAAAAAAAAAAAAAGATATTTTTTTTCGAAAATTGTAATTTTTTATCGCTTCGTCCAGTTTTAGTCGTACGAAGTTTAGTGAAACGGTCCCCTGATGATCATCTGGCTTATCTGAATCTGCACTGTACGCATAAACCGCTATATAGCGGCCTTTCGGGTTCAATGGGTTAATCAGGCAACGAGCATTGCTTTAGCCTGATACATACTGACTGCTACCAAAGTGCATTATCTCGCATTGACTCGAGACACATATCCGGGTCTCAATGGATTTAAAACTGCTTTCGATAATATGAAATTGGTCGAACGACGTCACATGACGATGCCTGCTAAATAGAATATAACGCTGGGACCCGTTTCACTAAACTTCGTACGACTAAAATGCATATGCAGCCTATGCTCAATAAATGTCAACCATCAATTAAAATTTTCAGACGATTCTAAATTTGCACTTACGAACATTTTAGTCGTATGAAGTTTAGTGAAACGGGCCCCAGAGGTCTCTTGATATCAACGTTGACACTCGGCTCGGAAACGGTAGGAATTCCGAGGCGAGCCTCGGAATTCCTACGCGTTTCCTAGCCTTGTCTGATAAATTTTATATTAAACAACAGTCTAACAAACACGTGCCACGGACAGACACATACACGGGCGTACTTACAGGGCGCTCCGTATATATGGGCGAGGTAGGCCCAGGGCTCTTCGGCCATTCTGCAAGGTTTTTCTGTCGCATTCCCTTTATTGTGAAAAATATCGTCTCCATTTAAAGTTCCATTATCTTTGCAACAATGTAAGTCAATGATTGTTATTTTGCGTATAGTGTAACAACACTATCGTACTATGCTACATTTATATTGACTATTGTTTATGAATATATGGCGCTAAAGCAATAACTAAATGAGACACGCCATGAGAGTTTTCACCTTGCGTAATTTTATGAAATACATTTACAAAATTTACGATATTTTCCGTAAATGGCGTCAAACGTTGATATAATTTTCAGAGTACATGCTGAATTATAAGTTTTGTCAACTTTTGAATTTATTTATGAAAAATAATGTAAATTTTGTAAACGTATTTATTGAAATTACGCAGATGTCCGAAGGTACAAAATCGCATGACGTGTCTCATATGTGACTGTGGCTGGAGAAACGGGGTTTATGGGATTTATGTCCAGGCTCATTCCTGATCGTATATATAGTGCACTTCTGTAGAAAAATAACTATCCACGCTGCTTTTTAACCCTTTCAACCACACAGGCCTGTAAAGAGGCCTGGGCAAACAGTGTAGATCCAGATGAGCCGGCTCGTGACGAGCCGTCTCACCAGGATCTGCACTTTTTGCAAGTAATTTTCATATTTTTGAGATAAAAACACCCCGTTTTCATAAATGGACTAGCCTGAAAATCATTTGTGCCAATTGGATTGGTTTCAAAATTAACATAGCAATAGTACATTCTAGTTATTTAAGGGTGGAAGGGTTAAAAACAGGATGGGTGTTTCACTGAATGAATGGCGATCAGTGCAGATCCTGATCAGACTGTGCGGATTCACAGGCTGATCTGGATCTACACTGGTCGCAAAACCCATAGGTCCCATTTCCCCAGTTAAAGCCATACATCAGTGTTCATTTTGATTATCTACCATATTCTCGCATGAATCGCCGCGTGGCCATATACTGATAGACACGCAGAAATGACGTTATCAACGTCGAGACGCATGAATAATCAGACTCCACATATACGTTTTTCCTATCTGAGACTATACCGGTCTCAATAGACTTAAGATACATCTTATCTGCCTTAAGACCATATTACATTCAATCCATAATGAGTAGACCTACCTACCATTCTTCGCGACTATTCAGTTATGGAATTCATGGGGGCTAAGACAAAAGACATGGCTTGAAAGCCGAATGTGTTATGATTTAAATGCCCGAGATACTAGATAATGATAAAGTACATACGTTGTATGTGTTGAAACCAACATTGCGGTTAAACACATATATAGCTAGTTTATAATACGTTATACATATGATAATTATACAATATGTATTGTATATACTTAAAATATTAATATCGCAATACATCTATATCCATTCAGTTGTATGTTTGTGTGTGTAAATGTCTGACTGTCATCACATTTTATTCGGCAATTTCAGCCAAATTATTTTTCCAGAATTTGACATCTTATGTCATTTCGCTAGTTATTATTAAAATAAAGCTTATTTTATGCGAGTTGGATTTAGTTACGGTGAATCTATCATTAAGGTGGATACACCGTAACAAACGACAGCTCGTGCTTTTACATTCGCGTTTGCCTAATTATGTTATCTGTATACAAATCTATCAGACTAAGATTTTAAATTTCAATGGTAAACATAACTTGCTATGCATTAGTGGTATGATAGATTCACACAAACATACGTGAAACGTTTATGAAAGTCACCCTTATTATATATTATATACCCATTTTCAGAATAAATGTCATTGCCGGAAATCAATTTTCTACAATTTTAATATATATATAAGTGCAAGTATAATAAATAAAGAAAGTAGTTACAGGTTTCACCACTTATTTATACTTATTAACGTAAACCTTAAAGTTAATATTTTATTATTTATTCCCATTATTTGTAATGTAAGTACATATGTATGTTTAACCTTTAATGGTTTCGTATCGCTATGCTGACAAAGCTTTTATTTATTATTAATATTAGTATTAATTTTATTTTATTAGATGCATGTACATATGCCTACAATATTATTTAGCACATATTTGCAAAATGTATATTATAAAATGCATACATTTCTGCTATGTTGCAAAAGCAGTGTGCATTTATTTTTCGAAGAGTGATGATAAGCACTGTCACATTTTCATTTCTTTATTAGCCATATTATTTTCACGTTTTCTTTTTCAAACATATTTTTCCTAATAGATAAGCATTGATTTACATGTATTTTCATATCGTTGATTGCTGAAAGAAAAGCTTCACTCCACTAACTCACCATTTTGTCTCTGTCTTTGTGTGGTCGGTCTCTTTTGTATCCGAGTTTCTTACGCTCTATATCCTGAAACGCTTGCATTCGTTCTGTTATATGGACACAATACAACAACAATAAATAATAATAATAAGTGAAATTACCCCGCACTCACGAGATCTAACCTATTAACTTTAGTATCAGGACTGGTGTGAAATATTGATTTAAATTTCTTGAAAGTAACGGTATAGAGACACTGGTGTATAGCTTTGAATGACTAAATATTCACAGTTGGTGTATTCGTTATTTTAGTTATAAATTTCGTTGTTCGTTTCATGTAACACAGCGCAATGTTTTGATACATTTGAATAGCTGTCAGTGTAGTGTTCTTATTTGTTTATCACGTCAATATCGATGATTGATCGGGGGTGGTTTTCTACGTTTTCGGGGTAGCTTAAATCGTAGGTCAGGTTTCCCTATGAAACATCGTCATTCGTCAATAAATCCTCGATAATCGCTATTCAGGCCCACCTAGGGGATAATATGTGGCTGTGACTGGAGAAATGGGGCTTATGGGTTAGCGACCAGTGTAGATCCAGATCAGCCTGTGCATCCGCACAGTCTGATCAGGATATACACTGTTCGCCATTCCATCAATAAAACACCCGTGAAGCTGCTAATAAGAAATATAGATCGTTACCCGGCTACAGGAGTGTGCTATATGATCAGGAGCTACACTGATCACAAATCCCATAAGCTCCATTTCTCCAGGCACAGCCACATATATATATATGTATATATCTTGCATATTTGCCTTTACATCTTAAATCTTAGTAGTCTGCGTAATTTGAATGGAAGTTTTGTTTCACTGGTGTAGAAAGGTTGTGACAATGTCTGTACTATTTGTAGCAAATATGACAGATATACGAACTCAATTTTGACAAAGATCGACTGTGGGATAAATGGAATAATTGTCTCATGATATGGGTCATAGTGAGACCAATTCACGAGTAGACATTCAACGTGGTATTGGAGACCAGAAATAACCCAGCTCATTTTGTAAATAAGCGTAGTGACTTTATGGTCCACATTTGTCTGGCCTGGTGTCATTTGTCTTTGCGCTGGCACTGGATAACTGCATACCAATCAGTGTTGATCATACTCGGTCTCCCAGTCTACGCTGATGACAATCATTGTGTGGTATATATTCATGCGTCTCTATCCAATATCGCCGTTGTTATTTAATAATCCTGTGTAAGTAGAGAAAATGATCTTATAAGTAAGTACACCAGAGAAATGTTAGGTAAATCTGGTTCATAAGATTACTTATTCTAATGACCCAGGGTAAATGTAGGTCACTGCGTCCGATCAGCATTTGTCACTGAATGTTGGTGGACGTATCTTGCATCAGCGAATGGACCATTGTTTCATATTACTAACAATACAATTTAGTACTATATACTATACTATACATTTACTATGCTATGCTATGCTATGCTATGCTATGCTATGCTATGCTATGCTATGCTATGCTATGCTATGCTATGCTATGCTATGCTATGCTATGCTATGCTATGCTATGCTATGATGCTATGCTATGCTATGCTATGCTATGCTATGCTATGCTATGCTATGCTATGCTATGCTATGCTATGCTATGCTATGCTACGCTTCTTATGCTTATGCTGATGCTTAGCTGATGCTATGCTATGTATTTATGCTATGCTACTGCTATGCTTTGCTATGCTATGCTACGCTATGCTTTATGCTACGCTATGCTTTATTGCTACACGCTATGTTTTATGCAACGTACTTGCTATATGCTAGCTACGCTATGCTACTACCGCTATGCTTTATTGCTACGTTACGCTAACGCTACATTGCTACGTACATGCTACCGACTTTATTGCTACGCTACATGTTACGCTAACGCTGGTGATTTTATGCTACGCTACCATTGCTACGCTACGCTACGCTTTACGTGCTACACTACGCTAATGGCTTTATTGCTATACGCTAACGGCTATGCTTTATGCTACGCTATGCTTTATCTACGCTATGCTTTATGGCTACGCTATGCTTATTTTGCCTACGCTATGCATTTATGCTACCGCTTTACTTTATGCTACGGCTACGCTACATGCTACGCTAACATGTTTACGCCTACATGCTACGCCTACGCTGTGTGATTTTATGCTACGCCTACCTTTGCTACCGAAAAATACCGCTACGCTATGCTTTTATGCTACCGCACGCTATGCCCTTTATGCTAACGCTACGCTATGCTTTAATGCTTATCGCTATGCATTTATGCTACGCTACGCTACATGCTACGCTAACATGTTACGCCTACATGCTACGCTACGCTGTGATTTACGACTTGCTTACATGATTTACGCTACGCGACGCTATGCTACGCTACGCTACGCTATGCTTTATGCTACGCTACGCTATGCTTTATGCTACGCTGCGCTATGCTTTATGCTACGCTATGCTTTAAGCTTTATGCTACGCTACATGCTACGCTATGCTATAGTTCCAGATCAGCCTCTGCATTCGCACAGTCGGATAATGATCTGTAGAATTCGCCATTCCGTCAGTGAAACACCCGTCATGCTTCTAACAAGCAATGTATATCTTTATATGAGGCTACAGGAGTGTGTTATTTGATCAGGAGCCCATGGCCCAATGTCTCCAGTCACAGCCACATATGTACATATTACACCACCGCCTGCGCTAGTCTTGCCAATATTTGTCAATTTCTTCATTTCACAATACTAGAATAGTAGTATTCTTGAAATCAAGCAGCCTGATTGACTGAGCTTGAGTCAGACACAGACAATCAAGTTGTTTGCGAGTTGGAATTGTCGCTGGGTGTTCAGAAACGTTGATAGTTTCACAGGCGATCGGCATGTCGATAGGATAGTGCATTATACTTTGTTAGACATGTAGAAACAAAATGTAGTCATTCTATAGTCAATGTATTTATAATCAAGGCTTTGAACTTTGTGTGCCTTAATTTCACAATCACCAGTTTCAAGAAGAAATATATTTTTTATTTCTCATAAAATCCCATGATTCATAGTGCCTACACTAGCTAGGGGGCCAAATGGGTCCACCTGTCATGGGATGCTGTAAAAGGTTGTGTGGTATCAATGTGTTCAGGAGACCTTCACAAACAACTTCCAGGTGCACAACCCGAAAAATGTACTACTGGACAAAATATACAACCGTTTTCAAGATGGCCGCCGTCAAATTTTCTATATTTATTGAATATCGTGGAAGATATAGTCACACATTTTACTGCAATACTAAGGTTCTTTATGTTATAGAGTTTATTTGATAAATCGGTGAATGGAAAACATCACCGGTAGATGCGGAATCCAAGATGGCCCCCAAAATGCATGCGGTGCATCGTAACATGGCCTGCAAAATGATTGACGACACTTTTTCAATTTATTCATGTGTCAGAGTACACTAATATCATTGTCTTCAATTGGTCTTCTCTAGCATATGTAGTTACTGGTGGTGGTGGTGTTGTGATGTGTCGAACATTATCCGTAAATTCATTTTGCATGAAAGAGAAGGAAACTGGCCCTGCTATTTGGCAGAGGCTGCAAAGATGCTACCGTACCTGACTGCAGCAGGACACTACAAATACGGTCAACAGTCATTGCCGTTGTACCTGCACGAGATGAAACAACTGCCCGAAACGTCACCGGAAGTTCATCGGGTATTTATGCATGGTGCCTTTGTTGGTAGAAGAGCTGAGGGTCACCACAACGGCATCTCTCTAGACATGTTGCTTGAACAGACTTACAGGAAACAAGTGGACTAGATGGAATAACGACTAATCCCCAGGCTCGAAGTAAGTGGGTGTATACGAAGGCATTGACTGCAACTGTCTTATCAGAATTAAAGAGTATGCTACATCTAGATACAGAAACAGATAATCCGCATCATGAAAGTGATCGTGCCAGAGTCGAAAGAGATTGTCATGACGTATTAAAGGTAGTTGCTGCAATCGAAACGAGCCCATTTGCAACACAACAGCATCTCATGCATCAACATAGCTACTGGTCAAAAGGCAGCCCCAAATGTACAACAACAACTCTTGAATATTAAACAAATCGGTACGGACACGTTAAATGATTAAATACAACAGAAGCAGAAGAAAACCAAAGTTGTTAAACTACAAACATTTACTACTCAGAACAAAATGTCAAAGTCGCGTAAAATAAAACCACAAAGCGGAAAAAGTGAAGAAAGTGTAGCTCTGCTTCGCATGATCCAGATTGCAGCAAGTGGTGGACAAATTGATATTATCCACTATATTGGCAATCATGAATGCAGCAAATATCCACCATCAATATTCACAGAAGATGGCCAGATGCGATCAGGTAATAAGGCAAACCTTGTCAATGCCATGAAAACAGAGACGAATGTTCAGTTGCCAAATTGCCAGAAAGCCAGATCAAAACAGCAGTTATTTTGATGCTATGTTTGCAATTCGTCACTGGTCTTTCCATAAAGATGAAATATTTGGGCAGATATCCCAGCGATACAAGCACAACTTGCTCTCAGACATACCGGTAAATACGGAATCGATTCACTTTTGCTGTGATAGATATAGGACACCAAGCTTGAAGGGAGCTGAACGTCAAAAACGGAGCCTAAACAAACCAACTGAACCCAAAGAATATGCCATACAGGAACAAATTCGTACACCAGAACCACTTGAGTTCTTTTCAGTACCAGCCAACAACGCTGGATTACATAGATTCCTATGTGACACTTGGTTGGTATCCGAAACTGAAGCTCCATCTCTGAATCATGTCAGTCTGTATCTTGGAGGTGGATTTAGTGAAGAAACAAAGACTCAGGAGGAAGCAGACACGCGAATTGTGCTGCATGCAATCTACAGTGCTAATCATGAACACACTCAACGCTTGGTCATTCATAGCAACGACACAGGCGTGATTGTCATCTTAGTCTTGTATACAGCATCTTTACTGAAAGATTTGTCAGAAATATGGATTAGAATAGACAGTGATGCATACCTGCCTATACATGATATAGCTGCAGCATTAGGACCATCTCGATGCCGATCCCTTCCCTTCATTCATAGCCTGAGTGGAAGAATCACCACACGTTTCTTCTATTATACCAGCATGGCCCTCCATCTGCCAACGATTCAAGACTTTGCCGAAACTCCTGACGTATTCCAGCTTGATGAAAATGTAGCCAAAGAAGCAAAGCAACTGATGATTGGAGTGTATGCTAAATCAATCGATGCAGGCCAATCTATTGCTGACATTCGAGCTCACAAATAATTTCTGAACAACAAATCAACACTGTTGAAGATTCTACCACCAACTGAAGGCACATTCCGTTCTCATCTAAAGCGTGCAACATTGGCAACCATAATAGACAAGTCGGCGCACATTCCTAAAACAACTCTACCTTCATTTGAAGAATTCGGATGGAATGCCAAATATGATAGTTATGTTCCCGTAACAACGTCTGAACCACTTTGGCCTCAAGAAATGGCCAGATCGATTGCCTTCAGTTGTACCAAAGGGTGTGGTAATAGATGTTCCTATGTGAAGAGAGGTGTACCATGCTATATTGCTTGTCGATGCACCGGATCGCAAGAGAAGTGTAGCCACGCACGACTTTTGCCTCAACTTGAGGACTTCAACAGTGACATAAGTGAGAGCAGTGATCATGAATCCTATATATAAACAGTGCACAAGTAATGAATGTTAAAGCGTATGCATCACATACATCGTGTTATTCTTTATTTGTTATTACTGAATTTAAGAACTATACATATCAGTATATAAAGCAAAGAAACTCAGCAGATGAAAAATACATGTATGCATAAAACATTGGTAAAATATTCTGAATTCAATGACCATAAATAACAGTTGTTTGATACTTTCATCTAAAATCTATAATTGCATTACTAATGTATACGACACACTCGCTTTAACATGAAGTAATGTGTGCCTCATACGATTAGATTTTGACTGAATAATGCGTGCTACAGCAATTGTTGCCAAAGAAATTGCAACTTTTATTAAATGTTCAACTTATTTATTTTTTTCGTGTATTTCTGGCGGCCATATTGTCTGCCATGTCCATTTTATTTTATAATTAACAACCTGATGTATCACCTGATGGTATGCATGTATTCTGTGACCCATAACACATAGGTTTAGCCACAGGAATTGTGACTCTATGTGCATTTATACCAGCTATTTAGTCATAAGTATATTTTATTACGGAGGCCATTTTATAAATGGCTGCCATTTTTTTCCAGTAGCACATTTTTCGGGTTGTGCACCTGGAAATTGTTTGTGAATGGTTCCTGAACACATTGATACCACACAACCTTTTACAGCATCCCATGACAGGTTGACCCCAAAAATGGGCTTTGGCCCCCTAGCTAACACTGAGATAAGGCCCGCCTGTGCCTAATAAACCCGACACATAATCATCATTTTACAAGCCGAAGCCGTACCAGCCCGAACACCTGACACAAGTCACCCGACTACGCTAGGTCGGACACGACTTCGTTTCGCGCTTTCATTACAATTCTCAAGACTGAACTGAACAAACCAGAACGGGATTTCAAGAATCATCGAGATTTTTCAATAAAGTAATACTACGGGGCGCCAAGTGGGACATGGCTCAATTTTGTCAACAAAATTCATTTTTGTACCTATAAACTTGACAAAAACAAAACAAAATTAAATATATACTGATTTTGTCAACAAAATTCACTTTTGTGCTACAAAACTTAATTCTGTGTCACAAAATTCAATTCTGTGTCACAAAATTCAATTCTGCATACGTTTCGTATACGTATTTGCATACGTTTCGATTTTGTTGCCCAAATATGGCACACGCATGTAAGAAGGACTACCATTGGTGAGAAACTGGACAGGAGAAATGGGTCACGGTCGCCGATCAGCGATCCAAAATGGCGTCTGAAGAAGTAAGTTTCAGAGAACGCTGGATGAAACACACTTGTTACTGCTTTGTAGCTTAGTGTTGCAAGGTATTCTTACTGTTTAAACGTATACACGGGGTGCTAGCAAGGTCCCACGATAAAATGGTCTCGTGTGGTGGTGCGGCGGAATAGTTGATGTGTGTGTGTACTCCACCATCTAATAAAATGGACTAAGACCGATCTCAACCAATCAACGTAGAGATGACATAGACTATCAGTTACGGAAACTATTTTTTGTGGACAAAACTGACTTTTGTGGACAAAACTGAATTCTGTCCCACAAAACTGAATTTTGTTCACAAAACTCAATTCTGCCTTACAAAATTGAATCCTTTATAACCAAAATGAAGTCTGTACATCAGAATTTTACATAATTGGATTTTGTGATTTTTAGTGTTACAAATCTCAATTTTGTCTGGATAAAATTGGTTTTGTACACATAATTAACCTGTCCTGCATGGCACCCCGTAAATACTAGTTATTAAGGAATTAAATGCGAGGGATCGCTTGCGACAGCATCATTTAGTTCCTGAAAAAGCCAATATGTGATCAATAACGTAATATTTTTCAGCCAAGTGTACACTGCAATGTCCCATCCGAGTATTGGTATTCCATTTCCTGACAGTTACAGTTACTCATTAAATCTGGTAATATATAACTTATTGGTGTTAAACGTTCCAATATGTGAAATAAGTGGAACACAATGCTGCCCAGCGATTGGCTTAGCATGCAGGGTGAACTATATGTATTGTAGTACCGGGGGCTCGTTTCATTAAACTTCGTACGACTAAAATGTTTGTAAGTGCAAATTTAGGATCGTCTGAAAAGTTAAATTGATGGATTTACATTTATTGAGCATAGGCTGCATATGCTGCCTATGCTCAATAAATGTAAATCCAACAATTGTTTACAAGAAAACGTTGTTAGTGTGATATTTACAGGCTATAATAAGTTTGCACTTACGGACATTTTAGTCTTACGAAGTTCAGTGAAATGACTCCCTGATTCTCCTGCCATATGCACATTAGTACAATCGGATTAATATCTAATCATGTTGCTGCCGACAATAAGGCTGCTTCCGTTACTGACTATAGTTAGTCTAATCAAAGTGTAGTGGGACCAGAAATAAATTGCGAAAAACACTTTTCTCTTTTGATCGAACTGGGTTATTCGTAGCAAATAGGAAGCGTGCGTAGCCTGACGACGGGTATGTTTTCCATACATAGTGAGCTATTCCAATTGACAAGGTCTCAATGTTGCAGTATTGCATTCTTGATTTTTTGCTGAATGTCTAACCGAAGTTTATTAGACCAATGTACAATAATTGACCTTGTTGTCAGCATTTTTCATCCTGTGCGTGCGTGCGTGCGTGCGTGCGTGTGTGTCAGTTAATTTATAGTTGGGAGATGGTATAGCTAAAATGTTTGCGATACGGTTGTGTAAAATATTTCTGGTAGACATCCTTCATCTGATGTCTCCATGCCGGCTACATTTCGAAGTACAGAGTTGTTTTCCTCTGTAACCGCGTATAATGGAGACAGTTGTATTATATTGATGTACTGCACGCAGAATGAGAATTATTGCGGATCTCAATATTCTCACGGGTAATGATTGGGTATTCCGAAGTGTATCTATGTGAAATTTACTTTGAGAGCTGGTACATGCATGAGGGACCCGTTTCACTAAACTTAGTACGACTAAAATGTTCCGGTTAGTGCAAATTTAGGATCGTCTGAAAATTTCAATTGATGGATTTACATTTATTGAGCATAGGCTGCATATGCAGCCTATGCTCAATAAATGTAAATCCAATAATTGTTTACAAGAAAACATTGTTAGTGTGAAATTTACAGGCTATAATAATTTTGCACTTACGGACATTTTAGTCTTACGAAGTTTAGTGAAACGACCCCCTGGTAGATCTATATTATGTAACTGGCTTGTTGTTGGGTTCAGGCCGTTGAAACCGTGGAATTCAGACTTCATAAGAGGGTGGAGGATGATACGTCCGTGCTAATTCTTGTTCTATGTTTCAATACCTATATCTGTAATTGTTTTCATTGTATATGTTTAAAACAATAATAAGGCGCATTGACGTCGTTCAAATGTATGCTCAATATGGGCTGATGGTACACTGCAACGGAATTCAAACAATCATATCCAACTTTCGCGGCCATCGTACCTGGACAAAATCCATAGTGACCACATGGTCAATTTCAGCTGACCAATACGTGATGGTCAGTCGGCAATTTCCGTGATCTCGGCTTTTTCCGTAATCTCTCGGAAATCTACAGGTGTCACGTGATGTGCGTAATTTTATCGATATGTAAATCGATAATCCATGTACATGTAGTGTGGCGATTCCACCATTGACCACTGCGATATTATTTCTAACCATATCAAATAAAGATGAAATTATATTAAGTATTGCAAGTTGCAATTATGTCAAAGACAATCAAATAAAACAAAGTCTATACTGAAATTACAAATTCTGTTTAGTTTGCAGAAAATATCCTGGTTGTACAAATAAAGTTCAAGGAAGTTTAGTTTGCAGTAATAATCGTTAAATCGCGTAAATAATTACAGATGACCGATGTACTCGTTATATGGGCCGCGCCATACGAAAACCAGGCTTAATGACAACGTCATGAAAAGCGGTAAACGACGTCGGAAAAACGACGTTTCAAACTGTCTAGCGTCGCCGTAAAAGTTCACATTTGGCCCTCCCATTTACGTTTACTAGCTGGTGTCAGTTAACATTAAGTGTGAACAGAAAACGGAAAATAATAACTTACTGAAACTTTCACTAATATGAGACGCGATACCTTGTACCTCGGTACACATATTATGACGTCATGCCTTGACGTCACCTACTTGTGACGTCATTGAACGTGAATACGTATTTGACGTTATGGCCATGGTGTCCTGACACAATATTATAGCAAGGATACTTGCACGAGTTCCTCGCAGCATCAATGACTTAGAAATGCTTCAGGCGCTGTACATTGTCGTCTAACTGTCGTTCTTTGACATTTTTCGTCAGTTGTCCTTATGAATTCAAAATGGTGAACGCATAATTTGAACTGGCTACATATCAGCGAAGTCTTCGCTTACACTGCACTTTGATTCCTAAATAATCTTAAATATGAACAACCTAGTGTATGCCAACGATATTACCATCTATTATCTTGGTAAATTGAGACTTTTTAACAATTCTATCCAGTACATAGCGAATGATATGCAATTTAATGGATTTAATATGCCATTTAATAGACACGCAGCTATATAATGACATAAATATCCGGGGTTTGTATTGCATTTAAAATAAATGCATCGACATATTAATTGGAAATGTGATGGTCATAAACTTGCTTTTGTAGTCGAAAGTGCTTTTGTAGTATCAAATCATCAGTTTATCACTTGACTGCATAATAATGTATATCAGGCGATGGTAATGCGATCCTCAAGAAAGACACACGGCGACAATTATAAGGTATCACGCTACCAAATCTGCCCGGTATCGTGTTTTGTCAAAAAGATAATGTTGTAAGCGGCCTACTGCCTACTTTAAAATATGTCGTCGCATAAAGTAATCAAAGTACTGAAAGTACTGACTGGCGGGAGACAAGTAGCCACTTGTGAATTTGCATACTCAGAAATTCCTTGTTAGAAATATATTCGATGTTGATTATTGGATGTACAATCTGCAAAGTTGGAGAACTTGATCAGTTACTGGTGTTTGTAAAATACAGCCTGCTCTAAACACAAATAGGTTGATGAAGCAAAGGTGCTTTATGTCCGACTAATAAACCGTTTTACGAGGTATATTGCAGACGTATTATGTGAAATCTTTTCAAAATTATGACTGGACTTTGGCCTACATACATGTAGTGTATGCTGCATGAACGGCAAAATGTTTTCATGAATTTTGTTTCGCTCACCCAGAAGGTAATTTTTCGAAAATCGCCCGTAAACCACAATATGAAAAAGAAATGGCCTTCGACGTTGCATTGCGACTGCGTGGTACACGATACGGGGGGCGTCTCAATAACAGCAATTTGTTCTCTTTAAAAGTAAAGTTGGGCATGCCAACTATTTTACACATAATGTTGAGCATTGCCGTTGCTATTAATAACTTGCTTTCAGTTCACTCGCTGACTTTAAATGTCACCTGACTGTTGTTAATTGCGAACGCAAATTGAGCCTATTGAGACGTCCGCCGATGAACAGAGAATCACGATCCCAATAGCGATACGGGTGGCGTCTCAATAACAGCAATTTGTTCTCTTCAAAAGTAAAGTTGGGCATGCCAACTATTTTGCACATAATGTTGAGCATTGCCGTTGCTATTAATAACTTACCTTTCAGTTCATTCACTGACTTTAAATGTCACCTGACTGTTGTTAATTTCGAACGCAAATTGAGCCTATTGAGACGTCCCCCGATGAACAGAGAGCCACTTCCGAAAGTAGACCCGTGCAAACGGCCAGAATCACGATCCCAATAGCGTGGAGACAGTATGTCTCCCGCCAAAAACTGAAAATGTTGTCATTAAGCCCGGTTTTCGCACGGCGCGGCTCAGATTATATATTCTCAGACTGGCGAACTTTTTTTAACTTAATATTTCGGGCAATATACATGTAGCCTAATTCAAAACAGCGATTGAAACCAGTGTATACCCAGATCAAGCTGCGCATCCGCACATTCTGAACGGGGTCTACCCTGGTTGTACAAATATAATTCAATGAGGTTTAGTTTAGTTTGCAGTAAATAATTCGCGATGAATCTGCTTAATTCCCTGTAAATAAAAACAACACATTTCCATTTATTGACAATTTTATAATTTGTGACATTTTCACCAATACTAGTTTCGATAATCGGTGGAAATCTCGCTAATATTGCCGTGAAATCAAGAGAAAACATGCAACGATACAAATAGTCAAAACCAGCGTAAGTAACCATAGTTTGTAAACTAACGTAGTCTGATCCAAGATTTATAATTCCCGTGTATGTAAAAAGGGAATTACGTTAATTATTTCTAACCATATCAAATAAAGATGAAATTATATTAAGTATTGCAAGTTGCAATTGTGTCAAAGATAATCAAATGAGACAAAGTCTATGCTGAAATTACAAATCAGTAGAATATGGTTACCGTACGGCAAATTTAAGAGAAACACTTTTTATTAGGGTCTCATAATTTAACGCACAAATCTGGTAATAAAACAGAGCAATATATGCCAGCATCTCAGCTTTATCAACCAGCGTAAACTAACGTAGTCTGACCAAGATTTATAATTCCCGTGGACGTAAAAAGGGAATTACGTTAATTATTTCTAACCATATCAAATAAAGATGAACTTATATTAAGTACAGTAGAAAATTGATCTCTCGAACAGGTCTCAAACCTCGACTGAAAATATATATTTGTATTTTAATTTTGTTCTCACAATTTTATAATTTTTATCAAAATAGCTATCAACTAATAGACACTTTATACCAACAATAAAACTGTGCGTATTTTTTATAATACATGTATATACTGGAGAAACGGGACTTCTAACAAGCGTTATTAGACTACAGGATCGTGTTATTTGATCAGGATTAACAATGGTCACAAATACCATAAGCCCCATTTTCCCAGTAACATGACACATAAGTATACCAAGCAAGTCAATTTGACTTCCAAAAGTTGTAAGTTCCCTTTTGTTTACCAGTGTCCAACATAACCAGTCAAAACAACAAGTAGCGCATGCACATGAAAACCAACATGGTTGGCATGTTGACTTCCTCACCCATCAGGTAACTAATACTGGTCGGTGTTTGAAATGTTTCAATTTCATCAACATATACATGGATAAATGACTAACAACATCGATGGTATCCCAAGGATTTTAATTTTAACGTTGAAATAAAACATTATTAGGTAAACATATTTTATGTGGGATTTGCAAACAGGGCACGTTTTCTCGTCACCTGTCCCCATTTGGAGAAGCGTATTATTGATTTTTTTAGCTGACAATATACAAGGCTGTACACAGGCCAAAAATTGGACGCTGATGTGTATTAAAGTGTGATTTACCTCAAGATAAACTGGATTAGTTTTTACTGATATTCATACGCAATCGAGAGAACATTAAATAATCCAGTTTATCTTGAGGTTTATCTTGAAGTATAACATTTAAAATATACAAATATTATTTAAAGGAGTACCGATATGATATAAATTATTTAAATCCCGTTAATATTGCCCTGCATTCAACGTAATAAAACAATATAGGATAGTTTATCAAGAGAAACGAGCGATATACAGATTTTCAACCAGCATAGCTAATTTCATACTGCATAGTTGACCAACATTTATAACGTAGACAAAAAAAGTAAATTATAATGACCATGTTACCGATAATTATTTATAGCTGTATACTGAACACAGAATAACAAGTGAAAATTATATAAATTACTTCTAGCTGCAATATTGACAATTACATAATTGCGAAACATATTTGATTATGCTCCATAATAAAGGTACACAATGAGCTGTAATAAATCAACAACAAATGTATGCTGTTTTGTAATCACTGTAATGTACAAATGGTTTGTTAAACGTGTTTCAATGTATATTTCACTAACATTGAATTATTTCTTGGACACAAAAATAATGTTATACTGCCATATATTGCATTGTGAACTTTATATCTGCAGATTTATATAACACAATTCACATACGTGATAAGTGTAAATTATTCGTCCGCATGCAGCCATATTGTTCCTACGTTCTTATGTTTCTTTCGTAGCAAGCCGTGACTTTAATAGGTAGAAGGAACGTTAAAACGACACAATTTAATGACAATACACTTAACGATTACATTGTACATGCGAACAGAGCTAAAACTAGACATTTACAGTTCAAGGTACTTGCCCACTCAGTAGGCACAGCACGTTCATTATAGGAATTAAATAATACTTAGTGTATACTTGTGTCACTATTCCACCACTTATAAAAATTACGAGTGCCCGCTATACAGATATAATCATGTAGTAATATTTATGTTATTGAAAGTTACTCGTGGTGGTATCAGGTTATTTTCATATGCAAATGAGGCATGATATTTTTTGATTATTTATACTAATTAAATGCGTCACATGAACAAATAAAATTTTCGACATATTATAAAGTATGATCATTGCACATTAAAAAGTAAATACAGAGAATAAATAGTAATGTATGTTAACATGTTAAGGAAACACGGTTATCGCCCCTGATATCAGTGTGGACATTTACGTCTGATATAAAAAGTATCGTAATGCCAATCAATACGTGGAGTAATGGTGAATTAATGTTTATTTTGCCAGAAAATGTCTCAAATGATGTCTCTGATATTTTGTGCCTACTAAGTGGGCATGTACCTTTAAAACATGTAGTATATCTATGGAAACAGCCCTCAAATGTGGCTGTAATAATATATATTTAGCGATGTATATACTTTCCTGTGTGAATAAAGCCTTAACAATCAGTCCCATATTGTGCAATATTGTGTTTCTTATCGTTTATCCGTATGGAATCGTAACAAAAATGTGGCGTCGTGTTACCCATTTGTTATGTTTAGACTCGGATGAAATAATCCTAATAGCTTCCCGCCCCCACCATATTTATGTACCTCTTTTATGAGTGTGACTGATGATTATGACATTTGCGACCAGTGTAGACCCGGATCAGACTGCGCGGGATCCGGGTCTTCACTGATCGCTTTCAATCAGCGATCACCAACATGCATCAGGAAACCCGTATATGTCCTGATACAGATACGCGTGCGCAACACAAGCTATATTTCTCCAGGTTTTGGCGCGCATTTCGGCACTGGCGGCCAGGGGTTAGACTGAATCTGTGGAAATGGCTTCACGCATCATTGGGAGTCACATTTCAAAGCGAAATGAACATCGTTCCTTTATAATTTGTTCACAAGCGTTGCAGCGGTGATTGATGGCTGTTAAATGAGACATACATGTATTATATGGGGCAGTGCAAAAGATGGTGATTCTGGTCGGATAGGAAATATCCGCCAAAATGTGTTGTCGATCAAACCAATGTATCAAAATCATGAAATCATGTAATCTGAGAAATTACAAATTCATATCAAATTCCATAGTGTTTGTTCTGAAGGGTTTGTTCTGAAGGGTTTGTTCTGAATGAAGGGTTTGTTCTGAAGGGTTTGTTCTGAAGGGTTTGTTCTGGTTTGTTCTGAAGGGTTTGTTCTGAAGGGTTTGTTGGTGATTTATATTTTCCTGATAATTTTGACAAATTACAAATTCATATCAAATTCCCATAGTGTTTGTTCTGAAGGGGTTTGTTCTGAAGGGTTTGTTCTGAATGAAGGGTTTGTTCTGAAGGGTTTGTTGTGAAGGGTTTGTTCTGAAGGGTTTGTTCTGAAGGGTTTGTTGTGATTATACTTTTCCTGATACTTTTGACCAAACAAATCATAATTAAGAAGTATATTTTCTCAAAGATGTATGCAGGAGAAGGACTGATAGAACTGCAAAAGGGTGGGAGATTGTGTTCACAAGTAGACAAAACATCGCCGATTTGTAGTTGACAACAGTCAGCGCTCCAGATAAGTGTTGTATCTATTTGATTATTATACCTCCATATTTCGAATTCAATGCGTATTTTACTTTTTACAAATGTATTATTCATGTTCTTCCTTATTAAATAGGGAACACATATTAGTAAAATAAAACACATTTAAAAATTCACTTATTTGAGCTGTTTGCTTTTTGCAGCTCAACTAAGTAAATTTTCAACTTTAATATTACAGTATTTTAACTACTCAATTTGAAAATCAATGCATATTTCCAAATTGCTGTGAGTATTTTGTACTCTCACTTTTAATAATCAGTGCGTATTCTGCTAAAGTAAGTGCGTAAAATACGCCAATACGCACCTTATCTGGAGCTCTGATACTGCCAGTCATGTGACATGGTATATATAGTTATTCAAATATATTTACACCTTCCATAAATTCATAACGGAAAGGCCCATTCGACGTCCCAATACAATACATTAGAGCCACGTGGCGTCGCGCGATGTTGGTGATTGGTTAAAGTTCGCTCGACATCTTAATTTCCACGAGGTTGTCAATAACGTCACGCTATTGACCGGCAACGTCGCTGTTCTGTGAATTGCCACAAAATGACGTAAAACAAGATTATTCTTAGTTTTAACGCCATATTTAGCTGTCTACATTTTTGAAACTATTATAGGAATGAATGGCCTTTTTGTGGAATTTATCGGGGTATAAACTTGGAAAAGTCGCGGGAATACTGGACGAAGGCCGGAAGGCCTCGTCCAGTATTCCCGCGACTTTTCCAAGTTTATATCCCCGATAAATTCAACAAAAAGGCCATTCATTCCATATAATTCCAGCATTTGAAATTAATTCATCAAGAAAATGTGTTTATTTTCCGTTTTCTTAAGAATTATTTTAACTGCTCTTCACGGTTACGGAAAGTAGTTAGGCGTGGGAGTTTACTGGGATATAAATTTTGGACAGAGACTTGCTACAGGCCAATGAAATGTTAGGGAATTGTGTAAATATGTTTGTGCTGGAATTATCAGAAAATGCAGTGTAAAGAAAAGTAATAAAACCATAGGCTTTTGCGTTTACTGGGTTGACAATACATTTGGTCAGTTTAACGTTTGCGAGTTTGCACTTTTAACATACCAAATATATTGTGCACCTCAGTAAACGAAATAGCCCATGGTTTTATTCCTTAAATAACATACAATGTGCATCAAATCACATGATGGAGTTGCTATCTGCCACAACAAAGTTGAGCCTAAATTATGTCAGATTGCGTGTATCTCGTGCTTCAAATTGCATCATAAGCATACAATAAAGAAGTGACTATATTGAAGATCATATTGCCCAACCGATGGCGGTATTATTTCATGTGTACTTTAATGAAAATGTATTTGTAAGAGCAAGAGCATAATAGCAAGGCACGAATGAATACGCGTTTAAGGGTTTTAATTTCGTCTCTACGTCTGGTAATAACTACGGAACGAAATATAGAGAATACCAGGCTAGTGTATTTTGATATCCAATGTATCAGGTAATGCTAGGAAACGTGTAGGAGTTCCGAGGTATTCTATTTATCAGGTAACGTTTTACGCTAAAAAATGAGCAATTATCACGTGGTTTTCATTGAAAAGAACGCGGACCTAATTATGTTGCGTCATTACACTGATGTCATTCGGTAACACCATGTGACACCGTTGGACCTATGTAATTTCAGTTTCCAATTCGTTGTTACCCGATATTCGTATCAGGTCAATGCCTGATACGACATTATGTTATCAGTCAGTACGCATTGGAACAATACAAAGCTCGTTACATGATAAATCCATATAGCGAGCCACGATGCATCCACCAGAGTAGCCAAATCTTAAAATTCCCAGTTTGCCCCGGCGGACAAGAGAAACTATTTGCTTACTTGCCCAATAACGATTTCAACTTCATTTCTGCATTGTTGTTTGTAATCAGACCTACTGTCATGCTAACATACTTGTAGTTGTATCCTCCCGCTACTGCTACAGGTAGAACCGTTGGCGAACGAGCGCAGAGTCAAATCAGCTGTTACAATCATAAGTAAATGAATATGTCTGACATGTTTGCCATTTGTGAATGTTATTGTATTCAAGATGTGTACTCGTATCATTGACTGGTTTTCAAAACGAGACAACACGTGCTATGTACGCTGAGAGTCGATTCGACAAATTGAAGGTATTAGTACAGTGGAAACTCTCTAAACCGGACACCGAGGCAACCATTGCTATCTTATTTTTGATTGTTTTTTTCATGTATCTATGTTCATGATTGCAAAGCACGCCATCACATTTCAGAATGGTCATATGCCTGATTTACAGTGGAACCTCTCTAAACCAGACACCCTGGGGACCTCCCAGGGTGTCCGGCTAAAAGAGGTTTAACTGTAATTGTACGTTTTCAGTTTATTTGAATGTGCGTGGGTTTCTCCGTATTCATCCAATTCAACCGAGTGATCAACACATACTTTATATCATTCGAGACACGCCATGCGATTTTTTACCTTTGGACATCTGCGTAATTTCATGAAATACGTTTACAAAATTTACAATAATTTCCGTAAATTGCGTCAAAAATTGACAACATCATTATGTCTGTGATAATGTAATAAATTCAGTATAATAAGTATGCATACTTTTAATCATCAAATGCATGCAGTCGTTAGTTCTATCTGAAATAATGCATTTCGGTAACAACAAATGATTACTCTCTCAAAGTATATATTGCTAGATAAGTATGCCTAGCAATTTGGTTAAATTGGCTACAGTTATGACGTGTTTGAAAATAAAAGGCGGGAAAATGTCAAGATCTATATTTGTAGGCAGTATTGGGTTGAATCAGTGCCGTGTTTCTGAAACCGCCAATTCGTTTCCAAGTAACCGAATGTGAAAATTACCGTCTCCAATACAGCGATAAATTACTAAAATGATTGTCGGGCACGGTTCCTGAGCAAAGAACAACAAAGAAGCCGTCAAGCCTCCTGATCAGACGGGCTTGTAACACAGTCTATGCAAATGATACACGTGACCTCAGATTCTCGCGTAAATATTTACTCCACGTGTTAACGTGAGCGAGTCCTCGCTTGTGAAAACATACAACTGTATGGTTGATGTTTATGTACAGCATAGACATACACTGAAGTTATTGTGCATATCCCGTACATAGATTCGGTAATATATGCGCTGTGTTCTTGTTGAACCGTGGTCCATGTATTGACGCCTATAAAGTGACATATATAGTTGCATATGTACCGCTCTATGCAGTTGTATCCGCGTCAATATATACAGCTCTGTGCTGGTTAGCACAAAACACCAACCTACTGCCGAGGATGCATTTATTCAAATCAGATGAAATAGACAAAACGATAATGAACAGAGCAGACTTGGGCAATCAACATTTCTCCTGGAATATTGTTTGTCTTCCATAACATTTTGGCAGAATAAACGTTTCCAGACAACACCAGCACAACGTTCCGGTAAATCATCGTGTATGTATTGTATTTTTGGACGAAATCTGTAATTGTCTTCGACTATCTTCTATATGTGGGGTCTTTGTTTGTATGTGTATTATTTTGAAAGGTGATACATGGAATTAGTTTTATTGTTTAAATCAGAATATTTTTCCTGGCTATTTTCCAAGCACAACAGTATTTTTTACGAATCAGACGAGTTGAACATTGGCGTCGCATATGGTATTGGTGATACGTTTGGTAACGTTTAGCCTTGTCATTTTTATACATGCCAATATCGTATTGAACGTCATTTTCTACGGAGCCCAGCAGGGGACGTAGAATTCTTTTTTTTTTGTTAAGTCGTTCCTACGAAATAACAATTCGTTCCCTCAATTTAACAATTCGTTCCCACTATGGGAACGAATTGTTAATTCGAGGGAACAAATTGCTAAATTGAGGGAACGAATTGTCATTTTGTGGGAACGAATTGTTAATTACATGGAACGAATTGTTATATCGTCGGAACGAATTGTTAATTCGAGGGAACGAATTGTTACATTGAGGGAACGAATTGTTATTTCGTGGGGATGAATAATAAAAACAATCCATGTCCCCTGCGGGGCTCCGTAATTTTCACCAATATAGTACGCGACGTCATTGCGAATTGGATTGGCAACCCCTTCAGTAATCATATGCATACATATAAGTAATACAATAAAACGAAGTACATAATATAAGGCGTATTTCAACATGTTTATCAATCTCAGCAGATTTCGATGTATTGAATATTACATAGTTATACATGAAATCGTTTAAATCCTTTTATGGAAGGTTAAATCCAGGGTACATACCCATGTAAGGCAATTTACCTGTGGGTGTATGCATTACTTCCCTTTATTCAATACCCGAACCATTAACAGTCCGTGATATAGTAACTTTGCAGTGTGTCACAGTTTCACTGTCTGATAGGAATATACAATATAACCTGTCTAAACCTGACACGCAGGTAGTCTCTGTGTCCTTAATTTTACTGATGTGATTGTCATCTATCTCTGATAGTAAAACTTGTTCGCAAAGCACACCCGAAAGCTTTCGCAAGGTTATATGTCTGATTTACAGGGTGTCCGGTTTAGAAAGGTTCCACTGTACGCCCTTATGGGTCTTTGCTACATGCTATCCTTGTAACTTGTGCGTATTTTAACTGTATTTTGTCTCGCTTCATGGGCCATATGTGTACACATATATTATTCTTCGTGAATCTATTCTCATCGTCTGTGTCAAACTGCTATTGTATTAACCCTTAGACCGCTATCTTAATTTTGTTGTCGTCTGCTGTTTATTTTCTATTTTCCATTTTTATCATCAAACACATGCTTTGACAGCACTTTAGAATAATTTACAACATGCTTTGACAGTACTTCAGAATCATTTCCATTGGAAATGATTCTGAAGTGCTGTCAAACCATGTTTGTATTGAGAAATAAGGCAAGATATAAAAACAACAGCAGACGACAGTTGTTGTCAGTAGCGGTCTAAGGGTTAAAAGAATAATGAAATGTAAAGCTTGCACGCAAATCAAGAATTTACCACATTATAGGAATTTATCCGGTCAACACAGTGCGTATGTGCCGTGAAACACGGTGCCGTGAAACATTTTTGATATCCAGTCAATACAATGTTTGCATTTTACAGCCATTTGTAGGTGTTGACGAGATAAATACAATAGTAGGTTAGTGCCGTGAATGGGAAAAAATATCTGGCGCGGCACGGAAACGGGATGTGCTCGGCATAGCCTCGCCCATCCCGTTTCCTGAGCCTTGCCAGATATTTTTTTCCGATTCACGGCACTAACCTACTATTCTCTATCTATTTTCCTTATTTCTGAACCAAAGTATATGTTGTGACCAATGAGTGGTCACAACATATACTTCTGATGAGAAATAAAGAAATTATTGAGCCTTGGCGGATATTTTTTCCCATTCACGGCACTAACCTACTATTCTCTATCTATTTTCCTTATTTCTGAACCAAAGTATATGTTGTGACCACTCATTTGAACCGTGTGGTCACAACATATACTTCTGATGAGAAATAAAGAAATTCTTGAGCCTTGCCGGATATGTTTTCCCATTCACGGCACTAACCTACTATTCTCTATATTCTAGTCACGTTTCTCATACTTCACTGTGTCAGTACTTCGCAGATCTTGTAATTCCGGCGACCATTAAACCGCATCGTATTGAAACAAAATAAATGTTATATTTCCAAATACTGCAATAAGACTGTTTTATTGCATTATCCGGCCATTTTATTACATGAATATTCATGATACAGTATATCAGATTATATATTTTGAACATAATAAGGACATAGCCATATTGAGATGAACCGGGGTACCGGCTTTGGTGTTTTACATGAAGAGGCCTGTATGGAACGCCAAATATACATAACCTCAAATAATTATAGCTAGCTCTCAATAATTAGAGCTAGCAATAAATATTAGAGCTAGCTTTAAATCAGTTGAAGAGATATATATATCGTTTGGAGCGAGCTCTAAATACATGTAGTTGAGTTTATGTAGATTCGGCGTTCCAGGACCGCCAAATCTACATAACCTCATATAATTAATGTTCGCCCTAAATAGTTAATGAAAGCTATAATTATTTAGAGATAGCAATAATTATTATTTGAAGATCTCTCTAAATCATTTGGAGCTAGCTCTAAATATTTAATGGTTTGAGTTTATGTAGATTTGGCGTTCCATAGGCCTGCGTATATGTTAATACATTCTGTATTCTGTGGCAGGTGTATGAATGCGGTTTTGCCAAGGTGTTTGGCTGTCTTTGTCCTGTTTTCACTGCCGACGTAATGACACTGTCTTGCTTAAACGTGTGTCATGTTGCACGTGTATAAATCATTACTAAAATTCACATAAGTGTTGTATTCTTATTGTTGTTTTTGTTGTTGTTCTTTTTTTGTGTTATTTTATTCAGGAAAAAAAACTTTGCTGCGACGTTGTAACCTTCACTTTTGATGTCGGTACCATTAAAACAATATGAGCATACACGGCGTCGGCAATCTCTACTGAAGGACCAATAAACCATTGTTTATGCCCATATTTATGAATATTCGTGAAGTACCTGGTACTCCGGATAGGGCCGTGATTTACAAATAGCTCCGGGAGATAACCGGCCTCATTTCCCGACAGTCTTTACCGACGGTGGTATCGAAAACAAATGAGACACGCCATGCGATTTTGTTTGTACCAACATTTACATTATTTTCCATAAATGGCGTCAATAGTAGACAAAATTGTCAGAGTACATGCGGAATTAAATTCCGCATGTACTCTGAAAATTATGTCAACTTTTGACGTCATTTACGGAAAATATTGTAAATTTTGTAAACGTATTTCATGAAATTACGCAGACGTACGAAGGTACAAAATCCCATGGCGTGTAATGTGGTTGGGCTGGATGACTGGGGCTTACGGGGTTTTGACCAGTGTAGCTCCTGATCAAATCGCACACTCCTGTCTATGTTGTTTTCATGGTGGACGTTTCATTGATGGAATGGCGAACAGTGCAATATGTGGCTGTGACTTGAGAACGGGTTTATTGAATGGCGAACAGTGCAGATCCTGATCAGACTGTGCGGATGCACAGGCTGATCTGGATCTACACTGGTCGCAAAACCGAATAGCTATATTTCACAGCCAAAAACGAGCCCGGCTCTTACAATGTCGCCCTGATCGTTTCGCCGTATTTCGGCGATATTCTTTTCGAAAAAGTGTAATATTTTCTGTAAACGACATCTACAATTGACAAAAAAGTCAGAGCTCATACGAAATTTATTAATTTGGTATCACATCCGAATATTTTTGTCAATTTTCGACATCATCTGCGACAAATATGGCTGCTTTTCTAAATCCACATTTGGCACAATACGGCGATGCGATAAAGGAGCCAATATCAGAGACGTGCCGGAATGTAACATATTCGACATGGCTCAGTTGGACTGGCATTTTACCCAACTTTCGCCGCCATTTACAAGGTTTATTTATTTATGCTTTATAACGAATAAAATAAGAAGATTAACATGATGAACGGCTTTCTATCTCATGTGACATGGGTTACACTGGTTAACAATCAGATCCACATTTTATAACTATTAAAGGTACATGCCCACTCAGTAGGCATCAAATACTCTTTATATCAGAGACATCATTTGATACAAATTCACCTTTACACCACGTATTGTTGACATTATTATATATTTTATATCAGACGTAACTTTCCACACTGATATAAGGGGCGATAACCGTGTTTCCTTAAAATATTAACGGACTATTTATACTCTGTTTTTATTTTTTTGATGTGCAATTATCATACTTTATAATCTGTCGAAAATATTATTGTTTTCAGGTGACGCATTTAATTAGTATAAATAATTAAAAAGTACGATGCCTCATTTGCATATGAAAATAGCCTGATACCAACGCGCGTCACTAACAGTAAAATAAATATTACTAAATGATTATACCTGTATAGCAGGCACTCGTAATTTTTAGAACTGGTGGAATAGTGACACAAGTATATACACTTATTTAATTCCTATATGAAGTTTCATCGACATTATATCTATTTTTTGTAAGTTTTAGATAACCCGGTGTAATTCCATCCACTGATAGTGTGGGAATTTTGATCAATACAATGGGGTCAGCGTGTAAGTGCACACACGAACGAACACGACAGGTTGGAACCAACCTGTCGTGTTCGTTCGTGTGTGTTCTTACACGCTGACCCCACTGTACGAGTTGAGTTATCGGCACTGTTGTTGTCAGATGTTTAATAATAAATGTTCACTTGTTTTCTGCAAGCACACATATTGGATATATGTCTCGATGTATTCTTATAATATATTGCTGGTTTACAAATCATTTTATTACCAAAAAACACGTATGTGATAAGGCACATTTGTTCATGAATTAGTCAATTTATTTAATTATTTTAACACACCTGGTTTGAAATAAACTTTGCAAAGTTGTTCAAGAAGTGTCATCTCCGATTTCAAGCTTCCATTTTGCTGAAGCTCCGCCTTACAAACACCCTTGAATGCAATTGCTCCCGGATAGAGTCGGCGGCTAATTTGGTAGAATAATAGTCAGCTGGATAAGTGGCTAAAACTTGTAAATGTTGCATAGTTTAATTTAAACTTGGACGGTGCAGGAGAAATCGAGTTCTGTATCATTGGGAAAAGGCATACTTGAGAAACAGTTGTATCTAAATGAGACAAAAGAGTCAGTAAAACATAAGACCTAACAACGCATTTATCATTTATAGTTGTAGTCTACATCGTGGCAGAATCGGCGATGAGCGGCCCACGAGATAAATAAGCAATAAAGATTAACAAATATACGCGAAAACACAATGTCCCCCACAAAACCCAACCCCATGAAAAATGCAAATAAATTACAGCCACTACTCTCCGTTTTACAAAACCTGACCAAATGTTACGGCCGTGTAAAGAATGCAATAACAATATTCATAAAGGGTTAACCTTTTTGTTTATGACTGCGTATGAATACATATAGTAAGCCGACCGCCGGACTATGCTGTGTCTGTACACAGCTGACCAGTTATACCATGGGTTTTCACACGGCCGCTGACCGAATGCAGGTGTTTAAAGAACGATACCAAATATACCTGGAAATATTGGTTTTCTATTTCTATAATATAATAATAATATGGACAGCGGAATGTTTTAATCGGCAAATGCAAATATTGAAGATGTCAAGAAAACAAAACGTGCTGAACATATATTGTAACTGGACATGCATACTGTGTCGGACAATGGACGTCCATTTTAAACAAATACATAACCGATGCTCCTACAGCGTGACACATGTGTGTTCCGTTATTAAAGGTACAAGCCCACTCAGTAGGCACAAAATGTTATTTATAGGAATTAAATAAGTGTATAAGTGTGTCCTATTTCAATAGTTCTAAAAATTACGATTGCCCGCTATACAGATATACTCATTTAGTATTATGTATTTTACTTATAGTGACGCGCGGTGGTATCAGGCTATTTTCATATGCAAATGAGGCACGATAGATTTTAGTTATTTATACTAATTAAATGAGTCACCTGAAAAAATTATATTTTCGACAGATTATAAAGTATGATCATTACATATCAAAACATAAATATAGAAAATAAATAGTAGTGTCCGTTAACATTTCAAGAAAATACGGTTATCGCCCCTGAGTGTGGAAATTGACGTCTGATATAAAATCTATAATAGTGCCAATCAATACGTGGGGTAATGGTTGATGAATGTTTAATTTGCCAGAAAATGTCGTATCTACAGAATATACAAAACTACCTGTCTCCTTCAGGCTACATTATAGCCTACTGAGTTGGCATGCACCTTTAACCATTTAAACACCACATGCCTGTATAAAGGTATTGGCAAACAGTGTATATCCAGATGAGACGGCTCGTAACGAGCCGTCTCATCAGGATCTGCACTTTAATAATTAATTTTCATATTTTTGGGAACAAAAACACACCCTTGTCATAAATGAATTAGTCTGAATATCATTTTGTAACGAATGTATTGGTTGCAAAATTAACATATCAAAATCCATTCAAGTTACCTAGGGATGAAAGGGTTAAAGTGTCTGTGTCTCAATATGCATAGAAGATCATGAGACATATTAGGAAATATAGTTTAATTATATATTTATATTGTATTTCTGTACCCAATTGCTCCTACATGTATATACATGTATAATTCTCCTGGTAAACAACGGGATTTAGTAAAATATAATTGTTATAATACTGAAATATAACCGTCAACGCTTGTTGTTTTTTAATAGTATAAACATATTTGTTTGCAATGGTTGGTTACAAATCTATTTGATTAAAATTAATTTCACTTGCGTCTATAATGCAATTTCATTCTACATATGGTATAGTATGATCATATCACAGAAAACAATACAGAAATTTACAATGTTTACTTACTGATACATGTATGACGAAAATGACAAATTAAGTCAGATCAAATTATTTCCCCTGTTAACACAGTTTCTTATAGTTTGTACTTGAATGTAACGAATGTTTTGGGAAATTTCATCAACTTGATGAAATTTCCCAAAACATTCGTTACATTCAAGTACATACTATAAGAAACTGTGTAAACAGGGGAGATAATTTAACAGGGGAGATAATGTTACGGTAAAATAGTGAGATTTATTTATATATGTAATGTACTCGACAGTGGAACCTCTCTAAACCGGACACCAATACAACACACGTGATCTTATTTTTGAAGAGTTTCTTGGTCATTTATCTGAGGTGATAATGATCAAATACCTGATTTACAGTGAAACCTCTCTAAGCCGGACACCCTGGAGACCACCCAGGGTGTCCGGTTTAGAGAGGTTTCACTGTACATGAATCCAAAACACACATATTGCTTGTCCGAGACCTCATCTGAGGCACCTGTAGCCAATTTCATCAAAATTGCAAAGTATATTTATCTAGCAAAGTATACTTTGAAGGAGTTATCATTGATTTTTCCCAAAATGCATTATTTCATATAGAACTAACCACTGCATATATTTGATGATTAAAAGTATGCAGAATTATTATACTGAATTTATTGCATTATCACAGCCAAAATGGCTGTGATAATGTAATAAATTCAGTATAATAACAAATAATAAATTTATCATAAAATTTAAAATTTCTTCCTCAAAGTATACTTTGCTAGAAAAGTATACTTTGCAATGTTGGTGAAATAGGCTACAGAGTGCCTTTAAATTGATGTATTCCATAACTAAATGAAGGAGTCAGTGCAATATTCCAGTGACGCCTTAAAATATGGTCGGATTGAAAGATAGTTTGTTTTGGCATGCATCTACAAACTATATTATTTAATACGATTATGGATTATCACGATAATACACTGTAAAATATATATTTTGAAACGTTACAAAACAGCATTGACAGGCTGTGCATAAGACGGATTAATATTTATATGTTAAGAAGAGTTATGCATACACATTTACGTTTTCTTTCTATCGCATTAGCGAGATTGTGTTCGTTAAGTCGTGAACAGGTGAGCCAAATTCTGACATTTTGTTAGAAAATACATCTTTGCATTATACAGACATGTGTCAATATGCAATTATTTACATTAACGTTTTGTCGTGTTTTAAAATATCTCATAAAGGATACAACCACTGCTTATTTAGTCACTAATACAGTTCGCATATTTGCTGACACGTATTTAGAAATAAAACTGTAGAACACATCTGCATTGACATATCGATGGTCTAGTAACATAAGGTCGTAACTGCTATGCTTCAGCATAGCAGTTACGACCTTATGTTACTAGACCATCTATATTTGGTCAGACTATTCTGCTGTACAAGGACACGACAATTATGACTCAATATAGACAGCACAAATGGATCTTGCAATCAAATTATTGTTTTACTTAAGGACACGAATGTCTCTATTTGATTAGTAAAATAATCTACCGTTCGAATGATACGTTTAACAGCCAACTCATGGGGAAATGTACACTTAATTCACAGTGTTGTAGCCTTACATTATCAAGAGGCACTGAAACAAATAACTACGGATGTTTTCATCGAATGGTATACATGTATTTTGGCTTACGCCATTACTGAAAGTTATATACCGTGGCGTCTCTACTGGTGACAAAGCTTGGCATGGTAAAAATAGATAGGAGGTGTAGTGGAGGAGATGGATAACAGGGGGCCGTTTCACTAAACTTCGTACGACTAAAATGTTCGTAAGTGGAAATTTAGGATCGTCTGGAAATTTCAATTGATGGATTTACATTTATTGAGCATAGGCTGCATTACTCAATAAATGTAAATCCAATAATTGTTTACAATAAAACAATGTTAATGTGAAATTTACAGACTATCATAATTTTGCACTTACGAACATTTTAGTCGTACGAAGTTTAGTGAAACGGCCCCCTTATCCGTATGCATGTACATGCGAGTGGTGTGCCATGTATCTTACTCAGGCGTATGGGCATCAGTAAACTATTTCTTTATTTTCAGATATGCTGACCACCCTGCCAAAAGGGTAATGTCACGCTGGTTTGTTGTAGTCTCCTGTTTAATAGCCTAATATCGTATTGCGATCAAAATGGTGTTACCTAAGTGCATGTCGATCGTCAGAATGTCTATGGATCTTCGTCCAGTTTCCCGCCTATTTTGTTGTGATATACCCTGTCCCTGTGTGTGACAATCTAGTTAACGTTTACGCCATTGTTACGGACGTCCTGTGCCAATTGTTGTTCAATTTGTCTCAACTGTTTGTCCAACGGCTCCTAATAAATGGAATTACCATGAAATAGTACTCCGCACACGAGACGTCACATGAGAAAATCCTGCAGTCACTTGACATTTGGGCAGCCACTGTAGACACGATGCATTCTACGATGCATATACAGTTAATCTCCATAAGATTTGTACGTGTGTTCATAGGCTCGATTTTATGCAATAGGTTGTATCTGAACAAGCGTACATCCTGCAGTCTGATCTGGATGTACGCTTGTTAGAAGTACAAGATTGCAATTTCTCGCGATTTCGTTGAAATAAGGAAATATTAGCTGATTTGTGAAGGGTGTGCCCATTGCGGCGGCTGCTACCCAGTAATGTAATTAATTACCTTCGTTTCTATGGAAATTGTAGCTGTTCAGCGATTGGCTGGAGGCAGTGTTGGTGGTATCCGAATTTAAATGGAAATTAACGACAATCGGGTCCAATACGTGAGCTAATAGAGTTTCTGGAGCGATGTATTTGCAAACGAGTTGCTGATACGTATATCTCCACGTTAAACCTGCATTCCCGCATCCCAGGTAGTAATATAGTTGCGAATGTAACTCTTGCAATCTACTCCCGTACTACGTAGCTAGCTACGGATGGTACGGGAGTAATTGCATGAGTTACCGTTCGCAAATAGTAGTAATATAGGTGACATATTTTGTAGATATGAAATGTATCGGCAAAATATACATTCATTTACCATTATCGTTTGTTTATTAGCATAAGTATGATTTTTATATCAAACGTGAATTGTTACGCTTGATATCAGGGGTGAAAACTGAGTTTCCTTAAAATATTAACGGGTTTTTTGATGTACAATGATCATACTTTGAATATGTTGATGAAAATATCTACTCAGGTGACGCATTTGTTTGATTTTAACATCTGACGTAGTAAATCACGTGCCGGTGAATATTTCATTTCGCAGAAAACAGCTATATCTATGTATAAATATTGAATTTAGTTTCTGATACATGTATTTATAAAAAGGTTGCCAGACCATTGCAATTTGTGACTTGTGACGTCATGAAAAAAGATATTAATTCAAACAATGATCTCCTAACACGTGCTGTGTATAACATGCATACGCGAACTCGCATAAACTTTCGATTAAGAAACAAACACTTTTCTAGTTGACTATACTTTGTTCGAAGTTTACTTCAATTATGTTGGCAATACATATATATATATTTTACAGTGCTGAATTTGGCGAAAATAGTTGAAATATCTATTTAAACTAAACCAGGATTATCAACATGAATTGCAAACAAAAACTGTTTATAATGATGAAAAGTAACTCGCGTTACTAACACATACTTATAATAGTGTTTACTAGCGTATTACCTTCAGTTTAAAATCAGTGATTACTTTGGACTTTGATAGAATAAATGCTGCATTTTGGATGGTACTGTCCATTTGCAGCCACTAAAATCCATATGTTGCTGTGACAGGAGAAATGGGATTATGCAACCAGTGTAGCTCCAGATCAGCATCCGCACATTAAGGTACATGTCCACTCAGTAGGCACAAATTGTTCTTTATAGGAATTCAATAAGTGTATAATTGTGCCACTAGAAATGGGATTATGCAACCAGTGTAGCTCCAGATCAGCATCCGCACATTAAGGTACATGTCCACTCAGTAGGCACAAATTGTTCTTTATAGGAATTCAATAAGTGTATAATTGTGCCACTATTCCACCAGTTCTGAAAATTACGAGTGCCCGCTATACAGATATAATCATTTAGTAATATTTATATTACTGGTAGTGACTCGCGGTGGCATCAGGCTATTTTCATATGCAAATGAGGCATGATATTTATATACATGTAATTAAATGCGTCACCTGAACAAATAATACTTTCGACAGATTACAAAGTATCATCATTGCACATCAAACAATAAATACAGAGTATAAATAGTAATGTCCGTTAATATTTGAAATAAACACGGTTGTCGCCCCTGATATCAGTGTAGAAATTTACATCTGATATAAAATGTATAATAGTGCCAATCAATACGTGGAGTAATGGTGAATGAATGTTTATTTTGCCAGAAAATATCTCTGTCTCTGATATAAAGAACATGCTGTGTCTACTGAGTGGGCATGCACCTTTAATGAAACACCCGTCATGCGTACAAGCAATCTAGATCGTTATGCGGCTACAGGAGTGTGCTATTTGATTAGGAGCTACACTTATCACAAGTCCCGTAAGCCCCATTTCTCCAGTCACAGCCACATATATTGAGCATATGCTGTATCATGTGAGACACATTGCCTTTAATATTCTATTATACGGTATTAAGCTTATATTTTGTATCATGAACGTAACAACATATCGATCACCCCTCGTAGTAAGTGGTGCAATGGATCACATTCCAAGACTATTATGAGGGTAATGGTGAGCACGCGGTGAAAAATATTAAAAGTGCAAGTATTTCATTTTTATTTAGAGAGATATTGATCCGTCGACCTAGCACTAGATGACATTATACATTACACAACACGGGGAACAGTCCTTGCTTAATAGCCTCCTGAAGTGATGTGTTTGTACCCCACAGAGATTCATCCCTTAAAGGTCAATGGAATGAAGAAAACATATATAAACAGCAAATATTCTGTATTATACGGAGCCCCGCAGGGGACATGGATTTTTTTAATTCGTTCCCACGTAATAACAATTCGTTCCTTCAATTTAGCAATTCGTTTCCTAGAATTAGCAATTCGTTCCCACGATATAACAATTCGTTCCCTCGAATTAACAAATCGTTCCCACGAAATGACAATTCGTGGGAACGAATTGTTAATTCGTGGGAACGAATTGTTAGATTAAGCGAACTAATTGTTATTTCGTGGGAGCGAATTAAAAAAAAAGAATTCTACGTCCCCTGCGGGGTTCCGTAGTATTACAATACTAACCTCACGTATAAAACACATCCAAAACTTATAATCCGAGCAAACGTCATGCAAGTTTTCATATATGTACACTTTATGCAAATGTATCTATATACTCGTATATGTAACTTTTTTCCAACCCAATTGTAAAAACAATCAATAAAGTCAGTTTTAATGAAAATGAAAAATATGTGTTTCATAATTTCCTATTGTTTTAATTATCAAGTGTACATGTTAAACTAATGAATAAATATATTTTTATTAATATAAATATTTAAAAAAAAAATAATGTCCATTGATGACGTCATATATGAACGCGAATATATATTTCAGCGTACTAATACATTAGACCTTTTGTAACTTTTGACTTATTAACTCGTATCGGTTATACATACAGCCCATCGCATTTACCAAGACATACTGTTTGAATCAAATGATTAGCAAGGATAGAACGGGTACTTAAATAATGTAAATATTTTCAGATCGTTTATGAGAGCACACATTTGAACTGTCACTACAGGACGGTCATAGAATGTGTCACAAACGTACACGTATATGGCTAACAAAGGAACGGTTATCTTTAAATATTATGGTTAAAAAAAGCGATTCAAGTGGATTAGCCAAGAAAACACATATGTGGCTGTGAATGGAGAAATGGCGCTTATGGATTTTACGACCAGTGTAGATCCAGATCAGCCTATGCATCCGCACAGTCTGATCATGATCTGCACTGGTCGCCATTCCATCAAAGAAATACCTGTCATTCTTCTAACAAGCAACATTGATCGGTATCAGGCTACAGGAGTGTGCTATTTGATCAGGAGCTACACTGGTCAGAAATCGCATAAGCCCCATTTCTCCAGTCACAGCCACATATGATGTATAGTGGCTTATAACAATATAGTATAGTATGTGCTCTACTGTCGCGGCAAACGTCTATGCATTGTCAGCAACAATAAATATTCACCTACATCAATCGAACACAACTGTAAAACTACACATATCACAGAAATGGTGTATAATTTATTATGATATTTATTAAACTCGTTGACGATTTCATACACAACTCGACAATGACTCGTTTCTTATGAAACATTAAACTCGTAAATAAGTCTCGTATTAAATAAATGCCCATGCAATATCATATTTAAAACATATTTTATTGCGACCAGCATACACAGAAATTGTTCGACTAAGTATACTGTAATGCGTGTACATTAATAATTCATTTCCCACTCCTGGGGTCCGTTTCTATGCTTCACACAACTTCGTACGACTAAAATGTTCGTAAGTGCAAATTTACGATCGTCTGGAAATTTCAATTGATGGATTTATATGTATTAAGCATAGGCTGCATATGCAGCCTATGCTCAATAAATGTAAATCCAATAATCGTTTACAAGAAAACATTTCTAATGTGAAATGTACAGACTGTCATAGTTTGCACTTACGAACATTTTAGTGAAACTGCACCCTGATTTTGGACACGGATTCTCTCGAATTTCCGTACACGTATGACGTGAAAAGTTGGCAAATCTTACACGATTTATGCAAAATGAAATTGGGAGCTATATTGGTATTCGTTTCTCACAAACGCATGTTGGTTCTACTGAATTTACAAATCTTAATCATACATTCATAATGAGGTCCTGGTATGTGGCTGTGACTGGAGAAATGTGCCTTATTGGATTTGTGACCAATGCAGCCGCTGAGGCCCGTTTCACTAAACTTCGTACGACTAAAATGTGCAAACGTATGGTAGTCTGTAAATTCCAATTGATGGATTTACATGTATTGAGCATAGGCTGCATATGCAGCCTATACTCAATAAATGTAAATCCAATAATTGTTTACAAGAAAAACATTGATAATGTGAAATTTAAATCTTAATTTTGTACTTACGAACATTTTAGTCGTACGAAGTTTAGTGAAACGGGTCCTTGGTTTACTAGCCAACTCCTGTAGCCTGATAATGATCTTTCTTCCTTGGTAGAAGCAGTACTGGTGTTTCATTCATGGAATTGTGAACAGTGCAGATCCTGAACGTCTGCGTTAATTTATAGGCGGGTATGGATCTGCACTTGTCGCAAAGCACATAAGCCAATTTCTCCAGTCATAGACACATATGAAGAACAAACCACCATTAGTGCAGTCACAAACATTGGTGATATAAATGATATGAGACAGGCCATGTGATTTTGTACAACTGCGTAATTTCATTAAATACGTTTACATACTCTGAAAATGTTGTCAACTTTTGACGCCATTTAAGGAAAATATTGTAAAATTTGTAAACGTATATCATGAAATTACGCAGATGTCCGAAAATCACATATCGTGTCTTAATTATTATGTGTTACGGTAGGTGACGTCAAAACCTTTTTGGGATTTATTTTTTTCAAAACAGACTGAGCTAACAGTTACGCTGAAATTTTCGACACGTTTTTACACGATTCTGCGCTAATTTCATACATATTGTATTTGTGGCTGTCACGGTGATTGGAGGAATGGGGCTTATGGGATTTATGACCCGCATAGCTCCTGATTTTCTAGCACAGTACTGCGACATGGTTATGACCTATACTATCTTGTTAGAAGCAGGCCATGTTGTAACAGGCTGAATGGCGATCAGTGTACATCCTCATCAGATGGTGCGGATGTACAGAAATGGGGCTTATGGTAGTTGCGAGCAGTGTAGACAGCCTGTACTACAGGCTGTCTTACTCTACACTGGTCGTAAATACCATAAGCCCCATTTCTCCAGTTACAGCCACATTACAGTTTCGATCGCGGGATATTACTTCAGTTTTACCTGAGCCGAGCACGTAGTTTAATTTTGAGTGTTCAGTAATATAAACATACCATTCTTTGAAATTACCCAACGATCAATGGTAATGGCGCTTATGTCAAAGAGAATGGAATTGCCAACACTTTAGATGCTTGTATAAACGTTAATAACCTTTAAATTACTATAAATTGGTTATATTTAACACAATACACGACGCCCAGATTATTCTCCCCTAAGTTTGTATTTTTTTAGAGATTAGTACTCGAAAATTTAAACATTAATATTTTCATTTTGTCAATCATTTATGCGGCATTTGGTTTCATTCAATCTGGCAATCTATTTCCCGGGTAGCTTAGTGCATTGCAAACGAGCTGTTTACATAACCGCAGACATGACAATGGCGAGCGCATTGAGTCATATTTGTATTATTATAGCATGCCTGATGAAACTACTTTGAACTTACTTTACCAATGCAACGAATATGTGTTACTAATGTAACACAGTTTTGACAAATCCAATAGAAAACGGACAGTCAATTGTATTATACAGTGCAACCTCTCTACAACAGCCACCCACGGGAAGACGCAACAATGGCTGTTGTATAGAGGTGGCTGCTGTAGGAGCTTAATGCTGAATTAAATTTTATCGCCTGATGTTTGTTTATTTTCTTCAATAATTCTCATCAAATACATGCTTTGACAGCATTTTAGAATCATTTCCAATGGAAATGATTCTAAAGTGCTGTCAAAACATGTTTTTATTGAGCAAGAATGCAAAAGCAACATCAGACAATAATTTTCATGCTCTGTAGTCTAAGGGTTAGATACAGAGTAAATCATCCATTTGGGATATAAACTATATAGCGGCTGTTATATATAGGGTGTTGTTGTAGAGAGGTGGCTGTTCAGGGAGGTCCGACTGTAGCTGTAAACGATAGTCTAGTAGTTTTATTACATGACCATTACGTGCATCCGAGTACTTTTTAAATACCCTACAAATAGGATAATATAATTAAAAATGCCTTTACATATGTCTCAAGAAACTGTCTACAGCCGTTGATCAGACTCTTCAAGCAGACTGTGTCTGTGGTTTACACTCATCTCGGGGTTGTTTTTTACCGGACTACTTTTCCATACAACCTGAGCACTCTGCATATTCATACCTTTAACAAATAAACGGGAGACAATAACATTGAATTCAGCGTCGTAAGCGTTAACCCGTCCAACCCTAAGTAACTGGAATGGACTGTGATATATGTTAATATTCCGACCAATCCAATCATCACAAAATTATTTTCAGACTAGTCCATTTATAACTTGTAAGGTGGTGTTTGTTTTCTTTAAAATATGAAAGTTACTGGCAAAAAGTGCAGATCCTGATGAGACGGCTCGTCACGAGCCGGCTCATCTGGATGTACACTGTTTGCAAACACCGCTATAGAGGGCTGTAGCGTTAAGTAGCAGATGTAGAAGAAATGTCAATAATTAGGGCAATATCGCGCTAACGGATCATTACAATTGTTGGGTAATCGCTGTGGAAATGAAAACGACTCGATTTCACTATTCACTAATTTGCCATATTTCAATGGTTCATTATGGGAGTATTTGGCATGATATTTGAATCTAATGATGTAATTATGGTTATACGGGAGGCTATAGGTGGCCCAGGGTTAACTGTGAAGGAGGCAAAAAGTATAATTCCCAGGAAATTTTGTCAAATTATTGCTGATTTGTTTTGTTTAAGATTTATAAGGATTTTACTGCTACTTCCGAACAATTGTAATGTTTCCTCAGGTACTGATGTGTCATACAGTGACAGTTATTAAAGGATCCAAAGAAGTATGAAATCCCGCTAGAAACAGCATAATTATAAATGTACAAACTCATATCAGGTTAATGTTACTCCTTATTATTGGCGTTGAACTGTTAAAAAATATAAACTCTGGAGAATCAGGGGACATTGATTTTTTTTATTAATTCGTTCCCACGAAATAACAATTCGTTCCCTTAATTTAACAATTCGTTACGTCGAATTAGCAATTCGTTCCCTCGAATTGACAATTCGTTCCCACGATATAACAATTCGTTCCCTCGAATTAACAATTCGTTCCCACGATATAACAATTCGTTCCCTCGAATTAACAATTCGTTCCCACGATATAACAATTCATTCCCACGAATTAACAATTCGTTCCCATGGGAACGAATTGTTTCATCGTGGAAACGAATTGTTAAATTGAGGAAACGAATTGCTAAATTTAGGGAACGAATTGTTATTTCGTGGGAACGAATTAATAAAAAAAATAATTCTACGTCATCTGAGGAGCTCCGTAGCAATACGATTATACTATTCTCAAATATACAAATATACAATATACAAATATACAATATACAAATAGGCTTGTATCCTTGTACATTATGCAAAACGAATTTTACCCGAATATTCTGTCTGTAACGTAGGGCGAAGTCGCGAAGTTGCCTTGCGTTACAGACAGAACTTTCGAATAATTCGTATAATTCCGAAATTCAGTATGATAAAAAACCTTTGGTATTGGAAGCAAGTGTTGGCGTCGCAAACAAATGAATCAATTTTATATGGGAATAATAAAAAGAAAATGAAGCGTTTGCTTTTGGTGGATATAAGTTTGATATCAGGGTTGAACATATTTGTATGTACATTTTGTATTAATTTAGATTATCAAAGCGAAAGGCGGTATATAGACCTTTTCCACATTGATTATATGGTGGATCAAGTTTGTGTGTGTTGTGGTTATGACTGGAGACATGGGGTTTATGGGTTTTACAACCAGTGTAGATCCTGATCAGCCTGTGCATCCGCACAGTCTGATCAGGATCTGCACTGTCCGCCATTGCTTCCAACAATCAATATAGATCAATATCAGGCTACCGGGTGTGCTATTTAACCCTTTGAACCCGAAAGCCCGCTATATCGGTTTATGCAAACAGTGCAGATCCAGATGAGCCGGCTCGTAACGAGCCGTCTCATCAGGATCTGCACTGTTTGAAAGTAATTTTCATATTTTTGAGAACAACAAATACCGCCTTTTCATAAATGGACGAATCTGAAAATCATTTTGTGACCATTAGATTGGTCTGAACATTAGCATAATACAGTCCATTCCAGTTCCTTAGGGTTGAAAGGGTTAATCAAAGCTACACTAGTCACAAATCACATAACCCCCATTATTCAGTCACATCCACATTTACTCTCTCTCTCTCTGTTTGTACATAATTCACGCTAGATTAGAACCAATAGCGGCTTCATTGAGATCGCGCTTGTCATACAAGAATGTTACGCAGGGAGACTAAAGGAGCGTGATGGCACAAACAGGTGGCGCTGCGTACTCCTGTTATTATCGAGCCTCGCTCTGACAGAGATGCTCTTTTGTGCGGTGAGGCGAGAAATTGCCCTCTTGTAGTTGTCACATGGTTCAGTTTTGAATAGCCGAGAAGAAAATGCCCAACTTCATCTTTTCTTCATTCTACGTATTGCATGCAGCCTATGCTCAATAAATGTAAATCCAATAATTATTTACAAGAAAACATTGTTAATGTGAAATTTACAGACTATCACAATTTTGCACTTACGAATATTTTATTCGTAAGGAGTTTAGTGAAACGAGCCCCTGGAACCGCTCTAAACATGACACGCTTGAAAATGTATGTTTTAAATTTTGGCGGGTTTCACTGTTCTGTAGCTATAATTATAATATCAACTTATATTTGTAAAGCGTGTAAATGCTTAAAACGTATCATGGGGTGCTAACATCATATACCGCATCAGGGTGTCCGGTTTTGAGAGGTTCCACTGTAAATTTGACTGGATTTCTTATTCTGCGTTTACTTGTACAGACGGGCTCATACTACCACCAGTTTTGTCTGTCGGGATCATTTAAACTGACGACCCTGTGTCTCTATAATGGTTGAATACGCCAACAATTGCCTTCTCCGATCCAGTTGTCGTCTGCTGCTCAAAGCAGTCGTCTTTTCATATGGCTTCTGTGAAGGGAAACACGGACAGAGAGTGTAATATTCGCCCCTGGGTCATTAACTGTATGGGCGGAGCTACTGTCTAGCCACGCCTCTACAAGGAATGCGAATGCACGCTATTCCGCCAAAATGTAGAACCTTAGTTTTGCGCATCTATGGTCGATACGGGAAGATAGCGCAGCGTTTAGAAACAAAATTCTCAAGTTTGTATTACATTGGAACAAACCTGACACCATTGGCGCCCTCTCGATGTTAGGTTTAATACGCTTCATCTGCGATGGAATTCATATGTCCATGGTGATCTTTGAGCAAATGATATTCTTCTGATATGTATAATAATTCCCATGGCGCTTCGTAAAATATACTTAAATGACGAAATACATACGTGTAGTCGTGTTTCAATGTAAATAAGACACGCTATGTGATTTTGTACCTTCGGACATCTGCGGAATTTCATGAAATACGTTTAAAAAATTTACAAATATTTTCCGTAAATGGTGTAAAATGTTGACAACATTTTCAGAGTACATGCGGAATTAATTATATTCCGCATATACTCTGAATATTTTGTCAACTTTTGACTTTATTTATGAAAAATATTGTAAATTTTGTAAACGTATTTCATGAACTTACGCAGATGTCCGAATGTACAAAATCATATGGCGTGTCTCATTATTACAAGGTGGGGGATCACGTGGTTTCCGAACGGCATGACGTCATGTTTTTTAGATGCGTTTACAGTAGATTTTCTTTAATATCTTGCTAATGGAATGACATATTTTTATGAAATATACCCCCAGCAAATGCGGTACACGTTGCCCTTTATTGTATAGGTGGCTTTGATCTCATAATTGTGTCGTTTTGACGAAGAATCGTTTACCGTAAATGTAAATAAAAACTAGAGCACGTGAATGTAAGAAATAAACGGTACTTGATTCTTTGTGAAATTTATAAGTTATTGTAAAGCACTTTCAGAGCACCCATAAAACACATATGCCATCGTATTTGGTGCGCTACATATCATCAAAATCCGTCCGTTTGTTAGGAAAATTTTAATGAAAATCTACTGTAAAAATTACGTCACAGATTATGTCACGTCGGAAAATCGGGTTCGGAAACCACGTGATCACACACCTTGTATTATAGCGAAACACCATTTCCAGAATTCATACAGGGAGAATAGCTGTCACCAGGGTGTCCGGTTTATAGAGGTTTCACTCTAGTGCACTTGTTTCGTACCAAGACAACTTGTGATGCATGTCCGACTCTGCGATATGTTATGGCAATTGGCTGCTGGCCACAGACAGGCCACGTCCTATAACGCCGTCCACGCATGCATACCCGTTTCACTAAACTTCGTACGACTAAAATGTACAAATTTAGGTTCGTCTGGAAGTTTCAATTGATGGATTTACATTTATTGAGCATAGCCTGCATATGCAGCCTATGCTCAATAAATGTAAATCCAATAATTGTTTACAAGAAAACATATTAATATGAAATTTATAATTCATAATTTTGCACTTACGAACATTTTAGTCACGTACGAAGTTTAGTGAAACGGCCCCCATATATAACAAACGTGGACGTATACAAGTGCCACTTTAATGTAGATTTGTTTTATTCACATTTCCACACACGTTCAGCCATACCAGGCAGTGTGACCTAGTGTATAAGGCACCCGCCTCGCAATTTGGAGGTCGAATGTTCGATCCTTTGCATAATATGTGAAGAGGGTCGCTGCTTTCGCGCAGTCTGACACAGACTGACACAGACTGCGTGAAAGCAGCGACCCTCTTTGCTTCTCCAAAATTTATATATCATATGTAAAAATATTTTATTTAACAATTCCACTGTTGCAATTTCACTCGTGATTTCCCCGCTATTTCTCACCGTATACAAATACGTTATCTTGAAATTTAAACACGTATTCATACTTTTATGGTTCTTTTGTTTTGTCATTAAATTTAATTTACATTATTTATGGATTTTTGATAGCAGTATTCTATTGTTTACCTTCTTTTATTATCTACCATAATTCGACATTGTTTAGACACACTTCACGCCTGTTGGACCGATCTTTACGTGATTTGGTATGTTCGCGCTGCCATGAAAAGATAGCGAATGGTCATAAAGCGGCTGCCATACTTTGTGTTTATCTCTAACCCTTGTTCGATACTTTAATATGATTTCAAATACTGAATTTATGAATGTGTAAACAGATAAATGTAACAGAAATGTTTGTTTATCCGCGTGCTCTGTCTTTAGTTAAGCGTCCATTATTGGTACACTGTCATTGATTTTTGAACTAGTTTTTAATTCCATATTCAGTGGAACCTCTCTAAACCGGACATCCTGGGAGGTGTCCAGTATGTCCGGTTTAGAGATGTTTCACTATATATCGGGCATAAGATTGCCACATGGCATATTCATTGCTCAGCAAGCATGAAAAGAGAAATAACTTACAGTAAAACCCAGCAACACGGACCCCCATGCCCAAGACCAAGATCAAATAACTTAATTTTGACAAATTTGCATTAACCCTTTCCCTGATAGAAACGACTTTTCACGCCTCTGCAGAAGATGTCTTTAGAAAACATTGTGGGAAAAGGAGAAATTGCTTGTAACAAGCAATTTCTCCTTTTCCCACAATGTTTTCTACTCTATCAGATAATTTAACTATCATTTGACCCAGCATTTGATTCTTTTATTCAGATTTTTCGATTTGGAAGAGTCGAAATATCGCAAAACAGGGAAAGGGTTAAATTGTTTAGTTTGCTCAGTGGAGCAGACGTAATTTTTTTTTGTGTAGGTTTGTTTGTGGGGAGGTGGGAAGGGGGAGGTACATTCGTCACTGATTTAGTATTGTACAATGAGGGATCGTAGTTAGTTATTTCCCTTTGCAAATTTATTTATAGAAATCCGGTCATATGGTTTATTTTAGCGTTTGTTTCTTACTGAATACTGCAAATGCCAACATGGTAGACCCAGATCAGACTGCACAACTGTGCAGTCTGATCTGAGTCTACACTGTTTGCAATAAAACATGAAGTGTCAAAATATGAAACTGGCAAATAATGCAGTTCCGGACAGGGACCATACATATTCGTCCGTGTTTCGGATAAGACTGTGCAGATATGCACGATAACCTGGATCAACACTACTCGAACACACTATAATGACTAATTTACACAACAAATCGTGAGACAGTCGCTCTTTTTACAAGCAAAAATATACAATTTGGACTGGATTTCTATAAATAAATTAAAAGGGCAATAACTAGCTACGATCTCACATTGGTGGGACGTAAATGCATTTCATTTATATACATGCGAGTATTTAGCTACGTGAATATGTCTCTGCTTCAGCTGCAAACGTGTGTAATGATGGATCGTAGCTAGTTATGTCCCTTTGCAAATCTATTTATATATATCCTGTCCTTTGCTGTATTTTAGCGTTATTTCTTACTGAATACCACAAAAAAACGAGTTTTGCGAACAGAGTACAACCAGATCAGACTGCACATCTGTGCAGTCTGATCTGGGTCTACACTGATTGCAATAACATTAATAAGTTTTGAAAATATGAATCAAATAATGCAGTCCCATATCAGATTGCGTAGGATATGTAGGATTATCTGTATCAACACTAGTCGAAATTACTATAATTGCTAATTTTCATAACACATCATGCTACATTTGCCCTTTGTACAAGGAACACGACCCTAATCTAAACAATTTGAACAGGAGTTTTATAAATAAATTCAACGGGAGATAACTAGCTACGATCCGTCATTGAAACTGGGATTGTCAAGCGTGTGCACATATTATAATTTGGCATGCTCAACAATTAATCAGTCAATATTCATGTATATATATTGTATCATGGAATCAAGTCTATCAGGCGATGCTACGGAACGCGTCGAAATTCCGAGGCTGTGCCGAATGTGTTAAACTTGATATATAAGTAAATTCGCTCTATATAGTTGTATTAATTGCGTGTTTTCCATGGGCCTCGGCAGTATTTTTGAAAAGGGGGTTCGACTCTCAGCTGTGAAGCAACCTACTATCTGTTCCACGTTTTGCTGCCTACGAACTTTTGGCTATTAAACACATTAAATCTAAAACATATTTAAATGTAAGTACTTGTTCATCAATAACAAAAAAGTCACCCACCCCAAATTTGTTTATGTGATGAAATTCCATCAAATATTTATTTTACTGCGAAAAAAAATATTTTTCTATGGGAATTTAACATGAGACAAAAGAAGCTGAAGCAGCTGCAGGAGGAGTTGAACAACGAAAAAAATTGGAAATTGACTCCGGAACCTCGCTAGATAGCTTGGAAATGATGTAACTAAGAAAACAAGTTAGATTTTGAAAATCGGTCCACAAATTCCAAAATTATTTTTAAAAAAAATATTATTTTTTTTGCAATAAAATCAATATTCGGTGGAATTTCATCTTTTTGGGACTGTGTGACTTTTTTGTTGTTGATGAAAAGGTACTTACATTTAAATATTTTTGAGATTTAATGTGTTTAATCGCCAAAAGTTCGTCGGCAGCAAAACGTGGTACAGACAGAATGCTGCATTCGGGTATGTATGTACAACAACTAACTCATGTTGGGTCAATTTAAGAAGCGTATTTCTGAACTTTGGCATATTGTAATACGTTTGGCGTAGCTTGTCTGTGTTTTGTTAGTAGTGTATTTGAATACTATAGTATCTGCTTATGCATGCCTATCGCGGATATACATAAACAAAATACTGCTTGCTCCAATAAAAGGGGTATACGTACGAACGCATCGAACCGCCCCTGACCACGCCCTTGTATACCCTGATTAAACTAAGCACATACGCAGAATGATCCGGTACCGTTTCACTAAACCTCATACGACTAAAATGTTCGTAAGTGCAAATTTAGGATCGTCTGGAAATTTCAATTGGTGGATTTACAGTTATTGAGCATAGGCTGCGCATGCAGCCTATGCTCAATAACTGTAAATCCACTAATTGTTTACAAGAAAACATTGTTCATGTGAAATGTACAGACTATAATAATTGTGAAGTCGCGAGCATTTTAGTCGTACGAAGTTTAGTGAAACGGCCCCCTGATGTACCGGTTGCGAATCACGTAAGGCCGCATTTCTCAGACATCCCCGACTATTGTATTCTCACATGCATTATCGTGTTTAATATATTGAAGAAACTATGGTTTCAAGAAGGGTTTAACTTTCATACCCCGAACACCAATGTTTGTTTAAATATCATTGAACGTTCCTAAAAGACATAATAAACATGCAGGTCGTTTTATGTTCTGTCTTTATGCGATTTGAGTTGATACGCGGAACTCTTAAATTGCATTTTACTGTTCTAATAGGTTGGGTGTCCCGGTTAGTGGTTTAACACGTCCTTTTATGTCTTTAGTACAGGATATAGCGAAAACATGATTATTAGATGAGGGGAATATGTAAACAATCTGTATTGAAATAACATGCAATAAACTGGGAAAATATTTGTTTTCGAGCGAAATTGTTAAATATTGCATTGGTATGAAAAGTATAATACGCCGAGACACTTTACTTACATGGCGGCGTTACTGAATTCTGACGTTTCATTTTAGATAATCCTAGGAATCGTGGGGGGCCGTTTCACTAAACTTCGTACGACTAAAATGTTCGTAAGTGCAGATTTAGAATAGTCTGTAAATTTCAATTGATGGATTTATATTTATTGAGCATAGGCTGCATATGCTCAATACATGTAAATCCAATAATTGTTTACAATAAATCATTGTTAATGTGAAATTTACAGACTATCATAGTTTTGCACTTACGAACATTTTAGTCGTAGTAAGTTTAGTGAAACGGCCCCTGAATACTGTATGGCGCGTAAGGATAATGTTTAACATTTCGTGGCGATCAGTGTAGATCCAGATCAATGTGGCGAGGGTCTAAGGTGTCCGTTGATCAGTTGGCAACACATCATACATGGGGCGCATTTCACTAAACATCGGACGATTAAACTGTTCGTAAGTGCAAATTTAGGATGGTCTGAAAATTTCAATTGATGGATTTACATTTATTGAGCATAGGCTGCATATAAATGTAAATCCAATAATTGTTTACAAGAAAACACTGTCAATGTGAAATGTACAGACTATTATAAGTTTGCACTTACGAACATTTCAGTCGTACGAAGTTTAGTGAAACGGCCTTCTGATGTCCTGCCCGCAATGTTTACCCTAGCGCGGCAATGGCTGTAAACCAATGTAATGGAACCCGATGGATATACAGAGGAACCTCTCTAAACCGGAAACCGTGATAATATATGTGATCTCATTTTGAGAAGTTATTGGTAGCGAATCTCGGATAATACTGCATGTTCATGATTGCAAAAGATAGACGTATGTCCCAGAATGGTTATGTGCCTAATCTACAGTGGAACAGCTTTAAACCGGACACCCTGAGGACCTCACTGTAATCAGGCCATGGCGCATGCGACTATGCTGGCTGATCGAGACGTCCGCTGCCGAGTTAACCGGTGTTCAGTCTGATCGGCTCCATCAATCAGCATGAGATACATAACCGCATGCGTTAATCTGGCCCGGAGTATCACCGTTTTTGAACATCGATTGGCAATGCCAACTCGCAGCCAAGCCACTCGATTGTCAAGCTGCTTTATTTTAAGTTCAGTAGTCAAGTATTTTGAAATAAAGGAATTTACAGAAGTTGGCAAGATTATCGAAGACGGCAGGGTATACAGTGGGGTCAGCGTGTGAGTGCACACAAAAAAACCAACACGGCAGGTTGGAACCAACCTGTCGTGTTCGTTCGTGTGTGCACTTACACGCTGACCCCACTGTATGTAGCGTATGTAGATTGATATTCACCGATGTTTGGAAGCATCGCGGACTAAAATCCGACATTTAAACAAGTAAATGTGATATAGTAGGAATACAACTGTTCCTGCCTTTATTGTTCGTGTGACTATGTGAAGCATTTGGGAAAACGGTGAGCTCTCATACATATTTCAAAAATGGATACTATATCACTGCACATAACTGTCCCTGTAATAATCTCATTGTCCAGGGGAGCTGGCTGACGTTGGTCATTGGCAAATGCAGCAAGTCTGTTTTCTCAGTCAAGATACAGATTCGTGGCAGTTCGGCCAACACAGAGATCCATACTATACATGGTATACGGTATTACGTAAACCCGCAATTGTAAGTCGATCGCGTGGCTAATGGAACCAGACATTGTGGTGGTTTCATAACAGTATATTCAGAATACAACGGCACCATCTTGCATGTTTTGAAATGTCCGATATGGCAGCCGTTCGTAACGGTCTATGGTAACATTAGCAAGGCCGCGCTAAAAACACATAACGGCACCCAGATTGTTTATATGTCAATCCAATTGACTGGAGGTGGCCAATGTTATTAATTTTCAATTTCACGTCGGATTCGAACGTCAGACCCGGTAACAGTTGTCTACATACAGGTGGTACAGTAGTTTACCGGGTAGATAATATCAGCTATATGGATGACTTTTACTAATTCATCTGTCCTTTATAGTAGCTGTATCTATCGTTATAGTTGAGAACCGGCAATTATAAAATATGGTCACAATAACAGCCATTCTGTACTGGCATTTATTAGTGACGAGCGATCGGTTTAATACTTCGCAGCCCTATTAAAAAAAACTTGCACATACCAATAATAAACATGAAACTATACCTACTTTGACCTGGATTATCCTCCTCTTCCCGTTTTATTCACAAAAGGCGAGGACAGAATGGGCCGTTATATGACCATATTTGATAATGGCCGGGTCTCAGCTACAAGGATACAGATAATATAAACGACAGATGAAATAGTAAAAGTCATCCTATAGCTGAGATTATCTAAGCTAGTGGTACAGGTAAAATACAACTGTATATAATATAATGCCACGATATCATGGGCGTCACTGGCTTTCACAAAAGGGGTTAGAACTGTAGTTGGTATTATTAATGTCGTGACCAGTGCAGAACCAGACCAGCCTGAGCATCCGCGCAGTCTGGTCTGGGTTTGCACTGGTCATAATTAAATGTATGGTTAAAACCTCAACTGTTTGAATGCTTCGACGCATTACTATTCATACACTCCACGATTCACTTATTTCCCGGAAACACCACTCATATATCAGAAGATAAAAAGACAATTGGTTGAAAAGGTGGACCTGGGGCCCGTTTCATTAAAATTTGTACAACTAAAATGTACGTAAGTGCAAATTTAGGATCGTCTGGAAATTTCAATTGATGGATTTACATGTATTGAGCATAGACTGCATATGCAGCCTATGCTCAATAATTGTAAATCGAACTGTTTACAAGAAGAAAACATTGTTAATGTGAAATGTACAGACCGTCATAATTTTGCACATTTTAGTCGTACGAAGTCTAGTGAAATGGTCCCAGGATATTTTGTTTGAGTCGCAAGGAATTGTTGTTCGACGCAATAGCCAACAATGCATACCCTAATCAGAATGTGTGCGTTCATGCGAGGGCTGAGTTGGGGCTACATTGTTCGCAAACTCACTAAGTCATTTCAGTCATGACGGAAAGCATGGTATGACCGCTTTTGTGTAAAAATAATTGCATTGCAATGCATACAATGACTTTTTTTTTCTCTGTCAAACAATATTGATAATAATTTTCATATTTTGAAACACAACTATATACATGTAACACAATGCACAATGGGTTTATATTTTCTACATATTCATGCCTGATATTTGCGTTTGCAGCAATGTTGAATGTACGGAAACAATCTTTAGACACAAATATTTGCAAGTCAATTACCCGAAGCCGTCAAATAGTTAAATCAACGCGAGTATCGGCATCTGCGTCCATGCTCAGCTTTCGCCACAACACTGTTGCTAATGCACTCTGTTCACCATAGGACATTAAGCCTTTCACCTATTAATAACTGTAATGGATTTTGGTTTGTTAAATATGCAACCAATCCAACCGTCACAAAATGATTTTCAGACTCGTCCATATATGAAAAGGGGGTGGGTTTGTTCTAAAAAATATGAGAAAAAAACTTGCAAAAAGTGCAGATCCTGATGCGACGGCTCGTCACGATCCGTCTCATCTGGATCTATACTTTTTGCGCCCATGCCACTATACATACCTGTAGTGTTGAAAGGGTTAACGTGTGTGTCTATAGATGACGTTCTCACTACCAACTCCCATGTTGTCAACTCCGTAGAACCAGCGTAGACCAAGATTTCTATCTGTTTCAGATAGAAATATACAAGTCTACACTGGTTCCTCAGGACTAATACAGTCAGTTAGTGAGTGGAGCATTTGACACAGCCAGCCCCTCACAATAGGATGGGAACACGTTGACATGAACTTCAAAAAAGAAACTTTCAAAATATTTGTTGAGATTATAAATCACCCGAAGTGTTTTTCGCAGTGAACATCATTAATTTTTCATGGGCTTTTAATTAACATTGTCCATTTCGGTCTAGCGGTCAGTATCAAAGTTTTCAGCCACACGTATCCCTTGTAAACTGACGGTAATCCGCTTACATTTATCGCTCCTCAATTCCTCCATGTTTTCTTATTGACACCCATCATATCTTGTATCGTGGTTTTATAGCTAGTTTCACGCCATCAAAGGCGATTCGTGATGGGATTTAAACTGATCCCATGATTAAAATATTGTTAGAGCGGTTTTACAAACAAGCGCCACCCTCCACCCGGAGTTATAGAGGACACCCGTTGTCCCGATTTTGACTCGGATTAGGAACTGAGCCATGAGATAATAATGTTTTATCAAACGGCCGATTAGTCCTGTAAATTATTTAGAATATCTTCTGAAATAAATGTCAACTTTATACGTTTTTTATATCACCTTTTTTAAATCAATATCGAGGAAAACCGGCGATGCAGCAATGTACCTGTGCTATGCGAATGCGGGGTCTTTTTATTTATATAGTGGAACCTCTCTAAACCGGACACTAAAAAAACAAGTGATCTTGTTTTTGATGCGTTTCTTGGTCATTTATCTCAGGTGATAGTGTTTGTTCGTGATCGCATAGCACACACAACTATGGCTCAGAATGATCAAATGCCTGATTTAAAATGAAACCTCTCTAAGCCGGACACCATGGGGACGTCCCAGGGTGTCCGGTTTAGAGAGGTTTCACTGTAGAAATGTACAAGGCATTTATGCGAAGTATAATTACGAACATATATAGAGGATATTCAAATGTTTGATATATGACATATATGTTAATCGAGTGGTGTGAAATGTCCATATTTCATGAGTTGAACTTCATTAATTTCTATAATTTCTATATTTAGAAGTGAAATATGGACATTTCACACCACGAGATGAACATATATGTCATATTCGTTGCAAAAATATGAATATTCTATTTATTATATACCGCTTCATGGAAATTAGCAGTTTTTTAGACTGTATACGGTAATGAACGTGTATTTGCAGCCTATTTACAGTCCGGCACTGCAGATGCGCGTTATGAATATAGATAGCGGAAATAGTCGTATTTTCACCGGAAGTTGTTTATTTCATCGATGAGAACATATAACTTTTATTTACATCGTATAACTATGTATTTCATGGGTAAGTATATAATAAACATTGATATTTGATTTTTTTCTTTTCCAATATTCTCCAGCGCATTGCCTATGGGTAAATTATGTACACCATTTCCAAATGTTATACGATACCATGACCCAGCGCATTGCCTATGGGTAAATTATGTACACCATTTCCAAATGTTATACGATACCATGACCCTTACTGGTACAACATGCTGAACACGTGCTAAGTTCTCCGGCATTTTCGAAATCTGGATCTTGAGAGACTGCTGCTGAGCTGTGCTCAGTGTCGGCCAATGGAACTGCTTGATTTCGAGTACGAATTTGTAGATCGTTCTCAGTTGTATAATCACAGGTCGAGACGATACCTGCCAACTGGTGTCTACTTATATATAGTACAACCTCTTTAAAGTGGATGCCTAGAAAAGGCTGGGGGCCGTTTTACTAATCTTCGTACGACCAATGTTCGTAAGTGCAAAATTATGATAGTCTGTAAATTTCACATTAACAACGTTTTCTTGTAAACAATTTTTGGATTTACATTTATTGAACATAGGCTGCATATGCAGCCTATGTTCAATAAATGTAAATCCATCAATTTTCAGACAATCATAAATTTGCACTTACGAACATTTTAGTCGTACGAAGTTTAGTAAAACGGCCCCCCTGACGCGTTTAATGTAAATGGCTTCAATGTCATTTATCTGACATGTCTGTTCGGACTGTGCGGATGCACAGGCTAATCTGGATCTACACTGATCGCAAAACCCATAAGCCCCGTTTCTCCAGTCACGGACACAAATGTCTGGATTACATACATGTTCAGCTTCTTTAACCCTACACCTTGCGACCCTCACACGGCGTCCGGTTCAGTGAATTTATATTGTATATGCTCTACGCAGTAATGTCAAGCACCAGCCATCTTATATTGAGAATACCAGGATGGCGTCTTTTGATATCAAGATTATCAGACAAGGCTAGAAAAAGTGTTCCAAAAATTCCAACCCTTTCCGAGCCGAGCCTGATACACCTGATATCAAATGACACGTTCGTGGAGTAGTTGTAATCTATTTATCAGGTACGTTTTATGCTAGCCGAATATAAAACCGCTTTCGTTGAAAGAACGCAAACTTATTTACGTTACGTCGTTGCTCTGACGTCATTCATGTGTGATGACGTCATTCAAGTGTGATGCCGTTCAATCAATGCAAGTTAGTTTCAATTCGTTGCAACCCGTATATTCGTAGCAGGTCAATTCCCTATGCGACATTATCAAGGTGCATGATCACGTGGTTACAACAACAAGTACTGAAACTTCCAGAATCCATCCGATTCAAAGTACGTATTATTTTATTTTGTCCTTATTATGTAACGGATTTTGGTGAAGTATGGCGCATCGTTTTTTTAAGCTGCATTTGGTGGTCTTTGACCCAAACTTCTGTCGGTTTTTCGAAGAATCGATTTCCGTGTCAGTAGAACGATATAAGTATGTGCCGAACCCCCGGGACCGCCAAATGCAGCTCATGAAGACGCGTTTGCTGCGCCATTTTCATCAAAATCCGTTGCCTATTAAGGAAAATATGAAATAATACTTAATTTCAACACTTTCAGCCATTGTTGTTGTTGTTGTAGCCACGTGATCATGCACATTGATTATGTTATCAGTCAGTACGTATACGGTCAATACACAGCATGTTACCTGATAAATACGTTTAAAACCGTCAATGTCCATTTTGGTCAGCAGGTCCCAAATTGCGCATTTTCAGATTCACAGATTCGTCGTGGCCATTCATCCCTAGGCTATAATTAAAAGAAAATGGAAACAGCGATGAAATTACTGCTATCAAACAAGAAGGCGTAGAACTGCATCAAAGTAAGTCTTCGGCGTCTGTAACGTAAACACGAGTTTCACTCACGACGATGGCCGGAGATGGGAGGAAAACAATCGTCTGGTCAAGTCTTGTTAATTTGTAAATTACTGCCACTGGAGCGAATACAACGGAACCTCTCTAAACCGGACACATACACAACCTCTGTGATCTTATTGTGATGGGTTTCCTGATCATTTATCTCGGATGTTAATGTATGTTCATAATTGCAAAGCACACCTATACATTTCAGAATGATCATATGTCTGATTTACAGTGGAACCTCCCTAAACCGGACACCCTGGGGACCCCCCAGGGTGTCCGGTTTAGAGAGGTTTCACTGTACTTACAAATGACCCATTTCGCGAGATGACATGATTTCTTAAGTTATATTTATCGAATGTACTTTTCAGTGTTTTCGAAAATAATATTGATGCTGGCAATGGTCATGAAGTGTTCGTTTTTTAAGAATAGAATAGAATAAGCATGTAATTTAATGACATAAAAGGTTTCTCGTCATGTAAACAAATACATGTACATGTACATGCAAATTTGTACATGGAATATAGTTGTCAAGTCAGCAATTCAGTAATAATCGTAATTAATACATTGTATCCATAAATGTGCATGTGACGAGATGCTAAAAACTATTCTATTCTATGCAATATTCGAACACTGTGGTCCTTCTAGTTCAAGGTGCATTATCACGTGGTTATAACAACAACAACAGTGGCTGAAAGTGTTGAAATCTTACCCACTCCAAAGTAAGTATTATTTGATATTTTCCTTAATATGAAACGGATTTTGATGAAATATGGCGCAGCAAACGCGTCTTCATGAGCTGCACTTGGTCGTCCAGGGAGTTCGGCACAGACTTCTGTCGTTTTTGCGAAGAATCGGTTGACACGGAAATCGATTCTTCGCAAACACCACAGAAGTTTGGGCCAAAGTACAGAGACCACCAAATGCAGCTTAACAAGACGCGTTTGATGCGCCGTATTTCATCAATATAAAACAATATAAAATAATACATACTTTGAATCGGATGGATTCTGGAAGTTTCAGTATTTGTTGTTGTTGTTAGTACCACGTGATCATACACCTTGTAGTTTATGACCATAATAATTGCGCCATCGGTTAACAAAAAGGGACAATTGCCACTACTGTCGATCTTAAAGGTACATGCCCACTCAGTAGGCACAAAATGTTCGCTATGGAAATTAAATAAGTGTATAATTGTGTCACTATTCCACCAGTTCTAAAAATTACGAGTGCCCGCTATACCAATATAATTATTTAGTAATATATTTTTTATTGATAGTGACGCGCGGTGATATCAGGCTATTTTCATATGCAAATGAGCATTGGTATTTTTTAATTATTTATACTAATTAAATGCGTCACCTAAAAAATAATATTTTCGACAGATTATAAAGTATGGTCATTGTACATCAAAAAATAAATACTGAGAATAAATAGTAATGTCCGTTAGTATTTTAATGAAACACGGTTATCGCCCCTGATATCAGTTTGAAAATTTACGTCTGATATAAAATGTATAATAATGACAATTAAGACGTTAAGACGAGATAAGCATGCGCATCATTCCAGTCTGATCATGGCCCACATATTTCGCTATAGAGTTGACGAAACATCTTATGCCCTTAACCCGTTGAACCCGAAAGCCCGCTATATCGGTTTATGCAAACAGTGCAGATCCAGATGAGCCGGCTCGTAACGAGCCGTCTCATCAGGATCTGCACTGTTTAAAAGTATTTTTTTCATATTTTAGAGAACAACAAATACCCCCTTTTTATAAATGGACTAGTCTGAAAATCATTATGCGATGATTGGATTGGTTGCAAAACGAACATATCGCAGCCCATTCAGTTACTTAGGGTTGAAAGGGTTAACGAACACTTTACATCCGTCCCAGTTTGTGTAGCTGATCAGGCGCTACACTGGTGAAAAACTCAATAGGCCATTGTTTTCTTGGACATTCTGAAGAGTTGGATGCGAATAATTACTTATATGTGTATATGACTGGAGAAATAGGGTTCATGGGATTTGTGACCAGTGTAGCCCCAGATCAAACAGCACACTCCTGTCGTGTGTTTCATTGATTGAATGACGAACAGTGCAGATCCTGATCAGACTGTGCGGATGCACAGGTTGAGCTGGATCTACACTGGTTGCAAACCCCTTAAGCCCCATATGTTCCACAGCCACATATTTCACTAGTGTAATACATATGCATGCTACAGAAAACATGCTAGGGGATAAGTAACACTTCAATCCATGATTCCGTGCTTATGCAATGGGTATAATCTAACAATTGTGTTCTTAATGCGATATTTATTGAACTCGTTTATCCTTATGAATTATGTAAACTCATGAAAGATACTCTATATAAATAGATTATATACTATTTGATTGAGAAATAATAGTCCTTATCCCGTCAACACAGTGCGTATGTGCCGTGAAACACGGTGCCGTGAAACATGTTTGATATCCTGTCAATACGACCTAATCACTGCGTATGAATATGTGCGGTGGCTGGTGTTGTTTTGGTTGTTTTTGCATTTAAAGCCATTTGTAGGTGTTGACGGGATAAATAGAATAGATGGTTAGTGCCGTGAATGGGAAAAATATCTGGTGCGGCACGGAAACGGGATTTGCTCGGCAGAGCCTCGCCCATCCCGTTTCCTAAGCCTTGCCAGATATGTTTTCCCATTCACGGCACTAACCTACTAATCTGTATAACACTGACTGGTTGGTAACAAATGGATACGCTGTCTGACCCGAGTCTACTACACCGATCGCCACGGACATAGCGCATGTAGTAGATGGATGATAGATGACAAAGGTCCTTTTCATCTGTTTGTTTGTCTGAGACATCGTCGCTTAATGAAACAAGCGAAAATGTGATGACTTTTTACGGATTCGCCACGTCGTTTGGGGAAGAATTTCCACAAATTGAGTAAGTTTTGCTAATCGACAATGGCGTGTATGTCACATTGTTTGGCGGACAGACTAATAGAGGAGGCGATTCCGCACTTCTATGGGGTCACGTGACAGTTACAAGGAAACACAATATCCAAAAACATAATCAAGCGTTCGTGTACATGGGACAATCCGCCTGGTCGCAGATATAGAGAATAGTAGGTTAGTGCCGTGAATGGGAAAAAATATCCGGCAAGGCTCAAGAATTTCTTTAATTCTCATCAGAAGTATATGTTGTGACCACTCATTTGAACTTGAACCGTCTCGCCGAGACGGTTCAAATGAGTGGTCACAACATATACTTTGGTTCAGAAATAAGGAAAATAGATAGAGAATAGTAGGTTAGTGCCGTGAATGGGAAAAAATATCTGGCAAGGCTCAGGAAACGGGATGGACGAGGCTCTGCCGAGCACATCCCGTTTCCGTGCCGCGCCAGATATTTTTTCCCATTCACGGCACTAACCTACTATTCTATTTATCCCGTCAACACCTACAAATGTCTGTAAAATGCAAAAATAATATTGACTGGATATCAAAAATGTTTCACGGCACCGTGTTTCACGGCACATACGCACTGTGTTGACGGGATACATGTGGTTATATCGACTTGACAACAGACTCTCAGATCATCACAACATTCTTTGGCTTACGCAAACGTGGAAACAAAGTGCTGGTTAAAGATGATATTTTTGCATGTGAGTCTTGGTGTAACTATATATAATTATAAATATACTAATGGGTAGTCAGACGATTAAGCCAAACACAAATATCTAAATCATGTGTAGAGATTAACGTTATGTTACATATAGTGAAACCGGTTAGATGAAATAAGCAAATTAAAATACATGTATACATAAAGATGTACATGTAACACCTACATGTAACAGGCTTGTATTTTATTTTTCATATATACATTTCGATATTGGTACAGTGGAACCTCTCCAAACCGGACACCAAGAAAACACATGTGATCTTATTTCCATGAGTTTATTGGTCATTTATATCAGGTAATAACGTCTGTTCGTGATCGCATAGCAGACAACTATGGCACAGAATTATCAAATGCCGGGTTTATAGGGAAACCTCTGTAAGCCGGACACCCTGGGAGGTCCCCAGGGTGTCTGGCTTAGAGAGGATTCACTGAAACATTGGACATTATAATTATATGCATATGCACTTACATTTTATATAAATATATATATACGGAAGCTCCTTTTCACATGCTCCATGTCAAAGATAACATGTGTTTAACCTCGCCTGTTATCTGACCCGCGTATCCAGGCAATCGACGCCAGCATTTACATATCGCCACTGTTGTATTTGAGCATTACCTTCAAAGAAATGGAAAGCAAATTATTGACTATATTAAGTCACATGATCTATGAGCCAAATTCAGCCAAATACAGAGGTACGTCTTTCAATATTGAATATCAACATGAAAACATCGGCAGTTACGAGGCATACCATAGTTACCATAGCGTGTTACTTACTGTGCTGTGTTTCATATTATTTAAGAACATATTGTGTGAATTCACATCATGACAATACGAGGATCATGACGTGTTTTATTTTCATTTGTTCATGTTGTATTTGTTTCCATATACATGTACATGTAATCTCTTCTTTAAGCGGATAATGGCATCATTACTTTAAAACACATTACGGGACACTGACTCGTCGATTTGATATTTCGTAATAAATAACTCATCAACTGTTTGTTTAACATTTTCGATAACTATTTAGCCCTTTAAAGACGGGATACTATTATAGTAGTATGAAACTTGTATGAGTAAAAGCACTTTTTTCTTTATTTCATCTCGAAAGTATATGTTGTTACCACTCGTTTGAACCGTCTCGACGGGACGGTTCAAATGAGTGGTAACAATGTATACCTTCATGGAGAAATAAACAAAATAATACGATTTCTTTTACAAAAATTATCATATTAATCGTATAACATGCTTGACCCAATAGTATGACAGAATTACGACGACTATGCTTCGCTCTCCTATATATGCAGGAAGTTAACAAGCTTACAACTGGCACCATACGTCTTAATCCCGACCGTGAATCGATTGCATCCATTTCGTTTTCAAACATCAATTGGTAATATATAGCCACTTGTCGGTTCCTATGATATGGGACAAAC